>JALGQZ010000005.1:7803571-9008214 GCA_023105745.1 Austropuccinia psidii | reverse complement strand
TATTTTCTTTTCATTTTAGTTAAGCAAATACTGATATTATTAAGTCAGTCATTTAGCACCTTTCTCTTTCTCTTTCTTCGCCTGTCAATGGATATTTGGTGGTCATATGCTTACTAATTCCATTATTCATTTTTGGCAGGTTGAAACACTGATTAAGGACTTACTTGGTTGGCTCTTTGGCCATTTGGCTTCCCTTTCCTCTTTTGCATCTCATCTTGTACCTGCATATCTTTTAGAGGAATTCATTCTTATTACTTTTATTCTTTATCCTTTTGGAGTCTTCCAAGTGAGTTCCCTAATTGCTGAGTGCCAGGCCACTCCTGTATTTCTGTCCAAGAGCCCCTGTGACATCCCCCAAGGGAATACTGGCCCAGGATTCTTCAGGGGAAGTTCCAAGAGGTTGTAAATTATAAAATCAGTTGTCAAGGAATCAAGCACTCCTTGTAAAACTCAATTAATGCACACAGGCAGTATGCAGACAACCTGTATGGCATTGGCTCATTTGGGCCAATTCATATTCCACTGTAGAAATTCAAGACCCAAAATTAATTCTCAAGATGGCCAGATCTTTATTTACCCAAAACAGTCAATACAACTGGGTGATCAACCCTCCAGGATCAGTATTCAACTTCTCACATATACTGGCCACCTTTTCTTACTTTGGGACTTTTTCCCAAGTTAGTTAATATATTGGATTTATTTTTATTCTTATTTTCTTTTCATTATTAAATTAAATACTGATAATCTTAAGTCAGTCATTTGCACTTCTTTCTTTTCCTCTCAGTGGATATTGGTGGTCATATCCCTTACTAATTCCAATATTCTTTCTGGAAGGTTGAAACAGTGAATTGAGGATTAATTTTGTTTTCTCTTTGTCCTTTGGCTTTTCTCTTATTATGTTTGGCCTTTGGCTTCACTCTTATCTTTGACATATCTTGTACTTCTCTCATTTTCCCTTAAAGAAATATATACTTCTTTTATTTATATATTTTTTGGAGCCCTCTAAGTGAGTTCATGATTCCTGAGTGCCAGGCCACTCTTGCTTTTCCCAAGAGCCCCTGTGAAACAGAGCTGAAGGCTGGATTTAGCATTATCTTTCAAATCTCACCAATCAAGACCCAGAATAGCTTATCAATAATTGGGCCTTATTCAAATCCCAAATCTTTACATTATTTGGGGATCAAAATGAAGTCAAAAAAGCTGAAACAGAGCTGGATGGCCTAAGAATGAAAGAAGGTGGACATTTATTGCTATACATTTCTGATTTCAGAAGTCTAGTATCAATAATTGGGGATTGCTGTGAAAGGGCTCTTATTCATCATTTGAGGAAGGGATTGGCCTCCAGAATCTTCAATCAATTGGCCTCCCATTTTTGAAGCATTTATTCTCTTCAAGACTTA
This sequence comes from Austropuccinia psidii, assembly GCA_023105745.1. Taxonomy (NCBI): domain Eukaryota; kingdom Fungi; phylum Basidiomycota; class Pucciniomycetes; order Pucciniales; family Sphaerophragmiaceae; genus Austropuccinia; species Austropuccinia psidii. The sequence continues at coordinate 9,006,814 of JALGQZ010000005.1, read as the reverse complement.
ATGGACGTTATCCTGGAATTTGATACCAGGTACCCTGAGAGGCAAAGGGAGAATAATCATAATCATGAAAAGAATACCAAAGCCTCAGTGTCAATCTCTTCTAATAATCAAAGTTCTCCAAGCTCAAGTCATAAGAAGAAGAATTTCATGGCTCAGAAAAGGGACAAGCCTCACTTTTGCCTCCTGAATAGGGACCACAAGTTGATGGGCGCTGAAAAGGAAAGAATAATCAAGCAGGGGTTGTGCGCCTATGTAGGTGGGAAGAATAGTCTTGAGGCCTGTTTCAAAAGCCCTCAGAACCAGCTTACCCAAACATCAGATAGTTTTTCCAGCCAGGGAAATTCCTGAGTGAAACTCATTTTGTTATCATGGTCTTCACAATCTTCCACCCAGAGGACAATTGTTTATTCTGGATACTGGTGTAAGAAATTCTTTATAATTTTTGTTCTTCTCTCTCTGATATGTCTTACAGTATTCTCATTGATTCTGGTGCTACCAACTCATTTATTGCAAAAGGGTTTGTTCACAAGTATTCTTTTACCATGTTGGAACTCCCAGAGGAGATTCCTCCTGTCATTTTAAACTCCTCTGAGTCCCCTTCTTTATGGGTGACTCACCATACTAAATATATGGTTAAGCTCCCTTCTTTCCCAAGTTTTGGTGAGCCTTGAGGTATATTTTACATACCCAAATAGGCCACAAATATCCTTAAAAATGAATTTTGAACTATACATAACCCATAAGTCACGCATATATTCAAAATTCATCATTTTTCATTCCAGAAAAGATGAATAACATTTTTTGAGTAAGTAAATCCATGAATTTAAGACCCGATTTAGATTTTACACAAAAAATTAACCAAGGGTAACTCCATAGATAGAATAAGCAGAAATTAACTCTAAGAGGTGGTGATATGGAAAATACTTCAATACCACATAAAAGAATTGTTAAAAGCTTGCTTTTCTCAATTTCACACCAAAATAATGGGAATGTGAGAAATCCCATGTTACATATACACTAAGAATAGTGTTATGCATGTTTGTGGCACTTTGAATTATGGTATTCCTACATACACATTTGGTACACCCATAGTGGATATCAGTCTTTAAGCCTGAATTTCTATTTTTTATGTGAAAATAGTCAAGGGGGACAAAAGACATCAAAGAGAGCCAGGGTGCCCAGCTTCTGAGGCCTCTGAGGCGTGGAAAGCTCCAAAGCTTGGATCCATGGCTGAACTTGGCCCAATGAGTAAACTAAAACCTTTTGGGAACTTGGTTACCAAGTTAAAATCTCACTAAATCTTGAGAAAATAGTAAATAAGCTGCTATTTTGGCATGTCAAGGAGGTAAAGAGCAGCTTAGACTCCTGTAACAATGTCAATTATTAATTATTTTGCATTGATAAACCCTAAAAGATTCATTGAAACCCTCTTTGGACTAGTATCCATTGATTTACCTCATAGCAACTAGCTATATAGTACTATTTGCAATTCTACATAGGAATGAGTTAAAAACTTCAAAAATTCATTAAAAATACAATTCTTAATGAATCTTTCTTAAACTTTAAGGACCAATTTAAAACAGTATTGTTAATATATAAACCAAAAAGAAACATACTTTAATAAGTCAAATTAAAAGTTTTCATTGCAGTCCATTTTTGATAATTCTACGTGTACTACTGAATCTTCAAAAATTTGCAGAAAATAAAACCTGTGATGAAATTTCCAATAAAATCAATAACTTTGAGAAATTGATTCTTATTTTTAATTAAAAGAATATTCACAGTTTTTACTCCTTTTATTTTTAATCATATTTGGGTTGGTAGTCATGTAAAAAAATCAATGAAGTAATTATGATAATCTTACATGACAACAGATGATGCAATCATTAATCAAAAAAGGATTACTGTTTTCTCAATAACTTGTCTTTCAGCTTTCTCCATGGAATGCCTCTGTGAGCTATCTTAGACTGAAAAGAGGCCTCCTCTTGCTGTTTTTTCCAAATAATCACATTATTCAATTATACCATTATTACCAACAAGTAATTATTAGTTAATATTTTCTTAAGTGTTTTATTCTTCCATAATCAATCAGAAAGATTTGAACTCATAGAAATCAACTATATATTGTTGTAATACTGTCATAAATCTATTTTAGTCCATTAAATCCACAATAAACCATCAAATTTCTCTACTATTATCTTTAATAAGTTCTTTGGAGTATTAGTGAGTGTTTTGTCTTAATTTTTGAAGTTTTTCTCTAGTACTTGTTTTCTTCAAGAATTATATTTATAATTATTCTTGCAAAAGATAATTATATATTAAAATAATTTTATTATTTTAATAAAGAAAATTTATTATTAAATACTTCTTGTAATTGATTCTTGTAGACAATTACTGCTTACTGCTATAATCACTAGTAGTGTATAACAAGTAAAAGAAATACTTAATTATTTAATTGTTTAATTGTGGTTATAATAATTTTTACTATTATGTTTCATAAGAAAAGTCATAGTACTGTTGATTAATAGTAATATTATCAACAGTTTCATAGACACATCTTACACTTTGAATGGGCATTTTTAGTCATTGAGACTCTCAAGGGAGAAAACCTCATATTGGGATTTGACTTTATTAATCATTTTAATCCATCTATTCATTGGAGGCAAGGTCTGATCACCTTTAATGCTGATTATAAGGACTATTATGATCCTCCTAAATCTTCTGGTAAAGACTTTTCTTCTGCCAAATAATGTGCATCTCTGGTTGGTTATTATGGAACACCATCATTCCCATCTTCTTTCCATGTTCCTTTCCTTAATTCCCATCAGTAATTACTATCATATAGGGATGAAGTCTTCAAAGAGATTCAAGATGTTGGAGAAGATGATTCTGGAGCTTCACTTAATCTCTTCCTTGGGAATTTGAACCTTCCTCCTTCATCTTATCATGACTTCCTGAAGGAGTTTTGGGATGAACAGGAAGAGCCAGAAGTAATAGAAACTGTGATTAACGCTGTTCCTTCTGCTTATCACGATAATTTGGAGGTGTTCTCCAAGGTAAAAGCAATGAAATTTCCTCCTCACTGCGCTTGTGATCATCATATCAAGCTGAAGGTGTCTCTACCTCCAGCTGGGGTCATCTACTCTTTATCAAACCAAGAGTTAGATACACTCAGGGCCTACATTTCAGAGAATTTAGAGAAAGGTTTCATCCAGCCAGGCCCCTCTTCAACAGGAGAACCTTTCCTATTTGTCAAAAAGAAAGATGGGGGCTGCCGTTTGTGTGTTGATTACCACAAACTTGATGCTGTTAGTAAGAAGAACAAATATCCTTTTCCTCCTATTAATCAGCTTCTCACTGTTTTTAATGTTTCTTCTATCTTCTGCAATATTTATTTGCATGGTTCATAGAAGTTGATAAATATTTGACATCTTTTACAACCAAATATAGTAGTTATGAGTACTTGGTTATGCCATTTGGGCTTATCAATTCTTCTTGCTCTTTTCAAAATCTTTTCAAGGAGATTTTCTCCAATATTATAGATGCTTATTCAGTTTTTTATTTGGATGATATTATGGTTTTTTCCAAGTCTTAGGAAGAAAATTTCACTCATGTGTGCACTGTCCTTGCAAGAATTAGGGCCAATAATGTTTTTTCTCAGGCATCCAAGTTCCTTTTCCATTTCTTGATTGTGGAGTATTTAGGTTATGTGGTTTCTTTCTAAGGCCTCAAGATGAACCAAGCAAAAGTCAAACAAACTCTTAATTGGCCCCCTCCAAGAAACCCAAGGCTCCTCAATCATTCCTTGGCTTTGCCACTTTCTACCACCATTTCATCAAGAATTATCCAAAGACAATCAGTTTACTCATCAAATTCCTCAAGAAAGATTCAGTTTTCCCCCTCAATGAGGAAGATCTTCGGTATTTACACCAACTCAAAGAGGCCTTCACCACCACTTCAATCCTTCTCTACCCAACATTGTAGAGACTGATGCATCAGATTATGCCTTGGGTTCCATACTCCTTCAGGTTTCTTACTCAGAAAACATCCCATTTCATTTGATAGCCACAAGCATATTCCAGAAGAGCTCAACTATGTGATTCATTACAAGGAGCATCTTGTAATAGTCTTGGCTCTTAAGAACTGGAGGGCTTTTCTTCTTTATTTATCTTTTACTTTGGAATCTCTCACTGATCACTCCTCACTTCAATATTTCATGACCTCCAAGGTCCTCACTGACTGTCAAGCCCACTGAACTGAATTCCTCTCTGAATTTCATTTCTCCATCACTTACCGCCCTGGCTGCCTGGCCACTCTTCTGGATGAATTGTCACTTTGGGATGAAATTTACCCAGAGAGGGGGGAGGACTTCATCATCAATAATCCAATGAATTTTTAGAAAATAATTAATCAAGATTAATTCTAACCCTCAACATTCTTTTCAGTCAAGGTAGAATTTTTTTCAAATTTGATTGCCTCAATTCAGAAGGAATTATGGCAAGATCCTAAGTATAGATGTATGTACTCTGCAAAATTTGGGCAAAGGTAAATCTGGAACTGATTATTCTCTTGATCCTTCTTCCCAATGTCTGCTCTCCAAAGATTGGATGGTGATCCCAAAGGACGCCACAATTCAACTCAGCATACTTCAAAATTGCCATGACTCTCCTATAGCTGGCCACCTTTGCCAAGGAAATACTCTCAAGCTTGTCAATCAGGATTTCCACTGGCCTGGCATGACTCAATTTATTAAGGATTATGTTTCATCCTGTTAACAGTGTTCAAGAAGCAAGAATATTCATCCCAAGAAGTTTGTACTGCTGAAACCTCTCCCAATTCCAAATAGTCCTTTGATTTGTCTTTTGATTTACTTAATCATTCAACTACCACTGTCCAATTCTTTTGATTCAATTCTGGTCATAGTGGAAAGATTCTAAAAAATTTCAGTATTTATTCCAGAAATGTATTCAATTACTTCACTGGATTTGGCCAATTTATTCATCAAGAATATTGTTTAAAAGAAGGGCCTTCCTTCAAGCATTGTTAGTGATAGAGGTTCCCTTTTTTTTCTTCCTTCTGGACCAATTTATGTCAGAAGCTCAAGATTTCAATAGATCTGTCAACTGCTTACCATCCTTCAGCTTATGGACAGTCAGAAAGGGTAAATCAGATACTAGAACAGTAGCTTTGGATGTATGTCAGTCATCATCAAGATGATTGGCACACCTGCCTCCCTCTGGCTGAATTTGCCTACAATAATTCTGACCACTTTTCAACATAAAAATCCCTGTTTTTTACTGTTTATGGAATAGATCCTCAATTTCACTCAGTTCACATTACTCAAGACACCCCTTCTGGAAAGGTATCAACAAAAATCCAATCATTACAGCAATATGTCAAGAGATAACTTTAAGTTTCCATAAACAGGCTTGAGAGGTATGCAGACAAAAATAGGGCAAGTACACCTGCTTTCAATTCTGGTGAAATGGTATGGCTTTCTTCCAAGAACATCAAATTAACAAGACCCACCAAAAAACTGTCAGAGAGATGGTTGGGTATTTTTCCAATATTGAGGAAATTCAGTACTCATGCCCACCACCTCAAGATTCCATCTCAATGGAAATCCATCCACCCAGCCTTCCATATTTCCCTCCTTGAACCAGTCAAGACATCAACAATCCCAAATTGGCATCAAGAGCCTCCTTCTCCAATCCTTTTTGAAGAAGAAAAGGGATGGGAAGTCTCTCAAATCCTGGAGTCCAAGATCAAGAGAGGAAAATTATGGTATCTTGTGGAGTGGAATGATTTCAGTCAAGACCCAGAAAGATCCACTTGGGAACCAACTGAAAACCTCATGAATTGTCCTGATCCTGTCAAGGATTTTCATTCTTTGTATCCTGACAAGCTGGAACCCAATTCCTCCAGAGCTTGATTTTCTATGGTGCTTGGTTGGGAGAGGAATTACAAAAAGTAAGTCTCATTCCTGGTATTCACCTTTAGAGGTATTCTACCTTTTTTGTTGTAAGAATAACCATGGCCACTCTGTGGGAACTTGTCAATATTTTGGACACAGATCTCTGGCCAAGCTTTCAACATCAATTCCAACCTTCATGGCCATTTTTCCTTGAGAAAATGGACCATTAATTTTTGAAATTCAAACTCATTCTTTCAGAAAACTTATTTTTCTTTTTATGGCACCAGCAGGATTGGTAACTTCCAAAAGTAAGTTCCTCTCCAGGTGTGCACTTCCCTGAGGGGTCTAAAATCTGTCAGAACATCATCTTGTCCACTCCATGACCACATGGTATCAGTCTTCTTTCCAGATACTTGTTCAATCCAATTCATTTCTCAAAATATGTAATCAAGATTGGAACCTCCTCAAAATTTCATTTGCTTTATTTCTTTCTTTATTCTATACTTTTCTTTCATTTTCTTTATTTATGCTTTTTCAAAAATATTTCTTTCTTTATAATCTTAATGCCAAGAGTTTGTTATGTCAACTCAGTTTTTCTAATCCAAAAGCCAAATTTCAAAAGAATACCAAATCATCCTCATGTCATATCCCAACCTCTTATCATTTATCAACTTCTGTTTTCAAGGTTCAAAACCTCTGCAATCCTTATGTCCAATCCATTTCACACCTTGTCTTGGTTCTCGGGAGCTCACCATTCAAGGTGGGGGGTACTGTCAAAACCATGGGAAAGACCCCTCCTAATTGGTGTTTTTTTTATGGCAATTAAAGCCTCCACCAATATATGGCCAATTGGCCATATTATCATTTGTAGGCCAATTATCCTTGTATGGGTTTTAATGTCCTTTGGGCCACAATCACTTTCTTTGTCCATTAATGGCCCTCAGGCCATATCCTGTTCAATTGGTCCCTTTGGCCAATTCTTTACCCCTCCAAACCCCAGTCCATTTCCTTGATTTTGGGCCTGAGGGTCATTTTGGGTTCCAGGGGTTTTTGGCCTGTCTAGCCATTACCAGGGCCCTTGGCCTACCCCCTTTATTTAGGCAGTTTTTGGCCATTTAGGCCCCCTACAGCCTTTATGCCCTGTGGGCTGTGGGACCAATTAGGCCCCTTTTGGCCTAATTGCAATGAGGAAAAAAGGGGCCAAGGGGGTAGCCCATCAGCCCCCAATTCCAGTTGGGCCCATCTGGGCCCCAAGTTTGGACCAAGGACCCAAGAATCACAAGTTGGCCATAAAATCCCATGGCCCCCAATATTCCACCCATGTCCTTTGGAAACCACCAGAGGCCATCAGCTCACATCCAGCAAGGCTTCCCCTCAATTCAAGGGAAGACCTTTTCCTCAGCTATGGACCCCTCCCTGAACGGCGAGGAATGTGGAATACATGGTATTATATACCATTTTTGCACTATTTTTCTTCAGCAATTTGATTGTGACACTTTCAAGACTCAATTCCATCATTTCAAGTCATGCCACCAGCCCATAATTCCATTTTGAAGGGAAGCCTTATTTTACTCAAGTTGACAATGCATGGTGGAACCCACAACACCTTTTGAGGATACCAATCACCTGGCCCTCCAGATGTTGGTTTTCATTTCAACAGTATTCCCCCAGGGGGATACTGGCCCAGGACTCTTCAATGGGAATTTCAAGAGGTTGTAAATTATCAAATCAGTTGTCAAGGAATCAAGCACTCCTTGGAGAGCCCAATTGGTTCATATAGGCAGTATTGAGACAATTTGTATGGCATTGACCCATTTGGACCAATTCATATTCCACTGTGGGAATTAAAGGCACTGTAACAACCATCCATCAGGGGTAAGGGTATTCATTCCTACACCCACTCAAACACCTCAAATCAGCAAATCCAGTATCTGCATCAGCAGTCAGTTTCAGCAATCTTCATTCTGAAACATGCATACAGTTTGGTACATCAATACAGCCTGTCAATACTTGTACAGGATGGATTCACCCAATACAGTTTCAATACACCAGTATGAAACTGTATGATCACTCAAATACACCACACCTCTTGTACAGGTCCTGTACAGCTGTACAGGACCTGTATTGGCCAGACTCAATTCAACAATCAATTATTCCCATGAAAATTCTTCTCTGGATCAGGGCTGGTGATTCTCACATATACCAGCCCCTCTTGCTCCCCCCTGGGGACTTTTTCCCCAGTTAATTAATTTAGTTGATTTATTATTATCTGAATATTCTTATCCTTATATTTTTGGTATTATATTTATTTAATCTTAAGTTAGTCTTTGCCCTTTTTCTTTCTTCGCCTGTACAGTATGAGTTGGGTGGCCATATCCTTATTAACCCTTCTCTTTCCATTCTGACAGGTTGAAACAGTGGACTTGGACTTGTTTGTGGTTGGCTCTTCTTTCTCTTACTCTTATTCTTTGTTGCTGCTTTCTTATTTTTATTCTTTAGTAATTCATTATTCACACTCTTAAGTGTGTCCATTCTTGTGTTATCTTTGAGCCCTCCATAAGTGAGTCCCAGTTTACTGAGTGCCAGGCCCTCTTCACTTCGAAGAGCCCCTGTGACATTAAATTAATTAACTCATATTTGATTCTTTCTTTTCATTCATTATATTCATTTCTCTCATTCATCAATTATGATTCCTTTTATGATTTAATGATCTTAATGATTATGATTTTTTCTTTCTCATCAATTTTTCATCTCATTCATTTCATTCTTATGAAAATTGATTCTTTTCCTTTCTTAATCATTGCTGACCATTTCATCACTTCATTTTATTTTTATCAATCAAATTTTTCTGTGTTTTTATTCAGGTCTTATTCAGGAGTAATTGATTGGTTATTTGATTGGATTATTCATTGGGATTCATTTGGGTTATTGATTCAGGATTTATTGGATTTATTGACTTTGAACTCTCAAGATATTGATTGATCCTCAAGAATTGATTTTGATTATTGATTTGATTTGACTCATCAAGATATTGAATTGATTTCTGAAGATTTTGAACTGATTGATTGATTCCTCAAGACTTGATTTCCTATTGAAGACATTTATTGATTGATTATTGATTGAATATTGATTGATTATTGATTTCCTCAAGATTATTGATATTTGATTTGATTTGATTGTTGATTGATTGAATTTATTTGACTGTTGATTGAACTTGATTCCTCAAGATTTGAATTGATTCCTCAAAATTCATCAAGATTTTATTGTGATTGATTTGGCCAAATTTGATTATTCTTCTTAATACCATCAAGTTATTTTAATTCCTTTCATAATGCCAGTTCAGCATAGTCCCCCAGCCAAGAATACTAGATCCCAGAAAATCCCAGCTGTTCTCACTCCCACAGCAAGGGCGCCTCTTGACCGCACACCAACAGTTCATCAACTGAGTGCAAACTTGGACAGAGGACCACCAATGGAAGGAGCAGCACCCTCGAGAAGAGGTGGAATGAAATCTAGAAGATCAAGATCCTTTTCTGGACTTTTGGGTGGCTACCCTGGCATGTCTGAAGGTGCAAGAGCAAGATTAGGGGAAGTTGAAGATGAGGAGGGGGAAGAGTCTGTGGAAGAGGAAGACTCTGGGGAAACTGAAGTGGCAGATGCCTTGGCAAATGCTCCAGAGGTGCCTCAGGGTTCTAATCTAGCCCTTTCTAGTCAACCTCTTGTCTCTCAAACTGATCCAAGTCTCCTCAAGATGATGGAGCAGATGACTCAATTCATGGGACAACTCACTCAAGCAGTTGCCCCCAGGGACAATTCCAAAGCCCCTGCTTTCAAGACTCCATCCATGAAGGCACCTGATTCTTTTGATGGTACTCAAGCTCATAAGTTGAGAGGATTTATCCAATCCTGTCAGCTAATTTTCCATAATGATCCAGCAAATTTCTTCTCTGACAGGAAGAAAGTTCTTTACTCAACTTCTTTTCTCACTGGTAGAGCTGGCAAATGGATTGAACCTTACCTCTCAAATATTTCCAATGAAGACCCTTCCTACCTCCTCAATAATTGGCCATTGTTTGAATCTCAATTATTCACTCTGTTTGGTGATCCCAATGAAGTCAGGAAAGCTGAACAAGAGTTGGACAATTTGAGTATGAAGGAAAGTGGTCATGTATCCTTGTACATAGCAGATTTCAGAAGCTTAATGTCAAGAATTGGAGATTGGGGGGAAAGAGCTTACATTCATGTGTACAGAAGAGGATTGGCATCAAGATTATTGGATCAGTTGGCTTCTCACCCTGGAACTTTTGATACTCTTCAAGAACTTATGGATGTCACCTTGGAATTAGACACAAGATATTATGAGAGGCAAAAGGAAAAGGGTGGCAATCAAGAGAAGAAGCCTCCAGTCATTGGATCCAATCAGTCTAGGCCTCCTCAAAACTCATCTTCAAAGAGGCCTCACCAGAAGAAGAATAAGAAGGGCAAGCAATTCCAATCTTCAAAGGACAAGCCCCATGCTGCTCTCCTCAATAAGGACAATAAATTAATCGGTTCTGAAAAGGAGAGGAGGATTAAAGAGGGGTTGTGTACTTATTGTGGTGGAAAGCACCCAATTGAAAAATGCTTCAATAGACCTCAGAACAAGCCTGGGTCATCATCAAGAGGCTTCCCTAGCAAGCAGGGAAAAGCCTGAGTGGGAATCATGATGTGTTCAATGGTTCTCACTTATTTCCTTCAAGAGCACAATTGTGCACTCTGAATACTAGTGTCAAGAAATCTTTAAAATTTCTTATTTTCTCTTCTGTCTCTGATATTTTTTATAGTATTCTCATTGATTCTGGTGCTACAAACTCTTTTATTGCAAAGAATTTTGTTCTCAAGTACTCATTGACTCTGTCAGAGCTCCCTGAAAAGATCCCTCTTTTCATTTTGGATTCTAGTGAATCCCCTGCCTTGTTCATCACCCAGTATACCAAGTGGGTAGTTGACTTGCCTTCCTTCCCAAGCTTTGAATGGGACTTCTTTATCATAGATTCACCCAAGGGAGAAGACCTGATATTGGGCTATGATTTCCTTTACCATTTTAATCCCATTATTGATTGGAAAAATGGATTGATCACCTGTGATTCTAATCATAAGGATTCTAGTGGTATTATTCCTTCTACTAGTAATGACTTTGCCACTGCTGTCAACAGTGTTGCTCTGGTTGGTGAACTTAAGACACCTTCCCTTCCTTCTTCTGTCCATATCCCTTCCATTATTCCCTCTCAGTCATTACTTCCATCAAGAGATGAAGTCTTCAAAGAGATAAAGGATGTTGGAGAAGATGTTGCCATATCTTCACTTCATCTCTTCCAAGGGGATATGGACCTTCCTCCCTTATCTTTTCATGCATCCCTGGAGGAGCAGTGGGATGAGGAGGAAGAGCCAGAAGAAATTGAAACTGTGTTGAAGGTTGTTCCTCCTCCTTATCACCAATATTTGGATGTATTCTCCAAGGTGAAAGCAGAGAAACTTCCTCCACACCGCGCCTGTGATCACCATATCGAATTGGAGGGTCTTCTACCTCCAATTGGTGTTATCTACTCATTATCAAATCAAGAGTCAGAAACACTGCGGGCCTACATTTCAGAGAATGTAGAGAAAGGTTTCATTAGACCAAGCTCCTCTTCAACAGGAGCACCTGTCCTTTTTGTCAAGAAAAAGGATGGAGGTCTTCGTTTGTGTGTTGACTACCGCAAACTCAATGCTGTCACTAGGAAGAACAGATACCCTGTTCCTCCTATGAACCAGCTTATTACCGTATTCAACGGCTCCACTATCTTCTCCAAGATAGATTTGCGTGGTGCATATAACCTTCTGAGAATCAAAGAGGGGGATGAGCACTTAACTGCCTTTAGAACCAAATATGGCAGTTATGAGTACTTGGTCATGCCATTTGGTTTGACCAATGCTCCTGCTTCTTTCCAAAATCTGGTAAATGATATCTTTGCAGATTTTTTGGATGTGTTTGTTGTGGTTTATTTAGATGATATTATGGTCTTTTCCAGTTCTGAGGAGGAACATGTCAAACATGTGGCCTCTGTCCTCCAAAGACTGAGGGACAATAATCTGTTTGCCAAAGCCTCCAAGTGTGTATTCCATGCCTCAAGTGTGGAATACTTGGGCTATGTTGTTTCAAGTGATGGCCTCAAGATGGATTCGTCAAAAGTTCAGCAAGTCCTCAATTGGCCTCAGCCCAAAAACATCAAGGCTCTTCAATCTTTTCTTAACTTTGCCAATTTTTATCGTCGTTTCATTAAAAATTATTCCAAAAAAATCACTTCTCTCACTTCCCTTCTCAAAAAAGATTCTCCTTTCATCTTCAATGAGGAAGCTCTTAGTCAGTTTCGAGCACTCAAAGAAGCTTTCACCTCTGCTCCTATCCTTTCTCACTTTAATCCTTCTCTTCCAACCATTGTAGAGACTGATGCCTCTGATTATGCCTTGGGTGCTGTACTGAGTCAGGTGAATGACTCAGGAAAGCATCCCATTGCATTTGATAGTCGCAAGCTCTTGCCAGCTGAGCTCAACTATGAAATTCATTACAAGGAACTCCTTGGCATAGTTTGGGCTCTCAAGCCCTGGAGAGCCTTTCTCCTTTCTCTTTCTGATTCCTTTGAGGTCTTGACAGACCATTGTTCTCTCCAATATTTTATGTCTTCTAAAGTCCTTACTCGTCGTCAAGCCCGTTGGGCTGAATTTTTGTCTGAATTTCACTTTGTTATCACTTACCGCCCAGGCAGGCTGGCCACTTTACCAGATGCCTTGTCACGTCGGGACGACGTGTACCCAGAGAGGGGGGTGGATTTCATCAGCAAGAATCCTCAAAACTTTCATCAAGTTCTCAAGCAAAATGAAATTCAAGAGTCAAGATTCTTTTCCATAAAAGTTGATCAGATTCAAAGACAAGTATGGCAAGACAAAGACTATAAGGAGATCCTCAAGAAATTAGCAAGAGGAGAATCAGTCCCAGACTATTCTCTTGAACCTCAAGCAAGATTATCATTGTTCAAAGATAGAGTAGTTATTCCAAGCAATCATGAAGTTCAATTGGACATTCTTCAAAGGCGTCATGATTCACCATTGGCTGGCCATCCTGGCCAGGAGAAGACCCTCAAGCTCATCAAGAGGGATTCTTATTGGGCTGGCATGAATCAAATCATCAAGGACTATGTGTCCTCATGTCAGCAATGTTCAAGAAACAAGAACATCCACCATAAGAAGTTTGGATTACTCAAGCCTCTTCAAATTCCATCTCGTCCTTGGAATTCATTATCAATGGACTTCATCACTCAATTGCCCCTGTCAAACAACTTTGACTCAATCTTAGTAATTGTAGACAGATTCTCAAAAATGGCAATATTCATTCCAACTTATGGCACAATCACTGCACTGGACTTAGCTCAAATCTTCATTAGTCATGTATTTTCCAAACATGGCCTTCCAGTAAGAATTGTGAGTGATAGAGGTTCCTTATTTGTTTCATCATTCTGGACCCAGTTATGTCAGCAGCTCAAGATATCAAGAGACCTGTCAACTGCATTTCACCCTGAAACAGATGGACAGACAGAGAGGGTAAATCAGATACTAGAACAGTACCTTCGGATGTATGTCAGCTATCATCAAGATGACTGGCACACCTGGCTCCCTTTGGCTGAATTTGCCTATAATAATGCAGAACATTCATCAACCAAGCAATCACCTTTTTTCACCATTTATGGAAGAAATCCCAGCTTTGACTCAATCCATATTTCTCAAGACTCACCTGCTGGAAAGTTATCAACAAAACTCCAATCAGTACAGCAAGTTGTCAAAGAGGAGTTAGAGTCAGCAATAAGGAGATTCAAGAAGTATGCAGATAGAAATAGGGCAATTCCACCTGATTTCCAACCTGGGGACAAAGTATGGCTAGCTTCCAAGAACATCAAGACAACAAGACCCACCAAGAAATTATCAGAAAGATGGTTGGGACCCTTTGAAGTTCTTAAGAAGATTGGCAGCCATGCATATCACCTCAAGTTGCCTCAGCAATGGAAGACAGTTCACCCTGTATTCCATGTGTCCTTATTAGAACCAGTCAAGCATTCAACTATCCCAAATCGTCATCAATTGCCGCCACCACCAGTTTTAGTGGAAGAGCAAGAAGAATGGGAAGTGGCTCAGGTTCTGGACTCAAAACTCAAAAGAGGTAAATTATGGTATCTCGTAGAGTGGAAAGGATTCAGTGAAGACCCAGAAAGAACCACTTGGGAACCATCTTCCAACCTTACCAACTCACCAGACCTTGTCAAGGATTTTCACTCATTGTATCCAGACAAGCCTGGTCCAAATACCTCAAGAGTTTGAGTTATGGTGCTTGGTGGGGAGAAGAAGTTATGAAAGTAAGTTCCTCTCCTGGCATGCACCTTTAAGGGGGTATTCTACCCATATGTTGTTGTAAGCATCACCTTGGCCACTTTGTGAGCACTTGTCAATTCTTTGGACAGGTTCAGGAAGCATACAACATCAATACCCTCCGATTGGGACCTTATCAAGATATGGCCCAATGTTCTCTTTCCTTATGTTTCATTTTCTTTCTTTATTATCATTTCATTTTATGCCAATCATCATAATTCAAGACATTCATTACTTCAAGTCATTTACGGCAATTCATTTCAGTAGTCATTTATGGCAATTCATTTCAGAAGGCATTTATGGCAATTTATTTCAGTCTTATGGTGCTTGGTGGGGAGTGGAAGTTATGAAAGTAAGTTCCATCTCCTGGTATGCATCCCTGAGGGTTCTACTTCTTGTAAAACATCACCTTGGCCACTCTGTGAGCATCAAATGCTTGGTTTTCATTTTTCAGACACTTCTTGGCCAGAATCAAGCAACTCACCACAAGAAGGACCAGCCATCAGGAATTTTTCTTTATTTCTTTCTTTACTCTCATTTTCTCTTATTCTTTTATTTTTCTTTCTTTCTTTACTTGTATAATTTTCTTTCTTTTATTTCTTTAAAGCAGCAGCATCCCCTCCCCAAATCATGTATTGGGAGGTTCCATTATCTTTTTTAATTTTACTTTTTTTAGTAGTTATAAGAGTGGGGATAGAAGGCAAGCCAAACACAAACAAGGAAAAGGAAACTAGTTATCTCTACCCAAGTCATCAAAAGTTCTCTGGAAATCATTTATCAACTCATCTTCATACCAGGCAAATTTTGCAGCCATTTCTTCAGAAGCAGTACCTGGAATCGTCCTGTCATTGGCATACATAATCACCTCTCTGCTATTTCTATCAACTCTCCTGAACAATCTGGCCACAGCATCTTGATTTTCACTAGCCGCGTTGGGATCTTCTCTGGTAACCCGGATAGGCCAACGTTCTCTTCTTTGGAATACTTGAGCGGCAGGAAACGGCAAAGGGGACAACCCATCTCTTCTTCTGCTGGAGCTGGCCACAGGTTGGAGTTGACGGGAGGTGTTTATGGGTGAGTTTCTGGGCTGTTGAACTGGAGATGGTCTTACTGCTGGATTCAAGGCAGGCCTGGTGGTGTGGGAAGTAGTTGGTGATGGAGGAGGAAGGGTTGTAGGAATTGAAGCAAGCATTGGTTGGAAGGTTCTTGGAGTGCTGGGAATCACTTGGCTTTGGAATCTGGGGTTGGCAAGAGGTTGAGAAGAGGAATTGCTGGATGGATGGCCACTTGAATGAGGAATAACTTGAACTTCTTCACCATCCAACTCATCACTTCCTTCAGCATCTGGATCTGATGGGGAATCAACAATTCTTCTTAGCTTCTTCACTACTTTCACCACTCCATCAGCATTGGTCCTTGAAATGGGAATTTCTGAGCTGTAGTGGATGGGCCTACCACCAATCGGAATGGGCCCTCCAACATTAGTCCACCTGGCCACATCCCTCTGCCTGGAACCAGTCACTACATCCAAATATCAGCATCAACTCAACCAAGAAATGCAAATCACTCACATTGAGAAAATCCAGAAGTGGAATCAGGGGTAGGTTCCTCAAGAATGGGGAATTCCTGCCCATAAGGCCCATCCTTCCTACTCCATAAGTGCCTCTTGACCCGAGACAAGGTTGATCCGGTACGGCGGCATGGCTTCTTCCCAATAAAGCAGAAATGGCATTTTGACGATCGAGGATTGTAATGTTGAAAGCAATCCTTTCCCCTGGCCAAACACTCAGTACAGGCAGGATCAAGAACTTCAACTGCTCTGAACCCATCATATGTTTGGGAGGGGTCAAAATGGCCAGAAGACGCCATGGAGGGAGAAGACAATCGACTGAAGACGCCAGAACCATGAAGAACAGACGGTGGCGGTGCAGAAGGGGAAGATTCAGTGAGTTCAGTCAGTTTGGAACTCATAACTGAAGAAAGTGCAAGCAGAAGATTCAAGACGTCAGAATCAATCCACTCCACATCAAGAAAAGAAATTTGACTCAAGGAACTGGGGCCATAACTCAATTATGCCCCACCTCAAAGCCTCTAAGGTGAAGGTTCACACCCCTTTGGGGCTGAACTCATCACCCAGGGCCTCCTCTGCAACTTTGGGGGAGGCCAAGATCTTGATGGTCCTGGACCCCTTCAACAGATCCAGGCCATATATGGTGAAATTTGGAATTGGGCCATTTTTGGGCCCCTTGGTCACCCTGGGTCCCCAGCAAATTTGGGCCCAGGGGCTCCATTTTGGTCCTGGGGGCCTCCAATAGCCCCCACGGACCGCGGACCACGGCGTACGGTCCACGGCCCGCGGACCGTAGGACCCCAAAACATCAAAAAGGCCTATTATGGCCAAAAAACCCAGAAAAATCAAAAAAATTTCCCTCATCACCAAAACACCCAGCAAGGCCAAAAAGGCCATAAAAAGCAAGATACATCAAGATCACTCAAGATGGAGGCCACAGTCCAAAACCCACTGGGAGGGCTGCCTGAGGCCAATTCCTTGGATCATGGGGACAAGACCCCTTGGAGGTTCATTTAATGGATTAAGTCTGGGCCAATGAGTACAAGTCATATACTCATTGGGCACCAATTTTTGAGCACAAGTGCTCAATGGCCTTATTCTGGGATATATCCCAAGGCCACATCCCAAGACATGGCTGATTGAATCAAAAGAAAAGAATTGCATACTCTGGAAGGAATACTCACTCAAACTTGAAAAGAAAGGGGGGAATCAATTGAATTTGGCAGGGAAGAAGTAATGAAGGATTTTCAGGATAATTGTCAAGAGGAAAGAAAATTAAAAAGAAAAATTTTTTTGAAAAAAATGTGGGGATAATGAGATGCCACTCAACAGTGGCAGGGTATTATGGTGTTCAGGAGCCCACCAGTTTCAAGAGGGGGATACTGTAACAACCATCCATCAGGGGTAAGGGTATTCATTCCTACACCCACTCAAACACCTCAAATCAGCAAATCCAGTATCTGCATCAGCAGTCAGTTTCAGCAATCTTCATTCTGAAACATGCATACAGTTTGGTACATCAATACAGCCTGTCAATACTTGTACAGGATGGATTCACCCAATACAGTTTCAATACACCAGTATGAAACTGTATGATCACTCAAATACACCACACCTCTTGTACAGGACCTGTATTGGCCAGACTCAATTCAACAATCAATTATTCTCATGAAAATTCTTCTCTGGATCAGGGCTGGTGATTCTCACATATACCAGCCCCTCTTGCTCCCCCCTGGGGACTTTTTCCCCAGTTAATTAATTTAGTTGATTTATTATTATCTGAATATTCTTATCCTTATATTTTGGGTATTATATTTATTTAATCTTAAGTTAGTCTTTGCCCTTTTTCTTTCTTCGCCTGTACAGTATGAGTTGGGTGGCCATATCCTTATTAACCCTTGTCTTTCCATTCTGACAGGTTGAAACAGTGGACTTGGACTTGTTTGTGGTTGGCTCTTCTTTCTCTTACTCTTATTCTTTGTTGCTGCTTTCTTATTTTTATTCTTTAGTAATTCATTATTCACACTCTTAAGTGTGTCCATTCTTGTATTATCTTTGAGCCCTCCATAAGTGAGTCCCAGTTTACTGAGTGCCAGGCCCTCTTCACTTCGAAGAGCCCCTGTGACAGGCACACACTTCATTTCTCAAGATGGCCAGACCTGTATTGACCCAAAAACAGTCAATACAGCTGGATGATCAACCCTCCATGAGCAGTATTCAACTTTTCACATATACTGGCCACCTTTTCTTCCCTGGAGAATCTCTCCCAAGTTAATTAATCTATTGGATTTGTTTTTATTATTGAAAGTAAATGCTGATATTCTTAAGTCAGTCATTTTCCCCTTTCTCTTTGCCTGTCAGTGGATATTGGTGGTTATATCCTTTCTAATTCCATTTTTATTTCTGGAAGGTTGAAACAGTGAATTGAGGATTAATTTGGTTGGCTCTTTGGCCTTTGGTTTTCTTTATTATGCTTGGCCCTTTGTTTCTTTCTTATCTTTGGCATATTTTGTACTTGCTTGTATTTTATCTTACAGAAATATATCCTTCTTTGGTTTCTTTATCCTTTGGAGCCCTCCAAGTGAGCTCTTCATTCCTGAGTGCCAGGCCACTCTTGTTTTCCCCAAGAGCCCCTGTGAGAGTGTAACTAAATTCTGAGGATCTGAGGCATGGCCTTCTCTAAAGTTTGCATTAATGTTGGATCTAAACTCAATTAATCTATTAAAGCCCTCTTGGAGCCTTGCTAATTAGGGTAAACTTCATTTAATTGTGAGAAACTAGCAAGTGAGTTGCTATTTGGACATGAAAATGAGGTAATGAGCAACTCTGATGCCTGTGAAAGTGTCAATTTGAATCATTCTCCATGGATAAAGCCAAAACAGATTAATTGAAATTCTTTTTGGACTAGTATCCTTGATGCTATTTCATGTCAACCAGCTGTCACTATTATATTTGCTTCTGCCATGTAGAAAATGATGTAAAACTTCACAATACAATTCCTAGTAAATAATTCTGAAACTTTCAGGAACAATTGAGAAAAGGAAAATCCACAATAAAACCAAAAATAAATATGACTTTATAATTAAGATTCAAATTTTTACTTATAGTCCCCTTTTTATTATTCCATGCAAAACACTTAATCTTCAAAAATTTACAGAAAATGTAACCTGTGATGTAATTCCAATAAAATTGCTATTTGGGAAGAAAAATGTTAATTTTGAAATAGAAGAAGATTGAAAGTAGTAACTCTTTTATTTCTTAACCATACATGGGTTGGTAGCCATATAAAATAAATAAATTAAGTAATTATGATAATTTTACATAACTCCAACTAATTTGGTCAATAAACCGGTAAAAGATAACTGTTTTGTCAGTTTTCTCTATGGCACACCTTTTGAGCTATTTTAGACTTATTTAAAGCCTACTATTGCAGTTCTCTCTAGGCATCTTATTAATGTTCAGTTAAATCATTAAATCCTTAATACCACCAAGTAAGTATTATTAATTTAATCATTCTTAACATTTTAGATATTTTCAAATCATCCATTAAGACTTTAAATAATAGAATATAGCTATTTCCAATAGTGGTATAGCTATTATTGGTATATTATTGCTCCAAACCAGATTTTGATTCCTTCAATCCATCAAATAACTCTAAAAATCTTTCTCAAGGTATTTTTTGAGTATTAGTGTGTGATTTTTCAAATTCTTGAAGTTTTTTCTCTAGCTTGTAGTTTTGTTCAAGAATGTTTAATAGTTATTCTTTCAAAAGATGATTATTAAATGAACTCATTCCATATTATTTTAATAAGAAGTTTTATTATCAAATATTCTTGCAATTGATTCTAGTAGACTATTAGTGTATAGAAAGTAAAAGCAATAATTAAGAATTTATTTATTTATCATATCTCATGATAAGAGTCACAGTATTATAGATAAATAGAAATATTATCAAGAGTTTCATTGACAAATTTTACATTTGGTCTCTCAACCTTAATCAAAGGACACTAAGCACTGAGGAACTCCACCCCTCATATTTAACATTCCTGGGCCATGGAAAAAGAAAAGCATACTGTTTTGACAATGTCTCAGCCCTACCTAATTTTTGTGCAGCAGTTGTGCAAGCATGATCAAGAGCAGCTATAAAATGCTTCAACAATATGGCCATGTTTGTTATATTCTTTGTTTTATAAAAAAGGAATATTCAGAAGTAAAAATAGAATTGAAAAAGCTTCTGTGTTCATTTAAATATTTAAAAGATAAAATACTTTTCATAGGATTCACAAATATCTTTTTGGAATAATGTTTTTTTGATATATTTTCTTCACAAGATCTCTCCTAAATAATATTAGTGTTTAAAGTAAATATTAAGATATAGATTTACCTGAAAAACTATCCATCAGACTTATAATAAATGTTCTCCGATGTATAATAATTACATATAAATTATTTGTAATGTTGATATTAAGATAAGACTTATTTACTGAGACAAACACCCTCTCTCTTTTTTCTTATTATTGAAAAAAATTTGTTCAGCTTAAGGTTAGTCAAAAATAGCTGTCAAGACCTTAAGTCTTAAGCCAAAAACATGAATATAGGATTGAAATGATATTCACATAAATTTTCTAACAATATGTGGGTATGGTAATTCAGTATTTTATCATATAGAATTAAAAGCTACATTGCCTAAAAAAAATATTATTAACATCAATTGTGATGTTTTAAAAGGTAAAAAACATATCGTGTTTTTTTCTTGGTTATCCCTCTTTTGGATCAGTTCTTTTTAGCATTTTTTGCATTTAGTAATGGTTATAAATAATACAAACTCCCACTATCCTTGAAAGGAGAAAAATCCTGAAGCACAGATAGTTCTGTGGGTATGTACAATAAATACCTCACAATTAAAAAGAAAAATACTTTTGATCTCTCTAATTAAAACCTGTAGTTGGCTCTAGGTTTTCAATTATTGTTTAGTTTGGCTGAAATCTCAAATTACTAAAACCAGGAGTAGTTCTATCTTCAAAGTTTCAACTTTATCATCTTTATTTCCCCAGCCCCTTTATTTTATCTGTTTCTCCATAATTATACCATTCTTTATGGTATCACATGTCGTTCTAGTGATTTGTATTTGAGTTTCAGTTTGGCATTTATAATATGTTGGTAAGTTCCCAATGATAATTCTAATCTTTCTAATAGCTCTCTCTATTCTTCAAATTATTTCACAATTGACCAGAATTTTCAAAAAGGTCAGAAACTTAAATCTTCTTTCTGAAAGCTATATTTACTGTACAGACCTTCCAGGTTGTGATTCCCCCTTTTTTTTAAAAAAAGTCTAAATTATTATTTAGATTCTATAAAAGAGTTTAATAAAGCTCTTAATAGCTCTTTGAACAATATTTCATAAAATAAAGTTCATTTTATCTTATTAGAAAGGATTATTTCGGAGCATTGATAACAATAATGAGAAGATCTTTTAACAATATTATTATTAAAAGTCAAAAGATTCCTTGATATAATTTCATTCACAAAGCAACAGCTATATTCTCAATATGAGTAACCTTTCCATTCAAACATACCTTTTTTCCATTTTAAATCAAAATATAAAAAAAACTCATCTTGTTTTTAAAAAGGAAGAAATAATAAGAAATCTAAAATAGCTGAGATTTTCAACATTCAATCAAGGTGATTAAAAAGAAAAATCAATTTTCATGATAAATTTACTAAAAAATACCTTATGTGAAATTTAGTTACTGGGATTAGTTTTATACTATGTTTTTAAATAAAAAAATCCTTCCTAAGATTAAAAGAAAGAAAGCTCTGGAGAGATAGGAAAAGCACACAAAAAAGCTCATTTCAAATTATAATACCAAAAAATGGGTTTTGATTTTTTTAACAACATTTGAATTTGTCTACTATAATCCAGAGATTTCTTTTGTAAGAAAAAATACATCCAAATAGACATTCCAGGTTTTAGAATATTTAAGACTATTTTTTAATCACAACAGCATTTCAGTAATGTCATGTAAAAATTACATTTCTAGTTATAGAAAATCCAGATTCTCATAGAAGCAATTCCAATTTAAAGGTTAACACAGGTGATGCTGGACTAGCAAGAAGAAGGGACTTATTTTTTCAAAAAACTTACTCTTATGGTTTCTTTGAGCATACCATCCATTTTTAATGGCTGGGCCAAATTACAAGTAGCAAAACATACCTCATTCTTTCAACCAATCCTGCTGAACAGTGCAGGATTTGAATGAGAACCTGAGGCAGTTTTAGAGACTGGTTGGTTTTGAGAACAAGTTTTGACTGTTGGCCTGACAGTTTGTAGAGGATCAAACCTTTTGCTTCTTGTTTGTACCAAGTTGATTGACCTGGCCATGATGAAACTTGCTTTGGCTCTATCTTCTAAACCTTTTGTCTATTCGTGTTCCAGGATTGCAATCTTTTGTGTTAATCTAGCCTTCGTTTGAAAATCTATTTGATGTGACTCAAGCTGTTACTTATTTCTCAAGGCCCTTGCTTGGGCCGCAGTTTGAGGTTCTCTTCAAACTGTTCCAAATTTATGGATGGCTGAATTGGATCACGGCATGTCAGTCTTGAGCCTCAGCTGCAGTTTTATACCCCATCTCCATCGAACCTGTCGGGCTTAGCTGCGCCCCAACTGGAAGTAGATCAGCATCATGAGTGAGGTGTGCGTGCAGCATGCCAGACGTGAACTTGGGCTGGACCTGGGGTTGTGGATGAGCTGGGTTGATGGAGATTTCCTGTGTTGTCAAGCCTGGATTCTTTGGCCTTGTTGGTCTTCCCATCCTAATTTGAAGTACTGGGCTGAGCACCAGTCGAGAGCGTGGTCGTGGAGTCGTCGTTGGGTCGTGGAGGCGTGGCCTGGCTCAGGCTGGTTCGAGTCGAAATCGATTGCACCGTTTGAATTTCGGTCCAGATCAGCAGACAATATCCCAAGATTCCCAGCCACGTACGTTCCGATCCACAAGGAGCCGACAGCAGAACCAGAGGCAGCAGCCTGGTGTGATGGTCCATCGTGACGAATAATCCATCGTATTCCGGTCTAGCTTCACTTCATCAGGACCTGCACCGCCATGGCCCAAGTCAACCATCATACCGTGACGACATCCCTTGAACCGGTCTATCTATCCTCGCCGTCGCCTTCCGATGTCTCCCAAGCTCCTGCCCAGCAGCCGTCTGGCGGCAGTCCGGACCACCATCACGCCGAGCCCAGCTCGCTCGTGCCTCCATCTCATCTCGACACGGGCCATACGGCCGCTCATCAAGCATTCTCGCCGCATCTGCCGGGCCAGTCTGCGCCAGCTCCCTTTTCGCCGCCTCTCAAGACCCAGTCTGTTCGGCCCCCTCGGCTTAGGAAGGGCACTCGGCTGGAGGATGCGTATCCGAGTGTGTTTGCCGAATTGGGTGATAGAGACCCAGATCCATTGACCTTGCTGGCGACGTTGGAGTCGCCCTTTCAAGTCCAAGAGTACATTGCCCAACTCGTCAGAGCGGACCCTCACAATGTCCTTCGGATCATCAAGCTACCAATGCATAATTCCGCGCCGCTCGTCCAACGCGAGGTCTGGGTGTACGAACAGCTCCGGAGACTGGCTGATGATCTTGGCCATCCTCTCGTGAGCTCCCTGCAAGCAGAGTGCAATCGTGCCGAGTGTCCCGAGATGAAAGCTGGCGAATGGCTCTATCTCTGTGCCGCTCATGCCACGGCTAACGAAGTCAGTCTTCCTAGTTGGTTGCTCGCTAGGCCAATAATTGTAGTTCCTAATTTCTCATATTGTCGACCGACCTTGTTTTGACAGAATGAATGCTGTGCAATTGACTATATTGTCCATACGCTCGATGGCGCAACCGCACTGCTGAACTCAGCTCGGTATTTTCCTAGCAGGTCCGTCTCGTAGCCAACAGTGCGCATGGGATCCTCATTGAGATCACTGTACTAAAAGACTTTTGGACTACTACTTGTCTTTCCAGATTGCAAATTCCAACCAGTTCAATCAAACATTTTACTTCAATTGCTCGGAGGCTCTATCGAATCTTGGCACATGCCTGGTTTCATCATCGAGAAGTATTTGAGCAGTGCGAGGCAAGTTCCTTATCTGCTTGTGTCTTGCCATATCTTTCATCATGACTCGTCTTTGTGATTGCTTATCAACTGGCGCTTTTTGCATTGTCAAAACCGTCTTGAATTCTATTGATCAGACTGAGAAAAGTCTTTATGCCAGGTTTTTGGCATTAACGGATGAGTTTGGATTGATTGCTGAAGATTTGTTAGTGATACCAAGAGAAAAGGATCAGGAAGACGAAGACGTCGATGATCAAGACGATGAAGGTGCTCAAGATGATGATGATGACGAGGATGGTTTGCGAACCGCCGACGAGCATAGCCGGACGGTTGCTCCAACTGATGAGGAAGACGAACTAGAAGAGTTAGAATAAAAAACCTCTCAACTTTTATTCTTCAATTGGTTACGCTCACCCTACTTCGTCTTGATTCTTCAATTCATTATCCCTTTTTTCTCTCATGGACTAAAATCTAATTGATGTATACGTACAATTTTTCTTTATCGCTGAGACGTTTAATTCACTTACTTTTTTAACAAATATACCGCGCAGAAATTGAATGAGTCTTGTGAAATTTACTTGAGCAAAATATACCATCACCCGTATGACCTTGCTATATGTTTATGCAGAGCATTCAAGTCAACTTTAGGCGTAAATTGACATAATAAGGACCAAGTTTTTTAGTCCAAACGTCGGTCAACTCTGCATCATTTAAGCTTGGCGCGACAGACTTCTTCCGTGTCTCACTATTGACTTTTAATATGATTAGGCACTTGCCAGTCAACACTTCCTTACTGATCTTCAAACTCAAAAGTTTTTAAGCAGAAATCTACTTTCCGGAAAGGAAACTTGCATGTACAAATTATTTCAGTTGGTTGACAGGTGGGTGCTCTTCTTTTCAGTAAATGTAAACCATACAAGAGTTTAATCTTGCTGTTCGTTTGTTCCGCATTTGCTTTAAGACAACTCAAGCAAAAAAACGAGTGGTTCAAGAAAGCCTATGCTGTAAATGACAATTCAGAGGAGGGAAGTTGCAAGATGAGTTATTAGTAGCACCCACCCTAGCAAACAAGTATAGGCGGAAAAGGAAATAGATGAGTTAAGGCACCATTTAGCACAAGACATTGACTTATACTAATCAACCTTGCATGGGTTTATTGTTCTTGTCACAAGCCATGTAATTTGGGCTTTTGATTTGATAATTTTCTTGTTTTATTCTATTTTAGTTTCGATTACACTAAAGATGTCATTTCTCATTTTGTTCATCACAAATCAGCCATAAAACTATTACTTAAGGTGGCATCTCAGGGCTCGCTCATGAAACCATTTTATTGAAGTTTTGAAAAGAAACTCTCTTTTTGCATAATTTATTGCCTAAAAGAAAGTTCCCACATAAATGAAATATGCCTATGTTTTGAAGATTTTTTTGTTTAGGCCAAAGAGAACCCCAGAATTGGGTTTCATTATTGTCTTCAAAATCCCAAAGAAACTATCATAGTCAAGGTCAACCTTTATATGTCAAATATCAAATGTAGATTATTTTATATTTGTTGAAACATGGTTAAAGCTTTCAAGTTATAGGAAATCTTTTCATATTGGTAAAATGAATTAAATTTGACATTTCTTTAAAAAATTGATTGCTGAAATAATTTCAATGCTACATTATGATATATTAAGTGTTTTTTTTAGAAAAAAGATGTCTTTTTATAGCTACAAACTCATTATATCCTCAATATCATGATATCTGTCTAAATTCAAATGACAGCATATTAGGTAAAAAGATAAAAAGAATAATTTTGAAAAGTTTCTGGTTTAAGAAGTATAGCATGAGATTGTCACAGGGGCTCTTGGGGAAAACAAGAGTGGCCTGGCACTCAGTAATCAGGGAATTCACTTGGAAGACTCCAAAGATTGAATAAGATAACATAAAAGACTAATAAATTTCTCTAAGAAAAATGCAAGTACAAGAGGAGATGCAATAAGAGAAAAGGAAGACAAATGGCCAAAGAGTCAACCAAGTAAGTCCTTAATTACTGTTTCAACCTGCCATAATGAACAATGGCATTAGTGAAGGATATGACCACCAATATCCACTGACAGGAGGAGAAAGAAAAGAAAAGGTGCTAAATGACTGACTTGATAATATCAGTATTCACTTAAAAAAATGAAAAGATAAATAAAAATAAAATAAAATCTAAATATATTAATTAACTTGGGGAAAAACCCCCCAGAGTCAAGGGAGGCTGTTATATGTGAAAAGTTGAGAGCTTGACTCCTTCAGGCTGACAGTTTATCTGTATTGGATCCTGGAAGCTGTATTGATTGTCTGATGGAATGTATACCTTTCAAAAATGAGAATTGAACTGGTGTCAGGGTGAGTCTATATAGTAGCTATAAAATGTAGTTACAAGCTAGTATTATGACTGTGACACGTCAAAAAACAAATAAATTTAAATCTTCAGGTCCTACTGCTATGTGGTAACAGTGGTGATGAGTCTGTTGAGGACCTGGGTTGCAATACTCTAATATCTTTGACTGTAAAGAAGTACTACAATAATTATATTCTAATTATATCTTTAATGATAATTCTAAGGACACTACTGATTGATAACAGTTTTGTCACGTAAGAATATGGATAATAAGATAAAGATGATGGGTTTTCAAGGAAAAAACCCTTCTTTTTATATGTTTCAAGACTGTCAAGAGTTATTAACTCTTCACGCATCAGAGGAGTGAAAATTTTCACTCCAATGATCAGTCTGTGGTTCTGGATCGTCAATTCTGACGTCAATAGAGGCAGAATTGTGGTTTTGGAACCACAAATGATCATTCTGGATCAATACAGGGTGAAAAAACTTTTCACCTGCTACATCAGCACTTGGATGACGTTGTTCTGGTATCTGTATGATCAATAATGATGATTTTAGAGAGGTTGTATCTTCATAAGTATATTATTTTAAGTATGAGAGCAATACTGTTTGATACAAGTTTGATACAGTCATGTATTGCTAGAAAAACCTTCCAATCAAGATATCTCAGTCAGTTCTTAAGATATCAAGAAACCAAGAGCACAGAATTGAAGGGCTTAATGAGCTCTTCAACTTGGTATGCTTCATGTTCCCCTTCTTTTAAAATAGCAAAAGCTATAAGGGTTTCAAGTTTTTGGCTGTATTTTTGTACATCAGCATGAGGCTTCAAAAACTTCCATACCAGATATCTTCTTCAATTTGGAAGATATCTGTATTTTGATGATACAGTCTTGTAGGGCTTGATTGGATCTACAGTTTGGTATATTACACTGTACAGTTGTATGAGTGTATGCCAAAGACACAGGGGTTTGTTTACATTGTTGTTTTCAGAATATCTGTATTTTGGTTGTTAAACCTTTAAACCAAGATCCCTCAATCAATTTAAGAGATACAGAGGTCTAAGTTGTCTCAAATTGAAGCTCTTGTTTAGATCTTTAATTTGGTTATACTTTTGTACAGTTTTGTACAAGCCCTCTTTGACCTTTAGGGGGTCTTGGTTTCAAATAAAGGTCATATGGTATCTCCAGTTGTAGTGGTGTTACAGCAACATGGATGATACCATTGTGTAGCTCTCTATGTGAGCTTTAAGAAAAATACCATTTTGGTATAGAATAACTTAAATATGCATAAGTTAGATGAGAGGTGAAAATAAGGGTTTTGACTTGTTTATTCTCCCCTAGGTTTCCTTATTCTGTTTGGAAAAGGTTGGTGTTTAATTTAAGAGGAGTTTTTTCCTCTTATTCATTACCTGTATTGACTATGTTTGTTCAATACTTGTCATACCATTATTTATGGTATGTTGGATGTCATGCTAGTGCTCTGTTTTGAGTCACAGGCTGACATACCCTCCCTCAAAAGAAGGCTCATCATTGATGAGACTCTTCAGCCCTTCTTGAGGCTCTGAATCTTCTGAGGTGTATTTGTCCATCTGGGATTCCTTTCTCAGTTAACCATTTATCTTTATCTGCTGGTTGATTCTTAAATCTAACCAGATATTGCCTGTTGTATTTCCCATTAATTCTTATTTTCCTGGCTTTAATGATCTTTTTCACTGGTCCAGGTGAGTCATCTTCCTCTACCAATCTTTCATGGGTGACTGTCTTCTTTCTTTCAGGGAATTTCTCCTCATCTGTTTGGTGATAAGGTTTGACCAGGCTCACAGGGAAAACTGGGTGTTTCCTAGAAAACTCTTTGGTCAGGTTGACTTCTACTGCATTCTTTCCTATTAATTTAATAATGGTGAATGGTCCTATGAATGAGTCTCTCATCTCCTTGGGTCCTCTTAGATTGTTGAAGTTAAGAGTTGAGATTAGAACTTGGTCTCCTTCTTTGAAATCAGGTTCTTGGTGACTTTTATCATATCTCTGTTTGTTGTATAATTTAGCTTCAGCCACACATTGTTCTGCTTTTTCACAGGCAGTTTTCCACATTGTGTGGAAGTCTTTAGCTGTGGGGTGTACTGAGAGGAGATTCTTCTTCAAGTAGTCTACTGGAAGTAGTTGGTTCGATCCTTTCTCTAATGTGGCAGGGGTTTTTCCTGTCACTGAGTGTATACTTGTGTTGTATGCCAATGGTACAGCTGGTAGGAGGGTTATTCAGTCATGGGTATATCCCTCATTGTCTTTATATTCCATGCCATATGCACAAAATCTTCTAATGATGTCTTCTAATGTTTGAATCATTCTTTCTGCTAGATCATCTGTTTGTGGATGGTAATCTGTGGAGAATGCTAGTTTGGTTCCCAGCATCTCATATAGATTAGTCCAAAATTCTGATGTGAATTTAGGGTCTCTGTCACTAATTATAATTCTTGGAACTCCACAGTTTGCTATCACATTGTTCCAGAACAATATGGCTGTGTCCATTGCTGTGTCCTCTTTGTGTGTCACAACCACGTATTTTGACCCTCCTCCTTGATGGCGGCGGCAATCCAACCTGGAGCCAAGTTGGGGCCAATTGGCCATGTCATATCATTTATGGCCAATTGACCCCTTTTGGGTGTTCCATGGCTCTTATGCCATAACCCATTCCATTGGCCACTTATGGCCTCAGGCCATATCCTGCGTCATTGGCCCTCTTGGCCAATTTCCACCTCACCAACCCCCAGGCCTCCATCACTGTTTTTGGGCCTGGGGGGTCCCTTTGTCTTCCAGGGGCTTCCAGGCCCCATGGCCACCTTCATTGGTTTCCTGGCCACCCCTTTCATTATGGGGGTTTTGGCCTAAATGGCCTTTTTGGGCCATTTAGGCCCCCCACGGCTTCTACGGTCCGCGGGCCGTAATACGCGGTCCGTACGGTCCGTAGGCGGATTAGGCCCCTTTTGGCCTAATCCAATGAGGCCAAAAGGGGCCAAAGGGGGAAGCCACCTAGCCCCCAAGGCCAGGTGGGTCCCAAACCACAATTGGGCCCACCTGAGCCAATTTTGGCCACCAATCCCTTGGACCCAAATTGGACCAAAAACACCTTGGATCCATTTTTGGCCATAAATCCCGTAGGACCCATTTTTGGCCCTGGACCACCATGGACCAACTTCACCGTCATGGCCTCTGGCAACCACCAGAGGCCACCAAATCATCTCAACAAGCATTTCCCTCAACTTAAGGGGAATTTTTTCCTTTCCTTCATGCACTCCGTACTCAAGATTGCAGGTGTGGTGCATATATGGTATTATATACCATTATGCACCATTTTTACTCAGCAATCCAATGGTGACGTTTTCAGGACCCAATTCCACCTTTCCATTTCAAGGTCCATAATTCCAACGCCCATTTTCGAAGGAGGACTTTTCAGCTTATCAGTCTGGCAATCCATGGCGGTAATTCAGAAGATCATTCAAGGATCCCAACCACCTGTATCTGCAGGAGTTGGGTTGGTACAATTCATTCAGGATTATTCTAAGGTCAATTCGCAAGAGGTATTACATAATTCAAATCAGTTGTCAAGACATCAAGTATTCAATACTCCTTGGACAACCCAATTCATCCGTACAGGCCTTATTCAATCAACCTGTATGGCCTTGGCCCAATTGGGCCATTTCTTATTCCACTGTGTGAATTCCATCACACAGTTCAAATTTCAAGATGGCCAGAACTGTATTTCCCGATTCGGACAATACAGTCATTGATCCACCTTCCAGGATCAACCTTCCAGCTTTTCACATATACTGGCCACCTTTCAGCACCTGGGGACTTTTTCCCCAGTTAATTGATATAGTGGATTTATTTTTATCCTTATTTTCTTTTACCTTATTAAAGTTAATACTGATAATCTTAAGTCAGTCATTCAGCACCCTTTTCTTTTATTTCCTCGCCTGTCCAGTGGATATTGGTGGTCATATCCTTATACTAATTCCATTTCCTTTTCTGGCAGGTTGAAACAGTGAATTGAGGATTCACTTGGTTGGCTTCTTTATTATCTTTGGCCATTGGCTTCATCTTTTCTTATCTCATCTTTTGGCATACTTGTTTTCCCGTTTATTCTTTCTTAAAGAAATTCATTCTTATTATTCTTTTATCTTTGGAGCCCTCCAAGTGAGTTCTTGATTCCTGAGTGCCAGGCCCTCTTCTTCCAAGAGCCCCTGTGACATTGTGACAGGGGAGACATCTGACACTCTTGCTGTACCTGTCTACTACTACTAGGCATGCATTAAAGCTGTCTTTCCCTCCAGGGACCAGGCCTGTCACCCAATCCATGTTTATTATTTCCCAGGGGTGTTTGGGCTCCTCTATACTCTGGAGTAATCCATATCTTTTGCCATGACCTTTGTTGGCTTTTTGGAATCTGGTACAAGTGTTGATGTATTCACTCAAGTCTTGTTCCCACTTTGGCCACCAAGCTGTGCTAAAGACTCTTTCTTTAGTTCTTTCTTCACTCATATGTCCCATGTATGGGCAGTCATGGCATTCCAGTAGTATCAGGGAAATATGTTCTCTATTTATTATTACCAGGGCACTTGTGTGTTTTTCCCTATGGTATAGTAGATCATCTATCATAAAAAATATATTCTATTTGAAGTTTTTGAGCCATGGATCTTCCAATTGGCTCTCTAGGTCAGGACTCCTGTACTTTTGTTTTAATAGTTGTATCAATATACTACACTGTTTGTGTTTATTGTATGATGATTGTACTATACTAAAAAACTCTGTATTTAGATTAGAGGAGCTGATTCCCAATATGGGTATCTCTTTGCTCTCTCCATAGCTCTGTGCTGGGTTTGATGGGTCATTCCCTAATGCCCAGTTTGATAGTTTGAAGTTCTTTCTCCTATCTATCTCCATGCATTGTATGGGTATTTTGGCCCCATTTTCTGGGTCATATGCTGGATTCTCTTGGTCATTCTTCAGTGGCCACCTGCTGAGACCATCTGCATTAGTATGACTTTTCCCTTCTTTATAGATAATAGTCATATTCCCTCTGTATTCTTGTATGCCTATTTGCCACCTGAGAATGTGTCTGTTTGTTGTCTTCATGTTCAACAGTGATTTGAGGGCTGTGCAATCAGTAAAAACTTCAAATACTGCTCCTTCTAAGTAGTAATGGAGTTTTTCTAATGCCCATACCAAACAGAGACATTCTGTCTGAGTAGCTCCATATCTGGATTCTGAGTCTTTCAGTTGTCTTTATATATAGCAAATTACTCCTTCTTTGGGCATTCCATCCACTATTTGCCTCTGGTGTAGTGCTGCTCCTAGTCCTTGGCTACATGCTGCATCTATATATAGTTTGAATGGTAGTTCAAAATCAGGCATCATTAGGACAGGGGCATTGGTCAGTTCATATTTGATCTTCTCAAATGCATCTCTTCTTTCTTTGGTAATTTCAAAGACTACATCTTTTGAGCACAGTTTGTATAGGCTACTTGTGATGTGTGCAAAGTTTTTTATGTGGCTCCTGTAGTAACTAGCAAAG
This sequence comes from Austropuccinia psidii, assembly GCA_023105745.1. Taxonomy (NCBI): domain Eukaryota; kingdom Fungi; phylum Basidiomycota; class Pucciniomycetes; order Pucciniales; family Sphaerophragmiaceae; genus Austropuccinia; species Austropuccinia psidii. The sequence goes on along the minus strand of JALGQZ010000005.1, from coordinate 8,974,869 downwards.
CCCAAAAAAGATTGCATTTCTTTAATGTTCTTTGGTACTGGTTTCTTCAGTACTGCAGCAACTTGATTTTGGTCTATGGCTAGACTTAAACCTGAAACTTTGTGTCCTAGGGCTAGCAGTTCTTGCTGTCCAAAGTTACATTTTTAAGAGATATTTTCATGTTGATTGGTGTACATTTTCCCAATATTTTATCAATTTTCCTCACATGGTCTTCCCATGTTTCTGAGTATATTATGATATCATCAATGTACACTACCATCCACCCTTCCATTATTTCATCTTGAAATATGGTATCCATCATCCTCTGAAAATGTGTGAGCCTTTGAGATATGACCACATACCCAATAAGGTCACAAAAAATACTCAGAATAATTATACCTTTAATATAATTATATTAAAATTAATTAGAATAATTATACACTAAAAATAATTACTCAAATATACAAAAAATACCATAAATTGGTACTAAAATTGGTTTAACTTAAAAACCAATGAATGAACATGTGAAATAAATTATACCATTGGATTTCCCATGGAAAAATACACATATACCATTTTTATGGCATATCTGTAAAGCCAATATTTAAGGAATTATAAGGTACAATACCTTATAAAAACCATAAAAACTTATTTATCTCAGAAACTAATGAAACAACATGTGAAATAAATTGTACCAGTGGATTCCCCACAAAAATCCACATATAAAACAATTAATAAGCTAATTTCCAATGTTAATACTTAAGGAATTATCCTGAATATATGCACTTTTTTGGTCAACGCATATATTCAAGGATCATAGCTAATATCTTCTAAACTATACATGATAGAATGATTAACCAAAAATAAAGTTACCACTTAATTACTGTAAGAACACAGATATGAACTTTATTTTACAAATTATAAACAAGGTTAAAACCTATGATGAATTATTGATAAAAATCAACAGAGCTGTTGACCACTTTGTTGTGAAAGTGTTCCAAACTTAGAAAAAAGTACACAGTTAGATTCTCCTAGTTCATTCGTGAAGAATGATGTAATTTTTATTATTAAATTCAGGGTATAACCCCCTGAAATCAAGGTTTGAAGTTTAAAATATTGAATTTCGACAGAAAAGATGAGTTACAAGAAAAATCATCAAAATTAGAGTTTTGATGATGTAATGAAAAGCTCTTGGAAGCATAATAAGGTTATGTCAGGCTATCAGAATTCACTCTCTGAATTGCTGTAGCGTGAAAACCTTAAAAGTTATTGAGGATCAAAGTTTGAGCTTAAATTGAGCTGTTATGATCACATACTGTAACCTTAAATTAAGTTTAACAGTCTTAATAGTGATAAAATTGGTGAATACTATTAGTTTATGATTAAAACTAATAAAATCCACGAAATTTGGGGTTCTGCCAAGCCTCTGATGTCATCACACTTAGAGTTATAGTGATAACTCTAAATAATGGTGTAATAATGATGTAATATGGTTTGATCATGATGTAATCACCCTCAAACCTTAAAATATTGATCAATTCCAGTGGATATGATCAGTACACGTCTACTAGAAGCCTGTTGGACTCTAGGAGGGAGGTATTTACTATAAATAGAGCTCTTTTTACTCTGTTTTCCCCTCAGACGCATCAAAAACATTAAATCAATTAAATCAAAGGTAATTTCTTTATTCTTTATATATAAAACTGTTATATTATTAAAGACCAAAGACCACCTTGCTATAATCATCTATTTTGACGTGATTAAATCATTTATTTAATTGTTTTTGTTAAAAATCTCTCTAAAAACTCATTTCCACGTAAAATCAAGAAATTTAGTAATTTTCTTTATTTTTTATTGTAAATACAATTTGAAAAAGTTGTATTATATTCTTTTGGCGTAAAATATCTCAAAATTATTATTTTAAGTGTTAAAAGTAGGTTATTTCATCTTATTATAATAATTTCTCTCTTATTATTACTCTTAATAATTCTTAATTAATATAAATAGTATTTATATTAATATATAACTTTAATATTAGTAATATTATTGTTATTAATTGTTTTTTATTTATAAAAAACAGTTTTTTACGCCTTTATTATTTGTTGGTAACAATAATAAAGAGCTTTATAATATATTAATTATTTCATATTAATATATTATTTATAATATTATAATTTCATATAATATTAATTTATATTATTATATTTATTTAATAATATAATATTTTTACGCCATAATAATAATATTTCTTTATTATTATTATTATTATTTTAATCTTATTTACTTTAATTATAAGGACATTCAGAGTACAATAAGTAATAAATTAGTAATTTTTTACTTATTGTTTCATAGTCAAACCTTACATTTGGGGGCCTGGCCGTGATATTTACTTAAAAGACCTTTAAAAAGATTCTATTTGGGTTTATCCAATAATAAATTATATTTATAATCATAAAATTATATAATAATTTTATATTTTATTGATTTTAAAAGCTATTGAGGCATTTGGAAAGCAATTGTACTGTCTTACACGTGGTTTTTCACATCCTTAGACTTGCAAGAACTTTCTTTGAGTGACTCTAGTGATTAAAAAAGATAATTTATAAATTAAAAATAATTTTTATTATAATTTAATTTTATAAGAATCATATTCATTTTTTATTTTATTCTTTAAAAATAAAAATATACATAAAAAATATTAAAAAATATTAAAAACCAATAAAAAAAGTTATTTTTATTCATTTTTATTCATTTCTTTATTTATTTCATTTTTTTTAAGATATAAAAGCAATTTCTACGTGGAAAATTGCCATATCTTGCCAAAAATAACACTTCTTATAAAAAGACTTATATTTATTTGTCTTTTTTAGTGTTTGAAGATAACCCAACAGAAGACAACCAAGCTACTGTTGAGAGATTGGTGGAAGAAACTTGTCAAAGTTCTCCAACACCAGTTATCACCAAAAGAAAGAAAGCTAAGAAATTAGACTTTCCAGGGCCCACCATTCAAGACTCTGAAGGTGAGCACCTCTTTTTAAATTGCCATAAAAGAATTTTATTCTAAAAATACTTTTATTTTTTCTTATTCTTTAAATTATGACTACCAGAAGAGGTTCCCAATACTCCATCCAATCAGATGGAGCTGGACTCAGAAGTAGAATTGATCCCTCAAAAGGGAAAAGAAAGGGCAATATCCCCAGTGGAACAGAATCCACACAAGGAAGTGCCTTATCCCAAAGGCAAGTCCCAGAAATGCCCATGATATCTGAGCCTGAATTGGAACTAAGTATGAGTAACTCAAACAGGTACAAATCACATTCAGAGGGCTCAAATAGACATCTACATGAGGCAGTACAAGCAGTATTACACAGTATACAAGGACAAAGACTGGGAAATGCTGCCTCAAATACACCAAGGAGTGATGAACTCCTGGCACATCCTGAAAAAGTTCCTCAAAGAGGAGGAGATAGTGAGATACTCCAATGGATGGAATCCACTGTCATCCAAACCTCAAATCAAAAAAATCAAGGATTATCATGCCAAAAAGAGGGAGGCAACCAAGGAAGAAGCCCCAGTAGCTTCTACCAGCAAGCCTCAAGCCAACCCACTTCCCCAAGAAGGGAAGAAGAACAAGAAAAAGCATTGGAGGAAACCATATTCCCCAAGCTACAGAATCCCAAGAATCCAAAAGGATGCCATGGACAATGTTTTCAACATGGCCAGAACCTTGATGGAATTCAAGGACAAGGAAGAGCAAAGAATGAGACAACCTCATTTCCCAAAGAAATAACCTTTTCCAAAGATGTTGTAAATACTTTAACAGAAATTAAAAATAGTATATTACCTCTAAAAGAAATTAAAGACAGTTTATTATCACTACAAGAAATAAATAACAATTTATCTTCTTTAACAAAAATTGTTGTACAAAACAAGAAAGAAATTGACAACATTAAGTTTATTGTTGAAAATAATAAACCAAAAAATTTAATTGACAATACTCAAAAATTAATACAAGGACAACAAGAATTGTATAAATACATAAAAGATATCAAAGATAAGACTTTGACAATCAATTATGATGTGAGTATTGACAATCTTACAGAAAAATTAAATAAATTAAGTATTTCTGTAGAAAAATTTGAAGAAAAGACTTCATCACACCAAAAATTACTTTTGGACCATGTGGAAAAAAGTGATGAAGCAAGAATGCATCTAAAAGATGATATTCAAAGTGAAATAAGGCTTATTACAGAAAAAATGGATAAAATTAATGAGGGAAATTTAAATATGCCAAATTTATCAACACCATTTTCTCATATAAGAAGCCCTATTAAAACAAAAGAGGAATTGTCAAATCCTTTCATAACAGACTTGAGTCACCAAGACAATAACCAAATCTTAATGAAGGAAGCACCTCAATTGAAGGAATGGCCAACATTCACAGGAGAAGGTGAATATGACCACATGTCATTTATTAAAACAATTGACATGTTACAAGAAGACTATGCCATACCAGATGAATTAATCACTGCAAGATTACATTCATTGTTTGAGAAATCTGCAAAAAGATGGTATTATGGCATAAGACAAACAAATGGTAAAAATACCTGGTCTTGGTGGAAACAAGAAATAATCACCAAGTGGGCAAATGATGCCTGGAGGTATAAGATAGAAAATGCATTTGAAAACTCTTTCTTTGACCCAGAGAAAGATAAACCTTTAACTTGGTTCCTAAAACAAGTTGAAAGGCTTAATGCACTGTACCCAGAAATGTCACAGAAGATGGTGCATATGAAAATACTTAAAAAATGTGGAGGGGAACTAGAACATTCCCTAAGAAGCAGGTGTATAGAACCATGCTCCACAGAAGAGTATATAAATGCACTAGAAGATATAGTGACAAGAACAAAAATTGGCAGGACTTGGAAAAAATTGGACATTAAAAGCCCAAATAAACCATTTATCAAGAAAGATAAATCAAAAGAATCCTTCAAACCCAATACATCCAACAATAATGAACAAAGAAAATGCCATAAATGTGGAGGTATTGGACACTTAGCCAATAATTGCCTTAAAAAAGCAAAGATTAATGAAATTGTGGAAACAGAAAACCCCAATGACAAAGAAGAAGAATCTGACTCTGAAAAAGAGACAGAAGAATCAGAAAGCTCTGAAAGTAATGAAATCAATATAATTAATGCACAAATTAATAATATTGATATAATTTATGAAGTACTGGATGTTAACTCAAACTTGCCACAAGTTGGAACATCTGACACAAATCTGACAAACACACAAGATGCCAAAATGTATAGAACCAAACCTGCAAGAGGAATGGGATATACAGCTGGAAAATCAAGTATTAGTATTGTTATGGTTGATAACCAAGAAGGAAAGGTTAACTTAGATACAGGAGCATATTGCACCTGTGTTGGCAAAAATTATTTAAAAACCATTGTCCCAGACTGGCAAGAAAAACTTATGCCAATACAAGGTGTCAAATTTAGTAGTGCAAGTGAGAGCATGAAGCCCCTTGGAATAATTGATTTAACACTAATTTTTCCTCATCCCTCACAATGTGTCAGAATCAAAGTAGAGTTTGTAGTAATGGACAACTGTACTAGTAATCATTTCATACTTGGAAATGACTACTTATCAATCTATGGTATAGATATCTCCAACCAAAAGGATAGATATTTTACCATAGGAGATAATAAAAGACAAAAGTTTGAATTCTTAAATAACAAAAAACAAATCACAGTTATTAAGAATGAGGAAAAAATTCCAGAAAAAGAACTTTTTATATCTGAACAACTCAAAGAGGCAGAATTCAATCAAGAATTAACAGAAAAAATGAAAGAAAAATTGATTGACCTCTTATTTAAGTATAAAAATGCCTTTGCAACTGACAAAGAGCCACTAGGTGCCATAATTGGACATGAAGTGGATATAATTCTTAATGTAGAAAAACCTTACCCACCTTTATTAAGAAGACCTGCTTATCCAGCCAGTCCAAGAGCTAGAGAAGCCCTAGAGGTGCACATTAAAGAATTAATGGACCTTGGAGTATTAAGAAAGGTTGGACATAATGAGCAAGTAGAAGTTACTACACCTGTCATTATAACTTGGCATAATGGAAAATCAAGGATGGTAGGAGACTTCAGAGCCCTGAATACCTATACCATTCCAGACAGATATCCAATACCCAGAATCCATGAGACATTGACCCAATTGTCACAAGCTAAGTTCATCACAGCTATGGATGCTCTTAAGGGTTTTCATCAAAATGTCTTAACAGACAATGCCAAGAAACTACTAAGAATAATAGTCCATTGTGGAATTTTTGAATACTTAAGAATGCCATTTGGGATAAAAAATGCACCTTCCCATTATCAAAGAATGATGAATACCATATTTCCTGAAGAATTATCAGAAGGATGGTTAATAATCTACATTGATGATATAATAGTTTGCTCAGAAACTTGGGAAAATCACCTGACAAGACTAGAAAGGGTACTACAGAAAATAGTCCAAGTAAATATGAAAATTTCATTGAAAAAGTGTCATTTTGCATATAGTGAATTGAAAGCCCTAGGACATGTAGTATCTGGACTTAGTCTAGGCATAGACAAAAATAAAGTAGCAGCAGTACTACTTAAACCAATGCCTCAAACTAAAAAAGAAATGCAATCATTTCTAGGATTTGCTGGTTACTATAGACAGCATATAAAGGACTTTGCAAAGATTGCTAAATCCTTGTATAAGCTATGTGACCAACAAACAGTCTATGAGATGACAGAAGAAAGAGTCAAGGCATATGAAGAATTGAAAAATTCTTTAACAAATGCCCCATTTCTTCTAATGCCAGATTGGAAACTACCTTTCAAACTGTACATTGATGCTTGTGGAGAAGGACTAGGTGCTGCACTTCACCAAACACAAATTATCAATGATAAACCAGTGGAAGGACCAATTTGTTTCATTTCAAGGCAGATAAAGCCAACAGAAGCAAGGTATGGAGCAAGCCAAATGGAATGCTTATGCCTAGTGTGGGCTTTAGAAAAGCTGCATTATTATTTGGATGGCACAGTATTTGATGTAATCACAGACTGTAATGCTGTGAAATCACTATTAAATATGAAGACTCCAAATAGACATATGCTGAGATGGCAAATTGCTATCCAAGAATATAGGGGAAATATGACTATTGTTCATAAATCTGGAAATATTCATAAAAATGCAGATGGTCTTAGCAGATGGGCTCTAGCAAATACCCCTGACAATCCAGCATGGGTACCACAAGAAGAGCACCATATAGAAGGAATATGTGTTACAGACATTGGCACAGAATTCTTTAACCAAGTTAAAGAAAGCTATAAGACAGACAAAAATTGCCATATCTTAAGCCAACTTCTAATGAAAGACTGCAAAGATCCATCACTTTCATCAAAACTAGATGAAATATGGAAAAAAGCATATGATGAAGGAAGATTCCACCTCCTTGATGGAATCCTTTACCATAGAACAAAACACACATGTGTTATGGCCTTAACAGACAGAACACTAATAAACACTATTTTACATGAGTGTCATGATAGTGTTGCATCTGGACATCTCTCAGAAGATAGGACACTAGAGAGGGTGAAAACCTGCTCTTGGTGGCCAAATTGGAAAAAAGATGTTGCAGAGTACTGCCAAACCTGTGACAGATGCCAAAAAGCCAACAGAGCCACAGGAAAGAGATTTGGAATGATGATCCAAATCCAAGAACCAAAATCCCCATGGGAAATAGTCCATATGGATTGGGTAACAGCTTTACCTCCAGGAGGAGACAGGAGTTATAATGCATGCCTAGTATTAGTTGACAGGTACAGTAAAACTCCCATGTTCTTACCATGTCATAAAGATGACACAGCTATGGATACAGCCATAATGATATGGAATAAAGTCATTAGCCACACAGGCTTATTCCAAAATATTATAAGTGATAGAGACCCAAAGTTCACTTCAGCATTATGGACAAATCTCCATAACTTGTTTGGGACAAAATTATCATTCTCAACAGCTTATCATCCTCAAACTGATGGTCTAGCAGAAAGAATGATACAGACCCTAGAGGATATGATCAGAAGATTCTGTGCTTATGGGCTAGAATTCAAAGATTCTGATGGTTTTACCCATGATTGGTGTACACTAATACCAGCACTTGAACTGGCATATAAGACATCAATCCATTCTTCTACTGGCAAAACACCAGCAATGCTAGAGAAAGGTTGGAATCCAAGACTTCCTTATGATACCCTCAAAAAGGACTTAGTGGATATACATCCAACAGCAAGCAGTTTCAAGATAATGCTTGACAAAGCAAGACACCATGCAAACAGATGCATGCAAGATTCTTTTAAATATGCAAAAGAAAGATGGGATAAAAGTCATAAGCCACCTGACTTCAAAATAGGGGACTTGGTTTTAGTATCAACCCTTAATTTCAATAACATAAAAGGCCCAAATAAATTGAAAGATTCCTTTGCAGGACCATTTATGATAAAAGCACTTCATGGACCCAATGCTGTGCAATTAGAACTCACAGGTGAACTAATGAACAAACACCCAACTTTCCCTGTAAGTCTGATAAAATCTTACAGTTCAAGTTACAAGGAATTATTTCCACTAAGAAATAAACCCCCACTTGAAATTCCCCCCTTGGAGGAAGGAGAGGCAAAGAGAATAGTAAAAGTCCTTAAAGAAAGAAGGACAAGAAACAAAAAACAAAGGGAATACCTTGTAAGGTATAGAAATTCAACTCAAGAAGATGAATGGCTACTTGAGAAAGATATAACAAATGCTGATAAATTACTAAGAAGGTTCAAACATGAAAGAAAACCTGAAAAATAAAAAGTTAAGCATTATTGAGCTTCAAGACTAACAAAAGTCTATTGAAGAGGTAGGACAGTGGATGATACCCTAATCACATATATCAGATTGTGGTACAATCTTTTTTGGTGGTAGGGAATGTGAGCCTTTGAGATATGACCACATACCCAATAAGGTCACGAAAAATACTCAGAATAATTATACCTTTAATATAATTATATTAAAATTAATTAGAATAATTATACACTAAAAATAATTACTCAAATATACAAAAAATACCATAAATTGGTACTAAAATTGGTTTAACTTAAAAACCAATGAATGAACATGTGAAATAAATTATACCATTGGATTCCCCATGGAAAAATACACATATACCATTTTTATGGCATATCTGTAAAGCCAATATTTAAGGAATTATAAGGTACAATACCTTATAAAAACCATAAAAACTTATTTATCTCAGAAACTAATGAAACAACATGTGAAATAAATTGTACCAGTGGATTCCCCACAAAAATCCACATATAAAACAATTAATAAGCTAATTTCCAATGTTAATACTTAAGGAATTATCCTGAATATATGCACTTTTTTGGTCAACGCATATATTCAAGGATCATAGCTAATATCTTCTAAACTATACATGATAGAATGATTAACCAAAAATAAAGTTACCACTTAATTACTGTAAGAACACAGATATGAACTTTATTTTACAAATTATAAACAAGGTTAAAACCTATGATGAATTATTGATAAAAATCAACAGAGCTGTTGACCACTTTGTTGTGAAAGTGTTCCAAACTTAGAAAAAAGTACACAGTTAGATTCTCCTAGTTCATTCGTGAAGAATGATGTAATTTTTATTATTAAATTCAGGGTATAACCCCCTGAAATCAAGGTTTGAAGTTTAAAATATTGAATTTCGACAGAAAAGATGAGTTACAAGAAAAATCATCAAAATTAGAGTTTTGATGATGTAATGAAAAGCTCTTGGCAGCATAATAAGGTTATGTCAGGCTATCAGAATTCACTCTCTGAATTGCTGTAGCGTGAAAACCTTAAAAGTTATTGAGGATCAAAGTTTGAGCTTAAATTGAGCTGTTATGATCACATACTGTAACCTTAAATTAAGTTTAACAGTCTTAATAGTGATAAAATTGGTGAATACTATTAGTTTATGATTAAAACTAATAAAATCCACGAAATTTGGGGTTCTGCCAAGCCTCTGATGTCATCACACTTAGAGTTATAGTGATAACTCTAAATAATGGTGTAATAATGATGTAATATGGTTTGATCATGATGTAATCACCCTCAAACCTTAAAATATTGATCAATTCCAGTGGATATGATCAGTACACGTCTACTAGAAGCCCGTTGGACTCTAGGAGGGAGGTATTTACTATAAATAGAGCTCTTTTTACTCTGTTTTCCCCTCAGACGCATCAAAAACATTAAATCAATTAAATCAAAGGTAATTTCTTTATTCTTTATATATAAAACTGTTATATTATTAAAGACCAAAGACCACCTTGCTATAATCATCTATTTTGACGTGATTAAATCATTTATTTAATTGTTTTTGTTAAAAATCTCTCTAAAAACTCATTTCCACGTAAAATCAAGAAATTTAGTAATTTTCTTTATTTTTTATTGTAAATACAATTTGAAAAAGTTGTATTATATTCTTTTGGCGTAAAATATCTCAAAATTATTATTTTAAGTGTTAAAAGTAGGTTATTTCATCTTATTATAATAATTTCTCTCTTATTATTACTCTTAATAATTCTTAATTAATATAAATAGTATTTATATTAATATATAACTTTAATATTAGTAATATTATTGTTATTAATTGTTTTTTATTTATAAAAAACAGTTTTTTACGCCTTTATTATTTGTTGGTAACAATAATAAAGAGCTTTATAATATATTAATTATTTCATATTAATATATTATTTATAATATTATAATTTCATATAATATTAATTTATATTATTATATTTATTTAATAATATAATATTTTTACGCCATAATAATAATATTTCTTTATTATTATTATTATTTTAATCTTATTTACTTTAATTATAAGGACATTCAGAGTACAATAAGTAATAAATTAGTAATTTTTTACTTATTGTTTCATAGTCAAACCTTACAAAATGGGCTGGTGCATTCTTAATGCCAAATGGCATTCTAGTATATTCATATATGCCCATATGGCATATAATTCTTAGCAATTTGATGGAATCTGGTTTCACCCCATTCTGGTGGAAGCCTTTCATGCAATCCATTTTTGTAATAAACTTGGCTTTTGCTAGCTTATCTAGTGCATGTGGTATCCTTGGGATGGGGTACCTATCTTCTTTGGTGTAATTATTCAAAGCCCTCAAGTCCCCACATAGTCTGTATTTACCATCATGCCAAGTTATAAGGACAGGTGTAGTGACTTCTACTATCTCATTGTGTCCTATTTTCCTTATGACCCCCATTTCTAGGAGTTCATTGATATTTTTCTCAATTTCTTTCCTAGTTTCCATACTGGCTGGGTATGGTGGTCTCCTAAGAATAGGTGGATATGGTCTTTCTACATCCAGATATAACTCTATATCATGTCCTTTGATTTTTCCTAGTGGTTCATCTCCTATTGCAACGGCTCCTCTATGCTTCCTCAATACTTTCAGTAAGCTGAGTTTCATTTTACTGGTGAGTTGATTGCCATATTGGGCTTCTTTGAATTCCTCCACTAGTTCTTTCAGGGTGTTATCATTTGTTATATGATTTATGTCAAAGGAAATTTTTTTGTCTTTGTTTGTACCTATGGTAAGATATCTATTTTTACTATTGCAAATGTCCATACCATACATTCTTTGGTACTCTGTACCTAGTAAGAATCCTTGTACATGTGCATTCTCTAGTACCACAAATTCAGGTTCTAGTCTGATATTTCCTTTTTGGTGTGGGATAATTATCTCTTTGATTATTGTCCCCAGTGAGTGCATTTTGCCTGATGCACTTTTAAAGTTTCTAGCTTTTGTTGCGATTATATCCTCTTCCCATTTGGGGAAGTGTTGTTTTAAGTATTCTTTTCCCACTATGAAGCAACTTGCTCCTGTGTCAATGATAATTGGATGTTTACAGTTCTCAATGTAAACTGTCAATTTTGTAGGTGTTCCATGAATGAATCCCATCCCTCTATTTGGGGTTACCAGGAATGTTTGTGCATTCTGTGTGTGCTTACAGAGCTCTTTGTCTGTTGTTATTTGTGGTATTCCTGAATCTAATTCAATGTCTTGTATTTCAAGTGAACTTTCTTCATCGCATTCCACTATGTATTCTTCTATGGTATCAGGTTCACTTTGTGATTCTGCTCTCATACCATTTCTCATACTGTCAGAATCAGATTTGTCACCTGTTTGTTCTTCTTCTGATTCTTCATCAATTGCATATATTTTCTTTTTTGGTTTTGTGCAATTGTTGGCATAGTGGTCTGGTGATCCACAGTTGTGGCACACATATTTCTTTTTTGGGGGTTCTTTCCCTTTCTCTTTGTTTGTTTCTTTAACTTCAGACTTCTTGTCTTTGAAGTTTGGTTTATAGGATGTGTACCTTCCTATGGAGGTTTTTTCCTCACATCTTGTATGACATTTTCTATGTCATCAATGCTGCTGATGTTCTTGCATCTGCATTTGACTGCATGTTCTAGATCTCCTGGCAATTTTGTTAAGAGTTTATGGTTTCTCATTTCTATTGTCATATTGGGATCAATAGCTTTTAGTCTTTTTGTTTGTTTGAGATACCATTCATATGGGTCTTTTTCTGTGGAGTATCTATCACTTTCGAAGGACATGGTCTTTTGCCAGATCCAACTACCATTGCTATCCTTTTGTATAATCTGGTTCCTCCACCATGGCCAGCTTTTCCTGCCATGTATTTCTTTCATCTCAGTATACCATATGTTTGCATGGCCTCTGAATGCTGTGTTAAGTCTTGTTGTGATCCAGTAGTCTGGTATCTTTGGGACATAAACAAAGAGTCCATCAATATAGTCAATGATTTCCATATGGTCATATTCCCCAATTCCTGAGAAATCTCGCCAGTTTGCTACTTCTGGTAATTGTTTTAGTGCCTGTTTCTCTGAATAGCTGAGATTTTCCCCATCTTGGTACATTGACTCTGATCTTGACTTTGGAATCTGATATTCAGGTTCCTGGTCATAGTCTCTATCCTCTTCTTTCAATTTTGTAGAGGTAGTGGGTTGACCTTGTGTTGGAGGGTATTGATTGTCTTCTCTGTCATAGAGGTAATCAATTTCTTTACCAAAGCTATCCTGTTGCTGCTGGATACTCCTCAGATCTCTCCTCACAGCTTGTTGTTCTTCCAGAATTGAATTCAACTGTCTGTTAGTTTTTTCAAACTCTGTCCAAATTTTGGCCAGATTTGTATTCAAGTCTTTTATGACTGTTGCTTGGAAAGAATTTTCTTCTTTCAATGTTTCCACTTCTGTCCTCATTTTTTCTGAGGATTCATGTGTCCAATCCATGAATTGGGCCAATTTGGTCCATGTGAATTTGTTTTCAAACTCTTAAGTGTGGATTGTAGTCTCAGTTATTAATTCTGGATCAATTGAGTCAGAACTATCAAAACTATTTGTAGGTACAACTATTTTTTGCTTTTGTGTACTTCTTGGACTAAGTCCATCAGCTTTTTCATCAATGGGTCTGCTTACTTCTTCCTCTGGTTGAAAGAAGTTTTGTTTCTCCCTTGGGCTCCTTTTCTCCTGTTGGAAACTACCTGGAATGGTTGGGGAGCCTTGTATGAAGTTTCGTTTGGCTTGTAAGGCCTGGGACTGCTGGATTGTTGTGGGGAAGATGGGACTTCTCCTTCCATTTCTGGGGGTACCTGAATCTGACTGGGCTCTTCCTTGTGCCAAGATCTCTCTATGGCTTGTATGGCTTCCTGGTTCTCTTTGATTCTGATTGCCCTTTCTTCTAAGAGTTTGAAATTCTTGTTGGGATTCCAACCTTGCATTTCTGTCATAGGTTCCATCCAAGCCATTTTCTTGAGACAGATCTTCTGAGTTGTTATCCCCACTTCTGCCCATGATGCTGCCATAGTGAACATTTTGTTGTCCATGCTCCATGTGAAGAGGTCTTTCAGGAGTTTGTGTATTTGAAGGACCTGTTCTGCATCTGTCCAATCTCCTGGTTGGACTTCTGGGTTGAATTTGATTTGGAATAAGACCTTGGGTAGGAGTTCCCTGATGGTAAGTCCTTTGCTGATCATTTGATCCAGTGATTGGCTGTCTTCTTCCTCTGTGTCTTCTTGGCCAGTGTTCTGGTTGATTTCTTGGGAATCCAAGATCTCTAAGAAGTGGAGGTGTCATGTTAACAATGTTAAAAAATGACAGACAATGAAAAATGTTGTATGTTTCAAGGTTTATTTACCTTTAGCAGGCCCTTGTACAAATTTATGATCTATACTCTTTGGCAATTTGCCTTTAGAGTTTACAACTGGGTTGATAACAGTGATTTTCTGTTTTTCAATTTGTTTTGGTGATCCAAGTGGTTTTGTTGGAGCTTTTCTGAGTTTTTTGGCCCTTGGAAAGGCTATTGGTGTCAAATCTTTTGAGTTGATTGTCACTTCACTGTGTCTTTTGTGCTTGCCCTCGGTTTTTGGCAGAACCTCTCTGTCTTCTGAGGCTGTCACAGATGTATTTCCTTGTGACTGAGTTTCTAATGGAATATAGTCTTTTTCCACTATTCAGAAAAGATATTTCAGATTGTATATCAGTATTTTATGATAAAACAAAATGATTTTATTCAATTCTACTGTTATTTTTCGAAATTTTTGAGCATTCTTATTATAATATGTTTTTTTTTGTATGTTTTTTTATTGAAAAATAACACTTTTTGAGTTTTTCACTTATGTTTTATAAGTGAAAACTGTAATATCCAAGTGTTTTGTGAATGATTCACTTGGATATTATTCTGTTTTTGTATAAACACATCAAATTTATTAAATTATAATAAATTTGGTTATAAATATTATTACTAATATTTCTTAATGTGAGTTTTTATGAATTAAAACTTTAATATCCAAGTGTTTTGTGAATGATTCACTTGGATACTATTGTTTTTCTTCTAAAAAAACACGTCAGATTTATTAAATTATAATAAATCTGATTTGTTATTATAAATATTATAAGTAATATTTATTTTAACACTTGGTTTTTGATTAAAATATCAATCAATTAAACGTTTTCACGTCAATTTGAGTGATGTCGTGTTTTAAAGGAAATATTTAATTAAAATATTCCTTATAAATAATAAAAAATTATTTTATTATTTAATATTTATTAATTATTTATTAATAAATGTTTCTTTATTAATTTTCACGCACTTTGGTGAAAAATAATAGTAAAAAATAAGTAATATACTGTTTGTATATTATTATTTATATTGAAATTTAAATAGTACTGTTGTATTATTATCAAATTTCCTGAAAATTATTGCAATATAATGAAATGAAGAGGATTTGTACTCTTACTCTCAACAAAAATATTTGTAATACATATTTTTGGAGAAAAAAAATTATGTATATAATATATGATGCTATATTATATATATATATATAAATGATAATAATAGAAAATAAGATAAATTAGAAATTTTACTCACTGTTAGTAAAATACCTTTTAAATAACTGAATTTTTACGCCTAATTCAGTTCAAAACACGTCCAATAAGGTTGAAAAACCATGGCCAGGCCCCCAAAATGTCAGGGTTAGTCTATAAAGTAGCTATAAAATGTAGTTACAAGCTAGTATTATGACTGTGACACGTCAAAAAAACAAATAAATTTAAATCTTCAGGTCCTACTGCTATGTGGTAACAGTGGTGATGAGTCTGTTGAGGACCTGGGTTGCAATACTCTAATATCTTTGACTGTAAAGAAGTACTACAATAATTATATTCTAATTATATCTTTAATGATAATTCTAAGGACACTACTGATTGATAACAGTTTTGTCACGTAAGAATATGGATAATAAGATAAAGATGATGGGTTTTCAAGGAAAAAACCCTTCTTTTTATATGTTTCAAGACTGTCAAGAGTTATTAACTCTTCACGCATCAGAGGAGTGAAAATTTTCACTCCAATGATCAGTCTGTGGTTCTGGATTGTCAATTCTGACGTCAATAGAGGCAGAATTGTGGTTTTGGAACCACAAATGATCATTCTGGATCAATACAGGGTGAAAAAACTTTTCACCTGCTACGTCAGCACTTGGATGACGTTGTTCTGGTATCTGTATGATCAATAATGTGTCACAACCATGGCAATTCACTCCCTTGGATCCCCATATGGCATATCAAGCCACAGTTCTTTTATGGCCAATTGGCCATATCCATCACCAGTGGCCAATATGGCCACCTCATCATCTTATGGACCATTTATGGCCATTTGTGTTTTGGGGCCTTCATGGCCCTTCACCTCAATCCAGCACCCATAGCGACAATTTATGGCCAAATGGGTATTTCTGGTCATTTCCCTCAAAACCAAGGGAAATGGCCCAAATGGCTGTTTTTGGCCATTTGGGCTCATAATGCGCATTTGCGCATTTTTGTGCATTTGCGCACTTTGCGCATTTGCGCATATTTGCGCATTTTTGCGCACTTTGCGCATTTGCGCATTTTTTGCGCACTTTGACGCAAAGTGTCCAAAAGACACTTTCCCGCCTTTTGGGCCAGTTTTTGGCTCAGAACCCAAAAGTGGCCAAAAACCCCAAAAGGCCCAGAAACACCTTTCCAAGCTCTGAAGCCATCACATCCATCATTTTCCCCTCTGCCTTTCCACCTCAAGACCTTTGGACGTAATCTTCTTGCCAATCAACCAATATGCCATAAATGATGTTATACATCATTGTGCATCATTTTTCAACAGCAATTCAATGGTGGCAATATCAAATAGTCTTTTCAACATTCTAACATCTCATCACGTCATCAAGGCACCCAATCATTCAGAGGAATCATCAAGGCGCAAGAGCAAGTGTTTCAGCGTCAAAGACCAATGACGCCATCAAGCAGTCATTGGTTATTCTCACTCCAAGTATTCCTTCCAAGGGAATACTGTCAATTCATTCTCAAGTGTATTCAAGAGGCAGTGCCAAAAAGAAGCTGTCAAGTGTCAAAGCTCCACTCAATCCATCTTGGCAACCATATTCATTTCAATACAGTCTGGATCCATCAAGAACTGTATTTCATTTTCAATCATGGGAAATTCATTCAACCCAATTCAATTTCAATATTAGCCAGCTGTATCAATTCCCAAAAGAATCAATACAGCCTCAAGGATCAATACAGATCAGTTTTCAGCCTGAAGAACTCAAGCTCCCAACTTTTCACATATACCGGCTACCCTTTCCACCCTGGGGGGTTTTCCCCAGTTAATTAATATATTTTGATTTTATTTTATCTTTATTTTCTTTGCATTTTACTGAAGCAGATACTGATATTATTAAGTCAGTCATTTAGCACTTTTCTCTTTCTCTTTCTTCGCCTGTCAATGGATATTTGGTGGTCATATCCTTACTAATTCCATTATTCATTTTGGCAGGTTGAAACAGTGATTAAGGACTTACTTGGTTGGCTCTTTGGCCATTTGGCTTCCCTTCCCTCTTTTGCATCTCATCTTGTACCTGCATATCTTTAGAGGAATTTATTCTTTATTTTTATTTCTTTATTCTTTGGAGTCTTCCAAGTGAGTTCCCTGATTGCTGAGTGCCAGGCCACTCTTGTATTTCTGTCCAAGAGCCCCTGTGACATTATATTAATTAACTCATAATTTCTTTTTCATTCTGTTCATTCTTTCTTTATAATTTCATTCACTCATTTTATCGAAATTATGATTCTTTAATGCTTATGAACTTAATGATTCATCATCACCTCTCAATTTTCTTTCATTCATTCTTCATTTTGAAAATTGAAAGCTGACCCATTTTTTATTTTTGTTATTCTTTTTAAAATCTTTTCAAATCATCAAATTTTCATTCTCATTCATAATTCAGGCTTCATCTTGATTTTCTTTGATTCTCAAATTTTTCATCAAGATATTCAGACACGTTATTCACATCAAGATTCATAATTGATTCATTCTTCAAGAATTTTGGTTTTTTAAAGAATAATTCACTTTATTTTGATTGATTGATTGATTTGACATATTTGATTTTGACCTCAAGAAAATTGATTGACCTGAAGATTTCATTGATTTTGCTGATTTTTCACATCAAGAATTTTGACATAAATTGATTTTTCTTCAAGATTTTCATTTGATTGATTGATTTTGCAAGATTTTTTATTTTGATTGATTTGATTGATTTGATTTTGACTTCAAGACTTCATTTGATTTTGATTTATTGACGTACTTGAAGATTTTCATTTTTATTCATTGATTTTTTCCTCAAGATTTGATTGTTGACTCTTTTCAATTCAAGCAAATTTTGATTTTAATTCATTATTTCATTCCATTACTGATATCATGCCTGTTCAACACTCACCTCTGGCAAGACAGACAAGATCTCAGGCCAGAGCTCAAGCTGTTCTCACTCCAACTCCAAGAGCTCCTCTAGATGGCACCCCAGCAGTTCCTCAACTGAGGGCCCAATTAGATAGAGGACCCCGCATGGAAGGAGCAGCACCATCCAGGAAGGAAGGAAGAGGGCCAAGAAGATCATGTTCATTCTCAGGAGTAGTTGGCGGATTTCCAGGAACTTCAAGGACTATTTTCAAAGGTCCAGGTGAAGATGGTGAAGAGGAGGAGGAGAATTCTGTGGAAGAGGAAGAGTCTGATGGTACCGAAGGTGTCCCTGCTCCGGTGGAGGCATCCCAAGGTACTGGAGGACCAACTCTAGCCCAGTCTAATCAGCCTGTCTCTCATCAGTCTGAACCATCCCTATTTGCCATCATGCAGCAAATGACTCAGATTATGGCCAATCTTCAAGCAGCTTCATCTTCTGAAGCATCAAGACCACCAGCCTTCAAGACTCCATCTATGAAGGCACCGGAATGCTTTGATGCGACTCAGCCCTTCAAAGTTAGAAGTTTTATTCAGTCTTGTCAATTGATATTTCATAATGATCCGGCAAACTTCGCTCAAGACAGAAAGAAGGTCCTTTATGCCACTTCATTTCTCATTGGCAGGGCTGCAAAATGGATTGAGTCTTATCTTTCCAATCTCACCAATCAAGATTCAAATTACCTTCTCAACTCTTGGCCTTTATTTGAATCTCAACTCTTCACTCTATTTGGTGACTCGAATGAAGTCAGAAAAGCAGAAGCTGAGTTGGATTCTCAAAGAATGAAAGAAGGTGGGCATGTATCCTTATACATTGCTGATTTCAGAAGTTTAGTCTCAAGAATCGGTGATTGGGGTGAAAGAGCTCTCATCCATCATTTCAGGAAGGGATTGCCATCCAGGATTTTGGATCAATTGGCCTCCCATCCTTCAAGAATTGACTCTTTTCAAGACTTAATGGACGTTAACCTGGAACTTGATACCAGGTACCATGAGAGGCAAAATGAAAAGGGTCATCATCAAGAGAAGAAGCCAGAAGCCTCAAAGTCAAGTTCTTCTCATCCTCAAAATTCTTCAAGTTCAAGTCATAAGAAGAAGAAGAATTTTCAGAAGAGGGACAAGCCCCATTCATCTTTGTTGAATAAAGATTTCAAGCTCATGAACTCTGAAAAAGAAAGAAGAATCAAAGAGGGTCTTTGTACCTATTGTGGTGGGAAGCATAGTCTTGAGACCCGTTTCAAAAGGCCTCAAAACAAGCTTACCCAACCGTCAGGCAAATTTCCCAGCCAGGGAAAAGCCTGAGTGAAGATCATGTTGTGTTCAATGGTCTTCGCAGTTTTCCATCCAGAGCACAATTGTGCATTCTGAATACTGGTGTCAAAAATTCTCTTAAATTTTTTGTTTTTTCTTCTCTCTCTGATATGTTTTACAGTATTCTCATTGATTCTGGTGCTACCAACTCATTTATTGCAAAGCAGTTTGTTCACAAGTATTCTTTGACCATGTCAGAACTCCTGGAGAAGATTCCCCTTATTATTCTTGACTCCTCTGAGTCTCCTTCTTTATTTGTGACTCACCATACTAAGTATATGGTTGAGCTCCCTTCCTTCCCAAGCTTTGAATGGGACTTTTTAGTCATTGATACTCCCAAGGGAGAAGACCTCATATTGGGCTTTGACTTTCTCAATCATTTTAATCCATTTATTGATTGGAGGCAAGGATTGATCACCTTTAATTCTGATCATAAGGACTATAATGATCCTTCAATTTCTTTCAGTAATGACTTTTCTTCTGCCAAATCATGTGCAGCTCTGGTTGGTGATTCTAGAACACCATCAATTCCGTCTTCTGTCCATATTCCTTCCCTTAATTCCCCTCAGTAATTACTATCATCTAGAGATGAAGTCTTCAAAGAGATTCAAGATTTTGGGGAAGATAATTCTGTATCTTCACTTCATCTCTTCTTTGGGAATATGGACCTTCCTCCTTCATCTTATCATGACTCCCTGGAGGAGTTGTGGGATGAAGAGGAAGAGCCAGAAGAAAGAGAAACCGTGATGAAGGTTGTTCCTTCTGTTTATCACCAATATTTGGATGTATTTTCCAAGGTGAAAGCAGAGAAACTTCCTCCTCACCACGCCTGTGATCATCATATCGAGCTGGAGGGGTCTCTACCTCCAGTTGGGGTGATCTACTCTTTATCAAACCAAGAGTCAGATACACTCAGGGCCTACATTTCAGAGAATGTAGAGAAAGGTTTCATCCGGCCAAGCTCCTCTTCTACAGGAGCACCTGTTCTTTTTGTCAAAAAGAAAGATGGTGGCCTCCGTTTGTGTGTTGATTACCGCAAGCTCAATGCTGTTACTAGGAAGAACAAGTATCCTGTTCCTCCTATGAATCAGCTTCTCACTGTTTTCAATGGTTCTTCTATCTTCTCCAAGATTGATTTGCGTGGTGCATATAACCTGCTCAGAATCAAGGAAGGTGATGAACATTTGACTTGTTTTAGAACCAAATATGGTAGTTATGAGTACTTGGTTATGCCATTTGGGCTTACCAATGCTCCTGCTTCTTTTCAAAATCTCGTCAATGATATTTTTTATGATCTTCTTGATGTTTATGTTGTGGTTTATTTGGATGACATTATGGTCTTTTCCAAATCTGAGGAAGAACATGTCACTCATGTGTCCACTGTTCTTTCCAGACTCAGAGCCAATAACCTCTTTGCTAAGGCGTCCAAATGCCTATTTCATGTTTCTAGTGTGGAATATCTTGGTTATGTAGTTTCTTCTGAAGGCCTCAAGATGGACCAAGCAAAAGTCCAGCAAATTCTCAATTGGCCACCTCCAAGAAACCTCAAGGCTCTTCAATCATTCCTTGGCTTTGCCAATTTTTACCGCCGTTTCATCAAGAATTATTCAAAGAAAATTAGTTCACTCACAAGTTTCCTCAAGAAAGATTCCCGTTTTCCCCTCAATGAGGAAGCTCTTAGACAGTTTCATCAACTCAAAGAGGCATTCACCAATGCTCCAATCCTTTCTCATTTCAATCCTTCTCTACCCACCATTGTAGAGACCGATGCATCAGATTATGCCTTGGGTGCTGTACTGAGTCAGGTCTCTGACTCAGGAAAACATCCCATTGCATTTGATAGCCGCAAGCTTCTCCCAGCTGAGCTCAATTATGAGATTCATGACAATGAACTCCTTGGCATAGTCTGGGCTCTCAAGCGCTGGAGAGCTTTCCTTCTTTCCATTTCTTCCCCTTTTGAAGTTCTCACCGATCATTCATCCCTTCAATATTTTATGTCTTCCAAGATTCTCACTCGCCGTCAAGCCCGCTGGGCTGAATTTTATCTGAATTCCATTTCTCAATCACTTACCGCCCTGGCCGCTTGGCCACCCTTCCAGATGCCTTGTCACGTCGGGACGACGTTTACCCGGAGAGGGGGGAGGATTTCATCAGCAAGAATCCAATGAACTATCAGAAGATAATCAAGCAAGATGAAATTCAAGCCTCAAAGTTTTTTGCAGTCAAGGACGATTCATTTTCAAATTTGATTGATTCAATTCAGAAGGCAGTGTGGCAAGATTCTCAATATAGAAGTGTCCTTGAAGATTTGGGTAAAGGTAAATCTGTCCAAGATTATTCTCTTGATTCCTCTTCCAAACTTCTCCTTTTCAAAGATCGGGTGGTGGTCCCAAATGACCCCACAATTCAACTCAATGTACTTCAAAATCGACATGACTCTCCTCTAGCTGGACACCCTGGCCAAGAGAAGACTCTCAAACTTGTCAAGCAGGATTTCCACTGGTCCGGCATGACTCAATTTATCAAGGATTATGTATCATCCTGTCAACAGTGTTCAAGAAACAAAAATATTCATCACAAGAAGTTTGGACTCCTCAAGCCTCTTCCAATTCCAAATGGTCCTTGGATTTGTCTTTCAATGGATTTCATCACTCAATTTCCACTGTCCAATTCCTTTGATTCAATTTTAGTCATAGTGGACAGATTCTCAAAAATGGCGGTTTTTATTCCAACAATAGCTTCAATCACTTCATTAGATTTGGCCCATTTATTCATCAAGAATATTTTCTCAAAGCATGGCCTTCCTTCAAGCATTGTTAGTGATTGAGGTTCTCTTTTTGTTTCTTCCTTTTGGACCAACCTTTGTCAGCAGCTCAAGATTTCAAGAGACTTGTCAACTGCTTATCATCGAGAAACTGATGGACAGACAGAGAGGGTAAATCAGATACTAGAACAGTACCTTCGGATGTATGTCAGTTATCATCAAGATGATTGGAACACCTGGCTCCCTCTGGCTGAATTTGCCTACAATAACTCTGACCACTCTTCAACAAAACAATCACCGTTTTTCACTGTTTATGGAAGAGATCCTCATTTTGACTCAGTTCACATCACTCAAGACACTCCGGCTGGAAAGTTATCAACAAAAATCCAATCAGTACAGCAAGATGTCAAGAGAGAACTTGAAGTTGCCATAAACAGGTTTAAGAGGTATGCAGATAAAAGTAGAGCAAGTCCACCTGTTTTCAATCCCGGTTACATGGTATGGCTCTCTTCCAAGAACATCAAATCAACCAGACCCACCAAAAAGCTGTCTGAACGATGGCTGGGTCCTTTTTCAATCTTGAAGAAAGTCAGCACTCATGCCTACCACCTCAAGCTTCCATCTCAATGGAAATCCATCCACCCAGTTTTCCATATTTCCCTTTTGGAACCAGTAAAGACGTAAAAAATCCCAAATAGGCATCAAGAGCCTCCTCCTCCAATCACCATTGAAGAAGAAGAGGAATGGGAAGTCTCTCAAATACTGGACTCAAAGCTCAAGAGAGGAAAATTATGGTATCTGGTGGAATGGAAAGGTTTCAGTCAAGACCCAGAAAGATCCACTTGGGAACCAACCAGAAACCTCAAGAATTGTCCTGAACTTGTCAAAGATTTTCATTCACTATATCCTGACAAGCCTGGGCCGAATTCTTCAAAATCTTGATTCATTATGGTGCTTGGTGGGGAGAGGAATGTCACGGGGGCTCTTCTAAAATGAAGAGGGCCTGGCACTCAGTGAACAGACTTACTTATGGAGGGCTCAGAAGAAAATACTCAAATGATAAGAGTAATGGAGTAAGAGGATAAATTCCTAGTCATAAAATAATAAGCATAAAAGATAAGAGAGACAAAACAAAAGCAATAATAAAGAGCCAACCACAAATAATCCTGAGTCACTGTTTCAACCTGTTCAGAAAAGAGAAAAGGAATTAATAAGGATATGGCCACCAGGACTCTACTGAACAGGTGAGGGAAGGCTAAGACTAACTTAATAAGTAATAAAATAATATTCCAAAAGTGAGAATAAAATAATATTAAATAATAAATCAACTATTTTAATTAACTGGGGGAAAAACCCCCAGGTGGGTGAAGAGGGGCTGGTATATGTGAGAAATGCCAGCCTTGGAGTTTGAGTGTTGAGATACTGGCCTGTATGCTGGAAGAAGTTGGATGTGGGATTGAATCCTGTATTGGCGAATCCAATACAGGTTATACAGTCAATACAGGTATTTGCGCCTGTATTGATTACAGGACTGTATTTGGTGAATCCTGTAATTGGGTCTTGCCTGTATGAAAACTGTATTGAGGTCTGGAACTGTATTTGGAGACTGTTGAATGAAACCCCCTTGCTGATTGGGTTTTGAGGGGTATCCATGATATAATGATTTGCTGATGATGATTGGAAATGCCCCTGCCTCCTTGGCTGTGACATTATCCCCCTCTTGAAAGTGGTGAGCTCTGAGCACCATAAGTATAGTGAGTCTTGATGAGCTTGCAATCAATTCAAACCGTTCTTTCCCCCAATTCCTTAAGATTTCCCCTTAAAACTTCTTCTTCAATCAATACTCAAACCAATCTTCATTTGACTATTTGTAGGTATTTTCCCCTTGATTTTGATTGTGAATTTCCTCTGTTCATTCAAAACTGCCTTCAATCTTCATAAAATTTTCTTTAATCTTGTCTTGAATGTCTTCATCAACTTTCTTGAGTCCTCATGGCTTTTGAAAGGTGGTTGATTTGGGTTTTTGCCCCAAGACCACTTGAAATCATCATAATTTTGAATTTTAGAGTGTTGGCATAAGGTGGCCAACAATTGAAATTTTGGACCAAATGAGTAGTCCTGGCCAAAATCCCTGAAAGTGTGAATAAATGGGTTTTTGGCCAATTTGCGCAAAAATGCGCAAATATGCCATATGTGGCATAAATTGGTGAAAAAACTGAAAAAACTGAAATCTTGTGAAAAAATGGCCTAAAGGTGGGTTTTGGCCATTTTGCGCATTTTTGCGCAAAATGCGCAAAGTGCGCAAAAGTGCGCAAATATGCCATATTTGGCATAAATTGGTGAAAATGATGAAAAAACTGATTTATTGTGAGAAAATGGCCTAAAAGTGGGTTTTGGCCATTTTGCGCAAAATGTGCAAAAATGCGCAAAGTGCGCAAATGCGCAATTATAATGATTTTGGCCAAAAAGGCCTTTTGAAGGCTTTTGACAAGAAAAGAGGCCCTTTTGCGCAAAAGTGCGCAAATGCGCAAAAGTGCGCAAATGCGCAAAAATGCGCAAAATGCGCAAAAATGCGCAAAATGCGCAAATTTGCCAATATGCCTAACTAAGCATATTATGATAAGAATTGATGAAAAATGGCTGTTTTGATGTTTTGAGGTCTGATGTGGCCAATTGTGCCATAGTGCACATCTTGATGAAATTGGCCAATTGGGCCATTTGAACAATTGTCTTCTATGAACTTGATTTTTTTCTTGAATATCTTCTTCTTATCCCCTCCTTGATTGGTCAATTGCCATAAACACCTTGCTGATTGGGTTTTGGCTTTCAATTTGATCTTAAGGAATGAGTTTAAGGCTGACTTGAAGAAGTTTTGATGAGGATTATCTGTAGGTGGTCTTTACCATTCCCAGTGTTTTGCTCTTTGATTATTGAATTTGGCCAAAATGTTCTGAAAGATAAAACCAAGCATTTGATGCTCACAGCGTGGCCAAGGTAATGTTTTACAAGAATTAGACCCCTCAGGGATGCATACCAGGAGATGGAACTTACTTTCATAACTTCCACTCCCCACCAAGGACCATAAATGAAAATTGAAATATGCCATAAGATGAATTTGATAATGAATGTCTTGAAAGATAATTTATGGCATGATTAAAGAAAGAAGAGAAAATAAAAGAAAAGATTGGGGCAAATCTTGATGAAAGGTCCAAATCTTGAGGGTATTATGTTGCAAGGCCTTCTGAATCTGTCCAAAAAATTGACAAGTGCTCACAAAGGGGCCAAGGTGATGCTTACAACAAATTTGGGTAGAATACCCCCTTAAAGGTGCATGCCAGGAGAGGAACTTACTTTCATAAACTCCAATCCCCACCAAGCACCATAAATCAAACTCTTGAGGCATTTGGGCCAGGCTTGTCTGGATACAAAGTGTGAAAGTCCTTGACAAGGTCTGGGGAGTTGGTAAGGTTGGAAGCTGGTTCCCAAGTTGTTCTTTCTGGGTCTTCATTGAATCCTTTCCACTCCACTAAATACCATAATGAACCTCTCTTGAGTTTTGAGTCCAGAACCTGAGCCACTTCCCATTCTTCTTGCTCTTCCACTATTACTGGAGGTGGTGGCAATTGGTGTCAATTTGGGATAGTTGATTGCTTCACTGGTTCTAACAAGGACACATGGAAAACAGGGTGAACTGACTTCCATTGTTGAGGCAACTTGAGGTGATATGCATGGCTGCCAATCTTCTTGAGAACTTCAAAGGGTCCCAACCATCTTTCTGAAAGTTTCTTGGTGGGTCTTGTTGTCTTGATGTTCTTGGAAGCTAGCCATACTTTGTCCCCAGGTTGGAAATCAGGTGGAATTGCTCTATTTCTATCTGCATACTTCTTGAATCTTCTTATTGCTGACTCTAATTCTTCTTTGACAACTTGCTGTACTGATTGGAGTTTTGTTGATAACTTTCCAGCAGGTGAATCTTGAGAAACATGGATTGAGTCAAAGCTGGGTTTTTCTTCCATAAATGGTGAAAAAAGGTGATTGCTTTGTGGATGAATGTTCTGCATTATTATAGGCAAATTCAGCCAGAGGGAGCCAGGTGTGCCAGTCATCTTGATGGTAACTGACATACATCCGAAGATACTGTTCTAGAATCTGATTTACCCTCTCTGTCTGTCCATCTGTTTCAGGGTGAAATGCAGTTGAAAGATCTCTTGATATCTTGAGCTGCTGACATAATTGGGTCCAGAATGATGAAACAAATAAGGAACCTCTATCACTAACAATACTTACTGGAAGACCATGTTTGGAAAATACATGACTAATGAAGATTTGAGCTAAGTCCAGTGCAGTGATTGTTGAATAAGTTGGAATAAATATTGCCATTTTTGAAAATCTGTCTACAACTACTAAAATGGAATCAAAGTTGCTTGACAAGGGCAATTGAGTGATAAAGTCCATTGATAAAGAATTCCAAGGACCAGATGGAATTTGAAGAGGCTTGAGTAATCCAAACTTCTTATGGTGGATGTTCTTGTTTCTTGAACATTGCTGACATGAGGACACATAGTCCTTGATGATTTGATTCATGCCAGCCCAATAAAAATCCCTCTTGATGAGCTTGAGGGTCTTCTCCTGGCCAGGATGGCCAGCCAACGGTGAGTCATGACGCTTTTGAAGAATGTCCAATTGAACTTCATGATTGCTTGGAATAACTACTCTATCTTTGAACAATAATAATTTTGCTTGAGGTTCAAGAGAATAGTCTGGGACTGATTCTCCTCTTGCTAATTTCTTGAGGATCTCCTTATAGTCTTTGTCTTGCCATACTTGTCTTTGGATCTGATCAACTAAATCTGAAAACATTTCAACTTTTATGGAAAAGAATCTTGACTCTTGAATTTCATTTTGCTTGAGAACTTGATGAAAGTTTTGAGTATTCTTGCTGATGAAATCCACCCCCCTCTCTGGGTACACATCGTCCCGACGTGACAAGGCATCTGGTAACGTGGCCAGCCTGCCTGGGCGGTAAGTGATAGCAAAGTGAAATTCAGACAAAAATTCAGCCCAGCGGGCCTGACGACGAGTAAGGACTTTAGAGGACATAAAATATTGGAGAGAACAATGGTCTGTCAAGACCTCAAAGGAATCAGAAAGAGAAAGGAGAAAGGCTCTCCAGCGCTTGAGAGCCCAAACTATGCCAAGGAGTTCCTTGTCATGAATTTCATAGTTGAGTTCAGCTGGTAAGAGCTTGCGACTATCAAATGCAATGGGATGCTTTCCTGAGTCATTCACCTGACTCAGTACAGCACCCAAGGCATAATCAGAGGCATCAGTCTCTACAATAGTTGGGAGAGAAGGATTGAAGTGAGAGAGGATAGGAGCAGTGGTGAAAGCTTCTTTGAGTATCTGAAACTGGCTAAGAGCTTCCTCATTGAAGATGAAGGGAGAATCTTTTTTGAGAAGGGAAGTGAGAGCAGAGATTTTTTTGGAATAATTTTTAATGAAACAACGATAAAAGTTGGCAAAGCCAAGAAAAGATTGGAGGGCCTTGATGTTCTTGGGCTGAGGCCAATTGAGTATTTGTTGAACTTTTGAAGAATCCATCTTGAGGCCATCACAGGAAACAACATAGCCCAAGTATTCCACACTTGAGGCATGGAATACACACTTGGAGGCTTTAGCAAACAAATTATTGTCTCTCAGTCTTTGGAGAACAGAGGCCACATGTTTAACATGTTCATCCAAAGAGCTAGAGAAGACCATAATATCATCTAAGTTCACTACAACAAAAATATCCAAATAATCTGCAAAGATATCATTCACAAGATTTTGGAATGAAGCTGGAGCATTGGTTAAGCCAAATGGCATAACCAAATACTCATAACTGCCATATTTGGTTCTAAAGGCAGTTAAATGCTCATCCCCCTCTTTAATTCTCAGGAGATTATAAGCACCACGCAGATCTATCTTGGAGAAGATAGTAGCACCGTTAAAGACGGTAAAAAGCTGATTCATTGGAGGAACAGGATACCTGTTCTTCCTAGTGACAGCATTAAGTTTGCGGTAGTCAACACACAAACGAAGACTACCATCCTTTTTCTTAACAAAAAGGACAGGTGCTCCTGTTGAGGAGGAGCTTGGTCTGATGAAACCTTTCTCTACATTCTCTGAAATGTAGGCCCGCAGTGTTTCTGACTCATTCTTTGATAAAGAGTAGATAACACCAACTGGAGGTAGAAGACCCTCCAGTTCAATATGATGATCACAGGCACGGTGTGGAGGAAGTTTCTCTGCTTTCACTTTGGAGAATACATCCAAATATTTGTGATAAACAGGAGGGACTACCTTCAGCACAGTTTCAATCTCTTCTGGCTCTTCCTCCTCATCCCACTGCTCCTCCAGGGAGGCATGGAAAGATAAAGGAGGAAGGTCCATATCCCCTTGAAAGAGATGAAGTGAAGATATAGCAACATCTTCTCCAACATCTTTTATCTCTTTGAAGACTTCATCTCTTAATGGAAGTAATGACTGAGAGGGAAAAGTGGAGGGGTTATGGACAGAAGGAGGAAAGGAAGGTGTCTTAAGTTCACCAACCAGAGCAACACTGTTGACAGCAGTGGATAAGTCATTACTAGTAGAAGAAATAATACCACTAGAATCCTTATGACTAGAATCATAGGTGATCAATCCATTTTTCCAATCAATAATGGGATTAAAATGGTAAAGAAAATCATAGCCCAATATTAGGTCTTCTCCCTTGGGTGAATCTATGATAAAGAAATCCCATTCAAAGCTTGGGAAGGAAGGTAAATCAACAACCCACTTGGTATAATGAGTGATGAACAGGGAAGTGGACTCACTGGAATCCAGAATGAAAAGAGGAATCTTTTCAGGGAGCTCTGACATGGTCAATGAGTACTTGAGAACAAAATTCTTTGCAATAAAGGAGTTTGTAGCACCAGAATCAATGAGAATACTATAAAAAATATCAGAGATTGAAGAAAAAATAAGAAATTTTAAAGATTTCTTGACACTAGTATTCAGAGTGCACAATTGTGCTCTTGAAGGAAATAAGTGAGAACCATTGAACACATCATGATTCCCACTCAGGCTTTTCCCTGCTTGCTAGGGAAGCCTTCTGATGATCCTTGCCTATTCTCAGGCCTCTTGAAGCATTTTTCAAATGGGTGCTTTCCACCACAATAATTGCACAAGCCTTCTTTAATCCTCCTCTCCTTTTCAGAACCAATTAATTTGTTGTCCTTATTGAGGAGAGCAGCATGAGGCTTGTCTTTGGACACTTGAAAATTCTTCCCCTTCTTATTCTTCTTATGATAAGGCTTCCTTGATGATGAACTTTGAGGAGGCTTGGAGGAGTTGGATCCACTGATTGGAGGCTTCTTCTCTTGATGACTGCCCTTTTCCTTCTGCCTCTCATGGTACCTGGTATCTAATTCCAAGGTGATATCCATGAGTTCTTGAAGGCTATCAAAAGTTCCAGGGTGAGAAGCCAATTGGTCCAACAATCTTGATGCCAAGCCTCTTCTATACACATGAATATAGGCCCTTTCCCCCCAGTCTCCAATTCTTGACATTAAACTTCTGAAATCAGCTATGTACAAGGAAACTTGACCACTTTCCCTCATCCTCAAATTGTCCAACTCTTGTTCAGCTTTTCTGACTTCATTGGGATCACCAAACAGAGTGAATAACTGGGTTTCAAACAACTGCCAGTTATTGAGGAGGTAAGAAGGGTCTTCATTGGAGATATTTGAGAGGTAAGGTTCAATCCATTTGCCAGCTCTACCAGTAAGAAAAGAAGTTGAATAAAGCACCTTCTTCCTGTCAGAGAAGAAGTTTGCTGGGTCATTATGAAAGATTAATTGACAGGATTGAATGAATCCTCTCAATTTATGAGCTTTAGTACCATCAAAAGAATCAGGTGCCTTCATTGATGGAGTCTTGAATGCAGGGACTTTTGAAGTGTCCCTTGGGGCAACTGCTTGAGTGAGTTGTCCCATAAACTGAGTCATTTGCTCCATCATCTTGAGGAAATTTGGTTCAGCTTGAGAGACAGGAGGTTGATTAGCAAAGGCTAGATTTGGAGCCTCAGGAGCTTCAGGAGCACCTGCCAAGGCAGCTGCCACTTCAGTCTCCTCAGATTCTTCATCTTCCACAGACTCCTCCCCCTCCTCATCTTCAGCTTCCCCCAATCTACTTCTAGGCCCTTGAGAAACACCAGGATAACCACCCAATAGTCCAGAGAATGATCTTGATCTTCTAGACTTCACACCTCCTCTTCTGGAGGGTGCTGCTCCTTCCATTGGTGGTCCTCTGTCCAGATTTGCACTCAGTTGATGAACTGATGGTGTGCGGTCAAGAGGAGCCCTTGGTGTAGGAGTGAGAACAGCTTGATGTCTCTGGGATCTTGTATTCTTGGCTGGTGGGCTATGCTGAACTGGAATTATGAAAGAAGAATGAATAAAAACTTGATGATACTTTGAATAAATTAAGGCTTGACCAAATCAAATTAAATGAGAATCTTGATGATCTTGAAGAATCAATAAACAGTCTTGAAGTGAATCAATATGAATAAATCTTGAAGAGTGAAGATGACAAAGTCAAATTCTTATGAATAATCAATTTCAATCAATAAGTCAAATCAAGTCAATCAAAATCAAATCAATTAAGTCTTGAGGAATTCAATCAATATCTTCAAAAATCAATTCAATTTGCTTGAGGAATCAAATTCAAATCAATAAATCAAATCAAATCTTGAGGATAAATCAGTTATCTTGAAGAATCAAATCAAGTCAATCAAATCAAATCAAATCAAATCAATTAGGTCAATTCAAAATCTTGAGGTGAAATCAATGTCTTGAACAATCAATCAATCAATAATCTTGAGAAATTTCAATCAAAACCACTGAATACCCCAAATCAAATAACCCTGAATGATGAATCAATTAACCCAACTAATTCCAAGCAATAAAACCTGAATAAACCTGAATTCAAACAAAAGAGAAATGAAGATGATAGAGAATAAAGTGAATTGGTCAGCAGAATAGAGAAATTAAAAAGAATAAATTTTCATGAGAATGAAATGAGAGAGATGAAAATTGATGAAAATCATAAAATCATTAAAGTTCATAATCATTAAAAGATCATAATAGAAGAATGAGAGAAATGAATAAAATGAATGAAAAGAAAGAAGCAATTATGAGTTAATTAAAATAATGTCACAGGGGCTCTTCTAAAATGAAGAGGGCCTGGCACTCAGTGAACAGACTTACTTATGGAGGGCTCAGAAGAAAATACTCAAATGATAAGAGTAATGGAGTAAGAGGATAAATTCCTAGTCATAAAATAATAAGCATAAAAGATAAGAGAGACAAAACAAAAGCAATAATAAAGAGCCAACCACAAATAATCCTGAGTCACTGTTTCAACCTGTTCAGAAAAGAGAAAAGGAATTAATAAGGATATGGCCACCAGGACTCTACTGAACAGGTGAGGGAAGGCTAAGACTAACTTAATAAGTAATAAAATAATATTCCAAAAGTGAGAATAAAATAATATTAAATAATAAATCAACTATTTTAATTAACTGGGGGAAAAACCCCCAGGTGGGTGAAGAGGGGCTGGTATATGTGAGAAATGCCAGCCTTGGAGTTTGAGTGTTGAGATACTGGCCTGTATGCTGGAAGAAGTTGGATGTGGGATTGAATCCTGTATTGGTGAATCCAATACAGGTTATACAGTCAATACAGGTATTTGCGCCTGTATTGATTACAGGACTGTATTTGGTGAATCCTGTAATTGGGTCTTGCCTGTATGAAAACTGTATTGAGGTCTGGAACTGTATTTGGAGACTGTTGAATGAAACCCCCTTGCTGATTGGGTTTTGAGGGGTATCCATGATATAATGATTTGCTGATGATTATTGGAAATGCCCCTGCCTCCTTGGCTGTGACAAGGAATTACCAAAAGTAAGTCCCACTCCTGGTATGCACCTTTAGGGGTATTCTACTCTTTTGTTGTAAGCATCACCTTGGCCACTCTGTGAGCACTTTGCAATTTTGGACACAGATCTTTGGCATGGCTTTCAACTTCATTTCCAATCTTATGGCCATTTTCACTTGGGACAATGGGCCATTCACTTTTCAATTCATTTCCAAGATTCCAAATTCAAATTCATTCCTTCAACAGTTTTGTTTTATTTTTATGGCACTGGCAGGAGTGGTAATTACCAAAAGTAAGTTCCTCTCCTGGTGTGCACTTCCCTGAGGGGTCTAAAATCTTGTCAAAACATCACCTTGGCCACTTTGTGAGCACCTGGCATCAAATTCCTCTTTGCAGGTCCTTGGCCAATTTCAAAATCAGTTATCAACCTCCGTGATGAAGATTGGAACCTCCTCAAGATTCAATTCACTTTTCTTTTCTCTTTTCTTTTCTTATTTTCATTTTCATTCTTTATTTCTATTTACTTTCTTTTTAAATTTTCTTTTATAACGTCAATTATCACGTCAAACAATTTCATTCATTTCAAAAATTAAATTCAAATCATGAAGCCAATGACAAAAGAAGATCAAGCAAGTCCTGCATCAAATGTCAAATTCTTAATATCAGTTTTTCAAATTTTTTACCTTAATCAGTCCTCTTGAATCACTCTCTCAAAATCTTTCCAATAGCCTCAACAGGCTTCACCTTGTATTGGTGCTCAGGAGCTCACCATTTCAAGGTGGGGGGTACTGTCACAACCATGGCAATTCACTCCCTTGGATCCCCATATGGCATATCAAGCCACAGTTCTTTTATGGCCAATTGGCCATATCCATCACCAGTGGCCAATATGGCCACGTCATCATCTTATGGACCATTTATGGCCATTTGTGTTTTGGGGCCTTCATGGCCCTTCACCTCAATCCAGCACCCATAGCGGCAATTTATGGCCAAATGGGTATTTCTGGTCATTTCCCTCAAAACCAAGGGAAATGGCCCAAATGGCTGTTTTTGGCCATTTGGGCTCATAATGCGCATTTGCGCACTTTGCGCATTTGCGCACTTTTGCGCATTTTGCGCATTTTTTGTGCACTTTGACGCAAAGTGTCCAAAAGACACTTTCCCGCCTTTTGGGCCAGTTTTTGGCTCAGAACCCAAAAGTGGCCAAAAACCCCAAAAGGCCCAGAAACACCTTTCCAAGCTCTGAAGCCATCACATCCATCATTTTCCCCTCTGCCTTTCCACCTCAAGACCTTTGGATGTAATCTTCATGCCAATCAACCAATATGCCATAAATGATGTTATACATCATTGTGCATCATTTTTCAACATCAATTCAATGGTGGCAATATCAAATAGTCTTTTCAACAATCTAACATCTCATCACGTCATCAAGGCACCCAATCATTCAGAGGAATCATCAAGGCTCAAGAGCAAGTGTTTCAGCGTCAAAGACCAATGACGCCATCAAGCAGTCATTGGTTATTCTCACTCCAACTATTCCTTCCAAGGGAATACTGTCAATTCATTCTCAAGTGTATTCAAGAGGCAGTGCCAAAAAGAAGTTGTCAAGTGTCAAAGCTCCACTCAATCCATCTTGGCAACCATATTCATTTCAATACAGTCTGGATCCATCAAGAACTGTATTTCATTTTCAATCATGGGAAATTCATTCAACCCAATTCAATTTCAATATTAGCCAGCTGTATCAATTCCCAAAAGAATCAATACAGCCTCAAGGATCAATACAGATCAGTTTTCAGCCTGAAGAACTCAAGCTCCCAACTTTTCACATATACTGGCTACCCTTTCCACCCTGGGGGGTTTTCCCCAGTTAATTAATATATTTTGATTTTATTTTATCTTTATTTTCTTTTCATTTTAGTGAAGCAGATACTGATATTATTAAGTCAGTCATTTAGCACTTTTCTCTTTCTCTTTCTTCGCCTGTCAATGCATATTTGGTGGTCATATCCTTACTAATTCCATTATTCATTTTTGGCAGGTTGAAACAGTGATTAAGGACTTACTTGGTTGGCTCTTTGGCCATTTGGCTTCCCTTCCCTCTTTTGCATCTCATCTTGTACCTGCATATCTTTAGAGGAATTTATTCTTTATTTTTATTTCTTTATTCTTTGGAGTCTTCCAAGTGAGTTCCCTGATTGCTGAGTGCCAGGCCACTCTTGTATTTCTGTCCAAGAGCCCCTGTGACATAATGATGATCTTAGAGAGGTTGTATCTTCATAAGTATATTATTTTAAGTATGAGAGCAATACTGTTTGATACAAGTTTGATACAGTCATGTATTGCTAGAAAAACCTTCCAATCAAGATATCTCAGTCAGTTCTTAAGATATCAAGAAACAAAGAGCACAGAATTGAAGGGCTTAATGAGCTCTTCAACTTGGTATGCTTCATGTTCCCCTTCTTTCAAAATAGCAAAAGCTATAAGGGTTTCAAGTTTTTGGCTGTATTTTTGTACATCAGTATGAGGCTTCAAAAACTTCCATACCAGATATCTTCTTCAATTTGGAAGATATCTGTATTCTGATGATACAGTCTTGTAGGGCTTGATTGGCTCTACAGTTTGGTATATTACACTGTACAGTTGTATGAGTGTATGCCAAAGATACAGGGGTTTGTTTACATTGTTGTTTTCAGAATATCTGTATTTTGGTTGTTAAACCTTTAAACCAAGATCCCTCAGTCAATTTAAGAGATACAGAGGTCTAAGGTGTCTCAAATTAAAGCTCTTGTTTAGATGTTTAATTTGGTTATACTTTTGTACAGTTTTGTACAAGCCCTCTTTGACTTTCAGGGTGGTCTTTGTGAGCCTTAGAGGTAATTTCATATACCCAAAAGACCACAAATACAAAAATAACATATTAATATAAATAAAATGAATTTATTTTTATTATTAAAATAAAAATCAAAATATAAATATAAAATCTTATTAAAAATAAAAAATTGATTACAATTTAAAAATAAAAATACATTAAATTCTGTAAGTATAAAATTACATTTATACTTGAAAAAATTAAGTAAAAATAAAATTTTAACAAAATTGTGAAAAAATAAATAAATTTGGAAAAAAGTTAAATAAAAATTATTACAACTTTTTATCCAATAAATAAACACATAAAAATTATTTCACCATTGGATTCCTCATAAAAAATCAGGTGGGGTCACCTCTGAGTGAAATTCTTGTAACTCAACTCTAAATAAGCTTAAATTAAGTTTTTAGTATTTTCAATACAAAAGTTGAAAATCCTCAAAACCTTAATTTAATTCACACCACATGTGGTGTTAACCATCAATTTTTGTGTTAAAATTGAGGTGTTGTGTTTAGTTTAGAAGTTATGAGGAATTGAAGTATTTTCAATTGAATTCAATTGAAATGTCAAAATGTGCGCGTGTATTACATAAGTGAACTTTGATTTACATATGAGGTGTCAATTATTACTGTATTGTACTGTACAATTGAATTGAATTACATATGTAAATTATAAGTATAATACATGATGAGGAATTAAAGGAAAAATAAATTGGAAAGATTAAATTTGGGGGGGAAAAGGAACTCCAGCTCTAAGGGGGAGCTAGACCCCCAAAATCCTTGCTGACAGGCATGGGATGTCAAAATTCATGCAAAAGTTCATCACTTTTGGTGTGAGCCTTGAGGTATATTTTACATACCCAAATAGGCCACAATTATCTTAAAAAGAAATTTTGAATTATGCAAAACTCATAAATCATGCATATATCCAAAATTCATCATTTTTAATTTCAGAAAAGATGAATAACTTTTTATTGAGTAAGTAAATCCATGGATTTAAGACCAGATTTGGATTCTACACAAAAATTCACCTGGGGTAGCTCCATAGAGTGAATAAGGTCAATTTGAGTATTTAAGGTGGAAAATACTTCAATACCACATAAAAGATCCGTGAAAATTTTTGTTTTTCTTGATTTTTAGCCAAAATAATGGGAAAGTGAGAAATCCCATGTTACATATACACTAAGAATAGTGTTATGCATGTTTTGAGCACTTAATAATATGGTATTCTTACATAGACTTTTGGTACACCCATAGTGGATATCTCACTTTAAGCTTAAATTACTATTTTGACGTAAAAAATAAGCAAGGGGGACAAAAGACATCAAAGAGAGCCAGGGTACCCAACTTCTGAGGCCTCAGAGGCGTGGATAGCTCCAGAGCATGGATCCATGGCTCATCTTGGCCCAATTGGTAAACTAAAACTCTTTGGGAAGTTGGTTACCAAGTGACCCCTACTGTAATCATAAGAAAAATAGGAAATAACCTGCTATTTTGACGTGCCAAGGAGGTAATAAGCTACTTAGGCTCCTGTAACCACGTCAATTCTTGATGACTTTCCATGACTAGACCCTAAAAGAGTAATTAAACCCTTTTGGGATCCATATTCATTGATTTACCTCATAGCAACCAGCAAAATACTGCTATTTGCAATTCTACGTAGAAATGAGGTAAAAACTTCAAAAATTCATTAAAAATACAATTCTTAATGAATCTTCCTGAAACTTTCAGGACCAATGAA
The DNA here is from genome assembly GCA_023105745.1 of Austropuccinia psidii. Lineage (NCBI taxonomy): Eukaryota > Fungi > Basidiomycota > Pucciniomycetes > Pucciniales > Sphaerophragmiaceae > Austropuccinia > Austropuccinia psidii. Next base: position 8,937,788 of record JALGQZ010000005.1, on the reverse strand, counting down.
GAACTGTATTATCTATAGTACAACCAAAAAGAATTATGGTTTTACTAGTAAAATACAAAGTTTTACTTACAGTCCATTTTTGACCATTCTACGTGAAACACTGAATCTTCAAAAATTCACAGTAATTACAACCTGTGATGAAATTGGCAATAACATTGATAACTTTGAGAAATCAATGATTATTTTAGAATAAAAGAAGATTTACAGATGTTACTCCTTTTATTCTTAACCATATTGGGGTTGGCAGTCACGTAAAAGCATCAATTAAGTAATTATGATAATCTTATGTGATAACAGATGATGCAATCATTAATCCAAAAAGGGTTTATTGTTTTCTCACTCACTGGTTTTTCAGTTTGCTCCATGGCACGCCTCTGTGAGCTGTTGTTGACTTAAAAGAAGCCTATTCTTGCCGTTTTTTCCGTATCATCATCTTATCAATTTATTAAATCATTATTACCAACAAGTAAGTATTAGTTAAAGCTATTCTTAAGTGTTTTAAATCTTTCCAAATTATCCAGAAAGACGTGAAATCCTAGAATCCAACGATATATTGTTGTAATACTGTTATAAATCCTTTTGATCCCTTAAATCCACAATTCCACCTCAAATTTCTCTACTCTTATCTATCAATAAGTTCTTTGGAGTATTAGTGAGTCATTTATTTTTAATTCTTAAAGTTTTTCTCTAGTAATAGTTTTCTTCAAGAATTATATTCATAATGATGCTTGTAAAAGATAATTATACATTAAAATAATTTTATTATTTTAATAAAGAAGTTTTTATTATTAAATTCTTCTTGTAATTGATTCTAGTAGACAATTACTGCTCACTGTTATAATCACTAGTAGTGTATAACACGTGAAAGAAATAATTTTATAATTATTCAATTGTGGTTATCATAATTTTTATTATTATATTTCATAAGAACGGACATAGTACTGTTGATTAATAGTAATATTATCATCAGTTTCATAGTCACATCTTAAATTTGGGGGCCTGGCCGTGTTTTTTGAACCTTGTACCCTTAATTAATATATTTTTAAGCTCTAAAATATATTAATTGAATATTTTTTTCTTTCATTTTAAAGTCAAAATAATTCTTATTTTTGAAATTGTTTTGGAAATCTTTTTCATTGAGGAATTTGGTTTAATTTTATACTGTTTTACATGTGGCTTTTTCACATCCAAAAACTTATAAAATTATTCTTTGAGTTACTCTGAATTAATTTTCATTCAAAATCTTAAATTTTAATTTTTTTCTTTAAAAAAGAATAATTTTTTTAATATTAAAAAATAATAAAATTCATAAAAAATCTTTTAAAAAATATCTTAAAACACAAAAATAATTTCTTTTATCATATTTTTCTCTTTAAGTGTCTTTAATCAAATACTGTGCAGCTGGTAACAGACTCAGTAAAAGATACATCAATAGTCCAGAATCTTCAGAAGCAGAATCTGAAGACAGTATTGAGGTGCAGATTGCTAAAAGAGGCACCTTATTCAACTCAGAAAAAGCTAAATTACCACCAAAAGGTGTGTATTTTATCTTATATTTTTCACCTTTTATCTTTAAATTGACGTGAAAATGATGCATACCAGAAATGGAAGAAACTATTCAGTCCAACCAGATGGATGTGGACAAGGAAGAGGCAAGACCAAATCCAGAAGTGCCAAATCTTCCACAAGAAAGACACATCTGGAGGATGCCAGAGTTGCCCCCATTCCCCAAGGTCTGTACCAACAGATTTTGACATAAATTCTGAGCCTGAACTGATTTATGGTAATATTTCCAGGGCTGAACCACTTTCAGGTGGCAGAAATAGAAATATATCAATGCCAGTACAAAAACTGGTTCAGAGCAGCCAAGGAAGAGGAGTGGGAAATCTGCCCAAGCCTTTGGCAGGGGGCCATGAACTCTTACTTACACATCAAGAGCTTTCTGGGTCAGGAGAAGACCATAGAACTCTTAGGAGGATGGAGCCCCCTGTCTTGCAAAGACAAGGTCAAAAAGATAAAGAATTGGTTGAAGAACCAAAGTCTTTTATCCATAGACCAGAAGAAAGAGTTGGAAATGACTCCAGCTTTCAGAGGCACCAGTGGCATCTACCAGCTCCAAACCAGCTCCAGAAGCGCCCAAGGACAAGCCCAAAGGACCTCAAAAGAAACAGAGAGGTCCCAAGAACCATCAAGGCAAGCGAAAAGGCAAAGCCAATTGGCACAGACCTTACCCACAAGGGTACAGGATCCCCAAATTGGAGCCTTCAGCTGTGGACAGTGTCTTCAATATGGCCAAAACTCTTATGGAATTCACAGCCAAGGAGCAGGAAAGGATGAACAGGACTTTTCCACGCAAATAAATGATGTACATAGAAGTATTAGTGTAGAAATTGGCAAACTTGAGTCAAAGTTGAAGCAAATTACATTAGACATCAATGATTTAAAGAAAAATGACAAGCAACATTCTGATTGGCATCAATTGACAACTGTCACCCTTGAGTCAATTAGCAATGCTTGTGAAAGAATTGAGACCCAATGTCAAAATAATGACACAGAGGATCCTTCCATTTTTAAAGTAAATGGTAGACTTAAAACTCTTGAAGACCATGTCTTACAAATAGTTAAGAACACCAATCAATTTGCTATACATTTAGCAAAAAGTGACAGTGAGAGGCAGAAATTGAAGAATGATATAATTGCAAGTGTGGAGCAAATTCATAAGAATCATGAACCACATATGCCAAGACATTATACACCTTTGACTGAAGAAAAACTTTCTGTCAAAGAAAGTTTGACTCCATTCTTAGGAGAAAATGCCTACTCTGCAAGAGATATTCCCAAAATAGAAGAATGGCCAACATTCTCTGGTGAAGGAGAATATAACCATATTGAATTCATCAGAACTATTGATATGTTGCTAGAAGACTTTAATATGCCTGATGAAATCATAGTAGGAAAATTACACTGTTTGTTTACCAGAACTGCAAAGAAATGGTATTACAAAACAAGGATTGATCATGGTAAACATGACTGGTCTTGGTGGAAATCTGAAGTGATTACCAAATGGGCCAATAATTCTTGGAGGTTTAAAATGGAGAATGCTTTTGAAAGTGCCATTTTTAACTAAGAGAAAGACAAACCACTTACTTGGTTCTTCAAACAAAAAGACAGATTATCTGCTTTACACCCAGATATGTCTGACACTATGATTAATATGAAAATATTAAGAAAGTGTGGAGGAGAACTGGAACATGCTATCAAAAGCAGATGTGTGGAACCTTGTTCAACAGAGGACTACATTAATGCTATGGAAGATATCATTACCAGGACAAGAATTGGTAAGACTTGGATTAAAAACCCAATAGAGTCCAAAATAGTCTCAAAGATTCCTAGAGAGGAAAGAAGACCAGAAATACCTGTCTTGAAGTGTCATAAATGTGGAAGTACTTCACATTTAGCCAACACTTGTCCTAAGAAGACAAAAATCAATGAAGTTCAAGTCATTGAAGAAATTCAGTGTACTGAAGAGAAAGAGGAGTCTGATCAAGATTCTGCAGTCTCTGAAGATACACCAGTGGAGGACTATCCCATTGAAAACATTTCAGCTTTCTTTGAGGTCACAGAAGTCCATACCCACTTGCAACAGTACAGTGAAGATTGCTGCAACCTGATCAATATCCAAGATGCCAGAATGTGTAAAACAAAACCTGCTAGAGGAAAGGGTTATACTGCTGGAGCATCCTGTATCACATCAGTTCTGATGAGTGATATTGAAGCCAAAGTAAATTTGGATACAGGGGCATTTTGCACTTGTGTTGGCAAAGATTATCTCCAAATTATACTTCCTGAATGGAAAAACCATCTATTACCAATAGAAGGTGTAGAATTCAGTAGTGCCAGTAACAATATGTACCCCTTGGGCATATTGGACACTAATATTGTATTCCCACATCCAGCAGGAAGTGTAAGAATGAAAACTGAGATTGTAGTAATGGATAATTGCACATCTCAGCACATCATTCTTGGAAATGATTACTTAAATATTTATGGTATTGATATAAATAACCATAAAGACAGATATTTCACAATTGGAGATAACAAGAGACAAAAATTTGCTTTCTCCAATATGCCAAAACAGATATCTGTAGTATCTTCTGTCAAGGATACTTACAAAGATGAATTTGTGACTAATCAACTTGTTGAAGCACAAATTAATCAATCATTGTCACCAAAGATGAGGAATGAGCTTATTAATGTGTTATACACATATAAAAATGCATTTGCCTCTGATAATGAACCATTAGGCGCTATAAGAGGACATGAAGTTGATATTACTCTTAATATTGACAGACCATATCCTCCAGTACTGAGGAGACCAGCTTATCCAGCCAGTCCTAGAGCTAGAGAAGCCTTGGAAAAACATATCCAAGAGTTGATCCAACTTGGTGTGCTAAAGAAAGTAGGCCATAATGAGGAAGTTGAAGTGACAACACCTGTTATTATTGCATGGCATAATGATAAGTCAAGAATGGTTGGAGATTTTAGGGCTTTGAATACCTACATAGTTCCTGTAAGGTTTGACTATGAAACAATAAGTAAAAATTACTAATTTATTACTTATTGTACTCTGAATGTCCTTATAATTAAAATAAATAAGATTAAAATAATAATAATAATAAAGAAATATTATTATTATGGCGTAAAAATTTTATATTATTAAATAAATATAATATAAATTAATATTATATGAAATTATAATATTATAAATAATATATTAATATAAAATAATTAATATATTATAAAGCTCTTTATTATTGTTACCAACAAATAATAAAGGCGTAAAAAATTGTTTTTTATAAATAAAAAACAATTAATAACAATAATATTACTAATATTAAAGTTATATATTAATATAAATACTATTTATATTAATTAAGAATTATTAAGAGTAATAATAAGAGAGAAATTATTATAATAAGATGAAATAACCTACTTTTAACACTTAAAATAATAATTTTGAGATATTTTACGCCAAAAAGAATATAATACAGCTTTTTCAAATTGTGTTTACAATAAAAAATAAAGAAAATTACTAATTTTCTTGATTTTACGTGGAAATGAGTTTATAAAGAGATTTATGACAAAAACAATTAAAGAATTGATTTAATCACGTAAAAATAGTGATTAATATTAAGATGATCTTTGGTCTTTAATAATATAAGAGTTTTATATATAAAGAATAAAGAAATTACCTTTTATTTAATTGATTTAATGTTTTTGATGCGTCTGAGGGGAAAATAGAGTAAAAAGAGCTCTATTTATAGTAAATACCTCCCTCCTAGAGTCCAACAGGCTTCTAGTAGACGTGTACTGATCATATCCACTGGAATTGATCAATATTTTAAGGTTTGAGGGTGATTACATCATGATCAAACCATATTACATCATTATTACACCATTATTTAGAGTTATCACTATAACTCTAAGTTTGATGACATCAGAGGCTTGGCAGAACCCCAAATTTCGTGGATTTTATTAGTTTTAATCATAAACTAATAGTATTCACCAATTTTATCACTCTTAAGACTGTTAAACTTAATTTAAGGTTACAGTATGTGATCATAACAGCTCAATTTAAGCTCAAACTTTGATCCTCAATAACTTTTAAGGTTTTCACGCTACAGCAATTCAGAGAGTGAATTCTGATAGCCTGACATAACCTTATTATGCTGCCAAGAGCTTTTCATTACATCATCAAAACTCTAATTTTGATGATTTTTCTTGTAACTCATCTTTTCTGTCGAAATTCAATATTTTAAACTTCAAACCTTGATTTCAGGGGGTTATACCCTGAATTTAATAATAAAAATTACGTCATTCTTCTCAAAATAACTGGTAGAATCCAACTGTATACTTTTTTTTAAGTTTGGACTACTTTCACAACAAAGTGGTCAACAGCTCTGTTGATTTTTATCAATATTTCCTCATAAGTCTTAACCTTGTTTATAATTTGCAAAATAAAGTTCATATCTGTGTTTTTACAGTAATTACGTGGTAACTTTATTTTTGGTTCATCATTCTAGCATGTATAGTTTAGAAGATATTAGCTATGATCCCTGAATATATGCGTTGACCAAAAAAGTGCATATATTCAGGATAATTCCTTAAGTATTGATTTTGGGAATTAGCTTATTAATTGTTTTATATGTGGATTCTTGTGGGGAATCCACTGGTACAATTTATTTCACATGTTGTTGCATTAGTTTCTGAGATAAAAAAGGTTTTATGGTTTTTATAAGGTATTATACCTTATAATTCCTTAAATATTGACTTTACAGATATGCCATAAAAGTGGTATATGTGTATTTTTCCATGGGGAATCCAATGGTATAATTTATTTTACATGTTGATTCATTGGTTTTTAAGTTAAACCAATTTTTATACCAATTTATGGTATTTTTTGTATATTTAAGTAATTATTCTTAATGTATATTTATTCTAAGTAATTTTAATATAATTATATTAAAGTTATATTTATTCTGAGTCTTTTTTGTGACCTTATTGGGTATGTGGTCATATCTCAAAGGCTTACATTCCCTACCACCAAAAAAGATTGTACCACAATCTGATATGTGTGATTAGGGTATCATCCACTGTCCTACCTCTTCAATAGACTTTGTTAGTCTTGAAGCTCAATAATGCTTAACTTTTTTATTTTTCAGGTTTTCTTTCATGTCTGAATCTTCTTAGTAATTTATCAGCATTTGTTATATCTTTCTCAAGTAGCCATTCATCTTCCTGAGTTGAATTCCTATACCTTACAAGGTATTCCCTTTCTTTTTTGTTTCTTGTCCTTCTTTCTTTAAGGACTTTTACTATTTTCTTTTCCTCTCCTTCCTCCAAGGGGGGAATCTCAAGTGGGGGTTTATTTCTTAGTGGAAATAGCTCCTTGTCACTTGAACTGTAAGGTTTTATCAGACTTACAGGGAAAGTTGGGTGTTTGTTCATTAGTTCACCTGTGAGTTCTAATTGCACAGCATTGGGTCCATGGAGTGCTTTTATCATAAATGATCCTGCAAAGGAATCTTTCAATTTCTTTGGGCCTTTTATGCTATTGAAATTAAGGGTTGATACTAAAACCAAGTCTCCTATTTTGAAATCAGGTGGTTTATGACTTTTATCCCATCTTTCTTTTGCATATTTAAAAGAATCTTGCATGCATCTGTTTGCATGGTGTCTTGCTTTGTCAAGCATTATCTTGAAACTGCTTGCTTTTGGATGTATATCCACTAAGTCCTTTTTGAGGGTGTCATAGGGAAGTCTTGGATTCCAACCTTTCTCTAGCATTGCTGGTGTTTTGCCAGTAGAAGAATGGATTGATGTCTTATATGCCAGTTCAAGTGCTGGTATTAGTGTACACCAATCATGGGTAAAACCATCAGAATCTTTGAATTCTAGCCCATAAGCACAGAATCTTCTGATCATATCCTCTAGGGTCTGTATCATTCTTTCTGCTAGACCATCAGTTTGAGGATGATAAGCTGTTGAGAATGATAACTTTGTTCCAAACAAGTTATGGAGGTTTGTCCATAATGCTGAAGTGAACTTTGGGTCTCTGTCACTTATAATATTTTGGAATAAGCCTGTGTGGCTAATGACTTTATTCCATATCATTATGGCTGTATCCATAGCTGTGTCATCTTTATGACATGGCAAGAACATGGGAGTTTTACTGTACCTGTCAACTAGTACTAGGCATGCATTATAACTCCTGTCTCCTCCTGGAGGTAAGGCTGTTACCCAATCCATATGAACTATTTCCCATGGGGATTTTGGTTCTTGGATTTGGATCATCATTCCAAATTTCTTTCCTGTGGCTCTGTTGGCTTTTTGACATCTGTCACAGGTTTGGCAGTACTCTGCAACATCTTTCTTCCAATTTGGCCACCAAGAGCAGGTTTTCACCCTCTCTAGTGTCCTATCTTCTGAGAGATGTCCAGATGCAACACTATCATGACACTCATGTAAAATAGTGTTTATTAGTGTTCTATCTGTTAAGGCCATAACACATGTGTGTTTTGTTCTATGGTAAAGGATTCCATCAAGGAGGTGAAATCTTCCTTCATCATATGCCTTTTTCCATATTTCATCTAGTTTTGATGAAAGTGATGGATCTTTGCAGTCTTTCATTAGAAGTTGGCTTAAGATATGGCAATTTTTGTCTGTCTTATAGCTTTCTTTAACTTGGTTAAAGAATTCTGTGCCAATGTCTGTAACACATATTCCTTCTATATGGTGCTCTTCTTGTGGTACCCATGCTGGATTGTCAGGGGTATTTGCTAGAGCCCATCTACTAAGACCATCTGCATTTTTATGAATATTCCCAGATTTATGAACAATAGTCATATTTCCTCTATATTCTTGGATAGCAATTTGCCATCTCAGCATATGTCTATTTGGAGTCTTCATATTTAATAGTGATTTCACAGCATTACAGTCTGTGATTACGTCAAATACTGTGCCATCCAAATAATAATGCAGTTTTTCTAAAGCCCATACTAGGCATAAGCATTCCATTTGGCTTGCTCCATACCTTGATTCTGTTGGCTTTATCTGCCTTGAAATGAAACAAATTGGTCCTTCCACTGGTTTGTCATTGATAATTTGTGTTTGGTGAAGTGCAGCACCTAGTCCTTCTCCACAAGCATCAATGTACAGTTTGAAGGGTAGTTTCCAATCTGGCATCAGAAGAAATGGGGCATTTGTTAAGGAATTTTTCAATTCTTCATATGCCTTGACTCTTTCTTCTGTCATCTCATAGACTGTTTGTTGGTCACATAGCTTATACAAGGATTTAGCAATCTTTGCAAAGTCCTTTATATGCTGTCTATAGTAACCAGCAAACCCTAGAAATGATTGCATTTCTTTTTTAGTTTGAGGCATTGGTTTAAGTAGTACTGCTGCTACTTTATTTTTGTCTATGCCTAGACTAAGTCCAGATACCACATGTCCTAGTGCTTTTAATTCACTATATGCAAAATGACACTTTTTCAAGGAAATTTTCATATTCACTGGGACTATTTTCTGTAGTACCCTTTCTAGTCTTGTAAGGTGATTGTCCCAAGTTTCTGAGCAAACTATAATATCATCAATATAGATGATTAACCATCCTTCTGATAATTCTTCAGGAAATATGGTATTCATCATTCTTTGATAATGGGAGGGTGCATTTTTTATTCCAAATGGCATTCTTAAGTATTCAAAAATTCCACAATGGACTATTATTCTTACTAGTTTCTTGGCATTGTCTGTTAAGACATTTTGATGAAAACCCTTAAGAGCATCCATAGCTGTGATGAACTTAGCTTGTGACAATTGGGTCAATGTTTCATGGATTCTGGGTATTGGATATCTGTCTGGAATGGTATAGGTATTGAGGGCTCTGAAGTCTCCTACCATCCTTGATTTTCCATTATGCCAAGTTATAATGACAGGTGTAGTAACTTCTACTTGTTCATTATGTCCAACCTTTCTTAATACTCCAAGGTCCATTAATTCTTTAATGTGCACCTCTAAGGCTTCTCTAGCTCTTGGGCTGGCTGGATAAGCAGGTCTTCTTAATAAAGGTGGGTAAGGTTTTTCTACATTAAGAATTATATCCACTTCATGTCCAATTATGGCACCTAGTGGCTCTTTGTCAGTTGCAAAGGCATTTTTATACTTAAATAAGAGATCAATCAATTTTTCTTTCATTTTTTCTGTTAATTCTTGATTGAATTCTGCCTCTATGAGTTGTTCAGATATAAAAAGTTCCTTTTCTGGAATTTTTTCTTCATTCTTAATAACTGTGATTTGTTTTTTGTTATTTAAGAATCCAAACTTTTGTCTTTTGTTATCTCCTATGGTAAAATATCTATCCTTTTGGTTGGAGATATCTATACCATAGATTGATAAGTAGTCATTCCCAAGTATGAAATGATTACTAGTACAGTTGTCCATTACTACAAACTCTACTTTAATTCTGACACATTGTGAGGGATGAGGAAAAATTAGTGTTAAATCAATTATTCCAAGGGGCTTCATGCTCTCACTTGCACTACTAAATTTGACACCTTGTATTGGCATAAGTTTTTCTTGCCAGTCTGGGACAATGGTTTTTAAATAACTTTTGCCAACACAAGTGCAATATGCTCCTGTATCCAAGTTAACCTTTCCTTCTTGGTTATCAACCATAACAATACTAATACTTGATTGTCCAGCTGTATATCCCATTCCTCTTGCAGGTTTGGTTCTATACATTTTGGCATCTTGTATGTTTGTCAGATTTGTGTCTGATGTTCCAACTTGTGGCAAGTTTGAGTTAACATTCAGTACTTCATAAATTATATCAATATTATTAATTTGTGCATTAATTATATTGATTTCATCACTTTCAGAGCTTTCTGACTCTTCTGTCTCTTTTTCAGAGTCTGATTCCTCTTCTTTGTCATTGTGGTTTTCTGTTTCCACAATTTCATTAATCTTTGCTTTTTTAAGGCAATTATTGGCTAAGTGTCAAATACCTCCACATTTATGGCATTTTCTTTGCTCATTATTGTTGGATGTATTGGGCTTAAAGGATTCTTTTGATTTATCTTTTTTGATAAATGGTTTATTTGGGCTTTTAATGTCCAATTTTTTCCAAGTCCTGCCAATTTTTGTTCTTGTCACTATATCTTCTAGTGCATTTATATACTCTTCTGTGGAGCATGGTTCTATGCACCTGCTTCTTAGGGCATGTTCTAGTTCCCCTCCACATTTTTTAAGTATTTTCATATGCACCATTTTCTGTGACATTTCTGGGTACAGTGCATTAAGCCTTTCAACTTGTTTTAGGAACCAAGTTAAAGGTTTATCTTTCTCAGGGTCAAAGAAAGAGTTTTCAAATGCATTTTCTATCTTATACCTCCAGGAATCATTTGCCCACTTGGTGATTATTTCTTGTTTCCACCAAGACCAGGTATTTTTACCATTTGTTTGTCTTATGCCATAATACCATCTTTTTGCAGATTTCTCAAACAATGAATGTAATCTTGCAGTGATTAATTCATCTGGTATGGCATAGTCTTCTTGTAACATGTCAATTGTTTTAATAAATGACATGTGGTCATATTCACCTTCTCCTGTGAATGTTGGCCATTCCTTCAATTGAGGTGCTTCCTTCATTAAGACTTGGTTATTGTCTTGGTGACTCAAGTCTGTTGTAAGGTTTGACTATGAAACAATAAGTAAAAAATTACTAATTTATTACTTATTGTACTCTGAATGTCCTTATAATTAAAGTAAATAAGATTAAAATAATAATAATAATAAAGAAATATTATTATTATGGCGTAAAAATATTATATTATTAAATAAATATAATAATATAAATTAATATTATATGAAATTATAATATTATAAATAATATATTAATATGAAATAATTAATATATTATAAAGCTCTTTATTATTGTTACCAACAAATAATAAAGGCGTAAAAAACTGTTTTTTATAAATAAAAAACAATTAATAACAATAATATTACTAATATTAAAGTTATATATTAATATAAATACTATTTATATTAATTAAGAATTATTAAGAGTAATAATAAGAGAGAAATTATTATAATAAGATGAAATAACCTACTTTTAACACTTAAAATAATAATTTTGAGATATTTTACGCCAAAAGAATATAATACAACTTTTTCAAATTGTATTTACAATAAAAAATAAAGAAAATTACTAAATTTCTTGATTTTACATGGAAATGAGTTTTTAGAGAGATTTTTAACAAAAACAATTAAATAAATGATTTAATCACGTCAAAATAGATGATTATAGCAAGGTGGTCTTTGGTCTTTAATAATATAACAGTTTTATATATAAAGAATAAAGAAATTACCTTTGATTTAATTGATTTAATGTTTTTGATGCGTCTGAGGGGAAAACAGAGTAAAAAGAGCTCTATTTATAGTAAATACCTCCCTCCTAGAGTCCAACAGGCTTCTAGTAGACGTGTACTGATCATATCCACTGGAATTGATCAATATTTTAAGGTTTGAGGGTGATTACATCATGATCAAACCATATTACATCATTATTACACCATTATTTAGAGTTATCACTATCACTCTAAGTGTGATGACATCAGAGGCTTGGCAGAACCCCAAATTTCGTGGATTTTATTAGTTTTAATCATGAACTAATAGTATTCACCAATTTTATCACTATTAAGACTGTTAAACTTAATTTAAGGTTACAGTATGTGATCATAACAGCTCAATTTAAGCTCAAACTTTGATCCTCAATAACTTTTAAGGTTTTCACGCTACAGCAATTCAGAGAGTGAATTCTGATAGCCTGACATAACCTTATTATGCTGCCAAGAGCTTTTCATTACATCATCAAAACTCTAATTTTGATGATTTTTCTTGTAACTCATCTTTTCTGTCGAAATTCAATATTTTAAACTTCAAACCTTGATTTCAGGGGGTTATACCCTGAATTTAATAATAAAAATTACATCATTCTTCACGAATGAACTAGGAGAATCTAACTGTGTACTTTTTTCTAAGTTTGGAACACTTTCACAACAAAGTGGTCAACAGCTCTGTTGATTTTTATCAATAATTCATCATAGGTTTTAACCTTGTTTATAATTTGTAAAATAAAGTTCATATCTGTGTTCTTACAGTAATTACGTGGTAACTTTATTTTTGGTTCATCATTCTATCATGTATAGTTTAGAAGATATTAGCTATGATCCTTGAATATATGCGTTGACCAAAAAAGTGCATATATTCAGGATAATTCCTTAAGTATTAACATTGGAAATTAGCTTATTAATTGTTTTATATGTGGATTTTTGTGGGGAATCCACTGGTACAATTTATTTCACATGTTGTTTCATTAGTTTCTGAGATAAATAAGTTTTTATGGTTTTTATAAGGTATTGTACCTTATAATTCCTTAAATATTGGCTTTACAGATATGCCATAAAAATGGTATATGTGTATTTTTCCATGGGGAATCCAATGGTATAATTTATTTCACATGTTCATTCATTGGTTTTTAAGTTAAACCAATTTTAGTACCAATTTATGGTATTTTTTGTATATTTGAGTAATTATTTTTAGTGTATAATTATTCTAATTAATTTTAATATAATTATATTAAAGGTATAATTATTCTGAGTATTTTTTGTGACCTTATTGGGTATGTGGTCATATCTCAAAGGCTCACATCTGTTATGAAAGGATTTGACAATTCCTCTTTTGTTTTAATAGGGCTTCTTATATGAGAAAATGGTGTTGATAACTTTGGCATATTTAAATTAGCCTCATTAATTTTATCCATTTTTTCTGTAATAAGCCTTATTTCACTTTGAATATCATCTTTCAGATGCATTCTTGCTTCATCACTTTTTTCCACATGGTCCAAAAGTAATTTTTGGTGTGATGAAGTCTTTTCTTCAAATTTTTCTACAGAAATACTTAATTTATTTAATTTTTCTGTAAGATTGTCAATACTCACATCATAATTGATTGTCAAAGTCTTGTCTTTGATATCTTTTATGTATTTATACAATTCTTGTTGTCCTTGTATTAATTTTTGAGTATTGTCAATTAAATTCTTTGGTTTATTATTTTCAACAATAAACTTAATGTTGTCAATTTCTTTTTTGTTTTGTACAACAATTTTTGTTAAAGAAGATAAATTGTTATTTATCTCTTGTAGTGATAATAAACTGTCTTTAATTTCTTTTAGAGGTAATATACTATTTTTAATTTCTGTTAAAGTATTTACAACATCTTTGGACAAGGTTATTTCTTTGGGAAATGAGGTTGTCTCATTCTTTGCTCTTCCTTGTCCTTGAATTCCATCAAGGTTCTGGCCATGTTGAAAACATTGTCCATGGCATCCTTTTGGATTCTTGGGATTCTGTAGCTTGGGGAATATGGTTTCCTCCAATGCTTTTTCTTGTTCTTCTTCCCTTCTTGGGGAAGTGGGTTGGCTTGAGGCTTGCTGGTAGAAGCTACTGGGGCTTCTTCCTTGGTTGCCTCCCTCTTTTTGGCATGATAATCCTTGATCTTTTTGATTTGAGGTTTGGATGACAGTGGATTCCATCCATTGGAGTATTTCACTATCTCCTCCTCTTTGAGGAACTTTTTCAGGATGTGCCAGGAGTTCATCACTCCTTGGTGTATTTGAGGCAGCATTTCCCAGTCTTTGTCCTTGTATACTGTGTAATACTGCTTGTACTGGCTCATGTAGATGTCTATTTGAGCCCTCTGAATGTGATTTGTACCTATTTGAGTTACTCATACTTAGTTCCAATTCAGGCTCAGATATCATGGGCATTTCTGGGACTTGCCTTTGGGATAAAGCACTTCCTTGTGTGGATTCTGTTCCACTGGGGATATTGCCCTTTCTTTTCCCTTTTGAGGGATCAATTCTACTTCTGAGTCCAGCTCCATCTGATTGGATGGAGTATTGGGAACCTCTTCTGGTATTCATGATTTAAAGAATAAGAAAAATTAAAAGTATTTTAGAATAAAATTCTTTTATGGCAATTTAAAAAGAGGTGCTCACCTTCAGAGTCTTGAATGGTGGGCCCTGGAAAGTCTAATTTCTTAGCTTTCTTTCTTTTGGTGATAACTGGTGTAGGAGAACTTTGACAAGTTTCTTCCACCAATCTCTCAACAGTAGCTTGGTTGTCTTCTGTTGGGTTATCTTCAAACACTAAAAAAGACAAATAAATATAAGTCTTTTTATAATAAGTGTTATTTTTGGGAATATATGGCAATTTTCCACGTAGAAATTGCTTTTATATCTTTGAAAAATTGAAATAAATAAAGAAATGAATAAAAATGAATAAAAATAACTTTTTTATTGGTTTTTAATATTTTTTAATATTTTTTATATATTTTTTATTTTTATTTTTTAAAGAATAAAATAAAAAATGAATATGATTCTTATAAAATTAAATTATAATAAAAATTATTTTTAATTTATAAAATATCTCTTTTAATCACTTGAGTCACTCAAAGAAAGTTCTTGCAAGTCTAAGGATGTGAAAAACCACGTGTAAGACAGTACAATTGCTTTCCAAATGCCTCAATAGCTTTTAAAATCAATAAAATATAAAATTATTATATAATTTTATGATTATAAATATAATTTATTATTGGATAAACCCAAATAGAATCTTTTTAAAGGTCTTTTAAGTAAATATCACGGCCAGGCCCCCAAATGTAAAGTTTGACTATGAAACAATAAGTAAAAATTACTAATTTATTACTTATTGTACTCTGAATGTCCTTATAATTAAAATAAATAAGATTAAAATAATAATAATAATAAAGAAATATTATTATTATGGCGTAAAAATTTTATATTATTAAATAAATATAATATAAATTAATATTATATGAAATTATAATATTATAAATAATATATTAATATAAAATAATTAATATATTATAAAGCTCTTTATTATTGTTACCAACAAATAATAAAGGCGTAAAAAATTGTTTTTTATAAATAAAAAACAATTAATAACAATAATATTACTAATATTAAAGTTATATATTAATATAAATACTATTTATATTAATTAAGAATTATTAAGAGTAATAATAAGAGAGAAATTATTATAATAAGATGAAATAACCTACTTTTAACACTTAAAATAATAATTTTGAGATATTTTACGCCAAAAAGAATATAATACAACTTTTTCAAATTGTGTTTACAATAAAAAATAAAGAAAATTACTAATTTTCTTGATTTTACGTGGAAATGAGTTTATAAAGAGATTTATGACAAAAACAATTAAAGAATTGATTTAATCACGTAAAAATAGTGATTAATATTAAGATGATCTTTGGTCTTTAATAATATAAGAGTTTTATATATAAAGAATAAAGAAATTACCTTTTATTTAATTGATTTAATGTTTTTGATGCGTCTGAGGGGAAAATAGAGTAAAAAGAGCTCTATTTATAGTAAATACCTCCCTCCTAGAGTCCAACAGGCTTCTAGTAGACGTGTACTGATCATATCCACTGGAATTGATCAATATTTTAAGGTTTGAGGGTGATTACATCATGATCAAACCATATTACATCATTATTACACCATTATTTAGAGTTATCACTATAACTCTAAGTTTGATGACATCAGAGGCTTGGCAGGACCCCAAATTTCGTGGATTTTATTAGTTTTAATCATAAACTAATAGTATTAACCAATTTTATCACTCTTAAGACTGTTAAACTTAATTTAAGGTTACAGTATGTGATCATAACAGCTCAATTTAAGCTCAAACTTTGATCCTCAATAACTTTTAAGGTTTTCACGCTACAGCAATTCAGAGAGTGAATTCTGATAGCCTGACATAACCTTATTATGCTGCCAAGAGCTTTTCATTACATCATCAAAACTCTAATTTTGATGATTTTTCTTGTAACTCATCTTTTCTGTCGAAATTCAATATTTTAAACTTCAAACCTTGATTTCAGGGGGTTATACCCTGAATTTAATAATAAAAATTACGTCATTCTTCTCGAAATAACTGGTAGAATCCAACTGTATACTTTTTTTTAAGTTTGGACTACTTTCACAACAAAGTGGTCAACAGCTCTGTTGATTTTTATCAATATTTCCTCATAAGTCTTAACCTTGTTTATAATTTGCAAAATAAAGTTCATATCTGTGTTCTTACAGTAATTACGTGGTAACTTTATTTTTGGTTCATCATTCTAGCATGTATAGTTTAGAAGATATTAGCTATGATCCCTGAATATATGCGTTGACCAAAAAAGTGCATATATTCAGGATAATTCCTTAAGTATTCATTTTGCGAATTAGCTTATTAATTGTTTTATATGTGGACTTTTGTGGGGAATCCACTGGTACAATTTATTTCACATGTTGTTTCATTAGTTTCTGAGATAAATAAGGTTTTATGGTTTTTATAAGGTATTATACCTTATAATTCCTTAAATATTGACTTTACAGATATGCCATAAAAGTGGTATATGTGTATTTTTCCATGGGGAATCCAATGGTATAATTTATTTTACATGTTGATTCATTGGTTTTTAAGTTAAACCAATTTTTATACCAATTTATGGTATTTTTTGTATATTTAAGTAATTATTCTTAATGTATATTTATTCTAAGTAATTTTAATATAATTATATTAAAGTTATATTTATTCTGAGTCTTTTTTGTGACCTTATTGGGTATGTGGTCATATCTCAAAGGCTCATAGTTCCAGATAGGTATCCAATCCCTAGAATTCAAGAAACCTTGACTCAATTGTCTAAAGCCAAGTATATAACATCAATGGATGCATTGAAAGGCTTTCACCAAAATGTTTTGACGCCTAAAGCTAAGAAATTACTTAGAATTATCACTCACTGTGGCATTTTTGAGTATCTTAGAATGCCATTTGGCATTAAAAATGCTCCATCTCATTATCAAAGAATGATGAATACCATCTTCCCCACAGAGTTGTCTGAAGGATGGCTTATCATTTATATTGATGATATTATTATATGTTCTGACTCACACCAGGGCGAATCTCGTGTCAATCGTCGGCAATTGACTTCACGTCAAGCAAACGTCAAGCAGGATAAAAGTCGAGCTCACGTCAAGCAAAAATCAAGCGAACGTCGAGCACACGTCCTACTCTTGTCTTACACCAAATCCTGTGACATCCACCAATATTGGTTCCGCTGTGCCTTCAACTCAGATTCCTCACCACCTGATCATCCTGCAACCGTCCAATGGTTGGTAAAAATTACCCAAGACCCGCCTGTTTGCAAACACACACATCAAAGAGGTCCTTCAGCCAGTCTTGATGTAGGCGGGGGGTTTGACTTCACCAGGTCATCCATAAAAGGACTCCGCCTGAGCGGGATTGTCGTTTTGCAGGTGACACTGGTAGGGCCCGCCGCACAATACCGCGTGTGCGTGTGCGGGTGCGGGTGCGCTTGCGTGTGCATTGGCGTGTGCGGGTGCGGGTGCGCTTGCGTGTGCGGGTGCGCAAGGGTCGCTTCCCCTTCCTGCATGATGATGGCGCCGTTAGAAATTTTGGCGGGGGGTTTGACTTCACCAGGTTGTCCATGAAAGGACTCCGCCTGAGCGGGATTGTCGTTTTGCAGGTGACACTGGTAGAGCCCGCCGCACAATACCGCGTGTGTGGGTGCGGGTGCGCTTGCATGTGCATTGGCGTGTGTGCAAGGGCCGCTTCCCCTTCCAACATGATGATGGCGCAGTTAGAAATTCTGGATGCTGTGAAAGGTGAGTGTGTGGGTCATTTGATCATTGAACTTGGCTTATTCACACTGTACCCAATGTCAAAATAGTAAGTTCTTTGTGGCAATGTGAAATAATGGGCTTTGCTTGTCACAATGGCATGTCTCTGTCACTAAATTTTCAGGCAGTTATTTCACTAGCAAAATTGCTAATGAATCTGAGAGATTTCCATTTCTGTAGACTAAATTTCATGAAATAACGGCTTTATCATTACAAGCAGTCCACATGACAGAACTTTGTTATCATACAATCCACAGTTACCTTCTATTTCTTCTTCAGATATAATCAAGTGTCCATCATCAAAACCAACAGCTTTATAAATATTCAGATGCGGCCAATCTGGTAAGAAATTCACATCAATCTTCAAAGTTTTTAAGATCAGAAAGTTATTGTTCAGTATGCTAGATGGCTCAGAGACTTTAAAAATGCTATTAATAATACCAAAGCATCGTGAGTTGCCCCTCAGAAAACATATCACACTGTTGCTGACATTTTTGGATTCAGTTGAAAATATATTGTTCCCAATATTAATGTTTGAAACTGGAAAATACCAAGGTGAGACAATCCTTGAAGTGAGATGACTTGTGGATTGCACGGTAGTGTCTAAGCTGATCCAATCAACTATTTCCCTTGTTGCATGAAAATTCTGTAAGTACTCAACCAGGCAATCATAATTTTCTTGGTCATGGCGGGATGGTTTGTTATATTTATGGTCATTGAACACGGCAGGTGGCTGTGATTCGAAAAGCTGTTTTATTTCACATGGCACGGATGGGGATTTCAGGAGAACGGAAAGGTTGGAACATCGACAGATATGTTGAAGTAAGGTTTTATCTATATCATCTATTTAGAGTTGCAAGAAGTTAATCTTATTCAGTTCAGGTGTTTAATCAATGTGAATATATTGATCTTATTAATTAACGTACGTATTTTGTTATTTGTTGGCATTTTTGCAAATACTCCAATCAAGCGCTCATAACCCCATGTGGCTGAGGCTTGTGCTGGGCCCCAACGTTGGAAGAGTTCGGGAATATGGTCAGCAAAATGATGATTTGGTTTACTTTTCTGTTTTGGGAACAGGAGTTGATTGGAAAGGCAGAATTTTTTCCAATGTTCAGCAAATGCAGTCACATCTCCTATTGAAATAGTCCAACTTGTGGCAATGTTGATAGCACTAATCAAATGGAATGTATTCTTGGTTAGTTCATTTCCAAGTTCTTCTGACTGACCCATTTGCCTTTGAATGTTGGCGAATTGGTGTACATCTAATGACATCTGTTGACTGAGCATTAAAAATGGAATATAGACCTTATATAAGAGAGCCCATTCAGCAGCTTTTAAGCTACCATGAGAGGGGGAACCCATGTTGCGAGGTACTCTTGTCCATGATGAGGGAATTATTGTCTCAGATATGATTTGTCGGAGATGCTCCAGAGCCTCACCCTTGATCTGGTGATCACTCAGTGCAGTGATATCCAATTCACAGGGGATTTCAGAAGTGGGGATGTAATCGGCATCAAATGAAGGAATCTCCGCAGAACCACTAGATGGATGTTCTGTGTTAGGGGTGGGCATTGGGAAGTAGTTTTTTCGGGTGGAAGTAGTGGGGAGTGGCTCATTTATTATTTTTGCTGCGTCTCTTCTCAGGGAGCGGGCCTCTCTCAATGTGATTTTATCAAGAGAGCTGTTGGAGGTCTTGGAATCTGAGTCTGAACTGTTGGTGTCATTGGATTTCCTGCGGGACCTGAAGTAAATTTTTGATTTCGCCTCTGGAATGCACAATTTGAAAGTTGCATGATCCTTCAAAATTCCAAGTATTAAATTATGCATTATGTCAAGATTAACCATTCTGGTGGCATCCCAATACAGAAGGTCTTCTAAAATTGAATATCGCACTCCATACTCAGAGAAAATTGCTTGTCTTTGTTGCGGGGTTGCCCGAAGCCATTTGGCAATGGTTGATTTATGATTTTGATATGAGCGTGTGTAGTGAAATTGAGGACCAATTTCATCAATTTGAGCTTTGTGAATGGTGCAAAAATTACAAAAGTGGTTGCCTGAATGGGAAATAAATCCAGTAAGCTTGCGCATGGCAACCACATCCGCAATGGCTGTGAGGATGGCAACACGGATAAAGGATCCTGATGGACCTGTTGAGGTGGGTGAAAAATGGTAACCTTGCCATAGCTCTTTGAGCTCCTTGATGAGTGGCATTAATAAATAATTCAATTGAAGGGAAGTTGGCTCCTTCGGACCAGGGATTATTCCTGCAACATAGACATTCTCTGGCTTCAATCTTTCACTTGGGGGGAGATTAAGACAAATAAGCATGATAGGTCCAATGCTGGCCAACCGGGTGGACTTTCCATGTGCATTAAACCAGTCCACATAAATGGAGAAGGCCAATGCACCAGGAATGGACATGAATGGGGGGTCATGGATATTTCTAGTGCCAGTGAAGCGTCTCCAGACCAATCCATCCCAGATGTCACATTTTGGGGAATCTTCGGGAGTTTGGGATTGTTGATGTTGATGCAGAATTTCCATAATTCCAGCCTGCTGGAGAAATCTGGCAAGCCAATTTTTGAATGGTTGATAAATGAAATGTTTTGTTGGTATAAATTTTTGCTTCATGTTGGTGGTGTTTTGGGTGTGGGCTTCAAATGAATAGATGAATTTGCCTAATGATTGTGTGCAAGGGGGATCATGATCATTTGGGTCATTATGGCGTTGACAGTGGGGTTGGTCAGTTGTGACTGATTCAGTAAGGCCATTAAGAGAGAAACATTGAGGACAACATATATGGTTTTGAATCACTGGCTCCAATTGGAGATGTTCAAATATGGTACTCAGATCTTGAGGTATATGGAATGCAGGAATGGGGAGACCACAGGAGCTTGAGATGCTGGACTTGATCAGCAGGTTTAGGGAGGGGTGCAGAATGTGTGAAGCCCTGCGGGGTATATTATACCTTAATGATAGAATGGCAGATATTATCATTCCTAGGTCTTGTGGGGGAAGGGTTTGACTGCCACTATATGGTTTCTGTGCAGTTGAATTGAGACCCGCTGGAGTTGGGAAAGTGCTTTGGGTCAAACGTGAATAATCAGCTGGGAAGATTTGATCCAATAGAAGTTGTGGGCACTCAGATCCTGATGCAGAAGTAGGGATGTTTGGAAGAGATTTGGGTGTAATGGTTGATTTGAGCTTTTTAATGTGCTGTTTATATTGGAAAGGTGTGAAGGCAACTCCAGGCCTATCACCCTCAGGGGAAGAGTGTGTTTGAGTTGAGCAGTGTTGACACATGCATATACGCATTGAGGAATAGCGGCGGGTTGTCATTGTTGCAGGAATTGGGAGTACGGTTGGTTTGTGTATAGATATCTATGGCTGATGTGAAAGTGTTTAGGAGTGTTATTAATTGGCAAAAAAATTGAGTGAGTATTTATGAAGGGGGAGATGATTTGACCCATCTGAGAATTTTATCCCATTTGTAATGGTGCGTGAGCTGCAGCTGATGGAGTGTAACATGTCTCATCTGGATGGCGGAATTGGTTAGGAGTTTAATTGGGTAAAATGCCATGCTGCTCAATGCTCATACATATACTATTTTATTTACACATGGCGATACTGCGGTTTTGACCCTTGAGGGGTGTTCCAATAGGGATGTGTCAACATTGATTTGAGGGGATTGACATTCAAACCATGTACGCTGGCACGCCATCGTACATGGCTTGAACCTTATTACAGACATAACGATATAACTCTATTACATAAAAGGTTGGAGTGTACCTAAAGTCTTGGTATTTGGTTTGAGTGCAGCAGGCTTTTAATCGGTTGGAGTGTGATTTGGATTGTTTTGCCTTTCTTGTAAAGGTGATGTCTCTTTTGTGGGTAAATCCTTCATAAATATACCCCTTTACAGATGTACAATGCTGTGGAATTTCAATGCATATATTGGCAGTTTAGATAATTCACAAAATGTGACAATGGGGAGGCAGAAATGTTACCAAATACGATTACTTATGGATGATGGGTCCCCTTTGAGATCAAGGAAATATTACATTATATGGTGGTAGGCCGTGCCGGGTGGTTTCCGATAGAAGCGGAGGAGCTCAAGAGGAGGAAGGGAGGATTCTCCTAAAAAGAGGCTTATTGGACTTTCACGCAACACTTAGTTCCAACTATTCATAGATTTTCTCTATTCTAAATTTGAAAAGATTTCATCTCATATCACTCTATTTTATCATAATACTGAGGTGTTTTATCTAGTTAAAAATATTACTGTACTTTTTCAGCCCTTATGTCATCTTTCAAGTCACATAAATCCCGTTCAGGTTCTGTTCATGACTCAAATAGTGAATCTAGCATAGAATATGTTCAAACACAGTCACCATTGAGCCCCAACATTCCTCTCACAACCCCTATCGCATCCTCAATGAATGTATCAGGTCTTAACATTGATGTGGGCAATCCAAAGGCTCCAACTTCAAGCACTTGGTCGATCCCAAATATTTCCGTCACTCCAATTCCCCCGAATCCCACTAATACACAAATGCATGTGTCTGAGGGGCCGGAAGGCACACCTAAAATCTCATCACACGCTAATCCCCAATCAAAATATCCACGTGAGTTCCTCCTTAATCCTGGTCGGAATCCAGTCGCATCCCAGGATCCCTTTGGCCAAAGTAAACAGCCAACCCTCAATATTCCATCAGGATCTCAGGTTCATGTGGTTCATGAAAGGCACGTGGATGGGGGACGACGAAAAAGACCATTGGAGAATGTAACTTGGAGTGGTCTGTCGGAGGGAAATCCAGGATTGACGCTTCATCAAAGTAAGTCATTTTAATTTCGGTGTATAACCTTTTTCACAATTTGATATGTTTGTTTCATGGGTTAGATATGGCACCTAAAGGCAAGTCAGTCCGATCTCAGGAGCCAATTGAAGATTGTGAGTATGACCAGTATTCATTCATTTTTTGATGTGTTAACTGATGATGTGCATGGCAGGTGATGAACTGTATGCATCTTCACCTCTGGTCCATAAAGAGAAAGTCACTGGACGTCATCATCCATATTCCTCCAAACCAAGAACAGCTCATGCCAGTTCATCAAGAGAAAAAATGGTGGATGATGAGGATGAGAACATGTCTCCGACTCAAATCGAAACAAATGATGAAGCAAGGAGTGACAATTTCACGGCGCATGATTATGGCACTCAGTCAAATAATGAGTTCACCCATCCTCAAATGCCCCTTGCCCAGAGTATGCTTGAACAATCCGAGGTCAGACAGCAAAGGAACCAGGCTCGTAAAGCTCACAATGTGGCGAAACGTGCAAGCCAGAAGGAGCAACAAAAATGGCTGAAAGCAGAACTTCCAGAGAATGTCCATGGAATGAGATCAGCAGTACACGCACATTGCCTGTTCCTACTCAAAGCTAGGGATAAGGAGTTTTCCTCACTACCAGCACCACCAAGCACAGAAGAGCGTGAGATTGCAATTCAAGTGGCTGGTCATCTCGGTTATGTCCCCAAGGATGTTTTCAATGAGCCATCAACACAGGTTCAGTCTCAGGGTTTCCAAAGCTACTGCGAAAATGAGCTCCACAAGCTAGGACTAAAGCGATTCACTTGGGACTGGGAGAGCTCATGGCAACATCCGTTCAATGAGCTGATGTCTATGGTGTTTTACCGTACATTCCGTCTTGCACTGGTCAGCACCGAGTATCATAATTACTGTTGGAACAAGGATCATAATAACTATGGGGTCGTAGCGGCTTTAATGGAGCGATATTTCACTTATTTGAAAAGAGAATGGAAGTCTATTCAAAAGGATGCCAAGTATTTGGTTAAAAAGAAGGAGAATCAAAAACTCGCAAAGATTCGTCAAAGGGTTAGTTAATGTCTCTCTTCTTCATTGTGAGAAAAGACTGATCATGATCTACTTCATTATGTGCAGACCTGTGAGCGCCGTCGTGAATGGTGTGATACGGCTAAATTTCCCATTCTAGCATCACAATTCAATGACCCTCGAGTATGTTCAGATACTGAGGAGGTACTGGAAAATGGCCGTCAAGTTTACCGCAAAGTGGGATTACGCTGGCGCTCCCAGTTATTTAATGAATTGGTATTAAAAATGGATCGAGACATAGAGTTTTGTAATCGCATTAAAAAAAAGGGTAAAAAAACTATTGATAGATTGCCAGAATTACGATCGACAGATGATGGTGATATTCCAGAAGGCTTATCATTTCAGGTATTTGATCAAGATTGGCTCAAAGGCTGTAGTAAGATGCAAACTAGCGCCCTCAAGATACTTGACATGCCAGTTATTAGGCGGAATGGTGATGCTCTGCAATAACTTAGTAATATAAATGTATAGCACCGTTACAAATTAACATTTTGTGAATTATTTGTGCAGGTGTAATAAAATCTGATTATTATCTCTTCAGGATGCAACAACTTGCTAAATATGTTAGAATATAGACAATATGAATTGAAATGTATCACCGTCTCCCTTAGCAATAATACTCTATTGCTCATTTTCATTGAGGAAATATTGAAGAAGTTCGATCCAGCTCATGGTGTTCATAATTGTGGACCTGTGCCAGAGTCAACAGGAGTTATCAACTTTGTCAATCAAAAATTATATAATATCAGTAAGGCTCACGCAGTTAATGATTTTTTCTTTTCTTGGACCTATTGGTGTTTGGAAAATGGCATTTCCATAAGGAAGGATTTTAGAATAGCAATACAATTAGGGTCAAAGATGATCTTGAAAGGTACCTTCCGCATGTTGACCTCAACTGAATGAGGAGTTATATAGTGGATGACCTTTACAGGTTGTTGTTGGCCAATACGATGGAGTCGATCAACAGCCTGAGCCTCAATGGCTGGGTTCCAATTGGGCTCCTGGAAATGTGGATGTCAGGGGCCGCAAATCAGGGCAGAATTTTGGGGGTCCCCTCACCATTAAATAGACCGTATTAGCACAAGTTATATTGAGGCCAGTTCCAGCTGCGGCAATGGATGCAATCAGTACTTCACATTCAGGATTATTGAAGAAATTATCCAGTGCCTTCTCCTGTGCTCGTGCTGTAATTGTTCCATCAATTTGTGCTGAAAGGATAGAGTGATGGGCAAGGGCAATACCAATTCTACAATATGAAAAAGTCAGATGGATTCAATTGGTAATGGATGCATATTAGAATTAACGCACAAATCTAGAAATTGGGTCCATTGGGAGTAAACCACCGATTTGGTTGGACCACACCTTGTTTGTTTGTTCTTCATTAAGCTTTGTAGGAGGTGTGCAATTTTACTACTCATCATGCATGTTTCGACATCCACAAGAGTTCATGTGATTGTTGGCGATTTATCCTGAGTGCTCCTGCCCTCGGGGTCTTCCAAATCCGCCTCCGCAATTGTGTTAAGCATGATGTGATGGTTACAACATATTCGCAGCTTATTAATATTTCTGAAAAATTCTCCTGGTCCTTTGCTTTTGGATGATAGGAATTCTTCATATAATATGGAATATTCTTGCTGCATGGTCGGGTTGAGTGGGAGCAGCTCATAATGATGGCTAATAGTGGGGAGGGATTCGAGATGTGTGGTTTTGGTGCGGCCCAAACTTAAATGCCGCAATGCCAAATGCAAGATATCTGTAAGATGTGACTATGAAACTGATGATAATATTACTATTAATCAACAGTACTATGTCTGTTCTTATGAAATATAATAATAAAATATTATTATAACCACAATTAAATAATTAAAAATCATTTCTTTCACGTGTTAAGCACTACTAGTGATTTTAACAGTGAGCAAGTAATTGTCTACAAGAATCAATTACAAGAAGAATTTAATAATAAAAACTTCTTTTATTAAAATAATAAAATTATTTTAATATATAATTATCTTTTACAAGAATAATTATAAAGATAATTCTTGAAGAAAACTATTACTAGAGAAAAACTTTAAGAATTAAAGATAAAAGACTCACTAATACTCCAAAGAACTTATTGATAATAAAAGTAGAGAAATTTGACGTGGAATTGTGGATTTAAGGGATCAAAATGATTTATAACAGTATTACAACAATATATAGTTGGATTCTATGATTTCACGTCTTTCTGATTGATTCTGAAAGAATTAAAACACTTAAGAATAGTTGAACTAATACTTACTTGTTGGTAATAAAGATTTAATAAATTGATAAGATGATGATGAAAAAACAGCAAGAAGAGGCTTCTTTTAAGTCAACAACAGCTCACAGAGGCGTGCCATGGAGCAAACTGAAAAAACAGTGAGTGAGAAAACAATAAACCTTTTTGGATTATTGATTGCATCATCTGTTGTCATGTAAGATTATCATAATTACTTAATTGATGCTTTTACGTGACTACCAACCCCAATATGGTTAAGAATAAAAGGAGTAACACTTGTAAATCTTCTTTTATTCTAAAATAATCATTGATTTCTCAAAGTTATCAATGTTATTGCCAATTTCATCACAGGTTGTAATTACTGTGAATTTTTGAAGATTCAGTGTTTCACGTAGAATATCCAAAAATGGACTGTAAGTAAAACTTTTAATTTTACTAGTAAAACTGTAATTCTTTTTGGTTGTACCATAGATAATACAGTTCTCTTTTAGTCCTGAAAGTTTCAGAAATATTCATTAAGAATTGTATTTTTAATGAATTTTTGAAGGTTTTACCTCATTTCTACGTAGAATTGCAAATAGCAGTGTTTTGCTGGTTGCTATGAGGTAAATCAATGAATATGGGTCCCAAAAGGGTTTTAATTACTCTTTTGGGGTTTATCCATGGAAAGTCATTAGTAATTGACATGGTTACAGGAGTGTAAGTAGCTCATTACCTCCTTGGCACGTCAAAATAGCAGGTTATTTGCTATTTTCTGATGTTTTACAGTAGTTGTAACTTGGTAACCAAGTTCCCAAAGAGTTTTAGTTTACCAATTGGGCCAAGATGAGCCATGGATCCATGCTCTGGAGCTATCCACGCCTCTGAGGCCTCAGAAGTTGGGTA
This sequence comes from Austropuccinia psidii, assembly GCA_023105745.1. Classification (NCBI taxonomy): domain Eukaryota; kingdom Fungi; phylum Basidiomycota; class Pucciniomycetes; order Pucciniales; family Sphaerophragmiaceae; genus Austropuccinia; species Austropuccinia psidii. The sequence goes on along the minus strand of JALGQZ010000005.1, from coordinate 8,910,379 downwards.
CCCTGGCTCTCTTTGATGTCTTTTGTCCCCCTTGCCTATTTTTTACGTCAAAATAGTAATTTAAGCTTAAAGTGAGATATCCACTATGGGTGTACCAAAAGTCCATGTAAGAATACCATGATATTAAGTGCTCAAAACATGCATAACACTATTCTTAGTGTATATGTAACATGGGATTTCTCACTTTCCCATTATTTTGGCTAAAAATCAAGAAAAACAAAAATTTTCACGGATCTTTTATGTGGTATTAATGATGTGGTATTGAAGTATTTTCCATTTTACCACCTCAAATACTTAAATTGAGCTTATTCACTCTATGGAGCTACCCTAGGTGAATTTTTGTGTAGAATCCAAATCTGGTCTTAAATCCATGGATTTACTTACTCAATAAAAAGTTATTCATCTTTTCTGAAATTGAAAATGATGAATTTTGGATATATGCATGACTTATGAGTTTTGCATAATTCAAAATTTCTTTTTAAGATAATTGTGGCCTATTTGGGTATGTAAAATATACCTCAAGGCTCACAATATCATTGCAACCTTTGGAAAGACTACTCAGGATGAATGGTGACCAGTTATCTTGATCGGCGCTCTGGGGTTGAGTGATGAATGATATTATGCCCAAAAGGTCATAAATGGTGTTGTGAATAGGTGTGCCCGTTAAACATATTCGACGGGATGAAAGGAGGCTATTAATGGCACGGTGAGTGGCAGTGTATTGAGAGCGAATATAGCTATAAGAGGGGGAAAGGGTTATTGGATATAAAAGGTAATTTGAATCATTTAAGCTCAGCCACTCACTGTGCTTCATCCAAGATTATACGATGCCAATTGATTTGAAAAATGAATGATGTAGAGGGATTGGTTTGCTTAAATTCTTGGGTGATAGTATTGTAAGAAGTGATGATGATATCATATTTTAAGATGTCGTCTTTGGATAATGAGTGACGAGTGGGACCATGGTAGATTTTGGAATGCAGCGCTCCAGCCTGAGCATGCTTGCATATTTCTGATTGCCAGTTGGTAATTAAGCGAGGGGGGCAGATGATCATGGTGGGCGTGGAGCGATGGGGGTTTGCAATCATCCGCTCTTTGGAGGTACCAATTGGAGCAATGGCCTGAATGGTTTTACCTAATCCCATATCATCCGCAAGCAGTCCCCCAAGAGGGGTATTGGTCGAAAGGGATTCAAATGAGCTAACGACCCTGTTTGTAATGATGTGCCTGGCATTGAAAGTGGATCCTGGGGGTGAGGTGGCCCAAAGGTTACGGGCTGATTGGCCATTGGGGATTTCTCGATCCCAGAGAAAAGCTAGTCCGGTCTTTTGATGAGGGAGGAGGGGGGTTTGAATAATGGCATGGGGCGGGGTCATCATGGGGAGGTCTGATCCACTGGGTAATTGTATCAGTTTCTGCTTGGAAACCAATGATGAAACAGCAGGATATGAAACTGGCGTCGAGCTTGAAGTGGGAAATGTCGGAGTGAAGAGTTGACATTGACTATGAGTATCACAGTCATATTCTTTGGGCATTTTAAGCTTGAAATCTTGTGTTCGAAAGCTTTCCATTATGAATAAAATGTTTGGATACCTTGTGAAGAACATCAATGCTAGATTGGGTTTCTGAGATGAGGAGGGATCATTTCCATCAGTCATAAATACTCCCTCAACGAATAATATTTGAGAAGGATTGGATTGGCAATTTTCAATCCATGCGCCACCAGGACCACAGTGCATGAACGTTTTTGGTGCCCCAAGGAATGGTATCAACGTTTTGGAAAGGGTTCCAGGTAGAGAGCCAATAGCATGCTGGTGATTGGGGAGATAAACAAATATGTTGTGTTGATTGTGCCATATGATAATCCAAGAGGCTAAGTGGGAATCCTCAGGATTTAAGGCTATATCACTATTTATTTGAATACAAATATTAATCATCCCAATGCAAAGTGGTTGTGAAGGGGTTGACATGATGGCTATTTGAAATTATTCGGGGACAGTTGGAAATTATATGATTGGGAGGGGTTAGCTAAAGGGAATGAAGAGGAATAAGCGCAGGTGGGAAACTTATATGAGTGGCAGCCACAGGCCAAAAGGGGGATGGCCTGTGGTTACGTGCATGGTCTTGATGGGGGTGGGCATCTTGGGCTGATACTTTTCATATCCAATTTGGGGCATATATCAAGGCAAGGTGGCCAAAATGTGGGTGCACCGATATGACTGCTGGATCTGCAGCAAGGTACAAATCCTTGGGTGGAACAAGGTTGACATTAGCATATCCAAAATTGGGTGGGTTGTAGCAACTTATTGTGGAGGGCATATTAGACGCATGCAGTCATGTTCGCTGGTGTGACAGCGAACATGGATGCATATCTTCCCCAGGTTAATTGTCGCACAGGGACCTACTGGGCAATGTTGGCCGTTTCAAAGGGCAATCTCACTGTGGGGATGTTTGTGTGTGGGCGGGTGAGATATGTTCGGTGGCGTGCCACCGAACATGACTTTGGTTTTGCGTGAAGTTTTCTGATGACGGATTCGAACTGGGCTTCAGGGGGGGAAGTGTGGCATGATCAAACGGGGCACCGACCGTGAGGCATGATCCACATCTACATTCACCCCTATTGCGTTTGAGGAGGCAGTTTATCCCCCGAGATTGGGATCACGGTCTTTGCCTCACGCGTGTACAAAACTCCGGAGAAAGAGGCCACCCACCCAAGGGAATTTCTGGCTGCAAGCCAGGTGCCACAACTTGTGCGGGGCGTGTGAGAACGTGAAGAAAATTACCCGCGGTGGGAGATACCCACGCAAACATAACCAGCCTCAGCAATCATAGGCTGGGATTATTCTGATGTGGATGAGGCTGAAGCAAATCCACACTGATTGGCCTCAGGTTTCCACGCGCAAGCGGGTGAGCGTCTGCAGTAAAGCTGACCACCCGACCAAGAAACTAGCCGGTCGGAACACTGGCAGTAAAATGTCTTCCAGGCGTGTGAAAGCTGCCTGTGTATGACCCATTGGGGGTGCGTATGAAAGCGTGTGGCTGCCTGACAATGAACAAGCAGGGCCAGTCATTGTTGGCCCCGACAATGGCACCGGAGTGAATCCACTGTTTGTGTATTACCCAAATAATAAGTCATCCCATTATGACCCACTTTCATTAACTCGGATTACACCCGCGTCTATGCCATTGTTAGGCAGAGCTCTGCAAAAAGGTGCACCAAAGGGATGCAGTTGAGATATATGACTCAATGGCTTGACGTGATTTTCATGTTACATTGCTGAACAGCTTTTGCTCTGCCCCGCAGCATACATTTACACAGGTGTACTGCGTACTACAGTGTTGGCTGTACAGATCAGGAAGGTGTTATACTACTTGAGCCTGCATGCATATAGCGAATGTGCATGCACCTTCCGATCGTTTGCATATACGTAGCTCATGTGCCACATGCTCAGCTTCGCATCTCACCCGATTTGCACACGCAAGCTGAGCATATCATGGTGAAAAGCACCGTGTGAAAGTGCTCAGTAAAGCCATTGAATGAACTATTTTTGCAATAGTTCATTGGAAGGCTCAGTTTGAAGCACTTCACCAAAGCGTGTGAAATGCTGCAGCTGGCTGAAATGTCACCCAATGCTGTGCCAAATGCTCAGATTGTGGGCATACAAAGACGACTGAGCAATGGCTCAGCATGGTGCATTTGATATTTTTATATCAATAGTTCAATCACTGTGCCATTAAACTGTTCAGCCACTGAGCATTTCAATTATGACCCGAAAGCAAACCTGAGCAATGGGTCAAGGCAAGCTCACGCTATATTCACTTGTGTTACAGCCCCCCCCTTTGTTCACATACTATTACCAAGCCATACGGCTGGTAATATTGCCGCGGTCACTTGTGACCAAATGCACCGGGTGCATTTCTGCATGGGTCACTTGTGCATTCCACCCACAATGCACATTCAACAAGGGCCTCACGACCACCCTCCCGGGTGATCGGGTGGCTATTTAAGGAAAGAAAGGGGATTTGACTGAGTATTGCAATTTAATAAATTGCAATACTCAGCGGTGCATTTGATATTGTTATATCAAAATTTGAATAACTGTGCAACTAAAATGTTCAGCCACTGAGCATTTCAATTATGACCCGAAAGCAAACCTGAGCAATGGGTCGAGGCAAGCTCACGCTGTATTCACTTGTCTTACAGCCCCCCCCTTTGTTCAAAGACTATCACCAGGCCATACGGCCGGTGATCTTGCCGCGGTCACTTGTGACCAAATGCACCGGGTGCATTTCTTCATGAGTCACTTGTGCATTGCACGTTGAATGCACATTCAACAAGGGCCTCACGACCACCCTCCTGGGTGATCGGGTGGCAATTTAAGGAAACAAAGGGGATTTGACTCAGCTTGACAATTCAATAAATTGCAATACTCAGCCAGACCCCCATTGTTCTTCTGCCTCACGCAAGCATTTCACTTCTCAGTTGCAGCATTTGCTGAGACTCAGCTTCAATTTTGCCCACACGCCTTGAAGCTGAGACTCTTGCGGGTGCTGAAACTGCTGAGATCGTCTCAGCTTCACCATGGTATAAAAGACCATCTTCACACGACACGCACTTCACTTTCTTTCTCACCCGCTCCACTTCGCTCAACCTCACCCGCGTTTGTCCTTGTGCGTATTCCCCCTCGTCTTCCTGCCTTTCCAGTCTTTTCTTTCGCACTCGACTAACCCCACTCCCCTTCCTTCCCGCTTTTTGTTTATTCTTCTGATCCGTTCAGAAGCTCCCTTCTATCCACCTCGTGCGTTACCTCTTTTTTTAACTTTTGTCAACATTATGTACCGATATTAATATTTTTCTTTCTTCACGACTTCCTTCCAGAGTTTTAAAAACTTCCGACTAGAGCGTTTTCAATTTGCTTCCGTTTTAAATTTATATAATTCATCGTATGCCTTCATTTTCTTTCTTGATTGTTTACTTTGTATGCAGTTACTAACCTCACTTGTTTTGTTTTTAGATGTCGTGCACTTTATGCACCAAGCGGGGTATCCCCTGCATTTGTTCCTCAACGACGAACGACGCTTGTGATGCTTGCCGACAAGCACACAAGAAATGTTCGTTTGTTGTCCGCCCCTTCCGACCACGAGGCCAGAGGAGTTCTCGCCCAAGACACCCTCGCGAGGACTCCTTTGTGGTCGATGATGATGAAACCATTTCCGAGCGTGAATGGACGCCGGGCCCCCAAACAGGCCAACGGGAACGATTCCGGACGATTAGCCCTGTCCCCTCCAGTATCGATTTGTCCACTCCCCCTCCTAGGCCACCATCTGATGGTCACTTCAATCCTCGACCGGAGCGAAGTGATTATCCGGCCGATGAAGGATGGCGATGGCGAGAGGACATTCGAGCTTGGGCTGATCGTCACCATGTCTTGTCACCGATGGGATTCAAACGCCAAAGTAAGTTTTATTTCTCCTCCTTATCTCATTTCTCTTCACGCAATAATATTGACTTTTTTCCATTTCTCATAGAACAAAACCCCCCGAATCCCCCCCGACAAGACTCTCCCGTTGCTAGTTTGCCTCGCGAGCAAACCCCCCGGCAACCCACTCCAGGCCCGAGTGGCACCCGATGGTCTGAGGAATTATTCTGCGGTAAGCAGCCAAAGTTTCATTTCATTTTCACTTTTACTTTCGAGTCGAGTGAACTGACTCTTCCTCCTTTTTTAGAACCCTCCCGAACCGAAGAGCCACCTATTCCTGGCCCAAGTCCAGCGTCCCAACAACCTGAGGACGATACGACTCGTGAGCCAGAACCTGAGGTGGCTCCTACGCAATCCACGGAGGAACCTTTTGGTAAGTCACCACTTCTGCTTCTTCACTGTTCTCAACTTTTCCTCACCATTTTTTCAACCGTCTCCAGATCGTCCCGCCACTCCTCGCTCGATAATCATCATCGACGATACGCCCGTGGGATCCCCAGTTCCCCATCCCCCTTCTTCTTACCCGACTCGCCCACCTTCCCCTTCCATTCCCCCCCCTCCACTCCAACCCCGGTTCCCTCCCCAGAGATCCCTTCCAGTGCCCCCGAGAACCCCAACGCCTCCTCCCCCCCGGTGCCAAGCTCGTCTCATTCCCACGATGACGCTTGCCAGGAATTCACCGACCTGCGACCGACCCTAATGATTCCTCGAGCAATCGTCCACGATTCGATCAACCGAATCTTGTTGGAGCATCGTCGCTTGCTCCACATGATTCCTTTCGTGGATGCAACTCATCAAAATGAGATGCACCGGGACTTCCGGGACGAACTAAACCGCCTCCTTGCCCAGGCACTGGAGGCTTATCCAAAGGAGGACATAACCGGGATAGTCTCCAAATTCCTTGAAAAATAAAAAATTAAAAAAAAAATCCCATTATTTCCACTTTTTATCATTTTTAATACTCTCTTTTAAATAAATTATTATTTGTAATCAATTATTATTATGTTCAAATTCTATTACATTCTTTGTTCACGTAAAAATTACTTATTTCCTCCTTAGAGAAAAACCCTGATTGCGTGAGAATTATTTTTGTAAGTGCCCCACCAAGAGTTTGAGTGAGTATTTGTTTTCGTGAACCTCTTTTTCTCAAAATGCGCCAATAGTTGCCGTTATCCTCTCCTATATTTTCTTCTTCCATGGTTTGGAGCCATCCCCATTCTTAACTGTAAAAAAGCGGCAGGTTCCCGTATGTGAGCAATCCAGTCCAGATTCGTGAAACATGGCTTTTCCTATGGTCACACGCTATTAATCTTACTCATGTATTGAATTGTTTAAATTGTCTGGAACCTTCACAAGCGTAAGGATTGGCGTGTGACTTGTCGGGAGGCTGCACAGGCGTAAGGATTGGCGTGTGAATTGTTGGGAGCCTGCACAGGCATAAGGATTGGCGTGTGAATTTTCGGGAGCCTGCACAGGCGTAAGAATTTGTCAGCATTGTTGGCAACCTTCCCAAGCGTGAGGATTGGCGTGTGAATCGTCGGAAGCCTGTACAGGCATAAGGAATTTTAGCACTTTTGGGACCCTTCACAAGCATAAGGATTGGCGTGTGAATTGTTGGGAGCCTGCACAGGCGTAAGAATTGGCGTGTGAATTCTTGGGATCCTGCACAGGCTAAGAAAATTTCAGCATTGTGGGGAAGCTTCACAAGCGTAATAATTGGCGTGTGAATCGTCAAAAGCCTGTAAAGGCGTAAGCATTGGCGTGTAAATTTTCGGGAGCCTGCACAGGCCCAAGGATTGGCGTGTGTAGCGCTGGCACCCCGCATAGGCGTAAGGAACTTTTAGCATTCTCAGAACCTGCACAAGCATAAGGATTCGCGTGTGAAGCATTGGCATCCTGGACAATAGCAGCAAACCAGGACAGATGTACGATGGCATGCCACCGTACATAATCCACTTCACCCCTTTTTCATGTCAGACACCCCATCTCCCGCACTCGAATCCATCCAATCCTGGTGTATATTGTCCTCTGCCTTATCCCACCATTAATTACCCAACCCACATGCAAATCTCCTCATTCTTTGAATTGGCATGAGATTGTATTACCATCCCTGATTTGATAGCCCGCTCTCTTGGCAATCTCATAATAGCCATGGCTTTTTTGACGCATTGTTTTTGCTAACCTGCTTGAGCATTGTGGGGACATACCCACTAGTGTCGTGCTTTCGTTGTCCTGTGCTGGATCAGTATAATGAACAAATGTACTACTGGCCCACACTACCTGAATGAGCCCATGACATGCGGATAGATCAATCCAAAAATGTTCATTTGGGAAAATCAATTTTCCACCTGTACACCGCTTTGACGCATCTCTTTGAATTTGGCCAGTCCGCTTATCAGCTTGAAACCACCATCCGGAAGCATACAGCGATGCATCCTTATCAAGATGAGGTGAATTTTTGAATCCATTCATGGTGAAAGTGAGTGCGGAAGCGAACTCGAATGCACCCTGATTTGCCGGAATATCGCCTTCATAGTTGACTTGATCAAAAGACGGAACCCCCAATGAATTGTAGCAATTTTGAATCCTCTCAAATAAATTATCCCCAACATATCGTAAGGATTGACCTAGAATGCAACCCACCGAGCTAAGATTGGGACCTCGGTCCCGCCATTCATCTTTTGCATTTTCAATTTTGCCAGCACTTCCATACAGACCAAATTGTTCATTCTTCGTGGTGCATTTGCGCCACCCAATCACGAACATAAATCCCTCCAGTAATGCTCCATTTGTTGCAATAGGGTCGGTGAATCTCTTTTCGCGAAATAGGAATTGTGATAATTCATCCCATTGATCGACCTCGACTTCACTAATTGTTGTGAATGGTCGGAATTCGACAAGGGCAATGAGTAATCCGGTTGAAGAGAAAATTGCCACATGCCCAAAGTGAATGCATTTGATCTGATTGACATCCACAACCCTCCGAATTTCACTTGGGGTGATATTTGCTGATACTGGCATTGATATTTGTGCTGTTGGGCGAGAGGAGGAAAACAACCTATTCATTCGGGTCGTTTTGCGCTCATTTGTCTTTTGGGATCTGCTACTATTCCTGAGTGGTTGAGGGATCACTATGTGTTGAAGCACACAAGATATCAGATACTGCCAAGGAGCTTTCTTCGGCACACATCCTTTGACTTCCCTGTTGGAGCCCACATGACATTGGCACAATCTGAACCGACTAAAGCCAATGTTCTTCCGTGGGGCCCAATGAGGGTGCCACATAAATGTGGAAGCATATATACACTGAGATTAAGCGAGTAACTCACACTTTCCTTCCTCAGCCCGACGCTTTCTCGCGAGTTCCCTTTTACGCTCTTTTCCTTTTTTCGTGAATGGCATGCTTTCAGCAGAAAATGAAATGAAACCGAATGATTACTGATTTCTTAATATCACCTAAATTGGATTGCGTTGGATGAATCTTTTTTAATTGCGGCTAAAAAGAAAGCTCACGCCTGACCTTGACAAATTCACGATCTCAAATACCTGAACCTGAAAATTGCAGTGGATAGTGCATTATTCAATTTTACACATTGATGTTCCCATGCAATCACTTTCCAATCCAACCATTTGGAATATTGCAAGCACACGCAAATGCAATATGCATCCTGCTGCGGATCCCTAGCTATCCTAGTCCTCTTGAAAGACACAGGAACATTTGGCCTATTATGGGCTGGCGGGAAGTGATAAACGCGACTTCCCGCAATGCACCCGCGTGTGCTACTCGCGGGCACATCGCCTGACTCAGCTTGCGTCTTGTTGGAGTCTTTGCAATGATGTATGGAGGCATGCCGCCGTACAATTACTATTGGTACTCAGACTGTGGCATCCGGGCAGTAGTAGGATAGGAAGTCATGATTATTAAATTCATAAATAACTTTGCAAAATTCAATTACAATCTATCTAGTACAAAGCTAATCTAAAATGGGTCAATCCTGGTTGTGAGTTTAGCTGACCTGGGTACCGTCAAGGTGACCTCATCACTTGAACCAAGCCCGCGTTTCGCCACCCAGGCATCACCAAAGTCTAATACTAAGCATCGTGCAAATTCAAATCTAAGAGGTACAGCGGGGTTAAAAGACTCTGATGAGAAGAAACTTTTATTCAGTAAATCACATATATACTTATTAGTACGTAGCCACACTGGCTCCACTAGATTTTTACTTTCTGAAAGTTTTGCGGAAATGTCAATTAGTGATAAAGCCCCTTTAACTGAGCTTGTTCTCCAGTCATCTGAGCATACCATCAAACCACGAACCCCTGCCGCACAGAATGCCGCTAATATACCATAGCAAATTCGATTTATTCCGAGATTCTTGTGACACGTCAAAAGATCTTTGATGGCCTCATTTTTTTTTGAGTTTGTGAGTTTGCCTTTGATGCCATTAACTTCGACCTTTGTATGTGCACGTACCATGTTGTACGCAATCATCAAATGGATAACTGTATCCATTAGATCCTCCAGGTTCTTGTGCGGCTTTGTGGATATCTCATTGTCAGCCCCGCCACCTTCAATGCTGAGTTGGGTTGCACGTTGCTTCGATTTACTCAAGCAGGAGGCAAGGTATTCAACTGCTCCCCGTTTGAGTCCAAGAGGATTGGTCGAATTTGATGTTGGTGCAACATATGGTTTGGGTGCAATCACATCGTATGAGACTAAACTAATGGATTCAAACATAACATTTGCCCAAAAATGTTTAACTGGATTGGCGGGGTAAAGAAGGCTCTGAACCATTTTGAAGAAGGAGTGTTCTGATTTTGGGAGATTATCTGGAGGTTTAGCTGATTCCTTCATAAATTTGAGATTCCAAATGTTGTGATCAAAAAACGCTTCTGTTTTGGTTGGCTTAAAAAAATCTAACCCTGTATATTGCAATTTATATCACCAGTCAACAGCCAATAATCATGTATCATGCACAAAGATAAAACTCACCTGCCATCTCAAGGTCCTCCAGCCAGGCCGACATTTTAAGCTCTCGGTTACTGATCACCTTAATACCAACAGGAAGGAATGTATCAGCATCCTTTGTTGGTAAATTGTCCCATCTATTTTTGTAAATCCTATTGATATTATCAAGCCCCCTTTTCCATGATTGTTGAGAAATATTGGAATGATAATTCAAAATGCCTGCAAACTCTTCCATGCGGGATAAGAATATTCCTTGAAAATTCGCAGCGGATGACACTTCGGGCTCAGCGTCGGGAATTATATCAGTCATATCTCGTCCCATTGTATCATGTTTAATTGTTTCCCTTTCTTGAAAGGCTTGAATATTCCAAGGAGAGGCGGCAGGGGTTGCATCATGCATTGTTTCATTGGGTATCGGGGGGCTTTCAGTATGTGGAGCTTCATCATGGATTGTTTCATTGAGTATTGGGGGGGGTTCAGTATGCGGAGGTTGATTATCAATATGGTCCCCTTCAACATTGATAATTTCATGACCTTGATCGCACGAATCGTTTGCGGCTTCAAAGGTACGGCGTTTTTTGTTTGTTTTTTTGGTCGCATGTATATTTGGTCTTTTTCCTAATCCTTTGCCTGGAAATCCAATTACGACTCGAGATCCTTCAGGTAGAGATTCTCCCACCTCCACACCTGCCCATATATTGTAAGCAGCTATTTTTATCAATTTTGTTTTGAATTATTAATGGACTTACGGTTCAAATCCATTTTGAGCAGGCTCATGGCTTCAGCAATCTTTTGACGCACATAATCAGGAATTTTACTATCATTTTGAATTTTTTCGAGCCTTGGGATTGTTTGAGCAATGTTGGAGACAAATTGTTCCTTGGATATAATTTCCACCTCCCCACTGAAAATTACATCATCTTGCCCATCATCTTCTGTCGGTGAACAAGGTTCAACAGTCTTTTCCTTCTCATAAGTTTTAAAATTCGGTTTCTGAGCGCTTGGAGGTTGACCTGAAATAAAGGCTATGACACAATATCAGGTTTTGAGAGATTTGAAATATTCAAGATGGATGCATACTCACATTCTGGAAGAACTGGTGGATCTTGATTATCTTCATGTGACTGGCTCTCTACTTCAATGCCTAATTCACGACTACTGGCAATATCAGAGATTTCACTTCCACTCTCTGGGGCTGAAGTTGGTCGTTCATTGAATTCAGTTGAGTTTACCGGGATTCGGGCCATAGCGGAGGTAGTTTATTATGCAAATAGATGGTGACGAGTTGATTGATAACTTGTTTGAAAATTTTTGAATAAAAAGATCCAAATTCAAGAAAAAAGGTGCAAGTAAAATAATTGCATTTGCAAAATGCAATTTGTCGGGAAATTGAAGGAGGCGATGTTTTGCAAATTACTTCATATCATGCAAATGAAATCACTTGCCTGTGAGACATTGAATAAAGTTGACTAGTGAGAAACCTACTAAAGTCAACTTTTGAACTATTCAACGCTCATGAGGTAAGGACTAAGCAAAGTGTTCATTTGATTGATATGAAATAAAATGATTTTGTCGGCGAAACAGGAGACACAATTCTTGTCTTAAATAGTCCACTTATTAGGTTTTAATTTGTGAGTCTCATGATTTAAACCCTAACCACAACATGGTGAATATACTGACCAATATCCCCTTAGGTCCTGTTGGCAGAGAAGGCCACTCAGCATATTTCGGCAATTGCGTTCATCGTGTACGCCAACAAGCCACCGTACTGTACACTATGGATGTAATACGGAAGCGTGAGGAGGGTAACTGTTTTCGGAGGCATGTCGGGAGGGCACTACATGAGCGTAAGGATGGTAAGCAGTGTCGGGAGGGAGGGTAACTGTTGTCGGAGGCATGTCGGGAGGGCACTACATGAGCGGAAGGATGGTAAGCAGTGTCGGGAGAATGTCGGGAGGGAGGGTAACTGTTGTCGGAGGCATGTCGGGAGGGCACTACATGAGCGTAAGGATGGTAAGCAGTGTCGGGAGAATGTCGGGAGGGAGGGTAAGCGTTGTCGGGAGGGCACTACATGAGCGTAAGGATGGTAAGCAGTGTCGGGAGAATGTCAGGAGGGAGGGTAAGCGTTGTCGGGGGCATGTCGGGAGGGCACTACATGAGCGTAAGGATGGTAAGCGTTGTCGGAGGCATGTCGGGAGGGTACTACACAAGCATAAGGATGGTAGGGGCGGGGGTGTGAAAGCGTAAGGAGTGGTGAGGACGGAGAGGGGCGGGCAGTGTCGGAGTCTCATCTGGATGGAGGGCGGTGCGGGTGCGTAAGCATGCTAAGCGTTTTGGAGGCGGAAGCCAAAGAGGTGAAATTACACGAACGTTGCGCATAGTGTTGAAATGGGTTTGGGCTTTGAGTGACATTCTCATGTGACACATGTGACGATTGACGTTGTCTTGACGCTGACGTGACGTGACCCACTAAATCCAGTGACTATAAAGTGACACTAACGCGACTGAAGCAAGATTTTATACTGACCGCGGTGCGACGTGAAGTCAATCGCCGACGATTGACGCGGGATTCCCCCTGGTGTCATGGTCTTTGCACCTTGAAAGACTTGCAAGGGTACTTCATAAAGTTGCAGAAGTGAACATGAAAATTTCACTTAAGAAATGCAATTTTGGTTTTGAAGAACTCAAAGCATTAGGACATATTGTTTCTTGTTTAAGCTTGGGTATTGACAAGAACAAAGTAGCAGCAGTGTTACTTAAACCAATACCCCAGAATAAAAAAGAAATGATGTCTTTTCTTGGGTTTGCCAGTTACTATAGGCAACACCTGAAAGATTTTGCAATTCTAGCCAAATCACTCTATAGAATCTGTGATCAACAGACTGTATTTGAGATGACACAAGAAAGAATTAATGCTTATGAGAAGATAAAGAAAGCCCTTACACAAGCACCTTTACTCCTTATGCCTGACTGGAATATTCCTTTTAAATTGTACATTGATGCATGTGGAGATGGACTAGGGGCAGCCCTACATCAAGTCCAGATTATTAATGACAAACCTACAGAAGGACCAGTTTGTTATATCTCAAGACAAATCAAACCAACAGAAGCCAGATATGGTGCAAGCCAAATGGAGTGCTTATGTTTGGTATGGGCACTTGAGAAACTACACTATTATCTTGATGGCAGTGTTTTTGAAGTGATAACTGACTGTAATGCTGTAAAATCACTTCTTAACATGAAAACTCCCAACAGACAGATGTTGAGATGGCAAATAGCCATTCAAGAATATAGAGGAAACATGACTATAGTTCATAAAGCAGGAAACATTCACAAGAATGCTGATGGACTTAGTAGATGAGCTTTAGCCAACACTCCTGATAACCCAGCTTATGTACCTTTGGAAGCTGAACCACAGATTCCAATTGAAGGAATTAACATAACTGATATTGGGACTGAATTCTTTGAAGAGGTCAGAGAGTCTTATAAAAAAGACAAGAATTGCCATATCTTGACTTCTTTATTAGATAAAGACTGCAAAGATACATCTTTAGCTAATGCACTTGATGAAGTTTGGAAAAATTCCTATTCTGAAGGAAGATTTCACTTGTTTGATGGGATTATTTACCATAGAACAAAACATTCTTTTGTGATGACACTGTGTAGTAGATTGCTTATCAATACCATTCTTCATGAATGCCATGATAGCATTTACTCTGGACACCTATCAGAAGACAGAAGACTTGAAAAAGTGAAGAACTGTGCATGGTGGCCATCTTGGAGAAAAGAAACCATTGAATATTGCCATACCTGTGATAGATGCCAAAAAGCAAACAGGAGTACAGGCAAGAAATTTGGATTGATGATCCATATTCAAGAACCGAAATCCCCATGGGAAGTTGTTCACATGGATTGGATCACAGCACTTCCTCCAAGTGGTGACAAAAGTTATAATGTGTCACAGGGGCTCTTGGACAGAAATACAAGAGTGGCCTGGCACTCAGCAATCAGGGAACTCACTTGGAAGACTCCAAAAGGATAAAGAATAAAAATAATAAGAATGAATTCCTCTAAAAGATATGCAGGTACAAGATGAGATGCAAAAGAGGAAAGGGAAGCCAAATGGCCAAAGAGCCAACCAAGTAAGTCCTTAATCACTGTTTCAACCTGCCAAAAATGAATAATGGAATTAGTAAGGATATGACCACCAAATATCCATTGACAGGCAAAGAAAGAGAAAAGAGAAAAGGTGCTAAATGACTGACTTAATAATATCAGTATTTGCTTAACTAAAATGAAAAGAAAATAGAGATAAAATAAAATCAAAATATATTAATTAACTGGGGAAAACCCCCCAGGGTGGAAAGGGTAGCCGGTATATGTGAAAAGTTGGGAGCTTGAGTTCTTCAGGCTGAGAACTGATCCGTATTGATCCTTGAGGCTGTATTGATTGTTTTGGGAATTGATACAGCTGGCTAATATTGAAATTGAATTGGCTTGAATGAATTTCCCATGATTGAAAATGAAATACAGTTCTTGATGGATCCAGACTGTATTGAAATGAATATGGTTGCCAAGATGGATTGAGTGGAGCTTTGACACTTGACAACTTCTTTTTTGGCACTGCCTCTTGAATACACTTGAGAATGAATTGACAGTATTCCCTTGGAAGGAATACTTGGAGTGAGAATAACCAATGACTGCTTGATGGCGTCATTGGTCTTTGACGCTGAAACACTTGCTCTTGAGCCTTGATGATTCCTCTGAATGATTGGCTGCCTTGATGACGTGATGAGATGTTGGAATGTTGAAATGAGCATTTGATATTGCCACCATTGAATTGCTGTTGAAAAATGATGCACAATGATATATAACATCATTTATGGCATATTGGTTGATTGGCAAGAAGATTACGTCCAAAGGTCTTGAGGTGGAAAGGCAGAGGGAAAAGGATGGATGTAATGGCTTCAGAGCTTGGAATGGTGTTTCTGGGCCTTTTGGGGTTTTTGGCCATTTTTGGGTTCTGAGCCAAAAACTGGCCCAAAAGGCGGGAAAGTGTCTTTTGGACACTTTGCGTCAAAGTGCGCAAAAATGCGCAAAATGCGCAAAAGTGCGCAAATGCGCAAAGTGCGCAAAAATGCGCAAAATGCGCAAAAATGCGCAAAATGCGCAAAAATGCGCCCAAATGGCCAAAAACAGCCATTTGGGCCATTTCCCCTGATTTTGAGGGAAATGACCAGTAATACCCATTTGGGCATAAAATGCCGCTATGGGTTCTGGATTGAGGTGAAGGGCCATGAAGGCCCCAAAACACAAATGGCCATAAATGGTCCATAAGATACTGACGTGGCCATATTGGCCACTGGTGATGGATATGGCCAATTGGCCATAAAAGAACCGTGGCTTGATATGCCATATGGGGATCCAAGGAGGTGAACTGCCATGGTTGTGACAGTACCCCCCACCTTGAAATGGTGAGCTCCTGAGCACCAATACAAGGTGAAGCCTGTTGAGACTATTGGAAAGATTTTGAGAGAGTGATTCCAGAGGACTGATTAAGATAAAAAATTTGAAGACTGATATTAAAAATTTGGCATTTGACGCAGGACTTGCTTGATCTTCTTTTGACATTGGCTTCATGATTGGAATTGAATTTTAAAATGAATGAAAATTTTTGACGTGATAATTGACGTGATAAGAGGAAATTTAAAATGAAAGTAAAATAGAAATAAAGAATAAAAATGAAAATAAGAAAAGAAAAGGAAAAAGAAAAAGAAAAATGAATTGAATCTTGAGGAGGTTCCAATCTTCATCACGGAGGTTGATAACTGATTTTGAAATTGGCCAAGGACCTGGAAAGATAAATTTGATGCCAGGTGCTCACAAAGTGGCCAAGGTGATGTTTTGACAAGATTGTAGGCCCCTCAGGGAAGTGCACACCAGGAGAGGAACTTACGTTTGGTAATTACCACTCCCGCCAGTGCCATAAAAAGAAAACAAAAAATGTTGAAGGAATGAATTTGAATTTGGAATCTTGGAAATGAATTGGAAAGTGAATGGCCCATTGTCCCAAGTGAAAATGGCCATAAGATTGGAAATGAAGCTGAAAGCCCTGTCAGGGATCTGTGTCCAAAATTGCAAAGTGCTCACAGAGTGGCCAAGGTGATGCTTACAACAAAACAGAGTAGAATACCCCTAAAGGTGCATACCAGGAGTGGGACTTACTTTTGGTAATTCCTCTCCCCACCAAGCACCATAATGAATCAAGCTTTTGAGGAATTGGGCCCAGGTTTGTCAGGATATAATGAATGAAAATCTTTGACAAGTTCAGGACAATTATTGAGGTTTTCGGTTGGTTCCCAAGTGGATCTTTCTGGGTCTTGACTGAAACCTTTCCATTCCACCAGATACCATAATTTTCCTCTCTTGAGCTTTGAGTCCAGTATTTGAGAGACTTCCCATTCCTCTTCTTCTTCAATGGTGATTGGAGGAGGAGGCTCTTGATGCCTATTTGGGATTGTTGACGTCTTGACTGGTTCCAAAAGGGAAATGTGGAAAACTGGGTGGATGGATTTCCATTGAGATGGAAGCTTGAGGTGGTAGGCATGAGTGCTGACTTTCTTCAAGATTGGAAAAGGACCCAGCCATCTTTCAGACAGCTTTTTGGTGGGTCTGGTTGATTTGATGTTCTTGGAAGAGAGCCATACCATGTCACCGGGATTGAAAACAGGTGGACTTGCTCTACTTTTATCTGCATACCTCTTAAACCTGTTTATGGCAACTTCAAGTTCTCTCTTGACATCTTGCTGTACTGATTGGATTTTTGTTGATAACTTTCCAGCCGGAGTGTCTTGAGTGATGTGAACTGAGTCAAAATGAGGATCTCTTCCATAAACAGTGAAAAACGGTGATTGTTTTGTTGAAGAGTGGTCAGAGTTATTGTAGGCAAATTCAGCCAGAGGGAGCCAGGTGTTCCAATCATCTTGATGATAACTGACATACATCCGAAGGTACTGTTCTAGTATCTGATTTACCCTCTCTGTCTGTCCATCAGTTTCTGGATGATAAGCAGTTGACAAGTCTCTTGAAATATTGAGCTGCTGACAAAGGTTGGTCCAAAAAGAAGAAACAAAAAGAGAACCTCGATCACTAACAATGCTTGAAGGAAGGCCATGCTTTGAGAAAATATTC
Source organism: Austropuccinia psidii (assembly GCA_023105745.1). NCBI lineage: Eukaryota > Fungi > Basidiomycota > Pucciniomycetes > Pucciniales > Sphaerophragmiaceae > Austropuccinia > Austropuccinia psidii. The sequence goes on along the minus strand of JALGQZ010000005.1, from coordinate 8,892,739 downwards.
TTGATGAATAAATGGGCCAAATCTAATGAAGTGATTGAAGCTATTGTTGGAATAAAAACCGCCATTTTTGAGAATCTGTCCACTATGACTAAAATTGAATCAAAGGAATTGGACAGTGGCAATTGAGTGATGAAATCCATTGAAAGACAAATCCAAGGACCACTTGGAATTGGAAGAGGCTTGAGGAGTCCAAACTTCTTGTGATGAATATTTTTGTTTCTTGAACACTGTTGACAGGATGAGACATAATCCTTGATAAATTGAGTCATGCCGGACCAGTGGAAATCCCGCTTGACAAGCTTGAGGGTCTTCTCTTGGCCAGGGTGTCCAGCTAGAGGAGAGTCATGCCAATTTTGAAGTACATTGAGTTGAATTGTGGGGTCATTTGGGACCACCACCCGATCTTTGAAAAGGAGAAGTTTGGAAGAGGAATCAAGAGAATAATCTTGGACAGATTTACCTTTACCCAAATCTTCAAGGACACTTCTATATTGAGAATCTTGCCACACTGCCTTCTGAATTGAATCAATCAAATTTGAAAATGAATCCACCTTGACTGCAAAAAACTTTGAGGCTTGAATTTCATCTTGCTTGATTATCTTCTGATAGTTCATTGGATTCTTGCTGATGAAATCCTCCCCCCTCTCCGGGTAAACGACGTCCCGACGTGACAAGGCATCTGGAAGGGTGGCCAAGCCGCCAGGGCGGTAAGTGATTGAGAAATGGAATTCAGATAAAAATTCAGCCCAGCGGGCTTGACGGCGAGTAAGAATCTTGGAAGACATAAAATATTGAAGAGATGAATGATCGGTGAGAACTTCAAAAGGGGAAGAAATAGAAAGAAGGAAAGCTCTCCAGCGCTTGAGAGCCCAGACTATGCCAAGGAGTTCCTTGTCATGAATCTCATAATTAAGCTCAGCTGGGAGAAGCTTGCGGCTATCAAATGCAATGGGATGTTTTCCTGAGTCAGAGACCTGACTCAGTACAGCACCCAAGGCATAATCTGATGCATCGGTCTCTACAATGGTGGGTAGAGAAGGATTGAAGTGAGAAAGGATTGGAGCAGTGGTGAATGCCTCTTTGAGTTGATGAAACTGTCTAAGAGCTTCCTCATTGAGGGGAAAACGGGAATCTTTCTTGAGGAAACTTGTGAGTGAACTAATTTTCTTTGAATAATTCTTGATGAAACGGCGGTAAAAATTGGCAAAGCCAAGGAATGATTGAAGAGCCTTGAGGTTTCTTGGAGGTGGCCAATTGAGAATTTGCTGGACTTTTGCTTGGTCCATCTTGAGGCCTTCAGAAGAAACTACATAACTAAGATATTCCACACTTGAAACATGAAATAGGCATTTGGACGCCTTAGCAAAGAGGTTATTGGCTCTGAGTCTGGAAAGAACAGTGGACACATGAGTGACATGTTCTTCCTCAGATTTGGAAAAGACCATAATGTCATCCAAATATACCACAACATAAACATCAAGAAGATCATAAAAAATATCATTGACGAGATTTTGAAAAGAAGCAGGAGCATTGGTAAGCCCAAATGGCATAACCAAGTACTCATAACTACCATATTTGGTTCTGAAACAAGTCAAATGTTCATCACCTTCCTTGATTCTGAGCAGGTTATATGCACCACGCAAATCAATCTTGGAGAAGATAGAAGAACCATTGAAAACAGTGAGAAGGTGATTCATAACAGGAACAGGATACTTGTTCTTCCTAGTAACAGCATTGAGCTTGCGGTAATCAACACACAAACGGAGGCCACCATCTTTCTTTTTGACAAAAAGAACAGGTGCTCCTGTAGAAGAGGAGCTTGGCCGGATGAAACCTTTCTCTACATTCTCTGAAATGTAGGCCCTGAGTGTATCTGACTCTTGGTTTGATAAAGAGTAGATCACCCCAACTGGAGGTAGAGACCCCTCCAGCTCGATATGATGATCACAGGCGCGGTGAGGAGGAAGTTTCTCTGCTTTCACCTTGGAAAATACATCCAAATATTGGTGGTAAACAGAAGGAACAACCTTCATCACGGTTTCTATTTCTTCTGGCTCTTCCTCTTCATCCCACAACTCCTCCAGGGAGTCATGATAAGATGAAGGAGGAAGGTCCATATTCCCAAAGAAGAGATGAAGTGAAGATACAGAATTATCTTCTCCAACATCTTGAATCTCTTTGAAGACTTCATCTCTAGATGATAGTAATGACTGATGGGAATTAAGGGAAGGAATATGGACAGAAGACGAAATTGATGGTGTTCTAGAATCACCAACCAGAGCTGCACATGATTTGGCAGCAGAAAAGTCATTACTAAAAGAAATAGAAGGATCATGATAGTCCTTATGATCAGAATTAAAGGTGATCAATCCTTGCCTCCAATCAATAAACGGATCAAAATGATTAAGAAAGTCAAAGCCCAATATGAGGTCTTCTCCCTTGGGAGTATCAATGACTAAAAAGTCCCATTCAAAGCTTGGGAAGGAAGGGAGCTCAACCATATATTTAGTATGGTGAGTCACAAATAAAGAAGGAGACTCAGAGGAGTCAAGAATAATAAGGGGAATCTTCTCCGGGAGTTCTGACATGGTCAAAGAATACTTGTGAACAAACTGCTTTGCAATAAATGAGTTGGTAGCACCAGAATCAATGAGAATACTGTAAAACATATCAGAGAGAGAAGAAAAAACAAAAAATTTAAGAGAATTTTTGACACCAGTATTCAGAATGCACAATTGTGCTCTGGATGGAAAACTGTGAAGACCATTGAACACAACATGATCTTCACTCAGGCTTTTCCCTGGCTGGGAAATTTGCCTGACGGTTGGGTAAGCTTGTTTTGAGGCCTTTTGAAACAGGACTCAAGACTATGCTTCCCACCATAATAGGTACAAAGACCCTCTTTGATTCTTCTTTCTTTTTCAGAGTTCATGAGCTTGAAATCTTTATTCAACAAAGAAGAATGGGGCTTGTCCCTCTTCTGAAAATTCTTCTTCTTCTTTTGACTTGAGCTTGAAGAATTTTGAGGATGAGAAGAACTTGACTTTGAGGCTTCTGGCTTCTTCTCTTGATGGTGACCCTTTTCATTTTGCCTCTCATGGTACCTGGTATCAAGCTCCAGGGTAACGTCCATTAAGTCTTGAAGAGAGTCAATTCTTGAAGGATGGGAGGCCAATTGATCCAAAATCCTGGATGGCAATCCCTTCCTGAAATGATGGATGAGAGCTCTTTCACCCCAATCCCCGATTCTTGAGACTAAGCTTCTGAAATCAGCAATGTATAAGGATACATGCCCACCTTCTTTCATTCTTAAAGAATCCAACTCAGCTTCTGCTTTTCTGACTTCATTCGGGTCACCAAATAAAGTGAAGAGTTGAGATTCAAATAAAAGCCAAGAATTGAGAAGGTAATTTGAATCTTGATTGGTGAGATTGGAAAGATATGCTCAATCCATTTTGCAGCCCTGCCAATGAGAAATGAAGTGGCATAAAGGACCTTCTTTCTGTCTTCAGCGAAGTTTGCCGGATCATTATGAAATATCAATTGACAAGACTGAATGAAACTTCTAACTTTGAAGGGCTGAGTCCCATCAAAGCATTCCGGTGCCTTCATAGATGGAGTCTTGAACGCTGGTGGTCTTGATGCTTCAGAAGATGAAGCTGCTTGAAGATTGGCCATAATCTGAGTCATTTGCTGCATGATGGCCAATAAAGATGGTTCAGACTGATGAGAGACAGGCTGATTAGACTGGGCTAGAGTTGGCCCTCCAGTACCTTGGGATGCGTCCACCGGAGCAGGGACACCTTCAGTACCATCAGACTCTTCCTCTTCCACAGAATTCTCCTCCTCCTCTTCACCATCTTCACCTGGACCTTTGAAAATAGTCCTTGAAGTTCCTGGAAATCCGCCAACTACTCCTGAGAATAAACATGATCTTCTTGGCGCTCTTCCTTCCTTCCTGGATGGTGCTGCTCCTTCCATGCGGGGTCCTCTATCTAATTGGGCCCTCAGTTGAGGAACTGCTGGGGTGCCATCTAGAGGAGCTCTTGGAGTTGGAGTGAGAACAGCTTGAGCTCTGGCCTGAGATCTTGTCTGTCTTGCCGGAGGTGAGTGTTGAACAGGCATGATATCAGGAATGGAATGAAACAATGAATTAAAAATCAAAATTTTCTTGAATTGAAAAGAGTCAACAATCAAATCTTGAGGAAAAAATCAATGAATAAAAATGAAAATCTTCAAGTACGTCAATAAATCAAAATCAAATGAAGTCTTGAAGTCAAAATCAAATCAATCAAATCAATCAAAATAAAAAATCTTGCAGAATCAATCAATCAAATGAAAATCTTGAAGAAAAATCAATTTATGTCAAAATTCTTGATGTGAAAAATCAGCAAAATCAATGAAATCTTCAGGTCAATCAATTTTCTTGAGGTCAAAATCAAATATGTCAAATCAATCAATCAATCAAAATCAAGTGAATTATTCTTTAAAAATCAAAATTCTTGAAGAAAAAATCAATTATGAATCTTGATGTGAATAATGTGTCTGAATATCTTGATGAAAAATTTGAAAATCAAAGAAAATCAAGATGACGCCTGAATTATGAATGAGAATGAAAATTTGATGATTTGAAAAGATTTAAAAAAGAATAGCAATAATAAAAAATGGGTCAGCTTTCAATTTTCAAAATGAAGAATGAATGAAAGAAAATTGAGAGGTGACGATGAATCATTAAGTTCATAAGCATAAAAGAATCATAATTTTGATGAAATGAGTGAATGAAATTATAAAGAAAGAATGAACAGAATGAAAAAGAAATTATGAGTTAATTAATATAATGTCACAGGGGCTCTTGGACAGAAATACAAGAGTGGCCTGGCACTCAGCAATCAGGGAACTCACTTGGAAGACTCCAAAAGGATAAAGAATAAAAATAATAAGAATGAATTCCTCTAAAAGATATGCAGGTACAAGATGAGATGCAAAAGAGGAAAGGGAAGCCAAATGGCCAAAGAGCCAACCAAGTAAGTCCTTAATCACTGTTTCAACCTGCCAAAAATGAATAATGGAATTAGTAAGGATATGACCACCAAATATCCATTGACAGGCAAAGAAAGAGAAAAGAGAAAAGGTGCTAAATGACTGACTTAATAATATCAGTATTTGCTTAACTAAAATGAAAAGAAAATAGAGATAAAATAAAATCAAAATATATTAATTAACTGGGGAAAACCCCCCAGGGTGGAAAGGGTAGCCGGTATATGTGAAAAGTTGGGAGCTTGAGTTCTTCAGGCTGAAAACTGATCTGTATTGATCCTTGAGGCTGTATTGATTGTTTTGGGAATTGATACAGCTGGCTAATATTGAAATTGAATTGGGTTGAATGAATTTCCCATGATTGAAAATGAAATACAGTTCTTGATGGATCCAGACTGTATTGAAATGAATATGGTTGCCAAGATGGATTGAGTGGAGCTTTGACACTGCCTCTTGAATACAGTTGAGAATGAATTGACAGTATTCCCTTGGAAGGAATACTTGGAGTGAGAATAACCAATGACTGCTTGATGGCGTCATTGGTCTTTGACGCTGAAACACTTCCTCTTGAGCCTTGATGATTCCTCTGAATGATTGGGTGCCTTGATGACGTGATGAGATGTTGGAATGTTGAAATGAGCATTTGATATTGCCACCATTGAATTGCTGTTGAAAAATGATGCACAATGATATATAACATCATTTATGGCATATTGGTTGATTGGCAAGAAGATTACGTCCAAAGGTCTTGAGGTGGAAAGGCAGAGGGAAAAGGATGGATGTAATGGCTTCAGAGCTTGGAATGGTGTTTCTGGGCCTTTTGGGGTTTTTGGCCATTTTTGGGTTCTGAGCCAAAAACTGGCCCAAAAGGCGGGAAAGTGTCTTTTAGACACTTTGCGTCAAAGTGCGCAAAAATGCGCAAAATGCGCAAAAGTGCGCAAATGCGCATTATGAGCCCAAATGGCCAAAAACAGCCATTTAGGCCATTTCCCCTGATTTTGAGGGAAATGACCAGTAATACCCATTTGGGCATAAAATGCCGCTATGGGTTCTGGATTGAGGTGAAGGGCCATGAAGGCCCCAAAACACAAATGGCCATGAATGGTCGATAAGATACTGACGTGGCCATATTGGCCACTGGTGATGGATATGGCCAATTGGCCATAAAAGAACCGTGGCTTGATATGCCATATGGGGATCCAAGGAGGTGAATTGCCATGGTTGTGACATAATGCTTGTTTAGTCATTGTAGACAGACATAGCAAAACTCCCATATTCTTACCATGTCATAAAGATGACACTGCTATGGATACAGCTCTTCTTTTATGGAGTAGAGTTATTTCTCATACAGGGTTATTTAAGAATATCATAAGTGACAGAGATCCCAAGTTCACATCTGCACTTTGGACCAATCTTCATAGATTGTTTGGGACTAAGTTATCATTCTCTACAGCATATCACCCTCAAACAGATGGGCTAGCAGAGAGGATGATTCAAACTTTAGAAGACATGATCAGGAGATTTTGTGCTTATGGATTAGAATTCAAAGACTCAGATGGCTTTACCCATGACTGGTGCACTCTGATACCTGCATTAGAATTGGCATACAAGACATCAGTCCATTCTTCCACAGGACAAACTCCTGCTATGTTAGAAAAAGGATGGAATCCAAGACTCCCAGCAGACACACTGAGGAAAGACTTGATTGACATTCATCCTACAGCTTCCAGCTTCAAATTAATGCTTGATAAAGTAAAACACCATGCAAAACAGAGTATGGATGATGCTTTTGATTATGCAAAACAGAAGTGGGACAAGAGTCATAAAGTACCAGACTTCAAAGTAGGGGACTTAGTTTTAGTTTCAACCTTGAATTTTAATAATATCAAAGGCCCAAAGAAACTTAAAGATTCTTATGTAGGACCTTTTGTTATTGTTGCTTTACATGGAACCAATGCAGTTCAAGTGGAATTGAGTGGTGAATTGGAAAATAAACACCCCACATTTCCAGTCAGCTTGATAAAGCCTTATCAACCAGCTGAAAAAGAATTGTTTCCCTTAAGAAACCCAACTCCTTTAACTGTACCACCTGTGGAACAGAATGAAGACAAAAAGATAAAGAAAGTCATTAAAGAAAGGAGACTTAGGGGTAAAAATCAAAGAGAATATCTTGTCAGATATAGAAATCCAGTACATGAAGATGAATGGATGGCAGAATCAGAAATACCTGACTCAGATAAACTCTTAAGAAGATTTAGACATGAAAGAAGGCCACAAGCCTGAATATGTCTATAAATGTGCTTTAAATTCCTTGATCTGAGTAATGTGAAGAGGTTGGACAGTGGACATTACCCCCTTTGGGGCCTTATTCTTTTATCACTAATAAAATTGTAGTACAATTTTATTTTTTGGTGGGAGGGAATGTGAGCCTTGAGGTATATTTTACATACCCAAATAGGCCACAATTATCTTAAAAAGAAATTTTGAATTATGCAAAACTTATAAGTCATGCACATATCCAAAATTCATCATTTTTAATTTCAGAAAAGATGAATAACTTTTTATTGAGTAAGTAAATCCATGGATTTAAGACCAGATTTGGATTCTACACAAAAATTTACCTAGGGTAGCTCCATAGAGTGAATAAGCTCAATTTAAGTATTTAAGGTGGAAAATACTTCAATACCACATCATTAATACCACAAAAGATCTGTGAAAATTTTTGGTTTTTCTTGATTTTTAGCCAAAATAATGGGAAAGTGAGAAATCCCATGTTACATATACACTAAGAATAGTGTTATGCATGTTTTGAGCACTTAATATTATGGTATTCTTACATAGACTTTTGGTACACCCATAGTGGATATCTCACTTTAAGCTTAAATTACTATTTTGACGTAAAAAATAAGCAAGGGGGACAAAAGACATCAAAGAGAGCCTGGGTACCCAACTTCTGAGGCCTCAGAGGTGTGGATAGCTCCAGAGCATGGATCCATGGCTCATCTTGGCCCAATTGGTAAACTAAAACTCTTTGGGAACTTGGTTACCAAGTTACACCTACTGTAATCATAAGAAAAATAGCAAATAACCTGCTATTTTGACATGCCAAGGAGGTAATAAGCTACTTAGGCTCCTGTAACCACGTCAATTCTTGATGAATTTCCATGACTAGACCCTAAAAGAGTAATTAAACCCTTTTGGGATCCATATTCATTGATTTACCTCATAGCAACCAGCAAAATACTGCTATTTGCAATTCTACGGAGAAATGAGGTAAAAACTTCAAAAATTCATTAAAAATACAATTCTTAATGAATCTTCCTGAAACTTTCAGGACCAATGAATAACTGTATTATCTATGGTAAAACCAAAAAGAATATGGTTTTACTAGTAAAATTAAAAGTTTTACTTACAGTCCATTTTTGACCATTCTACGTGAAACACTGAATCTTCAAAAATTCACAGTAATTACAACCTGTGATGAAATTGGAAATAACATTGATAAATTTGAGAAATCAATGATTATTTTAGAATAAAATAAGATTTACAGATGTTACTCCTTTTATTCTTAACCATATTGGGGTTGGTAGTCACGTAAAAGCATCAATTAAGTAATTATGATAATCTTACGTGACAACAGATGATGCAATCATTAATCCAAAAGGGTTTATTGTTTTCTCACTCACTGGTTTTTCAGTTTGCTCCATGGCACGCCTCTGTGAGCTGTTGTTGACTTAAAAGAAGCCTATTCTTGCTGTTTTTTCCAAATCATCATCTTATCAATTTATTAAATCATTATTACCAACAAGTAAGTATTACTTAAAGCTATTCTTAAGTGTTTTAAATCTTTCCAAATCATCCAGAAAGACGTGAAATCATAGAATCCAACTATATATTGTTGTAATACTGTTATAAATCCTTTTGATCCCTTAAATCCACAATTCCACATCAAATTTCTCTACTCTTATCTATCAATAAGTTCTTTGGAGTATTAGTGAGTCATTTATTGTTAATTCTTAAAGTTTTTCTCTAGTAATAGCTTTCTTCAAGAATTATCTTTATAATTATTCTTGCAAAAGATAATTATATATTAAAATAATTTTATTATTTTAATAAAGAAGTTTTTATTATTAAATTCTTCTTGTAATTTATTCTAGTAGACAATTACTTGCTCACTGTTAAAATCACTAGTAGTGCTTAACACATGAAAGAAATAATTTTTTTAATTATTTAATTGTGGTTATAATAATACTTTATTATTATATTTCATAAGAACAGACATAGTACTGTTGATTAATAGTAATATTATCATCAGTTTCATAGTCACATCTTACATTTGGCCTGGAATTGATTTACAGGGTCTGTGGACTCAATTGATGATGAGGTTTTGATACCAACTGGGGTAGTTTTAGCTGTTGCCAAGAGGGTAAAACTACCCTTAAGATAAAACAACCATAGTAAAAACAGTTTTAACTGGTTTCTACGCCTCTTACACACATTATGAAGTGTTTTGAAGGCTCTAGGCCTGGCATTGCTCTAGTAATGGCTGATTTAAGGGTCTAAAATGGCTAAAAATGGCTTAAACCAGCCCTTTTTGGTCTAAACCAGGGTTCAATGATGCCATAATTGGCTTTTCTGTTGTCAGACTGTTTTTCACGACTGACAAGAGTAAAATTTACTTTTGGAGTAAGAGAATTGATGGCTATAAAAGAATGTCTTCTTTGCCCCACTTCTCTCTTCATGTTAGAATCTTTTCCTTTTATAATTAGTTTAAACATTGTTAAACCAATCAATAAAAGATTCCAACCACCTTTCTTATATCATTTTAAACCTCTTAACCCACGTGAAAAAATCATTATAATCATTGTTTGTAACTTTTATAATCATTTTTACCCCTGAACCACCCCAAAAGTGAATTAAAGCATCTTTCATCACTGTAAACTTTGTCACTTTGTTTCCAAATTCACTCTGGTCACTTTTGGGCGTGTTTTCTCTTTAATATTCTTTTTGAAGACTTTGTTCTTTAATTAATTTCTTGCAGTTCTTTGCTCAATTAATTCCAATTGAAATTGCTCTTGAAGAAATTTCTTTTGTAGCCTTAAAATATCTCTTGTAGAGTATTTTTTGGATAAATTTTTATTGTTGGCAAAACAATAAATTTTTATAATATTATTTTTTTATACTAATAAAGTTATAAACAATAAAATTGGCGTGTTTTCTCTTAAAAATAATATTCCATACTATTTTTAATTGATTTTTACCTTATACAAATTTTGAGGACAGGAAAAGTACTTGATTTTTAATCAAAGTTTCATATCCACACCTTACAGTCTTGGTTTTAAAATAAAGGTCATATGGTATCTCCAGTTGTAGTGGTGTTACAGAAACATGGATGATACCATTGTGTAGCTCTCTATGTGAGCTTTAAGAAAAATACCATTTTGGTATAAAATAACTTAAATATGCATAATTTAGATGAGAGGTGAAAATAAGGGTTTTGACTTGTTTATTCTCCTCTAGGTTTCCTTATTCTGTTTGGATAAGGTGGTGTTTAATTTAAAAGGAGTTTTTTCCTCTTATTTATTACCTGTATTGACTATGTTTGTTCAATACTTGTCATACCATTATTTATGGTATGTTGGATGTCATGCTAGTGCTCTGTTTTGAGTCACAGGCTGACAACTGGGTTGAATGATATTCCCATGGTGTATGATTGAAAATACAGGTCTGGATAAATCTAGGCTGTATTAAATGAATGTGGTGGCCAAGGTGGATTGATGGAGAATTGACACTTGGCGAATTGTTTTTAAACTGACCCTTGAATATCCCTTGAAAAAAACTGCCAGTCTTCCCTTGGGGGGATACTGTGAATGAGAATACCCAATGACTGCTTGATGGCATCATTGGTATTTGAGAGTGATACTTGTCCTTTAGCCTTGATGAATCCTCTGGATGATGTGATGCCTTGATGACTTATGGAATGCTGGAATAAGCATCTGATATGAGCAACATTGGTTTTCTGGTGAAAGAATATTCCTAATGGTGTATAATACCATTTATTTCACTTTTGGTTATTGATGGGTTAAAGTCACCAAAGGTCTTTGAAAGGGTGGCACAAGGATCATGCATCAAAGTTGGGTTTTGGTTGGCTTTGGATGTTTTAAGGTATTCTGGGGTGTTTTGGCCATTTCTGGGGTTCTGGTCAAATACAGCTAATACAGTCTCAAAAATGTATTTGCGCAATGTGCACAAAATGCACAAATCTTGCTTTTAAGCCACAAATGGCCTGATATGGACATTTGGGCATATTTCCCATAATACAATGGGAAAATGGCATAAATGGACTAAATGTGCAAATTGCACAAATCTGTATTGAAATCTTAAAAAGCCAAATACAGGCTTTTGGGCTGTATTTCCCCTGTTTAGTGAAAAATACCAAAAGGTACACAAAAAGCAAATAATGGCCAGGAAGGGCCTGATGATGATGAAGGGGCCAAGTTGATCCCAATGGTGAAATGGCCATAAGAAGCCAAGCAAGATGAAATGGCCAATTTGGCCAAGGATGATAGATATGGCTAAATTTCCATAAAATGGATATGGCATTGATATGCCATATGGATGTCCAAGAGGGTGATTTTCATGGTTGTGAGACAGTGGACATGGTTATGTTTGTGGTTGGCTCTTTTGTTATTTAATCTTATTCTTATTGTTTCTTCTCTCTTGTATTTATTTCATTACCAATTCTATCCTTATTATAATATTAAGTGTATTTACTCTTATTACATCTGACCCCTCCATAAGTGAGCTCCAGTTTACTGAGTGCCAGGCCCTCTTCACTTAGAAGCACCTCTGTGACACCAATCTTCCTCCTCAACTCACAAAAAACTCACTATTTTTCAGGTTGATTCAGATTAATTTTCTTGTATATAAATGTTGTGCCAATTATCCCCCTCCTCATTCCCATTTATTGCTTGAATCCCACCTCAGTTTTCCTTTATCAAACATGTGGCACTTTTGTACTTAAAAATAGTAATATATCCCCCAATTTATGAGCTTCTGGGTTTTGATGGGAAAGATTCTCTCCTTCAATTAAAAAAAAAGAAATTCATGGGTGGCAACATTTTTAATGAATTTTTTAAAAAAATAGGCCATCTTGACAAATTGGCATAATTTGTAAAATTTGGCCAAAAAATTGATAAAATTTGGGGATTTTGAAATCCCATGTTGGAAAAAATATGGAAAAAATAATCATAAAAATCCTCAAAGATGATCATGAGGAATTTTCCTTGAAAAAAGGCCATTTATGTGTTTTTACCATAAACCTATGGGTTTTTTCCATAAATTGGCAAAAAAATATAAGGGCTTATGTGTGTTTACCAACACCCTTTTTTTCATAGAAGAAATAATAAGCTTACAAAACATCTTAAAACCATTTAAAAACCATGAAAAGTAATTCTCATTTTACCAATTTCTTTCTAATGTCTTTAATAAAGTATATTCCAGCTGGGTAATAAGCTCATTAAGAGATATATTACTGGTCCAGAATCCTCAGAAGAAGAATCTGGAGAGGATATTCAAGTGCAAATATCCAACAGAGGCACTTTATTTCAAGAAGATTTATCCAAACAACCACCAAAAGGTATGTGTTCTTTGTTTCTATTTCTAAATTTCTCTTAAATTGAGGTAAAAATGGTGCATACCAGAAATTTAAGAAGCTGTTAAGTCAACCAGATGGATCTTGGAAAGAAGAGGGAAGACCAGGGCCAGACCTGGCCCAAATTCCTCAAGAAAGACATATTTGGAAGATGCCAAAGTTTCCCCCCCTTTCCCAAGGTCTGTACCAACAACCTTTGACATTAACTCTGAACCTGAATTTTTTTTCCAAGCCTTTGGCAGGGGGCCAAGAACTCCGAATTACACATAAAGGGCTTTCTGCGTTAGGAGAAGACCACAGAACTCTCAGGAGGATGAATTTCATTTTCTTGAAAGGAAAAGGTCAAAAGATAAAGAATTGGTTGAAAAATCAAAGTTTTTATTCATAAAGCAAAAGAAGGAACTGGAAATGATCCCATCTTTGGAGAAAGAAGGACCAGGCACATCAACTGCTCCAAAAAAGCTCCAGAAGAGTCTCAAGAAAAGCCCAAAAAACCTCATACAAAACAGACAGGTCCTAAGAAAAATCAAGGCAAGAGAAAAGGCAAAGCCAATTAGCACAACCTCTACCCACAAGGTTACAGGATTCCCAAATTGGAACCTTCAGCCATGAATAGTGTTCTTGATATTGACAGAAACCTTATGGACTTCACAGCCAAGGAACAGAAAAGGATGAACAACACCTTTCCATGCAAATGATGGATTAAATTATATATATTAAATCAATTTTTGATGTTAAATTGTATCATTTTGATAAAGAATCAAAAAAATCAACTTCAAACATCAATGAATCAAGAAAGAATGATAGAACATTCACTGAATGGTGCAAAGTGAAAAATGCCAGATTTGAGTCAAATTCCAACACATGTAGGAGAATTGAAAGTAAATGTGAGATGAAAATGATTAATTGGATAATAATTCCATTGATAATATCAATGGCCAACTCACAAACCTGAAAGCACATTTTACAGATATAGTTCATGACAGAAGCTTCTTTGCCACATATTTACATAAGAGTGATAATGAAACAAAGATATTAAAGGATGGGATAGTTGCACAAGTGACCTCATTTCATAATAACTATGATCCTGAATGACATATGGCCAGATATTCCAAACCTTTTAAAAAAGGGAAGCTTTCTGTGAAAAAAAGTCTGACCCATTTTCTATTATAAAATGAAATTTATGAAGGAGATTTTCCCAAACTGAAAGAATGGCCAACATTCTCCTGTGAAGGAGATTTTAAGCATATTTAGTTAATTAAAACAATTGATATTTTTCAGGAAGATCTTCATATACCTGAGGAAATGATAGTGTCCAAATTGCACTCTTTGTTTACCAGAACTGAAAATAAATGGTATTGAAAGATGAGACAATAGAATGTCAAACATGCTTGGATTTGATTGAAGTCTGATATAATCACCAAATTGGACAACAATTCCTCAAGATTTAAGCTCAAGAATGCTTTTCAAAATTCCCTTTTGAACTCAGAAACAGATAAACCAATTACTAGGTCCTCAAAAAAATGGACAGATTATCTGCTTGCCACAGCAACTATCAGGGGTAAGGGTATTCAATCTTAACCCCACTCAAACTAATCAAGCCAGCAATCCAGTATATGTATTGGTAATCAGTTTCAGCAATCTTATTTCTGAAATATGCATACAGTTTGGTTCATCAATACAGCCTGTCAACACTTGTAAAGGCTAGATTCACCAAATACAGTTTTGGATTCACAAGTCTGAAGCTGTATGATAACCCAACTCTACCACACCTCTTGTACAGACCCTGTACATTTATACAGGGGCTGTATTATCCAAATAAATTAAAATTAAGATTTATCTCAAGAAAATTCACTCTTTGGATCAGGTCTGCTGGATTCTCACATATACCAGCCCCTCTTTCTCCCCCTGGGGATTTTTCCCCATTTAGTTAATATATTTGATTTATTATTTAATAAATACTCTTATTTGTTACTTTGGAATATTATATTTACTTTTTCAAGTTGGTCTTTGCATTTCCTCGCTTTTTTAGTAGAGTTGTGGTGGCCATATCCTTAGTAACCCTTTTCTTTCTGACAGGTTGAAACAGTGGACTTGGACTTGTTTGCAGTTTGTTCTTTTATTATTTAGTCTTATTCTTATTTTTCTTCTTTCTTATATTTATTTCATTAGAAATTCTATCCTTATTACACTCTTGAGTGTCCTCACTCTTATTCCATCTCAGCCCTCCATAATTGAGTGCCAGGCCCTCTTCACTTAGAGGAGCCCCTGTGATATTATATTAATTAATTCACATTTTGATTTTTATTTTTTTTCATTCATATTAATTTCTATCATTCATCAATTATTACTTCTTGTGATTTTATGATTTTATGATTCTCATTCATTTTATTCATATGAAAATTGACCTTCTTTTTTATTTTTTCATGATTGCTTACCATTTCATTCCACTCTTGATTCTTACTCAATTGTCAATTTCTTTTTTCTGTCTGAATTCAGGGCTTTTTCATGTTTTGATTAATCGGGATTCATTGGATAATTGATTCAGCAATTCAGGATTTTTTGTTGGATTTGGATTGATTATTTATTTCATTTTGAATTCCTCAAGAATTGTTTGGTTAATTTGATATCAAGAATACTCAAGATATTAGTTTTCACTTCAAGTTTTCATTGATTTCATTGACTTGATTCTAATTCCTGGAGATAGATTATTAATCCTCAAGATTTGATTTGATTGATTTATTTGAACTTGATTCCTCAAGATATTGAATTGAATTTTTAAGATATTGACTGAATTCATCAAGACATGATTTGTTTTGATTTTGAATTGACTTGATTGAATTGATAGATTTATTTATTTAAATTTATTTTAAGGTTCCCAAGATATTGATTTAACTTCAATACTTTGATTAATTCCTCAACAATCTCATTTCATTTGGATTGGTCAAGCCTCATTTCTTGCTCTCAAATTATCATGAATTCCTTTTTACTTTTTAAACAATGCCTGTTCAGAATAGCCCTCCAGGAAAGAATTCAAGATCCCAAATAAGTCAAACTGTTCTTACTCCTACATTAAGGGCTCCTCTTTACCCCACACCATCAGATCATCAACTGAATCCAAATTTGGAAAGAGGACTGCCAATGGAAGGAGCAGCCCTCATCAGAAGTGGAGGTATGAACTCAAGAAGATAAATATCATTCTCTGTATTTTTGGGTGTCTGTCCTGGAATTTCTCAAGGGCATAGAAGCAGATTAGGGGAATCTGAAGTTGAAGAGGGGGCACCTGCCAAGGCAGCTGCCACAGAGGCTCCTGAAGTTGCAAATAAAGCCCTTTCTAATCAACCTCTTTTCTCTCAAGCTGAACCAAATTTTCTCAAGATGATGGAGAAAATTACTCAATTCATGGGACAACTCACTCAAACAGTTGCCCCCAGGGACAATTAAGGAGTCCCACCATTCAAAGCTCCATCAATGAAGGCACCTGATTCTTTTTATGGTACTAAACTCCATAAATTGAGAGGATTTATCCAATCCTGTCAATTTATTTTGAATAATGACCCAGCAAACCTCTTCTCTGACAGGAAGAAGCTTCTTTAATTGACCTCTTTTCTCCCTGGTAGAGCTGGAAAATGGATTGAAAAATATCTCTCAAATATCTCCCATGAAGACCCATCCTATCTCCTCAATAACTGGCAGTTGTTTGAAACCCAGTTATTCACTCTGCTCAATGATTCTAATGAAGTCAGGAAAGCTGAACAAGAATTAGATATCTCATGAGGAAGTAAAGTGGTCATGTCTCTTTGTACATTGCTTATTTTAGAACCTTACTGTCAAGAATTGGGGATTGGGATCAAAGGGCCTATATTCATGTTTATAAAATAGGCTTGTAATCAAGGCTATTCCATCAATTGGCTTCTAACCCTGATAATTTTGATAAAGCTCAAGAACTCATGGATATTACTTTGGAATGAGATACCAGGTACCATGAGAGGCAGCAGGAAAATGGTACTCATCAAGAGAAGAGGCCTCCAGTTACAGGATTCAATTCCTTCAGGCCTCATCAATATTAATCTTCCAAAAGGCCTCATCACAATAATAGTAAGAAGGGAAAGAATTTTCAAGTCTCAATGGACAATCCTCATTCTGCTCTCTTCAATAAGGACAACAAAGTAATTGGTTCTGAAAAGGAGAGCAGGATTAAACACGTTTTATGCACTTATTGTGGTGGAAAGCACACAATTTAAAAATTCTTCAAGAGGGCTCATTACAGGCCAGGGTCATCAAGAGGCTTCCCTAGCAAGCAGGTAAAAGCCTTAGTGGGAATAATAATGTGTTCAACAGCTGTCACTTACTTTATACAAGAGCACAATTTTTCACTTCAAATACTAGTGTCTAAAAATACTTAAACTTTCTTATTATCTCCTGTCTCTGCCATTTTCTACAGTATTTGCATTTATTCTAGTGCCAAAAACTCTTCTATTGCAAATAATTTTTCTCTAAAGTACTTATTGACCATTTCAGAGCTCCCTGAAAGGATTCCTCTTTTCATTTTGGATTCCAATGAATACACTTCCTTTTTAATCACACATTATACCAAGTGGGTTGTTGAATTTTCTTCTTTTCCAAGCTTTGAATGGGAAATCTTTAACATATATCCACCCAAGGGAGAATACCTAATATTGGGCTATGATTTAATTTAAAATTTTAATCCTCTTATCAATTGGAAAAATGGGTTGATCACCTATTATGCTAGTCATAATGATTCTAGTGGTATTATTTCTTCTACTAGTAATGACTTTTCCACTTCTGTCAACAGTGTTGCTCTGGTTTGTGAGCTTAAGATACCTTCCCTTCCTTCTTCAGTCCATATTCCTCCTATCATTCCCTCTCAGTCATTACTTCCATCAAGATATGAAGTCCTCAAAGAGGAAACGATTTTGGAAAATATGTTTCTATATCTTCACTTCATCTCTTTCAAGGGGATATGGACATTCCTCCTTTATCCTTTCATGTGTCCCTGGAGGACCAGTCGCATGAGGAGGAAGAGCCAGAACAAATTGAAACTGTGCAGAAGGTAGTCCCTCCTTCTTATCACCAATATTTGGGTGTATTCTCCAGGGTGAAAGAAGAGAAAATTCCTCCACACTAGACCTGTGATCATCATATTAAACTGGATGGTCTTCTAACTCCAGTTGGTGTTATCTAATCTTTATCAAATCATGATTCAGAAAAACTGCAGGCCTACATTACAGAGAATTTAGAGAAGGGTTTAATCAGGCCAAGTCCCTTCAACAGGAGCACCTGTCCCTTTGTTCAAGAAAAAGGATGGGGGCCTTTGTTTGTGTGTTGACTACAGCAAACTCAATTCTCTCACTAGGGAGAAAGGGTATCCATTTCCTCCTATGAACCAGCTTCTTACTGTGTTAAACAGTTCCACTATCTTCTCCAAGATAGACCAGTGTGGTGTGTATAAGCTCCTGAGAATTAAAGAGGGGGGTTAGCACTTAACTACCTTTATAACCAAGTATTGTAGTTATGAGTATTTGGCCTTTCCATTTGGCTTATACAATGTTCTGTCACAGGGGCTCTTCGAAGGGAAGAGGGCCTGGCACTCAGTAAACTGGGACTCACTTATGGAGGGCTCAAAGATAAGATAAGATGAGATACACTTAAGAGTGTTAAAGATAAATTGCTAAAGAATAAATATAAGAAAGAGCAGCAACAAAAGATAAGAGTAAAAGAATAGAAGAGCCAACCACAAACAAGTCCAAGTCCACTGTTTCAACCTGTCAGAATGGAAAGAGAAGGGTTAATAAGGATATGGCCACCCAACTCATACTGTACAGGCAAAGAGAGAAATGCAAAGACTAACTTAAGAGTAAATAACTATAATACCCAAAATAAGGATAAGAATAATTATAAAATAATAAATAAACTAAATTAATTAACTGGGGAAAAGTCCCCAGGGGGGAGAAAGAGGGGCTGGTATATGTGAGAATCACCAGCCCTGATCCAGAGGAAAAATTTCCATGAGAATATTTGATGATTGAATTGAGTCTGGCCAATACAGGTCCTGTACAGCTGTACAGAACCTGTACAAGAGGTGTGGTGTATTTGAGTGATCATACAGTTCCATACTGGTGTATTGAAACTGTATTGGGTGAATCCAACGTGTACAGGTATTGACAGGCTGTATTGATGTACCAAGCTGTATGCATGTTTCAGAATGAAGATTGCTGAAACTGACTGCTGATGCAGATACTGGATTTGCTGATTTGAGGTGTTTGAGTGGGTGTATGAATGAATACCCTTACCCCTGATGGATGGTTGTTACAGTATCCCCCTCTTGAAACTGGTGGGCTCCTGAACACCATAATACCCTGCCACTGTTGAGTGGCATCTCAATATCCCCACATTTTTTCAAAAAATTTTCTTTTTAATTTTCTTTTCCTCTTGACCATTATCCTGAAAATCCTTCATTATTTCTTCCCTGCCAAATTCATTTGATTCCCCCCTTTTTTTTCCAAGCTTGAGTGAGTATTCCTTCCAAATATGCCATTCTTTTCTTTTGATTCAATCAGCCATGCCTTGGGATGTGGCCTTGGGATATATCCCAGAATAAAGGCCATTGAGCACTTGTGCTCAAAAATTGGTGTCCAATGAGTATCTGACTGGTAATCATTGGCCCAGACTTAATCCAATTAATGAATGAAACTTTCCTCCAAGGGGTCTTGTCCCCATTGTCCAAGGAAATGGCCTCAGACAGCCCTCCAAATGTTTTTGGGCTGTGGCCTCTATCCTGGGTGATCTTGATGCATTATGCTTTTTATGGCCTTTTTGGCCTTTTTGGGTGTTCTAGTGATTAGGGTATTTTTTTTTGATTTTTGGCCATAATAGGCCTTTTCAAGTCTTTGGGATCCTACAGTCGGCGGTCCGCGGTCCGTGGGGGCTATTGAAGGCCCCCAGGACCAAAATGGAGCCCCTGGGCCCAAATTTGCTGGGACCCAGGGTGACCAAGGGGTCCAGAAATGGCCCTTACCCAATTTTCACCCTACCTGGCCTGGACCCATTGATGGGGTCCAGGACCATCAAGATCCTGGCCTCCCCAAAGTTGCAGGGGAGGCCCTGGTTGATGAGTTCAGCCCCAAAGGGGTATGAACCTTCACCTTAGAGGCTTTGAGGGGGGGCATAATTGAGTTATGACCCCATTTCCTTGAGTCAAGTTCCTTTTTTCTTGATATGGAGTGGATTGATTCTGACGTCTTGAATCTTCTGCTTGCATATTCTTCAGTTATGAGTTCCAAACTGACTGAGCTCATTGAATCTTCCCCTTCTGCACCGCCACCGTCTATTCTTCATGGTTCTGGTGTCTTCAGTCGATTGACTTCTCCTTCTATGGTGTCTTCTGGCCATTTTGACCCCTCCCAAACATATGATGGGTTCAGAGCAGTTGAAGTTCTTGATCCTGCCTGTACTGAGTGTTTGGCCAGGGGTAAGGATTGCTTTCAACATTACAATCCTCGATCGTCAAAATGCCATTTCTGCTTTATTGGGAAGAAGCCATGCCGCCGTACCAGATCAACTTTGTCCCAGGTCAGGAGACACTTGTGGAGTAGGAAAGATGGGCCTTATGGGCAGGAATTCCCCATTCTTGAGGAACCTACCCCTGATGCAACTTCTGGGTTTTCCCAATGTGAGTGAATTGCATATTTTGATTGAATTGGTGCTGATATCTTGATGTAGTGACTGGTTCCAGGCAGAGGGATGTGGCCAGATGGACTAATGTTGGAGGGTCCATTCCAATTGGTGGTAGGCCCATCCACTACAGCTCAGAAATTCCAATTTCAAGGACCAATGCTGATGGAGTGGTGAAAGTAGTGAAGAAGCTAAGAAGAATTGTTGATTCCCCATCAGATCCAGATGCTGAAGGAAGTTATGAGCTGGATGGTGAAGAAGTTCAAGTTATTCCTCATTCAAGTGGCCATCCATCCAGCAATTCCTCTTCTCAACCTCTTGCCAACACCAGATTCCAAAGCCAAATTATTCCCAGCACTCCAAGAAACTTCCAACCAATGCTTGCCTCCATTCCTACAACCCTTCCTCCTCCTTCACCAACTACTTCCCATACCACCAGGCCTGCCTTGAATCCAGCAGTAAGACCATCACCAGTTCAACAGCCTAGAAACTCACCCATAACCACCTCCCGTCAACTCCAACCTGTTGCCAGCTCCAGCAGAAGAAGAGATGGATTATCCCCTTTGCCGTTTCCTGCTGCCCAAGTCTTCCAAAGAAGAGAACGTTGGCCTATCCGGGTTACCAGAGAAGATCCCAACGCGGCTAGTGAAAATCAAGATGCTGTGGCCAGATTGTTCAGGAGGGTTGATAGAAATAGCAGAGAGGTGATTATGTATGCTAATGACAGGACTATTCCAGGTACTGCTTCTGAAGAGATGGCTGCAAAATTTGCCTGGTATGAGGATGAGTTGATAAATGACTTCCAGAGAACTTTTGATGACTTGGGTAGAGATAACTAGTTTCCTTTTCCTTTTTTGTGTTTGGTTTGGCTTCTATCCCCACTCTTATAAATACTAAAAAATAAAAAATAAAAAGATAATGGAACCTCCCAATACATGATTTGGGGAGGGGATGCTGCTGCTTTAAAGAAATAAAAGAAAGAAAATTATACAAGTAAAGAAAGAAAGAAAAATAATAAGAGAAAATCAGAGTAAAGAAAGAATTAAAGAAAAATCCTGATGGTTGGTCCTTCTTGTGGTGAGTTGCTTGATTCTGGCCAAAAAAGTGTCTGAAAAATGAAAACCAAGCATTTGATGCTCACAGAGTGGCCAAGGTGATGTTTTACAAGAAGTAGAACCCTAAGGGATGCATACCAGGAGATGGAACTTACTTTCATAACTTCCACTCCCCACCAAGCACCATAAGACTGAAATAAATTGCCATAAATGCCTTCTGAAATGAATTGCCATAAAAGACTACTGCAATGAATTGCCATAAATGACTCGAAGTAATGAATGTCTTGAATTATGATGATTGGCATAAAATGAAATGATAATAAAGAAAGAAAATGAAAACATGAAGAAGGAAAGAAACATTTGGCCATATCTTGATAAGGTCCAAATGGAGGGTATTGATGTTGTATGCTTCCTGAACCTGTCCAAAGAATCGACAAGTGCTGACAAAGTGGCCAAGGTGATGCTTACAACAACATATGGGTAGAATACCCCCTTAAAGGTGCATGCCAGGAGAGGAACTTACTTTCATAACTTCTTCTCCCCACCAAGCACCATAAAATCAAACTCTTGAGGTATTTGGACCAGGCTTGTCTGGATACAATGAGTGGAAATCCTTGACAAGGTCTGATGAGTTGGTAAGGTTGGAAGCTGGTTCCCAAGTGGTTCTCTCTGGGTCTTCACTGAATCCTTTCCACTCTACAAGATACCATAATTTACCTCTTTTGAGTTTGGAGTCCAGAACCTGAGCCACTTCCCATTCTTCTTGCTCTTCCACTAAAACTGGTGGTGGCGGCAATTGATGACGATTTGGGATAGTTGAATGCTTGACTGGTTCTAATAAGGACACATGGAATACAGGGTGAACTGTCTTCCATTGCTGAGGCAACTTGAGGTGATATGCATGGCTGCCAATCTTCTTAAGAACTTCAAAGGGTCCCAACCATCTTTCTGATAATTTCTTGGTGGGTCTTGTTGTCTTGATGTTCTTGGAAGCTAGCCATACTTTGTCCCCAGGTTGGAAATCAGGTGGAATTGCCCTATTTCTATCTGCATACTTCTTGAATCTCCTTATTGCTGACTCTAATTCTTCTTTGACAGCTTGCTGTACTGATTGGAGTTTTGTTGATAACTTTCCAGAAGGTGAGTCTTGAGAAATATGGATTGAGTCAAAGCTGGGATTTCTTCCATAAATGGTGAAAAAGGGTGATTGCTTGGTTGATGAATGTTCTGCATTATTATAGGCAAATTCAGCCAGAGGGAGCCAGGTGTACCAGTCATCTTGATGATAGCTGACATACATCCAAAGGTACTGTTCTAGTATCTGATTTATCCTCTCTGTCTGTCCATCTGTTTCAGGGTGAAAGGCAGTTGAAAGATCTCTTGATATCTTGAGCTGCTGACATAATTGGGTCCAGAATGATGAAACAAATAAGGATCCTCTATGACTGACAATACTGACTGGGAGTCCATGCTTGTAAAATACATGACTAATGAATATTTGAGCTAAATCCAGAGCAGTGATTGTGCCATAAGCTGGAATGAAGATTGCCATTTTTGAGAATCTGTCCACAACTACTAAAATTGAATCAAAGTTGTTGGACAGTGGCAATTGAGTGATAAAGTCCATTGATAATGAATTCCAAGGACCAGATGGAATTGAAAGAGGCTTGAGTAATCCAAACTTCTTGTGATGAATGTTCTTGTTTCTTGATCATTGCTGACATGAGGACCCATAGTCCTTGATGAATTGATTCATGCCAGCCCAATAAAAATCCCTCTTGATGAGCTTGAGGGTCTTCTCCTGGCCAGGATGGCCAGCCAATGGTGAGTCATGACGCTTTTGAAGAATATTGAGTTGAAGTTCTTCATTGCTTGGGATTACCACTCTATCTTTGAATAATAATAACTTGGCTTGAGGTTCCAGAGAATAATCTGGAACTGATTCACCTCTTGCTAGTTGCTTGAGTATTTCTATGTAGTCTTTGTCTTGCCATACTTCTTTTTGAATCTTGTCAACTAAATCTGGGAAAATTTCCACTTTGATTGAGAAGAATCTTGATTCTTGAATTCCATCTTGCTTAAGTACTTGATGAAAATTCTGAGGATTCTTGCTGATGAAGTCCACCCCCCTCTCTGGGTACACGTCATCCCAACGTGACAAGGCATCTGGCAAAGTGGCCAGCCTGCCTGGGCGGTAAGTGATAGTGAAATGAAATTCTGAGAGAAATTTGGCCCAACGGGCCTGACGACGAGTAAGAACTTTGGAAGACATGAAATATTGCGAGGAAGAGTGGTCTGTCAAGACCTCAAAAGGATTGGAAAGAGAAAGAAGGAATGCTCTCCAGCGCTTGAGAGCCCAAACTATGCCAAGGAGCTCCTTGTCATGAATTTCATAGTTGAGTTCAGCTGGTAAGAGCTTGCGACTATCAAATGCAATGGGATGCTTTCCAGAGTCATTCACCTGACTCAGTACGGCGCCCAAGGCATAATCAGAAGCATCAGTCTCTACTATAGTAGGTAGAGAAGGATTAAAGTGAGATAAGATAGGAGCAGAGGTGAAAGCTTCTTTGAGTGCTTGAAACTGACTCAGAGCTTCCTCATTGAAGATGAAAGGAGAATCTTTTTTAAGGAGGGAAGTGAGAGAAGTGATTTTTTTAGAATAATTTTTAATGAAACGTCGATAAAAATTGGCAAAGCCAAGAAAAGATTGAAGATCCTTGATGTTTTTGGGCTGAGGCCAATTGAGGATTTGCTGAACTTTTGAAGAATCCATCTTGAGGCCATCACTTGAAACAACATAGCCCAAGTATTCCACACTTGAGGCATGGAATACACACTTGGAGGCTTTGGCAAACAGATTATTGTCCCTCAGTCTTTGGAGGACAGAGGCCACATGTTTGACATGTTCCTCCTCAGAACTGGAAAAGACCATAATATCATCTAGATAAACCACAACAAACACATCCAAAAAATCTGCAAAGATATCATTTACTAGATTTTGGAAAGAAGCAGAAGCATTGGTCAAACCAAATGGCATGACCAAATACTCATAACTGCCATATTTGGTTCTAAAGGCAGTTAAGTGCTCATCCCCCTCTTTGATTCTCAGAAGGTTATATGCACCACGCAAATCTATCTTGGAGAAGATAGTGGAACCGTTGAATACGGTAAGAAGCTGGTTCATAGGAGGAACAGGGTATCTGTTCTTCCTAGTGACAGCATTGAGTTTGCAGTAGTCAACACACAAACGAAGACCTCCATCCTGTTTCTTGACAAAAAGGACAGGTGCTCCTGTTGAAGAGGAGCTTGGTCTAATGAAACCTTTCTCTACATTCTCTGAAATGTAGGCCCGCAGTGTTTCTGACTCTTGATTTGATAATGAGTAGATAACACCAATTGGAGGTAGAAGACCCTCCAATTCGATATGGTGATCACAGGCGCGGTGTGGAGGAAGTTTCTCTGCTTTCACCTTGGAGAATACATCCAAATATTGGTGATAAACAGGAGGAACAACCTTCAACACAGTTTCAATTTCTTCTGGCTCTTCCTCCTCATCCCACTGCTCCTCCAGGGATGCATGAAAAGATAAGGGAGGAAGGTCCATATCCCCTTGGAAGAGATGAAGTGAAGATATGGAAACATCTTCTCCAACATCCTTTATCTCCTTGAAGACTTCATCTCTTGATGGAAGTAATGACTGAGAGGGAATTATGGAAGGGATATGGACAGAAGAAGGGATGGAAGGTGTCTTAAGTTCACCAGCCAGAGCAACACTGTTGACAGCAGTGGCTAAGTCATTACTAGTACAAGGAATAATACCACTAGAATCCTTATGATTAGAATCATAGGTGATCAATCCATTTTTCCAATCAATAATGGGATTGAAATGGTAAAGGAAATCATAGCCCAATATCAGGTCTTCTCCCTTGGGTGAATCTATGATAAAGAAGTCCCATTCAAAGCTTGGGAAGGAAGGCAAGTCAACTACCCAATTGGTATAATGGGTGATGAACAAGGCAGGGGATTCATTAGAATCCAAAATGAAAAGAGGAATCTTTTCAGGGAGCTCTGACAGAGTCAATGAGTACTTGAGAACAAAATTCTTTGCAATAAAAGAGTTTGTAGCACCAGAATCAATGAGAATACTATAAAAAATATCAGAGACAGAAGAGAAAATAAGAAACTTTAAAGATTTCTTGACACTAGTATTCAGAGTGCACAATTGTGCTCTTGAAGGAAATAAGTGAGAACCATTGAACACATCATGATCCCCACTCAGGCTTTTCCCTGCTTGCTAGGGAAGCCTCCTGATGATGACCCAGGCTTGTTCTGAGGTCTCTTGAAGCATTTTTCAATTGGGTGCTTGCCACCACAATAAGTACACAACCCTGCTTGAATCCTCCTCTCCTTTTCAGAACCGATTAATTTATTGTCCTTATTGAGGAGAGCAGCATGGGGTTTGTCCTTTGAAGATTGAAATTGCTTGCCCTTCTTATTCTTCTTCTGATGAGGCCTCTTTTGCAAAGAGCTTTGAGGAGGCCTAGACTGATTGGATCCACTTACTGGAGGCTTCTTTTCTTGATTGCCACCCTTTTCCTTTTGCCTCTCATGATATCTTGTGTCTAATTCTAAAGTGACATCCATAAGTTCTTGAAGAGTATCAAAAGTTCCAGGGTGAGAAGCCAACTGATCCAATAATCTTGATTCCAATCCTCTTCTGTAAACATGGATATAAGCTCTTTCCCCCCAATCTCCAATTCTTGACATTAAGCTTCTGAAATCTGCTATGTACAAGGAAACATGACCACTTTCCTTCATCCTCAAATTGTCCAACTCTTGTTCAGCTTTCCTGACTTCATTGGGGTCACCAAACAGAGTGAATAATTGAGATTCAAACAATGGCCAATTATTGAGGAGGTAGGAAGGGTCTTCATTGGAAATATTTGAGAGGTAAGGTTCAATCCATTTGCCGGCTCTACCAGTAAGAAAAGAAGTTGAGTACAAAACCTTCTTCCTGTCAGAGAAGAAGTTTGCTGGATCATTATGGAAAATTAGTTGACAGGATTGGATAAATCGTCTCAACTTATGAGCTTGAGTACCATCAAAAGAATCAGGTGCCTTCATGGATGGAGTCTTGAAAGCAGGGGCTTTGGAATTGTCCCTGGGGGCAACTGCTTGAGTGAGTTGTCCCATGAATTGAGTCATCTGCTCCATCATCTTGAGGAGACTTGGATCAGTTTGAGAGACAAGAGGTTGACTAGAAAGGGCTAGATTAGAACCCTGAGGCACCTCAGGAGCATTTGCCAAGGCATCTGCCACTTCAGTTTCCCCAGAATCTTCCTCTTCCACAGACTCTTCCCCCTCTTCATCTTCAACTTCCCCTAATCTTGCTCTTGCACCTTCAGACATGCCAGGGTAGCCACCCAAAAGTCCAGAAAAGGATCTTGATCTTCTAGATTTCATTCCACCTCTTCTTGAGGGTGCTGCTCCTTCCATTGGTGGTCCTCTGTCCAAATTTGCACTCAGTTGATGAACTGATGGTGTGCGGTCAAGAGGAGCCCTTGCTGTAGGAGTGAGAACAGCTGGAATTTTCTGGGATCTAGTATTCTTTGCTGGGGGGCTATGCTGAACTGGCATTATGAAAAGAATTAAAATAACTTGATGGTATTAAGAAGAATAATCAGGCTTGGCCAAATCAATCACAATAAAATCTTGATGAATCTTGAGGAATCAATTCAAATCTTGAGGAATCAAATTCAATCAACAGTCAAATAAATTCAATCAATCAACAATCAATTCAAATCAAATATCAATAATCTTGAGGAAATCAATAATCAATCAATATTCAATCAATAATCAATCAATAAGTGTCTTCAGTATGAAATCAAGTCTTGAGGAATCAATCAAACAGTTCAAAATCTTCAGAAATCAATTCAATATCTTGATGAGTCAAATCAAATCAATAATCAAAATCAATTCTTGAGGATCAATCAATATCTTGAGAGTTCAAAGTCAATAAATCCAATAAATCCTGAATCAATAACCCAAATGAATCCCAATGAATAATCCAATCAATTAAACCAATCAATAATTCCTAGATGAAACCTGAATAAGAACACAGAAAAAATTTGATTGATAAAAATAAAATGAAGTGATGAAATGGTCAGCAATGATTAAGAAAGGAAAAGAATCAATTTTCATAAGAATGAAATGAATGAGATGAAAATTTATGAGAGAGAAAAATTCATAGAAAATCATAAAAAATCATAAAATCATGAAAAGGTCATAATTGATGAATGAGAGGAAAAGAATATAAATGAATGAAAAGAAAGAATCAAATATGAGTTAATTAATTTAATGTCACAGGGGCTCTTCAAAGGGAAGAGGGCCTGGCACTCAGTAAACTGGGACTCACTTATGGAGGGCTCAAAGATAAGATAAGATGAGATACACTTAAGAGTGTTAAAGATAAATTGCTAAAGAATAAATATAAGAAAGAGCATCAACAAAAGATAAGAGTAAAAGAATAGAAGAGCCAACCACAAACAAGTCCAAGTCCACTGTTTCAACCTGTCAGAATGGAAAGAGAAGGGTTAATAAGGATATGGCCACCCAACTCATACTGTACAGGCAAAGAGAGAAATGCAAAGACTAACTTAAGAGTAAATAACTATAATACCCAAAATAAGGATAAGAATAATTATAAAATAATAAATAAACTAAATTAATTAACTGGGGAAAAGTCCCCAGGGGGGAGAAAGAGGGGCTGGTATATGTGAGAATCACCAGCCCTGATCCAGAGGAAGAATTTTCATGAGAATATTTGATGATTGAATTGAGTCTGGCCAATACAGGTCCTGTACAGCTGTACAGAACCTGTACAAGAGGTGTGGTGTATTTGAGTGATCATACAGTTCCATACTGGTGTATTGAAACTGTATTGGGTGAATCCAACGTGTACAGGTATTGACAGGCTGTATTGATGTACCAAGCTCTATGCATGTTTCAGAATGAAGATTGCTGAAACTGACTGCTGATGCAGATACTGGATTTGCTGATTTGAGGTGTTTGAGTGGGTGTATGAATGAATACCCTTACCCCTGATGGATGGTTGTTACATGTTCCTGCTTCATCCCAGAGTCTTGTAAATGATATCTTTTCAGATTTCTTGGATATTTTTGTTTTAGTTTCTTTAGATAATATTATGGTATTCTCAGGCACTGAGAAAGAACATGTCAAACATGTGGCCTCCATCCTCCCAAGGCTGAGGAACAATGATCTGTTTGCCAAAGCCTCAAAGTATGTATTCCATGCCTCAAGTGTGGAATACCTTTGATATGTTTTTTCAAGTGATTTACTCAATATGGATTCTCCAAAATATAAAAAAATAATCAATTGGCCTCAGCTCCAGAACTTCAAAGCTATTTACTCATTTATTGGCTTTGCCAATTTTTATAATCATTTTATTGAAAAATACTCCAAGAAAATCACTTTTCTGACTTTCCTTCTTAAAACAAATTCTTCCTTTATCTTCAATGAGGAAGCTCTTAGTCAGTTTCAAATACTCAAAGAAGCCTTAACCACTGCTCCTACACTTTCTCATTTCAATCCTTGTTTACCACTCATTGTGGAGACTGATGCTCATGATTATTCCTTGGCTGCTGTAATGAGTCAGGTGGATGACTCAGGAGAGAATCCCATTTCATTTGATAGTTTCAACCTTCTCCCAGCTGAGCTCAACTATGAAATTCATGATAAGGAACTTCTTGGCATAGTTTGGGCTCTCAAGTCCTGAAGAGCTTTTCTTCTTTATCTTTCTCACCCCTTTGAAGTCTTGACAGACCATTCTTCCCTTAAATACTTTATGTCTTCCAAAGTCCTTACTTGTTGTCAAGCCCACTGGGCTGAATTCCTCTTTGAGTTTCATTTCACTATTACCTATTGCCCAGGAAGACTGGAAGCTTTACCACATTCCTTGTCACATCAGCACAACATGTACCCAGATAGGGGGTGGACTTCATCAGCAAGAATCCTCAAAATATTAATCAATTTCTGAAAAAAGATGAAATTAAAGACTCAAGATTCTTCCCAATAAAGGTTGAAATGTTCTCAGACTTGGTTGATCAAATTCAAAAAGAAGTATGGCAAGAAAAAGAGTATGAATAAGTACTCAGGAAAATAGCAAGAAGTGAATCAGTACCAGAATATTCTCTTGAGCCTCAAGCCAAGTTATTATTATTCAA
Source organism: Austropuccinia psidii (assembly GCA_023105745.1). NCBI lineage: Eukaryota > Fungi > Basidiomycota > Pucciniomycetes > Pucciniales > Sphaerophragmiaceae > Austropuccinia > Austropuccinia psidii. The sequence continues at coordinate 8,863,055 of JALGQZ010000005.1, read as the reverse complement.
GGATAGAGTGGTTATTTCAAGAAATCAAGAAATGCAACTAGATATCCTTCAAAAGTGCCATGACTGATTCTTGGCTGTCCACCCTGGACAGGAGAAGACCCTCAAGCTCATCAAGAGGGATTTTTATTAGGCTGGCATGAATCAAATCATCAAGTACTATGTGTCCTCATCTCAGCAATGTTCAAGGAACAAGAACATTCATCATAAGAAGTTTTGATTACTCAAGCCTCTTCAAACTCCATCTAGTCCTTGGTATTCATTATCAATGGACTTTATCACTCAATTTCAATTGTCCAACAACTATGACTCAATTTGAGTATTTGTGGAAAGATTCTCAAAATTTAAAATATTCACTCCAACTTATTCAACAATTATGGCCTTTTACCTATCTCAAATCTTCATCATTAATTTCTTCTCCAAAAAAAACCTCCCAATAAGTATTGTTAGTGATAGAGGATGATTATTTGATTCATAATTCTGGACCCAATTATGTCAGCAACTAGAGATATCAAGAGATCTTTCAACTGCTTTGCAACCTGAAACAGATGGACAGACAGAGAGGGCAAATGAGATCCTAGAACAGTATCTTTGGATGTATGTTAGTTACCATCAAGATTAATGGCACATCTGGCACCTTCTGGCTGAATTTTCCCATAATAATGAAGAACATTTATCAACAAAGAAATCACCTTTTTTCCCCATTTATGGAAGAAATCCAAGCTTTGATTCAATTCACATTTCTCAATAAACACCTGCTGAAGCGTTATCAACAAAACTCCAATCAGCACAGGAAGTGGTCAAAGAATAATTATAATAAGAAATAAGGCAATTTAAGAATTATGCAGATAGAAATAGGACAATTCAACCTTATTTACAACTTGGGCACAAAGTATGGCTAGCCTCAAAGAATATCAAGACCACAATTCCCACCAAGAAGCTTTAAGAAAGATGACTGGGACCCTTTGAAGTCTTGAATAAGATTGCTAGCCATGCATATCACCTCAGGTTTCCGCAACAATGGGAGTCAGTTCACCCTGTATTCCATGTGTCCTTATTAGAACCAGTAAAAAAATCAACTATCCCAAACTGAAATAAATTGCCACCACCACCAGTCCCAGTGGAGGAGAAATAGGAATGGTAAGTGGTTCAGTTTCTGGACTTCAAGCTCAAGAGAGGTAAATTCAGGTATCTTTTAGAATGGGAAGGATTTAGCAAGGCCCAGAAAGATTAACTTGGGAACCAGATTCCAACATTACCAACTCACTGGACCTTGTCAAGGGTTTGAGAACTTTGCACCCTGACAAGCCTAGCACAGATACCTCAATAGTTTGATTTTATGGTGCTTGGTGGGGAGTAGAAGTTATGAAAGTAAGTTTGTCTCCTGGAATGCACCCTTAACGGGGTATTCTAACCAAATTTGCTGTAAGCATCAACTTGGCCACTTTGTGAGCACTTGTAAATCATTTGGACAGCTTCAGAAGTCCTTGAAACGTCAATACCCTCAAATTTGGACCTTCCATCAAGATATGGCCAAATTTCTTTTTATTTGTTTCTTTTTTGAATTATGCCATTTATATTTATTCAAGAAATTTCTTGATTTAGGTCAATTATGGCAAAAGGTTTCTGTTCTTTTATGGTGCTAAGTGAGGAGTGGGGGTTATGAAAGTATATTCCATATCCTGGTATGCATCTCTGAGGGTTCTACTTGTAAAACAACACCTTGGCCAATTGGTGAGAATTAAATACTTGGGTTTATCTTTCAGGAAAATTGATGGCTAAAATCAAGCAGCTCACACAAGAACCACAGCCCTCAGAAGTTTCTTTATTTTTCTTTTTATTTACTCTTTTTCTCTTAATTATCATTTTATTTACTTGTATGATTCTTGTTTCTGCTTATTGATTTTATAAAGCAGCAGCATCCCCTTACATATCATGTTTTAGGAGGTTCCATTCTTTTGATTTTAGTACCTATAAGAGTGGGGATAAAAGAAAAAAAACACAAACAAGAACAATAAAACTAGTTATCTCTACCCAAGTAATCAAAGGTATTTTGAAAATCATTAATCAACTCATAATACCATACAAACCTAGCAGCCATCTTCTCAGAAGCAGTACCAGGAATAATTTTATCATTAGCATAAGAGATAACCACACTACTATTTCTACCAACTCTTCTAAAAATCCTGGGCACACCATCTTGGCCTTCATTTGCCATATTTGGATCTTCTCTGGTGACCCAGACAGGCCAACACTTCCTCCTCTTAGATACTTGGGCAGAAGGGAACAGAAAAGGCCATTGATCCTCTCTTGTTCTGCTGGAACTGGCCACAGGTTGTAATTTCTGAGAGGTGACCATGGGAAATTGTCTGAGCTGTGGATTGGGTGATGGCCTCATTTATGAAGCCAGGGAAGGTCTGGCAGTGGATGGGTTTGGTGAAGGGGGAGGAATCGAAGATGGAATGGTGGACAGGAAAGGCTAGAAATTTCTTGGGGCAGTAGGTATGACTTGGCAGAAGGTTGAGAAGGTAAAATTCTTGAGCAATGGTCAATTGAAGGATTCACTACCTCAACTTCTTCACCATCAAATTTTACACTTCCTTCAGCATCTGGATCAGTGGGTGAATCAGTGATTCCTCTTTTTTGTTTCCCCACACCTTGGTTGTTGATCCTGGAAATTGGGACCTTTGAACTGGAATAAATAGGCCATCAAAAATTGGTCCACCTTTCCAAATCCCTTTGCCTGGATCCAGTCACTAAATCAAGACATCAGCATAACCTCAAACCAAGAAGAACACAACACTTACAGTTCAAATGGCTTGAAGTACCATCGGGAGTAGGGGCCTAAGAGACTGGGAAATATCTTCCAAAAAGCCCATCCTTCTTGCTCCATAAATACCACTTGAAGTTGGAAAGTGGCATCCCTGGATATTGACATGGCTTCTTCCCAATAAGGGAATGATGGCACTTTGAATACCTGGGGTTGTTTTTTTGGAAACACTGTCTTCCCTTATTAAAGAGCTCAGTACAAGAAGGATCAAGAACTTCAACTTCCTTGTACACATCATATAGCTGGGAAGGATCAAAATGACCCAAAGAAGCCATTGACTAAGGTGAACCCAGCTTACTGAAGATGCCAGAACCACAAATTACAGACAGTGGCAGCACAGAAGGGTAATTTTTAGTTATTTTAGTAACCTTTGAACTTATTCTAGAGTATGGAAGCAAAAGAGTCAAGATAGTCAGATATGCATATCAAGTTCTGAAAGATATCAAGGTTCTGGGCCCATGAATAAGGTTATGGCGCCCTCAAGGTCCTCAATATGGGGCCCCATTCAGAAAGGAAGGAGCTCCGTTTCAATCCTTGGGAGGTCCCTCCTCCATGGTCCTGGACTGCTCTCTGCAGGCCCAGGCCATGTGGGCCAATTTGGACTCTTGAAAGCCCCTTTGTCACAGGGGCTCTTGGGGAAAAGAAAGAGTGGCCTGGCACTCAGTAATCAGGAAACTCACTTGAAAGACTCCAAATATTGAAGAATATAAAATAAAAGAATAAAATTTTTCTAAGAAAATATGCAAGTACAAGATGAGATGCAATAAGAGAAAAGGAAGCCAAATTGCCAAAGAGCCAACCAAGTAAGTCTTTAATCACTGCTTCAACCTGCCATAATTATCAATTGAGTTAGTAAAGGATATGACCACCAATATCTGCTGACAGGAAAGCAAAGAAATGGAAAGGTGCTAAATGACTCACTTGATAATATCAGTATTCACTTAGCAAAAATTAAAAGATAAATAAAAATAAAATAGAATCAAAATATATTAATTAACTGGGGGACAAACCCCCCAGGGTTAAGGTAGGCTGGTATATGCAAAAAGGTGAGAGCTTGACTCCTTGATTCTTAAAGCTAATCTGAATTGAATCCTAGAAGCTATATTGATTTTCTGATTGAACGTATAGCTTTTCAAACTGAGAATTAAACTGGGTTGAATGATCTTCCCATGGTGTATGATTGAAAATACAGGTATCGATGAATCCAGACTGTATCCAATGAATGTTGTTTCCAAGGTGGATTAATGGAGAATTGACACTTGGAAAATGTTTTGGAAATGCCTCTTGAATATACCTTGAGAATGAACTGTCAGTATTCCCTTGGAGGAATACTGTGAATGAGAATACCCAATGACTGCTTGATGGAATCATTGGTATCCAAGAGTAACACTTGTCCTTGAGCCTTGATTAATCCTTGGGATGGAATGATTGCTGGATTACTTTATAGAATGTTGGAGTAACCATCTGATTTGGGCACCATTGGATTTCTGGTGAAAAACAATGCATAATGGTGTATAAGACCATTTATGGCACTTCTGGTTATTAAAGGGTTAAAATGCCCAAAGGTATTTGAAAGGATTTCAGGATTATCATGCATGAAAGTTGGGTTTTGGGGGCTTGAGAGGTTTCAAAGTGCTCTGGAGTGTTTTGGACATTTCTTGGTTTTTGGCCAAAACAGCTTATACAGTCTTAAAACTGTATTTGTGCAAAGTGTTCAAAAGTGCACAAAATGCACAAATCTTGAGTTTAAGCCCCAAATGGCCTGATTTGGCCATTTGGGCATTTTTCCCATAATACATGGGAAAATAGCACAAAGGGGCTAAATGCGCAAAGTGCGCAAATCTGTATTTAGAGCTTAAAAAGACAAATACAGGATTTTGTCTTATATTTCCCCTGTTGACTTGAAAATACCAAACGTTTACCAAAATAAGATAATGGCCAGGAAGGGACTGATGATGATTAAGGGGCCAAGCTCAGAAAGAATTCTTGCTGAAACATGCATAAAGCTTGGTTCTTCAATAAAGGCTGGATATTCCAAATACAGTATTGGATTTACAAGTCTGAAACTGTATGATCACCCAACTCCACCACACCTCTTTTACAGACCCTGTACATCCATACAGGGGCTGTATTATCCAAATCAAGTCAAATGATAATTTCTCTCAAGAAAATTCACTCTTTGGATGAGGGCTGGTGCATTCTCACATATACCATCCCCTCTTCCTTGCCCTTGGGACCTTTCCCTAGTTAATTAATATATTATATTTATTTTTTAACAAATATTCTTCTTTTTCATTTTGGAGTATTATATTTATTGGTATGAAGTTGGTCTTTGCATTTCTTCACCTGTTCAGTGGAGTTGTGGTGGCCATATCCTTATTGACCCTTCTTTTTCTTTATGAGAGGTTGAAATAATGGACTTGAGCTTGTTTTTGGTTTGATCTGTGATTCTTGACTCTTATTCTTATTGTTTCTGCTTTCTTATATTTATTTAATTAGCAATTCTGTCTTCATTACACTCCTAACTATATCCCATCTTATACCATCCTTGAGCCCTCCATAAGTTAGTTCGAGTTTACTAAGTGCCAGGCCCTCTTCACTTAGCAGAGACCCTGTGACATGAGACCTTCAAGTTGATGCTTATTCTTTTTTTCAACCAAGGATACATACCATATCAACTTTATATAAAAAATTGCTTCTTACATGGGGAAATGGATTTCAATGTCTATGTCATGCAAGTAAAGGATTTTGAGGTACCTGGAAAGGAGGGATTGGTGTGGAGCCTCAATAAGTCACTTTATGGCACTAAGCAATCCCCCAGAATGTGGCAAGGAAAATTAGTCTTGATCTCACAGGAATTAGAACTGACAAGCCCCGGAGGAGAGACCTCCTTGTACTGAAATCAATAAAGTACAATGTTCTTGTATGTGCATGTGAAAAATGGTTTCTTAATAGGAAAGAATGAGAACAAATTGCTCACCTTCCTTGAAAAACTGAATTTTAAGCTTAGTCTCAAGTATCAAAACAAACCCACTCATCACCTAGGATATTGTCTTGACTGGGAAACCAATGGCACCATTTATCTGAAACCACAAGACCTGATCTTAAAGATTCTCAAGAATCATGACATGGACAGTAGTTGGGATGTGAAAACCCAATGCAATGGCAACCTACTCAAGGCACTCAAGTCAGCTAGAGATCCAGCTAGGAATACAGATTTCCAACAGGAAATTGGAAATATTAACTACCTGGCGCAGCATACAAGGCAATGTATCTCATACAAAGTGAATTCCCTGTCTAGACATGCAGCCCATCCCACCAATAAACATTAGGTAGCTCTTAAAAACCTATTACAATATCTAAAGCTTAGTAGTAGATTATGCTTACATTATCAGAAAGCCACTTGCAAAGGGCATGATGTGATTTGGTTGGCCAATGCTGCTTATGAAAACAAAAAAATGGAAAGAAGTTCCATAACTGGTAACTTAATTACCTATTGCATTAATCCTGTGTCATGGTTAAGCAAGAAAAAGTCTCTTGTGGCTCAATCCATGACTGAGGCAGAGTTTGTATAGATGAATACACTAGGGCAAATCTCGTGTCAATCGTCGGCGATTGACTTCACATCAAGCAGGATAAAAGTCGGGCTCACGTCAAGCAAAAATCAAGCAAACGTCAAGCACACATCCTACTTAAAATTACACAAGACCCTCCTGTTTGCACAAACACACATCAAAGAGGTCCTTCAGCCAGTCTTGATGTAGGCGGGGGGTTTGACTTCACCAGGTCATCCATGAAAGGACTCTGCCTGAGCAGGATTGTCGTTTTGCAGGTGACACTGGTAGAGCCCACCGCACAATACTGCGGGTGCAGGTGCATTGGCGTGTGCGGGTGCGCTTGCGTGTGCATTGGCGTGTGCGCAAGGGCTGCTTCCCCTTCCACCATGATGATGACGCAGTTAGAAATTTTGGATGCTGTGAAAGGTGAGTGTGTGGGTTATTTGATCATTGAACTTGGCTTATTCACACTGTACCCAATGTCAAAATAGTAAGTTCTTTGTGGCAATGTGAAATAATGGGCTTTTCTTGTCACAATGGCATGTCTCTGTCACTAAATTTTGAGGCAGTTACTTCACTAGCAAAATTGCTAATGAATCTGAGAGATTTGCATTTTAGTAGACTAAATATCATGAAATAACGGCTTTATTATTAGAAGCAGTCCACATGACAGAACTTTGTTATCATACAATCCACAGTTACCTTCTATTTCTTCTTCAGATATAATCAAGTGTCCATCATCAAAACCAACAGCTTTATAAATATTCAGATGCGGCCAATCTGGTAAGAAATTCACATCAATCTTCAAAGTTTTTAAGATCAGAAAGTTATTGTTCAGTATGCTACATGGCTCAGAGACTTTAAAAATGCTATTAATAATACCAAATCGTTGTGAGTTGCCCCTCAGAAAACATATCACACTGTTGCTGACATTTTTGGACTCAGTTGAAAATATATTGTTCCCAATATTAATGTTTGAAACTGGAAAATACCAAGGTGAGACAATCCTTGAAGTGGGAGGACTTGTGGATTGCACGGCAGTGTCTAAGCTGATCCAATCAACTATTTCCCTTCTTGCATGAAAATTCTGTGAGTACTCAACCAGGCAATCATAATTTTCTTGGTCATCGCAGGATGGTTTGTTATATTTATGGTGATTGAACAGGGCAGGTGGCTGTAATTCAAAAAGCTGTTTTATTTCACATGGCACGGATGGGGATTTCAGGAGAACGGAAAGGTTGGAAAATCAACAGATATGTTGAAGTAAGGTTTTATCTATATAATCTATTCAGAGTTTCAAGAAGTTAGTCTTATTCAGTTCAGGTGTTTAATCAATGTGAATATATTGATCTTATTAATTGGCGTACATATTTTGTTATTTGTTGGCATTTTTGCAAATACTCCAATCAAGCGCTCATAACCCCATGTGGCTGAGGCTTGTTCTGGGCCCCAACGTTGGAAGAGTTCTGGAATATGATCAGCAAAATGATGATTTGGTTTACTTTTCTGTTTTGGGAACAGGAGTTGATTGTAAAGGCGGAATTCTTTCCAATTTTCAGCAAATGCAGTTGCATCATCTATTGAAACAGTCCAACTTGTGGCAATGTTGATAGCACTAATCAAATGGAATGTATTCTTGGTTAGTTCATTTTAAAGTTCTTCTGACTGACCCATTTTTCTTTGAATGTTCACGGATTGGTGTACATCTAATGACATCTGTTGACTGAGCATTAAAAATGGAATATAGACCTTATATAAGAGAGCCCATTCAGCGGGTTTTAAGCTACCATGAGAGGGGGAACCCATGTTGCGAGGTACTCTTGTCCATGATGAGGGAATTATTGTCTCAGATATGATTTGTCGGATATGCTCCAGAGCCTCACCCTTGATCTGGTGATCACTCAGTGCAGTGATATCCAATTCAGAGGGGATTTCAGAAGTGGGGATGTAATCCGCATCAAATGAAGGAATCTCCGCAGAACCACTAGATGGATTTTCCGTGTGAGGGGTGGGAATTGGGAAGTAGTTTTTTCGGGTGGAAGTAGTGGGCAGTGGCTCATTTATTATTTTTCCTGCGTCTCTTCTCAGGGAGCGGGCCTATCTCAATTTGATTTTATCAAGAGAGCTGTTGGAGGTCATGGAATCTGAGTCCGAACTGTTGGTGTCATTGGATTTCCTGCGGGACCTGAGGTAAATTTTTGATTTGGACTCTGGAATGCACAATTTGAAAGTTGCATGATCCTTCAGAATTCCAAGTATTAAATTATGCATTATGTCAAGATTAACCATTCTGGTTGCATCCCAATACGGAAGGTCTTCTAAAATTGAATATCCCACTCCATACTCAGAGAAAATCACTTGTCTTTGTTGTGGGGTTGCCCAAAGCCATTTGGCAACAGTTGATTTATGATTTTGATATGAGCGTGTGTAGTGAAATTGAGGACCAATTTATTCAATTTGAGCTTTGTGAATGGTGCAAAAATTACAAAAGTGGTTGCCTGAATGGGAAATAAATCCAGTAAGCTTGCGCATGGCAACCACATCCGCAATGGCTGTGAGGATGGCAACACGGATAAAGGATCCTGATGGACCTGTTGAGGTGGGTGAAAAATGGTAACCTTGCCATAGCTCTTTGAGCTCGTTGATGAGTGGCATTAATAAATAATTCAATTGGAGGGAAGCTGGCTCCTTCGGACCAGGGATTATTCCTGCAACATAGAGATTCTCTGGCTTCAATCTTTCACTTGGGGGGAGATTGAGACCAATAAGCATGATAGGTCATATGCTGGCCAACCGGGTGGACTTTCCATGTGCATTAAACCAGTCCACATAAATGGAGAAGGCCAATGCACCAGGAATGGACAAGAATGGGGGGTCATGGATATTTCTAGTGCCAGTGAAGCATCTCCAGACCAATCCATCCCAGACGTCACATTTTGGGGAATTTTTGGGAGTTTGGGATTGTTGATGTTGATGCAGAATTTCCATAATTCCAGCCCGCTGGAGAAATCTGGCAAGCCAATTTTTGAATGGTTGATAAATGAAATGTTTTGTTGGTATAAATTTTTGCTTCATGTTGGTGGTGTTTTGGGTGTGGGCTTCAAATGAATAGATGAATTTGCCTAATGATTGTGTGCAAGGGGGATCATGATCATTTGGGTCATTATGGTGTTGACAGTGGGGTTGGTCAGTTGTGACTGATTCAGTAAGACCATTAAGAGAGAAACATTGAGGACAACATATATAGTTTTGAATCACTGGCTCCAATTGGAGATGTTCAAATATGGTACTCAGATCTTGAGGTATATGGAATGCAGGAATGGGGGACCACTGGAGCTTGAGATGCTGGACTTGATCAGCAGGTTTAGGGCGGGGTTAACAATGCGTGAAGCCCTGCGGGGTATATTATACCTTAATGATAGAATGGCAGATATTATCATTCCAAGGTCTTGTGGGGGAAGGGTTTGACTGCTGCTGTATGGTTTCTGTGCAGTTGAATTGAGCCCCGGTGCTTTGGGCCCATGGTGAATAATCAGCTGGGAATATTTGATCCAATAGAAGTTGTGGGCACTCAGATCCTGATGCAGAAGTAGGGATGTTTGGAAGAGATTTGGGTGCAATGGTTGATTTGAGCTTTTTGATGTGCTGTTTATATTGGAAAGGTGTGAAGGCAGCTCCAGGGCTATCACCCTCAGGGGAAGAGTGTGTTTGAGTTGAGCAGTGTTGACACATGCATATACGCATTGAGGAATAGCGGCGGGTTGTCATTGTTGCAGGAATTGGGAGTACGGTTGGTTTGTGTATAAATATCTATGGCTGATGTGAAAGTGTTTAGGAGTGTTATTAATTGGCAAAAAAATTGAGTGATTATTTATGAAGGGGGAGATGATTTGAGCCAGCTGAGAATTTTATCCCATTTGTAATGGTGCATGAGCTGCATCTGATGGAGTGTAACATGTCTCATCTGGATGGCGGAATTGGTTCGGAGTTTAATTGGGTAAAATGCCATGCTGCTCAATGCTCATACATATTCTATTTTATTTACACATGGCGATACTGCGGTTTTGACCCTTGAGGGGTGTTCCAATAGGGATGTGTCAACATTGATTTGAGGGGATTGACATTCAAACCATGTACGCTGGCACGCCATTGTACATGGCTTAAACCTTATTACAGACATAACAATATAGCTCTATTACATAAGGCGTTGGAGTGCAGCTAAAGTCTTGGTATTTGGTTTCAGTGCAGCAGGGTTTGAATTGGTTGGAATGTGATTTGGATTGTCTTGCCTTTCTTAAAAAGGTGATGTCTCTTTTGTGGGTAAATCCTTCATGAATATACCCCTTTACAGATGTACAATGCTGTGGAATTTCAATGCATATATTTGCAGTTTGGATAATTCACAAAATGTGACAATGGGGAGGCGGAAATGTTACCAAATATGATTACTTATGGATGATGGGTCCCCTTTGAGATCAAGGGAATATTACATTATATGGTGGTAGGCCGTGCCGGGTGGTTTCCGACAAAAGCGGAGGAGCTCAAGAGGAGGCAGGGAGGATTCTCCACAAAAGAGTCTTATTGGACTTCCACGCAACACTTAGCTCGAACTATTCATAGAATTTCTCTATTCTAAATTTGAAAAGATTTCATCTCATATAACTCTATTTTATCATAATACTGAGGTGTTTTATCTAGTTAAAAATATTACTGTACTTTTTCGGCCCTTATGTCATCTTCCAAGTCACATAAATCCCGTTCAGGTTCTGTTCATGACTCAGATAGTGAATCTAGCATAGAATATGTTCAAACACAGTCACCATTGAGTCCCAACATTCCTCTTACAACCCCTTTTGCATCCTCAATGAATGTATCAGGTCTTAACATTGATGTGGGCAATCCAAAGGCTCCAACTTCAAGCACTTGGTCAATCCCAAATATTTCCGTCACTCCAATTCCCCTCAATCCCACTAATACACAAACGCATGTGTCTCAGGGGCCAGAAGGCACACGCTAATCACCAATCGAAATTTCCACGTGAGTTCCTCCTTAATCCCGGTCGGAATCCAGTCGCATCCCAGGATCCCTTTGGCCAAAGTAAACAGCCAACCCTCAATATTCCATCAGGATCTCAGGTTCATGTGGGTGATGAAAGGCGCATGGATGGGGGGCGACGAAAAAGACCATTGGAGAATGTAACTTGGAGTGATCTGTCGGAGGGAAATCCAGGATTGACACTTCATCAAAGTAAGCCATTTTAATTTCGGAGTATAACCTTTTTCACAATCTGATTTTTTTGTTTCATGGTTTAGATATGGCACCTAAAGGCAAGTCAGTCCGATCTCAGGAGCCAATTGAAGATTGTGAGTATGACCAGTCTTCATTAATTTTTTGATGTGCATGGCAGGTGATGAACTTTATGCATCTTCACCTCTGGTCCATAAAGAGAAAGTCACTGGCATCATCATCCATATGCCTCCAAACCAAGAACAGCTCATGCCAGTTCATCAAGAGAAAAAATGGTGGATGATGAGGATGAGAACATGTCTCCGACTCAAATGGCAACAAATGATGAATCAAGGAGGGACAATTTCATGGCGCATGAGCATGGCACTCAGTCAAATAATGAGTTCACCCATCCTCAAATGCCCCTTCCCCAGAGTATGCTTGAACAATCCAAGGTCAGACAGCAAAGGAACCAGGCTCGTAAAGCTCACAATGTGGCAAAACGTGCAAGCCAGAAGGAGCAACAAAAATGGCTGAAAGCAGAACTTCCAGAGAATGTCCATGGAATGAGATCAGCAGTACACGCACATTGCCTGTTCCTACTCAAAGTTAGGGATAAGGAGTTTTCCTCACTACCAGCACCACCAAGCACAGAAGAGCGTGAGATTGCAATTCAAGTGGCTGGTCATCTCGGTTATGTCCCCAAGGATGTTTTCAATGAGCCATCAACACAGGTTCAGTCTCAGGGTTTCCAAAGCTACTGCGAAAATGAGCTCCACAAGCTAGGACTAAAGCGATTCACTTGGGACTGGGAGAGCTCATGGCAACATCCGTTCAATGAGCTGATGTCTATGGTGTTTTACCGTACATTCCGTCTTGCACTGGTCAGCACCGAGTATCATCATTACTGTTGGAACAAGGATCATAATAACTATGGGGTCGTAGCGGCTTTAATGGAGCGATATTTCACTTATTTGAAAAGAGAATGGAAGTCTATTCAAAAGGATGCCGAGTATTTGGTTAAAAAGAAGGAGAATCAAAAACTCGCAAAGATTTGTCAAAGGGTTAGTTAATGTCTCTCTTCTTCATTGTGAGAAAAGACTGATCATGATCTACTTCATTATGTGCAGACCTGTGAGCGCCGTCGTGAATGGTGTGATACGGCTAAATTTCCCATTCTAGCATCACAATTCAATGACCCTCGAGTATGTTCAGATACTGAGGAGGTACTGGAAAATGGCCGTCAAGTTTACCGCAAAGTGGGATTACGCTGGCGCTCCCAGTTATTTAATGAATTCTAATCCAACAAGATTGGGAACACGGTCTTTGCCTCACGTGTGTATGAAACTCCGGAGAAAGAGGCCACACACCCAAGGGAATTTTTGGCTGCAAGCCAGGCCCCACAGGTTGTGCGGGGCGCGTGAGAACGTGCAGAAAATGACCCTCTTTGGGAGATCCCCACGCAAACATAACCAGCCTCAGCAATCATAGGCCGTGATTATTCTAATGCGGATGAGGCTGAAGCAAATCCACACTGATTGGCCTCAGGTTTCCACGCGCAAGCAGGTGAGCGTCTGCAGTCAAGCTGACAACCCAACCAAGAAAATAGGAAGTTGGAAGACTTGCAGTAGAATGTCTTCCAGGCGTGTGAAAGTTACCTGTGTATGACCCGTTGGGGGTGCGTATGAAAGCGTGTGTCTGCCCAACAATGAGAACGCGGGATGAACAAGTGCGGCCAGTCAAAGTTTGCCCTGACAATGACACTGGAGTGAATCCACTGTTTGTGTATGACCCAAATAATAAGTCATCCCATTATGGCCCACTTACATCAACTTGCGTTACATGGGCACCGTGCCGTAGTTAGGCAGAGCTGTCCAGCAAGGTGCATCAAAGGGATGCAGTTGAGATATATGACTTGATGGCTTGACGTGATTGCACGTTACATTGTTGAACAGCTTTTGCTCTGCCCTGCAGCATACTTTTACAAAGGTGTACTGCGTACTACAGTGTTGGCTGTACAGATTAGGAAGGTGTAATACTACTTCAGCCTGCATGCATATAGCGAATGTGCATGCACCTTCCGATCGTTTGCATATACGTAGCTCATGTGCCACATGCTCAGCATTGCCTTTCACCCAATTTGCACACGCAAGCTGAGCATGTCATGGTCAAACGCTGCGTGAGGAAGTGCTCAGTAAAGCCATGGAATGAACTATTTTTGCAATAGTTCATTGGAAGGCTCAGTTTGGAGCACTTCACCAAAGTGTGTGAAATGCTGCACCTGGCTAAAATGTCATCCAATGCAGTGCCAAATGCTCAGATTGTGTGCATACAAAAACGACTGAGCAATGGCTCAGCACGGTGCATTTGATATTGTTATATCAATGGTTCAATTACTGTGCAATTAAAATGTTCAGCCACTGAGAATTTCAATTATGACCCAAAAGAAAACCTGAGCAATGGGTCGAGGCAAGCTCACACTGTATTCACTTGTGTTACAGGCCCCCCCTTTGTTCACATACTATTACCAGGCCATACAGCCGGTAATCTCGCCACAGTTACTTGTGACCAAATGCACCGGGTGCATTTCTGCATTGCACCCACAATGCACATTCAATGAGGGCCTCACGACCACCCTCCTGGGTGATTGGGTGGCTATTTAAGGAAACAAAGGGGCTTTGACTGAGCTTGACAATTCAATCAATAGCAATACTCAGCCAGAACCCCATTGTTCTTCTGCCTCACGCCAGCATTTCCCTTCTCAGTTGCAGCATTCGCTGTGACTGAGCTTCAATTTTGCCCACACGCCTTGAAGCTGAGCCTTTTGCAGGTGCTGCAACTGCTGAGATCGTCTCAGCTTCAACATGGTATAAAAGACCATCTTCACACGACACGCCCTTCACTTTCTTTCTCACCCGCTCCACTTCGTTCAACCTTACCCGCGTTTGTCCTTCTTGTGTGTATTCCCCTTGGTCTTCCTGCCTTTCTACTTTTGTATTTCGCACTCCACTAACCCCACTCCCCTGCCTTTTGCCTGTTTGTTTATTCTTCTGATCCGATCATAACCTCACTTCTATCCACCTTGTGTGTTACCTCTTTTTTAAACTTTTGTCGACATTACATACCGATATTAATACTTATTTTTCTTCATGACTCTCTTCCAGACTTTGAAAACCTTCCAAGTAGAGTGTCTTTATTTTGTTAACATTTTAAATTTATAATTCATTGTACGCCTTCATTTTCTTTCTTGATTTTTTACTTTGTATGCAGTTACTAACCTCAATTGTTTTGTTTTTAGATGTCGTGCACTTTATGCACCAAGCGGGGTATCCCCTGCATTCGTTCCTCGACGACGAACAATGCTTGTGATGCTTTCCGACAAGCACACAAGAAATGTTCGTTCGTTGTCCGCCCCTTCCGACCATGAGGCCAGAGGAGTTCCCGCCCAAGACGCCCTTGCGAGGACTCCTTTGTGGTCGACGATGATGAAACGATTTCCGAGCGTGAATGGACGCCAGGCCCCCAAACAGGCCGACAGGAACAATTCCGGACAATTAGCCCTGTCCCCTCCTAGGCCACCATCCGATGGTCACTTCACTCCTTGACCGGAGCGAAGTGATTATCCGGCCGATGAAGGATGGCGATGGCAAGAGGACATTCGAGCTTGGGCTGATCGTCACCATGTCTTGTCACTGATGGGATTCAAACGCCAAAGTAAGTTTTCTTTCTCCTCCTTATCTCATTTCTCTTCACACAATAATACTGACTTTTTTCCATTACTCATAGAATAAAACCCCCCAAATCCCCCCCGACAAGACTCTCCCATTCCTAGTTTGCCTCGTGAGCCAACCCCGCGGCAACCCACTCCAGGCCCGAGTGGCACCCGATGGTCTGAGGAATTATTCCGCGGTAAGCAGCCAAAGTTTCATTTCATTTTCACTTTCACTTTTGAGTCGAGTGAACTTACTCTTACTCCTTTTTTAGAACCCTCCCAAACCAAAGAGCCACCTATTCCTGGCCCGAGTCCATCGTCCCAACCACCTGAGGACAATATGACTCGTGAGGCAGAACCTGAGGTGGCTCCTAGGCAATCCACGGAGGAACCTTATGGTAAGTCACCCCTTCTTTCTCTTCGATCCATATCCACTTTTCCTCATTTTTTCTTTGACGGTCTCCAGCTCGTCCTGCCACTCATCGCTCCATAATCATCATTGACGATACGCCCGTCGGATCCCCCCATCCCCCTTCTTCTTCACCGACTCCGCCATCTTCCCCTCCTGTTCCCCCTCCCTCCACTCCTACCCCGGTTCCTTCCCCAGAGCTCCCTCCCATTGCCCCCAAGAACCCAACTTCCTCCTCCCCCCTGGTGCCAAGATCCTCTCATTCCCACGATGACGCTCGCCAGGAATTCACCGACCCCTGACCAACCCTAATGATTCCTCAAGCCATCATCCACGAATTGATCAACCGAATCTTGTTGGAGCATCGCCGCTTGCTCCACATGATTCCTTTCGTGGATGCAACCCATCAAAATGAGATGCACTGGGAATTCCGGGAGGAACTAAACTCCCTCCTTTCCCAGCCACTGGAGGCTTATCCAAAGGAGGACATAAACAGGATAGTCTCCAAATTCCAAAAAAATAATCTCATTATTTCCACTTTTTATAATTTGTAATACTTTCTTTTAAATAAATTATTTGTATTCAATTATTATTATTTTCAATTTCTATTACATTCCTTGTTCACGTAAAAATTATTTATTTCCTCCTTAGAGAAAAACCCTGATTGCATGAGAATTATTTTTGTAAGCGCCCCACCAAAAGTTTGAGTGAGTATTTGTTTGCGTGAACCTCTTTTTCCAAAAATGCGCCAATAGTTGCCGTTACCGTCTCCTATATTTTCTTCTTCCATGGTTTAGAGCCATATCCATTCTTAACTGTAAAAAAGCGGGAGGTTCTGGCATGTGAGAAATCCACTCCAGATTCGTGAAACATGGCCTTTCCTATGGTCACACACTATTAATCTTACTCATGTATTGAATTGTTTAAATTGTCTGGAACCTTCACAAGCGTAAGGATTGGCGTGTGACTTGTTGGGAGCCTGCACAGGCATAAGGATTGGCATGTGAATTGTTGGGAGCCTGCACAGGCGTAAGAATTGGAGTGTGAATTCTCGGGATCCTGCACAGGCCAAGAAATTTTCAGCATTGTGGGGAACCTTCACAAGCATAAGGATTGGCATGTGAATCGTCGGAAGCCTGTACAGGCGTAAGGAATTTTCAGCATTTTTGGGAACCTTCACAAGCGTAAGGATTGGTGTGTGAATTTTTGGGAGCCTGCACAGGCATAAGGATTGGCGTGTGAAGCGTCGGCACCCCACATAGGCGTAAGGAACTTTTAGCATTGTTGGAACCTGCACAAGGATAAGGATTCACGTGTGAAGCATAAACATCCTGGACAATAGCAACAAACCAGGACAGATGTACGATGGTATGCCACCGTACATAATCCACTTCACCCCTTTTTCATGTGAGACACCCCATCTCCCGCACTCGAAACCATCCAATCCTAGTGTATATTGTCTTCTGCCTTACCCCACCATTATTTACCCAACACACATGCAAATCTCCTCATTCTTTGAATCGGCATGAGATTGTATTATCATCCCTGATTCGATAGCCCGCTCTCTCGCCAATCTCATAATAGCCATGGCTTTTTTGCCCCATTGTTTTTGCTAACCTGCTTGAGCATTGTGCGGACATACCCACTAGTGTCGTGCTTTTGTTGTCCTGTGCTGGATCAGTATAATGAACAAATGTACTACTGGCCCACACTACCTGAATGAGCCCATGAAATGCGGATAGATCAATCCAAAAATGCTCATTTGGGAAAATCAATTTTCCCCCTGTACACCGCTTTGACGCATCTCTTTGAATTTGGCCGGTCCACTTATCAGCTTGAAACCACCATCCCGAAGCATACAGCAATGCATCCTTATCAACATAAGGTGCGTTTTTGAATCCATTCATGGTGAAAGTGAGTGCAGAAGCAAACTTGAATGCACCCTGATTTGCAGGCATATTGGCTTCATAGTTAACTTGATCAAAAGATGGAACCCCCAATGAATTGTAGAAGTTTTGAATCTTCTCAAATAAATTATCCCCAACATATTGTAAGGATTGACCTAGAATGCAACCCACCGAGCTAAGATTGGCACCTTGGTTCCGCCATTCATCTTTTGCGTTTTCAATTTTCCCAACACTTCCATACAGACCAAATTATTCATTATTCGTGCTGCATTTGCGCCACCCAATTGTGAACATAAATCCCTCAAGTAATGCTCCATTGATTGCAATCGGGTCGGTGAATCTCTTTTCACGAAATAAGAATTGTGATAATTCATCCCATTGATTGACCTCGACTTCACTCATTGTTGTGAATGGTTGGAATTCGACAAGGGCAATGAGTAATCCGGTTGAAGAGAAAATTGCCACAGGGCCAAAGTGAATGCGGTTGATCTGATTGACATCCACAACCCTCCAAATTTCACTTGGGGTGATATTTGCTGATACTGGCATTGATGTTTGTGCTGTTGGGCGAGAGGAGGAAAACAACCTGTTCATTCGGGTCATTTTGCGCTCATTTGTCTTTTGGGATCTCCCACTATTCCTGAGTGGTTGAGGGATCACTATGTGTTGAAGCACACAAGATATCAGATACTGCCAAGGAGCCTTCTTTGGAACACATCCTTTGACTTCACTGTTGGAGCCCACATGACATTGGCACAATCTGAACTGACTAAAGCCAATGTTCTTCTGTGGGGCCCAATGAGGGTGCCAAATAAATGTGGAAGCATATATATATATCTATATATATACACTGAGATTAAGCGAGCAACTCACACTTTCCTTCCTCAGCCCAGCGCTTTCTTGCAAGTTCCCTATTTTCGTGAATGGCATGCTTTCAGCAGAAAATGAAATGAAACCAAATGATTACTGATTTATTAATATCACCTAAATTGAATTGGGGTTGATGAATCTTTTTTAATTGCGGCTAAAAAGAAAGATCACACCTGACCTTTGCAAATTTGCGATCTCAAATACCTGAACCTGAAAATTGCAGTGGATATTGCATTATTCGATTTTACATATTGATGTTCCCATGCAATCCCTTTCCAATCCAACCATTTGGAATATTGCAAGCACACACAAATGCAATATGCATCCTGCTGCGGATCCCTAGCTATCCTAGTCCTCTTGAAAGACACAGGAACATTTGGCCTATTATGGGCTGGCGGGAAGTGATAAACGCGACTTCCCGCAATGCCCCCGCGTGTGCTACTTGCGGGCACAACGCCTGACTCAGCTTGCGTCTTGTCGGAGTCTTTGCAATGCTGTATGGAGGCATGCCGCCGTACAATTACTATTGGTACTCAGACTGTGGCATCCCGGCAGTAGTAGGATAGGAAGTCATGATTATTAAATTCATAAATCACTTTGCAAAATTCAATTACAATCTATCTACTACAAAGCTAATCTAAAACGGGTCAATCCTGGATGTGAGTTTAGCTGACCTGGGTACAGTCAAGGTGACCTCATCACTTGAACCAAGACCGCATTTTTCCACCCAGGCATCACCAAAGTCTAATACTAAGCATCATGCAAATTAAAATCTAAGAGGTACAGTGGGGTTAAAAGACTCTGATGAGAAGAAACTTTTATTCAGTAAATTACATATATACTTATTAGTACGTAGCCACACTGGCTCCACTAGATTTTCACCCTCTGAAAGTTTTTCAGAAATGTCAATTAGTGATAAAGCCCCTTTAACTGAACTTGTTCTCCAGTCATCTGAGCATACCATCAAACTACGAACCCCCGCCGCACAGAATGCCACTAATATACCATAGCAAATTCGATTAATTCCGAGATTCTTGTGATACGCCAAAAGATCTTTGATGGCCTCATTTTTTTTTGAGTTCGTGAGTTTGCCTTTGATGCCATTAACTTCAACCTTTTTATGTGCATGTACCATGTTGTACGCAATCATCAAGTGGATTACTGTATCCATTAGATACTCCAGGTTCTTGTGCGGCTTTGTGGATATCTCATTGTCAGCCCCGCCACCTTCAATGCTGAGTTGAGTTGCACGTTGCTTCAATTTACTCAAGCATGAGGCAAGGTATTCAACTTCCCCCCGTTCGAGTCCAAGAGGATTGGTCAAATTTGATGTTGGTGCAACATATGGTTTGGGTGCAGTCACATCATATGAGACTAAACTAATGGATTCAAACATAACATTTTCCCAAAAATGTTTAACTGAATTGGCGGGGTAAAGGAGGCTCTGAACCATTTTGAAGAAGGAGTGTTCAGATTTTGGGAGATTCTCTGGAGGTTTAGCTGATTCCTTCATCAATTTGAGATTCCAAATGTTGTGATCAAAAAATGCTTCTGTTTCTGTTGGCTTAAAAAAATCTCACCCTGTATATTGCAATTTATATCACCAGTCAACAGCCAATAATCATGTATAATGCACAAAGATAAAACTCACCTCCCATCTCAAGGTCCTCCAGCCAGGCCAACATTTTAAGCTCTGAGTTACTGATCACCTTAATATCAACGGGCAGGAATGTATGAGCATCTTTTGTTGGTAAATTGTCCCATCGATTTTTGTAAATACTATTGGTATTATCAAGCCCCCTTTTCCATGATTGTTGAGTAATATTGGAATGATAATTCAAAATTCCTGCAAACTCTTCCATACGGGATAAAAATATTCCACTTCGGGCTCAGGGTCAGGAACTATATCAGTCATATCTCGTCCCATTGTATCATGTTTCATTGTTTCCCTTTCTTGAAAGGATTAAATATTCCGAGGAGAGGCGGGAGGGGTTGCATCATGCATTGTTTCATTGGGTATCGGGGGGCTTTCAGTATGTGTAGGTTCATCATGGATTGTTTCATTGAGTATTGGGGGGGGGTTCAGTATGCGGAGATTGATTATCAATATGGTCCCCTTCAACATTGATAATTTCATGACCTTGATCCCAAGAATCGTTTGCGGCTTCAAAGGTACGGCGTTTTTTGTTTGTTTTTTTGGTCGCATGTATATTTGGTCTTTTTCCTAATCCTTTGCCTGGAAATCCAATTACGACTCGAGATCCTTCAGGTAGAGATTCTCCGACCTCCACACCTGCCCATATATTGTAAGCAGCTATTTTTATCACTTTTGTTTTGAATTAGTAATGGACTTACGGTTCAAATCAATTTTGAGCAGGCTCATGGCTTCAGCAATCTTTTGACGCAAATAATCAGGAATTTCACTATCATTTTGGATTTTTTTGGGCCTTGGGATTGTTTGAGCAATGTTGGAGACAAATTGTTCCTTGGATATAATTTCCACCTCCCCACTGAAAATTACATCATCTTGCCCATCACCTTCTGTTGGTGCACAAGGTTCAACAGTCTTTTCCTTATCATAACTTTTAAAATTTGGTTTCTGTGAGCTTGGAGGCTGACCTGGAATTAAGGCTATGACACAATATCAGGTTTTGGGAGATTAGAAATATTCAAGATGGATGCATACTCACATTCTGGAAGAACTGGTGGATCTTGATTATCTTCATGTGACTGGCTCTCTACTTCAATGCCTAATTCACGACTACTGGCGATATCAGAGATTTCACTTCCACTCTCTGGGGCTGAAGTTGGTCGTTCATTGAATTCAGTTGAATTTCCCGGGGTTTGGGCCATAGCGGAGGTAGTTTATTAAGCAAATAGATGGTGACAAGTTGATTGATAACTTGTTTGAAAATTTTTGAATAAAAAGATCCAAATTGAAGAAAAAAAGTGGAAGTAAAATAATCACATTTGCAAAATGCAATTTGTCGGGAAATTGAAGGAGGCAATGTTTTGAAAATTATTTCATATCATGCAAATGAAATCACTTCCCTGTGAGACATTGAATAAATTTGACTAGTGAGAAACCTACTAAAGTCAACTTTTGAACTTTTCAACACTCATGAGGTAAGTACTAAGCAAAGTGTTCCATTTGAATGATATGAGATAAAATGGTTTTGTCGGGGAAACAGGAGACACAATTTGTAAGATGTGACTAGGAAACTGATGATAATATTACTATTAATCGACAGTACTATGTCTGTTCTTATGAGATATAATAATAAAAAATTATTATAACCACAATTAAATAATTATAAAATTATTTCTTTCACGTGTTATACACTACTAGTGATTATAACAGTGAGCAGTAATTGTCTACTAGAATCAATTACAAGAAGAATTTAATAATAAAATTATTTTAATATATAATTATCTTTTACAAGAATAATTATGAATATAATTCTTGAAGAAAACTATTACTAGAGAAAAACTTTAAGAATTAAAAATAAATGACTCACTAATACTCCAAAGAACTTATTGATAGATAAGAGTAGAGAAATTTGATGTAGAATTGTGGATTTAAAGGATCAAAAGGATTTATAAACGTATTACAACAATATATAGTTGGATTCTATGATTTCACGTCTTTCTGGATGATTTTGAAAGATTTAAAACACTTAAGAATAGCTTTAACTAATACTTACTTGTTGGTAATAATGATTTAATAAATTTATAAGATGATGATACGGAAAAAACAGCAAGAATAGGCTTCTTTTAAGTCAACAACAGCTCACAGAGGCGTGCCATGGAGCAAACTGACAAAACAGTGAGTGAGAAAACAATAAACCCTTTTGGATTAATGATTGCATCATCTGTTGTCACGTAAGATTATCATAATTACTTAATTGATGCTTTTACGTGACTACCAACCCCAATATGGTTAAGAATAAAAGGAGTAACATCTGTAAATCTTCTTTTATTCTAAAATAATCATTGATTTCTCAAAGTTATCAATGTTATTGCAAATTTCATCACAGGTTGTAATTACTGTGAATTTTTGAAGATTCAGTGTTTCACATAGAATGGTCAAAAATGGACTGTAAGTAAAACTTTTAATTTTACTAGTAAAACCATAATTTTTTTTGGTTGTACCATAGATAATACAGTTCTTCATTGCTCCTGAAAGTTTCAGGAAGATTCATTAAGAATTGTATTTTTAATGAACTTTTGAAGTTTTTACCTCATTTCTACGTAGAATTGCAAATAGCAGTATTTTGCTGGTTGCTATGAGGTAAATCAATCAATATGGATCCCAAAAGGGTTTAATTACTCTTTTAGGGTCTAGTCATGGAAATTCATCAAGAATTGACGTGGTTACAGGAGCCTAAGTAGCATATTACCTCCTTGGCACGTCAAAATAGCAGGTTATTTGCTATTTTTCTTATGATTACAGTAGGTGTAACTTGGTAACCAAGTTCCCAAAGAGTTTTAGTTTACCAATTGGGCCAAGATGAGCCATGGATCCATTATCTGGAGCTATCCACGCCTCTGAGGCCTCAGAAGTTGGGTACCCTGGCTCTCTTTGATGTCTTTTGTCCCCCTTGCTTATTTTTTACATCAAAATAGTAATTTAAGCTTCAAGTGAGATATCCACTACAGGTGTACCAAGAGTCCATGTAAGAATACCATAATATTAAGTGCTCAAAACATGAATAACACTATTCTTAGTGTATATGTAACATGGGATTTCTCACTTTCCCATTATTTTGGCTAAAAATCAAGAAAAACAAAAATTTTCACGGATCTTTTATGTGGTATTAATGATGTGGTATTGAAGTATTTTCCATTTTACCACCTCAAATACTTAAATTGAGCTTATTCACTCTATGGAGCTACCCTAGGTGAATTTTTGTGTAGAATCCAAATCTGGTCTTAAATCCATGGATTTACTTACTCAATAAAAAGTTATTCATCTTTTCTGAAATTGAAAATGATGAATTTTGGATATATGCATGACTTATGAGTTTTGCATAATTCAAAATTTCTTTTTAAGATAATTGTGGCCTATTTGGGTATGTAAAATATACCTCAAGGCTCACATTCCCTCCCACCAAAAAATAAAATTGTACTACAATTTTATTAGTGATAAAAGAATAAGGCCCCAAAAGGGGGGTAATTTCCACTGTCCAACCTCTTTACATTACTCAGATCAAGTAATTTAAAGCACATTCATAGACATATTCAGGCTTGTGGCCTTCTTTCATGTCTAAATCTTGTTAAGAGTTTATCTGAGTCAGGTATTTCTGATTCTGCCATCCATTCATCTTCATGTACTGGATTTCTATATCTGACAAGATATTCTCTTTGATTTTTACCCCTAAGTCTCCTTTCTTTAATGACTTTCTTTATCTTTTTGTCTTCATTCTGTTCCACAGGTGGTACAGTTAAAGGAGTTGGGTTTCTTAAAGGAAACAATTCTTTATCAGCTGGTGTATAAGGTTTTATCAAGCTGACTGGAAATGTGGGGTGTTTATTTTCCAATTCACCACTCAATTCCACTTGAACTGCATTGGTTCCATGTAAAGCAACAATAACAAAAGGTCCTACATAAGAATCTTTAAGTTTCTTTGGGCCTTTGATATTATTAAAATTCAATGTTGAAACTAGAACTAAGTCCCCTACTTTGAAGTCTGGTACTTTATGACTCTTGTCCCACTTCTGTTTTGCATAATCAAAAGCATCATTCATACTCTCTTTTTCATGGTGTTTTACTTTATCAAGCATTAATTTGAAGCTGGAAGCTGTAGGATGAATGTCAATCAAGTCTTTCCTCAGTGTGTCTGCTGGGAGTCTTGGATTCCATCCCTTTTCTAACATAGCAGGAGTTTGTCCTGTGGAAGAATGGACTGATGTCTTTTATGCCAATTCTAATTCTGGTATCAGAGTGCACCAGTCATGGGTAAAGCCATCTGAGTCTTTGAATTCTAATCCATAAGCACAAAATCTCCTGATCATGTCTTCTAAAGTTTGAATCATTCTCTCTGCTAGCCCATCTGTTTGAGGGTGATATGCTGTAGAGAATGATAACTTAGTCCTGAACAATCTATGAAGATTGGTCCAAAGTGCAGATGTGAACTTGGGATCTCTGTCACTTATGATATTCTTAAATAACCCTGTATGAGAAAGAACTCTACTCCATAAAAGAAGAGCTGTATCCATAGCAGTGTCATCTTTATGACATGGTAAGAATATGGGAGTTTTGCTATATCTGTCTACAATGACTAAACAAGCATTATGACTTTTGTTACCACTTGGAGGAAGTGCTGTGACCCAATCCATGTGAACAACTTCCCATGGGGATTTTGGTTCTTGAATATGGATCATCAATCCAAATTTCTTGCCTGTACTCCTGTTTGCTTTTTGGCATCTATCACAGGTATGGCAATATTCAATGGTTTCTTTTCTCCAAGATGGCCACCATGCACAGTTCTTCACTTTTTCAAGTCTTCTGTCTTCTGATAGGTGTCCAGAGTAAATGCTATCATGGCATTCATGAAGAATGGTATTGATAAGTAATCTACTACACAGTGTCATCACACAAGAATGTTTTTTTCAATGGTAAATAATCCCATCGAACAAGTGAAATCTTCCTTCAGAATAGGAATTTTTCCAAACTTCATCTAGTGCATTAACCAAAGATGTATCTTTGCAGTCTTTATCCAATAAAGAAGTCAAGATATGGCAATTCTTGTCTTTTTTATAAGACTCTCTGACCTCTTCAAAGAATTCAGTCCCAATATCAGTTATGTTAATTCCTTCAATTGGAATCTGTGGTTCAGCTTCCAAAGGTACATAAGCTGGGTTATCAGGAGTGTTGGCTAAAGCCCATCTACTAAGTCCATCAGCATTCTTGTGAATGTTTCCTGCTTTATGAACTATAGTCATGTTTCCTCTATATTCTTGAATGGCTATTTGCCATCTCAACATATGTCTGTTGGGAGTTTTCATGTTAAGAAGTGATTTTACGGCATTACAGTCAGTTATCACTTCAAAAACACTGCCATCAAGATAATAGTGTAGTTTCTCAAGTGCCCATACCAAACATAAGCACTCCATTTGGCTTGCACCATATCTGGCTTCTGTTGGTTTGATTTGTCTTGAGATATAACAAACTGGTCCTTCCGTAGGTTTGTCATCAATAATCTGGACTTGATGTAGGGCTGCCCCTAGTCCATCTCCACATGCATCAATGTACAATTTAAAAGGAATATTTCAGTCAGGCATGAGGAGTAAAGGTGCTTCTGTAAGGGCTTTTTTTATCTTCTCATAAGCATTAATTCTTTCTTGTGTCATCTCAAATACAGTCTGTTGATCACAGATTCTATAAAGTGACTTGGCTAGAATTGCAAAGTCTTTCAGGTGCTGCCTATAGTAACTGGCAAACCCAAGAAAAGACATCATTTCTTTTTTATTCTGGGGTATTGGTTTAAGTAACACTGCTGCTACTTTGTTTTTTTCAATACCCAAGCTTAAACCAGAAACAATATGTCCTAATGCTTTGAGTTCTTCAAAACCAAAATTGCATTTCTTAAGTGAAATTTTCATGTTCACTTCTGCAACTTTATGAAGTACTCTTGCAAGTCTTTTAAGGTGCAAAGACCATGAGTCAGAACATATAATAATATCATCAATATAAATGATAAGCCATCCTTCAGACAGTTCTGTGGGGAAGATGGTATTCATCATTCTTTGATAATGAGATGGAGCATTTTTAATGCCAAATGGCATTCTAAGATACTCAAAAATGCCACAGTGAGTGATAATTCTAAGTAATTTCTTAGCTTTAGGCGTCAAAACATTTTGATGGAAGCCTTTCAATGCATCCATGGATGTTATATACTTGGCTTTAGACAATTGAGTCAAGGTTTCTTGAATTCTAGGGATTGGATACCTATCTGGAACTGTGTAGGTATTCAAAGCTCTAAAATCTCCAACCATTCTTGACTTATCATTATGCCATGCAATAATAACAGGTGTTGTCACTTCAACTTCCTCATTATGGCCTACTTTCCTTAGCACACCAAGTTGGATCAACTCTTGGATATGTTTTTCCAAGGCCTCTCTAGCTCTGGGACTGGCTGGATAAGCTGGTCTTCTAAGTACTGGAGGATATGGTCTGTCAATATTAAGAGTAATATCAACTTCATGTCCTCTTATAGCGCCTAATGGTTCATTATCAGAGGCAAATGCATTTTGATATGTGTATAACACATTAATAAGCTCATTCCTCATCTTTGGTGACAATGATTGATTAATTTGTGCTTCAACAAGTTGATTAGTCACAAATTCATCTTTGTAAGTATCCTTGACAGAAGATACTACAGATATCTGTTTTGGCATATTGGAGAAAGCAAATTTTTGTCTCTTGTTATCTCCAATTGTGAAATATCTGTCTTTATGGTTATTTATATCAATACCATAAATATTTAAATAATCATTTCCAAGAATGATGTGCTGAGATGTGCAATTATCCATTACTACAATCTCAGTTTTCATTCTTACACTTCCTGCTGGATGTGGGAATACAATACTAGTGTCCAATATGCCCAAGGGGTACATATTGTTACTGGCACTACTGAATTGTACACCTTCTATTTGTAATAGATGGTTTTTCCATCCAGGAAGTATAATTTGGAGATAATCTTTGCCAACACAAGTGCAAAATGCCCCTGTATCCAAATTTACTTTGGCTTCAATATCACTCATCAGAACTGATGTGATACAGGATGCTCCAGCAGTATAACCCTTTCCTCTAGCAGGTTTTGTTTTACACATTCTGGCATCTTGGATATTGATCAGGTTGCAGCAATCTTCACTGTACTGTGGCAAGTGGGTATGGACTTCTGTGACCTCAAAAAAGCTGAAATGTTTTCAATGGGATAGTCCTCCACTGGTGTATCTTCAGAGACTGCAGAATCTTGATCAGACTCATCTTTCTCCTCAGTACACTGAATTCCTTCAATGACTTGAACTTCATTGATTTTTGTCTTCTTAGGACAAGTGTTGGCTAAATTTGAAGTAATTCCACATTTATGACACCTCAAGACAGGTCTTTCTGGTCTTCTTTCCTCTCTAGGAATCTTTGAGACTATTTTGGACTCTATTGGGTTTTTAATCCAAGTCTTACCAATTTTTGTCCTGGTAATGATATCTTCCATAGCATTAATGTATTCCTCTATTGAACAAGGTTCCACACATCTGCTTTTGATAGCATGTTCCAGTTCTCCTCCACACTTTCTTAATATTTTCATATTAATCATAGTGTCAGACATATCTGGGTGTAAAGCAGATAATCTGTCTTTTTGTTTGAAGAACCAAGTAAGTGGTTTGTCTTTTTCTGAGTTAAAAATGGCACTTTAAAAAGCATTCTCCATTTTAAACCTCCAAGAATTATTGGCCCATTTGGTAATCACTTCAGATTTCCACCAAGACCAGTCATGTTTACCATGATCAATCCTCATTTTGTAATACCATTTCTTTGCAGTTCTGGTAAACAAACAGTGTAGTTTTCCCACTATGATTTCATCAGGTATATTAAAGTCTTCTTGCAACATATCAATAGTCCTGATGAATTCAATATGGTTGTATTCTCCTTCACCAGAGAATGTTGGCCATTCTTCTATTTTTGGAATATCTCTTGCAGAGTAGGCATTTTCTCCCAAGAATGGTGAAGGACTTTCTTTAACAGAGAGTTTTTCTTCAGTCAAAGGTGTAGAATGTCTTGGCATATGTGGTTCATGATTCTTATGAATTTGTTCCACACTTGCAATTATATCATTCTTCAATTTCTGCCTCTCACTGTCACTTTTTGCTAAATGTATAGCAAATTGATTGGTGTTCTTAACTATTTGTAAGACATGGTCTTCAAGAGTTTTAAGTCTATCATTTACTTTAAAAATGGAAGGATCTTGTGTGTCATTATTTTGACATTGGTTCTCAATTCTTTCACAAGCATTGCTAATTGACTCAAGGGTGACAGTTGTCAATTTATGCCATTCAGAATGTTGCTTGTCATTTTTCTTTAATTCATTTATGTCTGATGTAATTTGCTTTAACTTTGACTCAAGTTTGCCAATTTCTACATTAATACTTCTATGTACATCAGTTATTTGCGTGGAAAAGTCCTGTTCATCCTTTCCTGCTCCTTGGCTGTGAATTCCATAAGAGTTCTGGCCATATTGAAGACACTGTCCACGGCTGAAGGCTCCAATTTGGGGATCCTGTACCCTTGTGGGTAAGGTCTGTGCCAATTGGCTTTGCCTTTGCCCTTGCCTTGATGGTTCTTGGGACCTCTCTGTTTCTTTTGAGGTCCTTTGGGCTTGTCCTTGGACGCTTCTGGAGCTGGTTTGGAGCTGGTAGATGCCACTGGTGCCTCTGTCTCCAAACCTGGAGTCATTTCCAACTCTTTCTTCTGGTCTATGGATAAAATACTTTGGTTCTTCAACCAATTCTTTATCTTTTTGACCTTGTCTTTGCAAGACAGGGGGCTCCATCCTCCTAAGAGTTCTATGGTCTTCTCCTGACCCAGAAAGCTCTTGATGTGTAAGTAGGAGTTCATGGCCCCCTGCCAAAGGCTTGGGCAAATTTCCCACTCCTCTTCCTTGGCTGCTCTGAACCAGTTTTTGTACTGGCATTGATATATTTCTATTGCTGCCACCTGAAAGTGGTTCAGCCCTGGAAATATTACCATAAATCAGTTCAGGCTCAGAATTTACGTCAAAATCTGTTGGTACAGACCTTGGGGAATGGGGGGGAACTCTGGCATCCTCCAGATGTGCCATTCTTGTGGAAGATTTGGCACTTCTGGATTTGGTCTTGCCTCTTCCTTGTCCATATCCATCTGGTTGGACTGAATAGTTGCTTCCATTTCTGGTATGCACCATTTTCACGTCAATTTAAAGATAAAAGGTGAAAAATATAAGATAAAATACACACCTTTTGGTGGTAATTTAGCTTTTTCTGAGTTGAATAAGGTGCCTCTTTTAGCAATCTGCACCTCAATACTGTCTTCAGATTCTGGACTATTGATGTATCTTTTACTGAGTCTGTTACCAGCTTCACAGTATTTGATTAAAGACACTTAAAGAGAAAAAATATGATAAAAGAAATTATTTTTGTGTTTTAAGATATTTTTTTTAAAGATTTTTTATGAATTTTATTATTTTTTTAATATTAAAAAAATTATTCTTTTTAAAGTAAAAAAATTAAAATTTAAGATTTTGAATGAAAATTAATTCAGAGTAACTCAAAGAATAATTTTATAAGTTTTTGGATGTGAAAAAGCCACGTGTAAAACAGTATAAAATTAAACCAAATTCCTCAATGAAAAAGATTTCCAAAACAATTTCAAAAATAAGAATTATTTTGACTTTAAAATGAAAGAAAAAAATATTCAATCAATATATTTTAGAGCTCAAAAATATATTAATTAAGGGTACAAGGTTCAAAAAACACGGCCAGGCCCCCAAATGTAAGATGTGGTAGGTATGGTGGTTTTTTAGAACACAAAAATGAAGTCTAGAATATGATTAAAGCCAAGTCTATGGATAAAATCACGGCCAGGCCCCCAAATGTAAGATGTGACTATGAAACTGATGATAATATTACTATTAATCAACAGTACTATGTCTGTTCTTATGAAAGATAATAATTGTGAGCCTTAGAGGTAATTTCATATACCCAAAAGACCACAAATATAAAAAATAACATATTAATATAAATAAAATAAATTTATTTATATTATTAAAATAAAAATAAAAATATAAATATAAAATTATATTAAAAATAAAAAATTAATTATAATTTAAAAATAAAAAATACATTAAATTTTGTAAATGTAAAATTACATTTATACTTGAAAAAAATTAAGTAAAAATGAAACTTTAACAAAATTGTGAGAAAATAAATAAATTTGGAAAAAAAGTTAAATAAAATTTATTATAACTTCTAATCCAATAAATAAACATATAAAATTTATTTCACCATTGGATTCCTCATAAAAAATCAGGTGGGGTCACCTCTGAGTGAAATTCTTGTAACTCAACTCTAAATAAGCTTAAATTAAGTTTTTAGTATTTTCAATACAAAAGTTGAAAATCCTCAAAACTTTAATTTAATTCACACTACATGTGGTGTTAACCATCAATTTTTGTGTTAAAATTGAGGTGTTGTGTTTAGTTTAGAAGTTATGAGGAATTGAAGTATTTTCAATTGAATTTAATTGAAATGTCAAAATGTGCGCGTGTATTACATAAGTGAACTTTGATTTACATATGAGGTGTCAATTATTACTGTATTGTACTGTACAATTGAATTGAATTACATATGTAAATTATAAGTATAGTACATGATGAGGAATTAAAGGAAAAATAAATTGGAAAGATTAAATTTGGGGGGGAGAAGGAACTCCAGCTCTAAGGGGGAGTTAGACCCCCAAAATCCTTGCTGAAAGGCGTGGGATGTCAAAATTCACGCAAAAGTTCATCACTTTTGGCCTGGAATTGAGTCACAGGGTCTGTGGACTTAATTGATGATGAGGTTTTGATACCAACTGGGGTAGTTTTAGCTGTTGCCAAGAAGGTAAAACTACCCTTAAGATAAAACAACCATAGTAAAAACAGTTTTAACTGGTTTCTACGCCTCTTACACACATTCTGACGTGTTTTGAAGGCTCTAGGCCTAGTATTGCTATAGTAATGGCTGATTTAAGGGTCTAAAATGGCTAAAAATGGCTAAAAATGGCTTAAACCAGCCCTTTTTGGTCTAAACCAGGGTTCAATGATGCCATAATTGGCTTTTCTGTTGTCAGACTGTTTTTCACGACTGACAAGAGTAAAATTTACTTTTGGAGTAAGAGAATTGATGGCTATAAAAGAATTTCTTCTTTGCCCCACTTTTCTCTTCATGTTAGAATCTTTTCCTTTTATTAATTAGTTTAAACACTGTTAAACTAATCAATCAAAGATTCCAACCACCATTTATAAATCATTTTAATCCTTTTAACCACGTGAAAAAATCATTATAATCATTGTTTGTAACTCTTATAAT
Organism: Austropuccinia psidii; assembly: GCA_023105745.1. Taxonomy (NCBI): domain Eukaryota; kingdom Fungi; phylum Basidiomycota; class Pucciniomycetes; order Pucciniales; family Sphaerophragmiaceae; genus Austropuccinia; species Austropuccinia psidii. Next base: position 8,831,440 of record JALGQZ010000005.1, on the reverse strand, counting down.
CATTTTTACCCCTGAACCACCCCAAAAGTGAATTAAAGCATCTTTCATCACTGTAAACTTTGTCACTTTGTTTCCAAATTCACTCTGGTCACTTTTGGGTGTGTTTTCTCTTTAATATCCTTTTTAAAGACTTTTTTCTGTAATTAATTGCTTGCAGTTCTTTGCTCAATTAATTCCAATTGAAATTGCTCTTGAAGAAATTTCTTTTGTAGCCTTAAAATATCTCTTGTAGAGTATTTTTTGGATAAATTTTTATTGTTGGTAAAACAATAAAATTTTATAATATTATTTTTTTATACTAATAAAGTTATAAACAATAAAATTGGCGTGTTTTCTCTTAAAAATAATATTTCATACTATTTTTAATTGATGTTTACCTTATACAAATTTTGAGGACAGGAAAAGTACTTGATTTTTAATCAAAGTTTCATATCCACACCTTAAAATAATAGAAAATTATTATAACCACAATTAAATAATTATAAAATTATTTCTTTCACGTGTTATACACTACTAGTGATTATAACAGTGAGCAGTAATTGTCTACTAGAATCAATTACAAGAAGAATTTAATAATAAAATCTTCTTTATTAAAATAATAAAATTATTTTAATATATAATTATCTTTTACAAGAATAATTATGAATATAATTCTTGAAGAAAACTATTACTCGAGAAAAACTTGAAGTATTAAAAATAAATGACTCACTAATACTCCAAAGAACTTATTGATAGATAAGAGTAGAGAAATTTGACTTAGAATTGTGGATTTAAAGGATCAAAAGGATTTATAACAGTATTACAACAATATATAGTTGGATTCTATGATTTCACGTCTTTCTGGATGATTTTGAAAGATTTAAAACACTTAAGAATAGCTTTAACTAATACTTACTTGTTGGTAATAATGATTTAATAAATTGATAAGATGATGATTTGGAAAAAACAGCAAGAATAGGATTCTTTTAAGTCAACAACAGCTCACAGAGGCGTGCCATGGAGCAAACTGAAAAACCAGTGAGTGAGAAAACAATAAACCCTTTTGGATTAATGATTGCATCATCTGTTGTCACGTAAGATTATCATAATTACTTAATTGATGCTTTTACGTGACTACCAACCCCAATATGGTTAAGAATAAAAGGAGTAACATCTGTAAATCTTCTTTTATTCTAAAATAATAATTGATTTCTCAAAGTTATCAATGTTATTGCAAATTTCATCACAGGTTGTAATTACTGTGAATTTTTGAAGATTCAGTGTTTCACGTAGAATGGTCAAAAATGGACTGTAAGTAAAACTTTTAATTTTACTAGTAAAACCATAATTATTTTTGGTTGTACAATAGATAATACAGTTCTTCATTGGTCCTGAAGGTTTCAGGAAGATTCATTAAGAATTGTATTTTTAATGAATTTTTGAAGTGTTTACCTCATTTCTACGTAGAATTGCAAATAGCAGTATTTTGCTGGTTGCTATGAGGTAAATAAATCAATATGGATCCCAAAAGGGTTTAATTACTCTTTTAGGGTCTAGTCATGGAAAGTCATCAAGAATTGACGTGGTTACAGGAGCCTAAGTAGCTTATTACCTCCTTGGAACGTCAAAATAGCAGGTTATTTGCTATTTTTCTTATGATTACAGTAGGTGTAACTTGGTAACCAAGTTCCCAAAGAGCTTTAGTTTACCAATTGGGCCAAGATGAGCCATGGATCCATGCTCTGGAGCTATCCACGCCTCTGAGGCCTCAGAAGTTGGGTACCCTGGCTCTCTTTGATGTCTTTTGTCCCCCTTGCTTATTTTTTACGTCAAAATAGTAATTTAAGCTTAAAGTGAGATATCCACTATGGGTGTACCAAAAGTCCATGTAAGAATACCATAATATTAAGTGCTCAAAACATGCATAACACTATTCTTAGTGTATATGTAACATGGGATTTCTCACTTTCCCATTATTTTGGCTAAAAATCAAGAAAAACAAACATTTTCACGGATCTTTTATGTGGTATTAATGATGTGGTATTGAAGTATTTTCCATTTTACCACCTCAAATACTTAAATTGAGCTTATTCACTCTATGGAGCTACCCTAGGTGAATTTTTGTGTAGAATCCAAATCTGGTCTTAAATCCATGGATTTACTTACTCAATAAAAAGTTATTCATCTTTTCTGAAATTGAAAATGATGAATTTTGGATATATGCATGACTTATGAGTTTTGCATAATTCAAAATTTCTTTTTAAGATAATTGTGGCCTATTTGGGTATGTAAAATATACCTCAAGGCTCACACAATTCTTGTCTTAAATAGTCCACTTATTAGGTTTTAATTAGTGAGTCTCATGATTTAAACCCTAACCACAACATTGTGAATATACTGACCAATTTCCCCTTAGGTCCTGTTGGCAGAGAAGGCCACTCAGCATATTTCGGCGATGGCATCCATTGTGTACGCCAACAAGCCACCATACACTATGGATGTAGTACAGAAGTGTAAGGATGATAAGCAGGGTCGGGTCCCCTTAGGTCCTGTTGGCAGAGAAGGCCACTCAGCATATTTCGGCGATGGCATCCATTGTGTATGCCAACAAGCCACCATACACTATGGATGTAGTACGGAAGCTTAAGGATGATAAGCAGGGTCGGGAGGATGTCGGGAGGGCACTACACAAGCATAAGGATAAGTGGTGTCGGGAGGGCACTACACAAGCGTAAGGATAAGTGGTGTTGGGAGCATGTCGGGAGGGCACTCCGCGAGCGTAAGGATGGTAAGCAGTGTCGGGAGGGCATTACACAAGCGTAAGGATAAGTAGTGTCAGGAGCATGTTGGGAGGGCACTAGACAAGCATAAGGATAAGTGGTGTCGGGAGTGCACTCCGCGAGCGTAAGGATGGTAAGCAGTGTCGGGAGCATATTGGGAGGGCACTTTAGGAAGCGTAAGGATAAGTGATTTCGGGAGCATGTCAGGAGTGCACCACATGAGCATAAACATGGTAAGGGCAGGGGTGTGAAAGCGTAAGGAGTGGTGAGGACGGAGATGGGGGGGCAGTGTCGCAGTCTCATCTGGAGGGCGGTGCAGGCTCGTAAGCATGCGAAGCATTGGGGCGGATTAGGTGGGGATGCGGAAGCCAATGAGGTGAAATTACCCGAACATTGTGAATAGTGTTGAAATGTGTTTGGGCTTTGAGTGACATTCTCATGTGACACATGTGACAATTGATGTTGTCTTGACGCTGACGTGACGTGACCCACTAAATCCAGTGACTATAAAGTGACACTAACCCAACTGAAGCAAGATTTTATACTGACAGCGGTGCGACGTGAAGTCAATCGCCGACGATTGACGCGATATTTGCCCTGGTGATATATGTGATAAGAAACTCAGATGGAAAACTTATCTTTTTCAGGAATCTAATCCGAAGCTGTCTCTCCAAATCATATACATCAACAACTCCAGTGCTGTGAGAATATCCAGTCGATCCAGCCTGAATCCTAATACTAAGAACATAGAAATACAGTATAAGTATGATAGGTATCTTGTTCTAAAGAAATGCCTAATTTTTAAGCAAGTTAGTAAAAACAGAATTATAGCTTATGTTTTATCTAAACTACTATGAATTCGGAAGGTATATGAAGTTTGGCAGAAATTTCACCTTGAGAATCAAGGAGGAGGGTTAAAGTGACCTTACAAAGGAGTAGATAGCAAAGTAGCTATCTGTGGATAGACACTGATTATCTATGGCTAGTGAGTTGATCCTCCCCCTCTAAAACAACCACTAATTAGGGGTAAGGGTATTCATACTTACACCCACTCAAACACCTCAAACCAGCAAATTCACTGTGTGTATCAGCAATCTTCTTTGCTGAAACATGCATACAGTCTGGTTCATCAATACAGCCTGTCAATACTTGTAAAGGTTGGAATTGCCCAATACAGTTTGGATACACCATTTTCAAACTGTATGATCACTCAATACCACCACTCCTCTTGCACAGATCCTGTACATCCGTACAGGACCTGTATTGGCCAGACTCAATTCAATCATCAAATCTTCTCAAGAAAATTCTCTTTCTGGATCAGGGCTGGTGATTCTCACATGTACCAGCCCCTCTTTCTCCCCCTGGGGACTTTTCCCCAGTTAATTAATTTAGTATATTTATTATTTCATAATTATTCTTATCCTTATTTGGGTATTATAATTATTTGATTTTAAGTTAGTCTTAGCCTTTTTTTTCTTTCTTCGCCTTTACAGTATGAGTTGGGTGGCCATATCTTTATTAACCCTTCTCTTTCCACTCTGACAGGTTGAAAAAGTGGACTTGGACTTGTTTGTGGTTGGCTCTTTTATTCTTAATATTATCATTTGTTGCTACTTTTTCTTACATTCACTTATTTAGTAATTCATCTCTTGACAATCTCAGTGTACTCTTTTCTTACCATATCCTGAGCCTTCCATAAGTAAGTCCCAGTTTACTGAGTGCCAGGACCTCTTCACTTAGAAGAGCCCCTGTGACATTAAACTAATTAACTCATATTTGATTCTTTCTTTTCATTAATTTAACTTCATTTCTCTCATTCATCAAATTATGACTCTTTTATGAACCTATGAGTTCTCATGATAATGATTTCTCTATCTTCAACTTTCATCTCATTCATTATATTCATATGAAAATTGATCCTTTAATTTCTTAATCATTGCTGACCATCTCAATCTCATTCTAAATTCTATCTCAAATTCCAATTTCTATTTTTTGGTTTTTTTATTCAGGTCTTATCAGGAGTTACTGATTGGTTAATTGATTGGGAGTCATTTGGGATATTGATTCAGTGATTCAGGATTTTATTTGGATTGGACTGATTGACTTTGAATTCCTCAAGAATTCATTATTGATTATTGATTGATTTTGATTCTTGAAGATATTGATTGACCTATTGATTTCTCAAGAAGTTGAATTGACATTGAAGACACTGATTGATTGTTGAATTCTTCAAGATTTATTGATATTTGATTGACTGCTGATATTGACTTAATGGATTGATTGATTGATTGAATTTGATTTCACCTCAAGACTGTTGATTGATTCCTCAAGATCATCAAGATTATTGACTATTGATTTGGCCAAACTTTAATTCCTTATTCTCAAGTATCATCAAGTTGTTATTCTTAACTTCTCAATAATGCCAGTTCAGATTAGCTCTCCAGACAAGAATACTAGATCAAAAAGAAATCCAGCTGTTCTCACTCCTACAGCAAGGGTTCCTCTTGACCGCACCCCATAAGTTCATCAACTGAGTGCAAATCTGGACAGAGGACCACCAATGGAAGGAGCAGAACCCTACAGAAGAGGGGGAATAAAATCAAGGAGATCAAGATCTTTCTCTGGCCTATTGAGTGGCTACCCTGGCATGTCTGAAGGGGCAAGAGCAAGATTAGGGGAAGCTGAAGATGAAGAGGGGGTGGGGTCTGAAGAAACTGAAGTGGAAGCTGCCTTGAAAGGTGTCCCTGAGGCTTCTGAAACTGCAAATCTAGCCCATTATAATCAGCCTCCTGTCTCTCAAGCTGAACCAAACTTCCTCAAGATGATGGAGCAGATGACTCAATTCATGGGGCAACTCACTCAAGAAGTTGCTCCCAGGGACAATTCCAAAGCCCCTTCATTCAAGAATCCATCAATGAAGACACCTAATTCTTTTGATGGTACTCAAGCTCATGAATTGAGAGGATTTATCCAATCCTGTCAGTTAATTTTCCATAATGATCCAGCAAATTTCTTCTCTGACAGGAAGAAAGTTCTGTACTCAACTTCTGTTCTCACTGGTAGAGCTGGCAAATGGAATGAACCCTACCTATCCAATATTTCCAATGCAGAACCTTCCTACCTCCTCAATAATTGGCAGTTATTTGAAACTCAATTATTCACTCTGTTTGGTGCTCCCAATGAATTCAGGAAAGCTGAACAAGAGTTGGACAATTTGAGGATGAAGAAAAGTGTTCATGTATCCTTCTAAATTGCTGACTTCAGATGCTTAATTACAAGAATTGGAGATTGGGGAGAAAGAGCTTATATTCATGTTTATAGAGGAGGATTAGCATCAAGACTTTTGGACCAGCTGGCTTCCTACCCTGGTAATTTTGATACTCTTCAGGAACTCATGGACATTACCCTGGAATTAGATACCAGATACCATGAGAGACAGAAAGAGAAGGGTAGTCATCAAGAAAAGAAGCCTCCTGTCACTGCATCCAACCCTTCAAGGCCTCCTCAAGACTCATCTTCAAAAAGGCCTCACCATAAGAAGAATAAGATGGGCAAGCAATTTCAAGCTTCAAAAGACAAGCCCCATTCTGCTCTCCTCAATCAGGACAATAAATTAATCAGTTCTGAAAAGGAGAGGAGGATCAAAGAAGGGGATGTGTACTTATTGTGGTGGAAAACACCCAAATGAAAAATGCTTCAAGAGACCTCAGAAAAAACCTGGGTCATCAAGAGGCTTCCCTAGCAAGCAGGGAAAATCCTGAGTGGGGATCCTGATGTGTTCAATGGTTCTCACTTATTTCCTTCAAGAGCACAATTGTGCACTCTGAATATTAGTTTCAAGAAGTCTTTAAAGTTTCTTATTTTTTCTTTTGTATGTGATATTTCTATAGTATTCTCATTGATTCTGGTGCTACAAACTCTTTTATTGAAAAGAATTTTGCTCTCAAGTACTCATTGACCATGTCAGAGCTCCCTGAAAAGATTCCTCTTTTCATTCTGGATTCAAATGAATCCCCTGCCTTGTTAATCACGCATTATACCAAGTGGGTAGTTGAGTTTGCTTCATTCCCAAGCTTTGAATGGGACTTTTTTATCATAGATTTACCCAAAGTAGAAGACCTGATATTGAATTATAATTTCCTATACGATTTCAATCCCATCATTGATTGGAAAAATGGATTGATCACCTATGATTCTAGTCATAAGGATTCTAGTGGTATGAAGTCTTCTGCTAGTAGTTCCTTGGCCACTACTGTAAACAGTGTTGCTCTGGTTGGTGAACTTAAGACACCTTCCCTTTCTCCTTCTGTCCATATCTCTTCCATCATTCCATCTCATTCATTACTTAAATCAAGAGATGAGGTCTTACAAGAGATAAAAAATGTGGGAGAAGATATTGCTATATCTTCACTTCATCTCTTTCATGGGAATATGGACCTTCCTCCCAGGAGGATCAGTGAGATGAGGAGGAAGAGCCAGAAGAAGTTGAAACTGTGTTTAAGGTAGTCCCTCTTGCTTATCACCTGTAAGATGTGACTATGAAACTGATGATAATATTACTATTAATCAACAGTACTATGTCTGTTCCTATGAAATATAATGATAAAATGTTATTATAATCACAATAAAATAATGAAAGAACTATTTCTTTCATGTGTTAAACACTACTAGTGATTATAACAGTGAGAAGTAATTGTCTACAAGAATCAATTACAAGAAGATTTCAATAATAAAACTTCTTTTATTAAAATAATAAAATTATTTTAACATATAATTATCTTTGGCAAGAATAATTATAGATATAACTCTTGAAGATAACTAATTATTTAGAGAAAAAGATAAGTAATTAAGGGTAAATCAATCACTAATATTCCAAAGAGCTTATTGAAAGATACTGTGAGCCTTAGAGGTAATTTCATATACCCAAAAGACCACAAATACAAAAATAACATATTAATATAAATAAAATAAATTTATTTATATTATTAAAATAAAAAGAAAAATATAAATATAAAATTATATTAAAAATAAAAAAATTAATTACAATATAAAAATAAAAATACATTAAATTTTGTAAGTGTAAAATTACATTTATACTTCAAAAAAATTAAGTAAAAATGACATTTTAACAAAATTGTGAAAAAATAAATAAATTTGGAAAAAAGTTAAATAAAAATTATTATAACATTTTATCCAATAAATAAACATATAAAAATTATTTCACCATTGGATTCCTCATAAAAAATCAGGTGGCGTCACCTCTGAGTGAAATTCTTGTAACTCAACTCTAAATAAGCTTAAATTAAGTTTTTAGTATTTTCAATACAAAAGTTGAAAATACTCAAAACTTTAATTTAATTCACACCACATGTGGTGTTAACCATCAAATTTTGTGTTAAAATTGAGGTGTTGTGTTTAGTTTAGAAGCTATGAGGAATTGAAGTATTTTCAATTGAATTCAATTGAAATGTCAAAATGTGTGCATGTATTACATAAGTGAACTTTGATTTACATATGAGGTGTCAATTATTACTGTATTGTACTGTAAAATTGAATTGAATTACATATGTAAATTATAAGTATAATACATGATGAGGAATTAAAGGAAAAATAAATTGGAAAGATTAAATTTGGGGGGGAAAAGGAACTCCAGCTCTAAGGGGGAGCTAGACCCCCAAAATCCTTGCTGACAGGCGTGGGATGTCAAAATTCACGCAAAAGTTAATCACTTTTGGCCTGGAATTGAGCTACAGGGTCTGTGGACCCAATTGATGATGAGGTTTTGATACCAACTGGGGTAGTTTTAGCTGTTGCCAAGGGGGTAAAACTACCCTTAAGATAAAACAATCATAGTAAAAACAGTTTTAACTGGTTTCTATGCCTCTGACACACATTCTGACGTGTTTTGAAGGCTCTAGGCCTGGTATTGCTATAGTGATGGCTGATTTAAGGGTCTAAAATGGCTAAAATTGGCTTAAACCAGCCCTTTTTTGGTTTAAACCAGGGTCCAATGATGCCATAATTGGCTTTTCTGTTGTCAGACTGTTTTTCACGACTGAAAAGAGTAAATTTTACTTTTGGAGTAAGAGAATTGATGGCTATAAAAGAATGTCTTCTTTGCCCCACTTTTCTCTTCATGTTAGCATCTTTTCCTTTTATAATTAGTTCAAACATTGTTAAACCAATAAGTAAGAGATTCCAACCACCTTTATTAAATCATTTTAAAACTTTTAACCACTTGAAAGAATCATTATAATCATTGTTTGTAACTCGTATAATCATTTTTACCCCTGAACCACCCCAAAAGTGAATTAAAGCATCTTTCATCACCATAAACTTTGTCACTTTGTTCCCAAATTCACTCTGGTCACTTTTGGGTGTGTTTTCTCTTTAATATTCTTTTTAAAGACTCTGTTCTTTAAATAATTTCTTGGAGTTCTTTGCTCAATTAATTCCAATTGAAATTGCTTATGAAGAAATTTCTTTTGTAGCCTTAAAATATCTCTTGTAGAGTATTTTTTGGATAAATTTTTATTGTTGGTAAAACAATAAATTTTTAAAATATCATTGTTTTATACTAATAAAGCTATAAACAATAAAATTGGTGTGTTTCCTTTTAAAAATAATATTTCTTACTATTTTTAATTGATTTTTAACTTATACAAATTTTGAGGCCAGGAAAAGTACTTGATTTTTAATCAAAGTTTCATATCCACACCTTACATTTGGGGGCCCAGCCGTGATATTTTACCTGTGAAATATTCTTTACTATTTTTAAATCTTTTTTCTTATATTGAAAAATTTAAAAAAAAATAAAAAATACTTATAATTCAAAAGAAAACCCATAAAAAATAATTTTTTTCATATTATAAGTTAGGCTTAAATTTTTATTTCTTTTTTGAAATATCCTTTTTTTTACTTAAATAATTGGTTTTTCAATTAATTTCAGTGTCTGACAATGTGGTAAGACAAGAAAACATTGAAACAGCCTCAACAGTCACCAGCATTATTCCTGCTAGTACTATTAATTCAGACCATAATAGTACTGTTATTGTGACTCATAATAGCCAACCTGAGCCAATATATTCTGAATTGATTAACTTGGACATAAGTAATACTCTTCAGAAAGCCAAGGATTTGGCCAATAGTAAGTTTTTTGACGTAAAATTTCTATTTTAAGCCTTTTTAACCATAATTATGCCTTCAACCAGGTCAGGAGCCAGCTATAACCCCTCAAGCAGCTCCCAGAAATCTAGTAGACGTGATTATGGCAGAGGCCAATCAGGTACAGAAGGAAAAGGGTCAGTTAATGACTTCCAAACAACTAAAATGGGTCATTCTGATGCTGATAATACCATTTTACCTTCAAAAAGAGCTGACACCACCACAACAAGCCTCTGTGGACATATAAAAAGCCAGCCACAGTGCATACAACAATTCACTTAAATTCAAGGAGTACCAGATCCTTGCAGACCTGCGGGAGAATTGCATGAATTCTTACCTGACAGTAAGAAAATTCCTGGGCCATCCCAACACTTGCAAATTGCTCAATGGATGGCATCCATTGATGGAGAAGAAAAACATGATGCTGTTGACATTAGAATGGAGGAAAAACAACCCTCCACCACCCAAACCAGTGCCAAAAACAGCCCCATGTCACAGCCAAGGAGGCAGGGGCATTTCCAATCATCATCAGCAAATCATTATATCATGGATACCCTTCAAAACCCAATCAGCAAGGGGGTTTCATTCAAGACTCACCCAATACAGTTTTCATACCTCAATACAGTTTTCATACCTCAATACAGTTCCATACAGGCAAGACTCAAATACAGGATTCACCAAATACAGTCCTGTAATCAATACAGGCGCAAATACCTGTATTGACTGTATAACCTGTATTGGATTCACCAATACAGGATTCAATCCCACATCCAACTTCTTCCAGCATACAGGCCAGTATCTCAACACTCAAACTCCAAGGCTGGCATTTCTCACATATACCAGCCCCTCTTCACCCACCTGGGGGTTTTTCCCCCAGTTAATTGAAATAGTTGATTTATTATTTAATATTATTTTATTCTCACTTTGGAATATTATTTTATTATTTACTAAGTTAGTCTTAGCCTTTCCTCACCTGTTCAGTAGAGTCCTGGTGGCCATATCCTTATTAATCCCTTTTATCTTTTCTGAACAGGTTGAAACAGTGACTCAGGATTATATGTGGTTGGCTCTTTATTATTGCTTTTGCTTTGTCTCTCTTATCTTCTATACTTATTATTTTATGACTAGGAATTTATCCTCTTACTCCATTACTCTCATCTTTTGAGTATTTCCTTTTGAGCCCTCCATAAGTAAGTCTGTTCACTGAGTGCCAGGCCCTCTTCATTTTAGAAGAGCCCCTGTGACATTATTTTAATTAACTCATAATTGCTTCTTTTCTTTCATTCATTTTATTCATTTCTCTCATTCTTCAATTATGATCTTTTCATGATTTTATGATTTTTATGATTTTTATGATTTTTATGATTTTTTCTCTCTCATCAATTTTCATCTCATTCTTTTCATTCAAATGAAAATTGATTCTCTTTCTCATTTCAAAATTTCTGCTGACCATTTCACTTTATCATTATCATTCTCATTTCTCTTTTTTGTCTGAATTCAGGTTTATCAGGTCATTTGAGTGGAATTATTTGGGTTAATTGATTATTCATTCAGGGATTTTATTGATTTGGGGTATTCAGTGATTTTGGATTTTGGAAATTTCTCAAGATTATTGATTTATTGATTGATTCCTCAAGACATTGATTTCACCTCAAGACTTTGAATTGACTTGATTGAATTGATTTGATTGACTTGATTTGACTACTCAAGATAACTGATTTATCCTCAAGATTTGATTTAATTGATTGATTTGAATTTGATTCCTCAAGAAAATTGAATTGACTTTTGAAGATATTTATTGAATTCCTCAAGACTTAATTGATTTGATTTTGATTGACTTGATTTGACTTATTGATTGAAATTGATTATTCATAAGAATTTGACTTTGTCATATTCACTCTTCAAGATTTATTCATATTGATTCACTTCAAGATTATTGATTGATTTCTCAAGTTCATCAAGATTTTCATTTGATTGTTTTGGTCAAGCCTTCTTCTATTCAAAGTATCATCAAGTTTTATTTATTCTTCTTTCATAATGCCAGTTCAGCATAGCCCTCCAGCCAAGAATACAAGATCTCAAAGACATCAAGCTGTTCTCACTCCTACAGCAAGGGCTCCTCTTGACCGCACACCATCAGTTCATCAACTGAGTGCAAATTTGGACAGAGGACCACCAATGGAAGGAGCAGCACTCTCCAGAAGAGGAGGTGTGAAGTCTAGAAGATCAAGATCATTCTCTGGACTGTTGGGTGGCTATCCAAGCATTCCTCAAGGGCCTAGAAGTAGATTGGGGGAAGCTGAAGATGAGGAGGGGGAGGAGTCTGTGGAAGAGGAAGAATCTGAGGAGACTGAAGTGGCAGCTGCCTTGGCAGGTGCTCCTGAAGTTCCTGAGGCTCCAAATCTAGCCCTTTCTAATCAACCTTCTGTCTCTCAAGCTGAACCAAATTTCCTCAAGATGATGGAGCAAATGACTCAGTTTATGGGACAACTCACTCAAGCAGTTGCCCCAAGGGACACTTCAAAAGCCCCTGCATTCAAGACTCCATCAATGAAGGCACCTGATTCTTTTGATGGTACTAAAGCTTATAAATTGAGAGGATTTATTCAATCTTGTCAATTAATTTTCCATAATGACCCAGCAAACTTCTTCTCTGACAGGAAGAAGGTTTTGTACTCAACTTCTTTTCTTACTGGTAGAGCTGGAAAATGGATTGAACCTTACCTCTCAAATATCTCCAATGAAGACCCTTCTTATCTCCTCAATAACTGGCAGTTGTTTGAAACCCAGTTATTCACTCTGTTTGGTGATCCCAATGAAGTCAGAAAAGCTGAACAAGAGTTGGACAATTTGAGGATGAGGGAAAGTGGTCAAGTTTCCTTGTACATAGCTGATTTTAGAAGTTTAATGTCAAGAATTGGAGACTGGGGGTAAAGAGCCTATATTCATGTGTATAGGAGAGGCTTGGCATCAAGGTTGTTGGACCAATTGGCTTCTCACCCTGGAACTTTTGATAGTCTTCAAGAACTCAAGGACATCACCTTGGAGTTAGATACCAGGTACCATGAGAGGCAGAAGGAAAAGGGTAGCCATCAAGAGAAGAAGCCTCCAATCAGTGGATCCAACTCCTCCAAGCCCCCTCAAAGTTCATCATCAAAGAAGCCTTATCACAAGAAGAATAAGAAGGGGAAGAATTTTCAAGTGTCCAAAGACAAGCCTCATGCTGCTCTCCTCAATAAGGACAATAAATTAATCGGTTCTGAAAAGGAGAGGAGGATTAAAGAAGGCTTGTGCAATTATTGTGGTGGTAAACACCCATTTGAAAAATGCTTCAAGAGGCCTGAGAATAGGCAAGGGTCATCAAAAGGCTTCCCTAGCAAGCAGGGAAAAGCCTGAGTGGGAATCATGATGTGTTCAATGGTTCTCACTTATTTCCTTCAAGAGCACAATTGTGCACTCTGAATACTAGTGTCAAGAAATCTTTCAAATTTCTTATTTTTTCTTCAATCTCTGATATTTTTTATAGTATTCTCATTGATTCTGGTGCTACAAACTCCTTTATTGCAAAGAATTTTGTTCTCAAGTACTCATTGACCATGTCAGAGCTCCCTGAAAAGATTCCTCTTTTCATTCTGGATTCCAGTGAATCCACTTCCTTGTTCATCACCCATTATACCAAGTGGGTTGTTGATTTACCTTCCTTCCCAAGCTTTGAATGGGATTTCTTTATCATAGATTCACCCAAGGGAGAAGACCTAATATTGGGCTATGATTTTCTTTACCATTTCAATCCCATTATTGATTGGAAAAATGGATTGATCACCTATGATTCTAATCATAAGAATTCTAGTGGTATTATTTCTTCTACTAGTAATGACTTATCCACTGCTGTCAACAGTGTTGCTCTGATTGGTGAACTTAAGACACCTTCCCTTCCTCCTTCTGTCCATAACCCCTCCATTTTTCCCTCTCAGTCATTACTTCCATTAAGAGATGAAGTCTTCAAAGAGATAAAAGATGTTGGAGAAGATGTTGCTATATCTTCACTTCATCTCTTTCAAGGGGATATGGACCTTCCTCCTTTATCTTTTCATGCCTCCCTGGAGGAGCAGTGGGATGAGGAGGAAGAGCCAGAAGAGATTGAAACTGTGCTGAAGGTAGTCCCTCCTGTTTATCACAAATATTTGGATGTATTCTCCAAAGTGAAAGCAGAGAAACTTCCTCCACACCGTGCCTGTGATCATCATATCGAACTGGAGGGTCTTCTACCTCCAGTTGTTGTTATCTACTCTTTATCAAAGAATGAGTCAGAAACACTGCGGGCCTACATTTCAGAGAATGTAGAGAAAGGTTTCATCAGACCAAGCTCCTCCTCAACAGGGGCACCTGTCCTTTTTGTTAAGAAAAAGGATGGTGGTCTCCGTTTGTGTGTTGACTACCGCAAACTTAATGCTGTCACTGGGAAGAACAGGTATCCTGTTCCTCCAATGAATCAGCTTCTTACCGTCTTTAACGGTGCTACTATCTTCTCCAAGATAGATCTGCGTGGTGCTTATAATCTCCTGAGAATTAAAGAGGGGGATGAGCATTTAACTGCCTTTAGAACCAAATATGGCAGTTATGAGTATTTGGTTATGCCATTTGGCTTAACCAATGCTCCAGCTTCATTCCAAAATCTTGTGAATGATATCTTTGCAGATTATTTGGATATTTTTGTTGTAGTGTACTTAGATGATATTATGGTCTTCTCTAGCTCCTTGGATGAACATGTTAAACATGTGGCCTCTGTTCTCCAAAGACTGAGAGACAATAATTTGTTTGCTAAAGCCTCCAAGTGTGTATTCCATGCCTCAAGTGTGGAATACTTGGGCTATTTTGTGTCAAGTGATGGCCTCAAGATGGATTCTTCAAAAGTTCAACAAATTCTCAATTGGCCTCAGCCCAAGAACATCAAGGCCCTCCAATCTTTCCTTGGCTTTGCCAACTTTTATCGTCGTTTCATTAAAAATTATTCCAAAAAAATCTCTGCTCTCACTTCCCTTCTCAAAAAAGATTCTCCCTTCATCTTCAATGAGGAAGCTCTTAGCCAGTTTCAGATACTCAAAGAAGCTTTCACCACTGCTCCTATCCTCTCTCACTTTAATCCTTCTCTCCCAACTATTGTAGAGACTGATGCCTCTGATTATGCCTTGGGTGCTGTACTGAGTCAGGTGAATGACTCAGGAAAGCATCCCATTGCATTTGATAGTCGCAAGCTCTTACCAGCCGAACTCAACTATGAAATTCATGACAAGGAACTCCTTGGCATAGTTTGGGCTCTCAAGCGCTGGAGAGCCTTTCTCCTTTCTCTTTCTGATTCTTTTGAGGTCTTGACAGACCATTGTTCTCTCCAATATTTTATGTCCTCTAAAGTCCTTACTCGTCGTCAAGCCCGTTGGGCTGAATTTTTGTCTGAATTTCACTTTGTTATCACTTACCGCCCAGGCAGGCTGGCCACTTTACCAGATGCCTTGTCACGTCGGGACGACGTGTACCCAGAGAGGGGGGTGGATTTCATCAGCAAGAATCCTCAAAACTTTCATCAAGTTCTCAAGCAAAATGAAATTCAAGAGTCAAGATTCTTTTCCATAAAAGTTGAAATGTTTTCAGATTTAGTTGATCAGATCCAAAGACAAGTATGGCAAGACAAAGACTATAAGGAGATCCTCAAGAAATTAGCAAGAGGAGAATCAGTCCCAGACTATTCTCTTGAACCTCAAGCAAAATTATTATTGTTCAAAGATAGAGTAGTCATACCAAGCAATCATGAAATTCAATTGGACATTCTTCAAAAGCGTCATGACTCACCGTTGGCTGGCCATCCTGGCCAGGAGAAGACCCTCAAGCTCATCAAGAGGGATTTTTATTGGGCTGGCATGAATCAAATCATCAAGGACTATGTGTCCTCATGTCAGCAATGTTCAAGAAACAAGAACATCCACCATAAGAAGTTTGGATTACTCAAGCCTCTTCAAATTCCATCTGGTCCTTGGAATTCTTTATCAATGGACTTTATCACTCAATTGCCCTTGTCAAGCAACTTTGATTCAATTTTAGTAGTTGTAGACAGATTTTCAAAAATGGCAATATTTATTCCAACTTATTCAACAATCACTGCACTGGACTTAGCTCAAATATTCATTAATCATGTCTTTTCCAAACATGGTCTTCCAATCAGTATTGTTAGTGATAGAGGTTCATTATTTGTTTCATCATTCTGGACCCAATTATGTCAGCAGCTCAAGATATCAAGAGATCTTTCAACTGCATTTCACCCTGAAACAGATGGACAGACAGAGAGGGTAAATCAGATTCTAGAACAGTATCTTCGGATGTATGTCAGTTACCATCAAGATGACTGGCACACCTGGCTCCCTCTGGCTGAATTTGCCTATAATAATGCAGAACATTCATCAACAAAACAGTCTCCATTTTTCACTATTTATGGAAGAAATCCCAGCTTTGATTCAATTCACATTTCTCAAGATACACCTGCTGGAAAGTTATCATCAAAACTCCAATCAGTACAGCAAGTTGTCAAAGAAGAATTAGAGTCAGCAATAAAGCGTTTTAAGAAGTATGCAGATAAAAATAGAGCAATTCCACCTGATTTCCAACCTGGGGACAAAGTATGGCTAGCTTCCAAGAACATCAAGACAACAAGACCCACCAAAAAGCTTTCAGAAAGATGGCTGGGACCCTTTGAAGTTCTCAAGAAGATTGGCAGCCATGCATATCACCTCAAGTTGCCTCAACAATGGAAGTCAGTTCACCCTGTTTTCCATGTGTCCTTATTAGAACCAGTCAAGCAATCAACTATCCCAAATCGACACCAATTGCCACCACCTCCAGTAATAGTGGAAGAGCAAGAAGAATGGGAAGTGGCTCAGGTTCTGGACTCAAAACTCAAGAGAGGTTCATTATGGTATTTAGTGGAGTGGAAAGGATTCAATGAAGACCCAGAAAGAACAACTTGGGAACCAGATTCCAACCTTACCAACTCCCCAGACCTTGTCAAGGATTTTCACACTTTGTATCCAGACAAGCCTGGCCCAAATGCCTCAAGAGTTTGATTTATGGTGCTTGGTGGGGATTGGAGTTTATGAAAGTAAGTTCCTCTCCTGGCATGCACCTTTAAGGGGGTATTCTACCCAAATTTGTTGTAAGCATCACCTTGGCCACTTTGTGAGCACTTGTCAATTCTTTGGACAGGTTCAGAAGGCCTTGCAACATCATACCCTCAAGATTTGGACCTTTCCATCAAGATATGGCCCAATCTTTTCTTTTATTTTCTCTTCTTTCTTTAATCATGCCATAAATCATCTTTCAAGACATTCATTATCAAATTCATCTTATGGCATATTTCAATTTTCATTTATGGTGCTTGGTGGGGAGTGGAAGTTATGAAAGTAAGTTCCATCTCCTGGTATGCATCCCTAAGGGGTCTAATTCTTGTAAAAACATTACCTTGGCCACGCTGTGAGCATCAAATGCTTGATTTCATCTTTCAGAATCTTTTGGCCAAAAATCAAGCAACTCACCACAAGAAGGACAACCCTCAGGCATTTCTTATTTCTTTCTTTACTCTCTTTTTCTCTCAATTCTTTTTCATTTTTATTTTTTATTTTTTATTTTTTATTTTTTATTTCATTTTCTTTTATTTGTATGATTTATTTTTTCATTTCTTGTTTCAAAAGCAGCAATCATAACTCCCATATCTTGTTTGGGGAGTGAATTTATTCAATAATCAAGAGCAAACACTAGTAATGGTAAAGACCAGCTACAGATAATCCTCATCAAAATTTCTTCAAAGGTTTTTTTTTTTTTAAACTTCATAACCAAGGCATCTCCAAATCACAAAAGGCGGGGAACCAGAGGCAGTGGAGTCAAATATGAATGTCAGCCTTGAACTCATTCTTCAAGATCAAAATTGAAAACCAAAACCCAATCAGCAAGGTGTTTATGGCAATTGACCAATCAAGGAGGGGATAAGAAGAAGATATTCAAGAAAAAAATCCATTTCATAGAAGAAACTGTTTCAAAATGGCCCAATTGGCCAGTTTCATCAAGATATGCACTTGGCACAATTGGCCATATCAGACCTCAAAACATCAAAACAGCCATTTTTCATCAATTCTTATCATAATATGCTTATTTGTGCATATTGGGTAATTTGCGCATTTGCGCACTTTTGCGCATTTTTGCGCAAAAGGGCCTTTTTTCTTGTCAAAAGCCTTCAAAAGGCCTTTTTGGCCAAAATCATTATAATTGCGCATTTGCGCATTTTTGCGCATTTTGCGCAAAAATGCGCAAAATGGCCAAAACCCACTTTTAGGCCATTTTCTCACAAAAATTCAGTTTTTCCATCATTTTCACCAGTTATGCCACATATGGCATATTTGCGCATTTGCGCATTTTGCGCAAAATTTGCGCATTTTGCGCAAAATTTGCGCACTTTGCGCATTTTTGCGCATTTGCGCATATTTGCGCATTTTGCGCAAAAATGCGCAAAATGGCCAAAAACCACTTTTAGGCCATTTTTTCACAATAATTCAAATTTTCCATCATTTTCACCAATTTATGCCACATATGGCATATTTGCGCATTTGCGCATTTTGCGCATTTTTGCGCAAATTGGCCAAAAACCCATTTTTTCACATTTTCAGGGATTTTGGCCAGGACTACTCATTTAGTCCAAAATTTCAAATGTTGGCCACCTTATGCCAACACTCTAAATTCAAAATTATGATGATTTCAAGTGGTCTTGGGACAAAAAACTCAAATCAACCACCTTTTCAAAAGCCATGAGGACTCAAGAACAGTTGATGAAGACACTCAAGACAAGATTAAAGGAATTTTTATGAAGATTGAAGGCAGTTTGAATGAAACAGAGGAAATTCAGAATCAAAATCAAGGGGAAAATACCTACAATAGTTAAATGAAGATTGGTTTGAGTATTGATTGAAGAAGAAGTTTTAAGGGGAAAATCTTAAGGAATTGGGGAAAAGAACTGTTTGAATTGATTGCAAGCTCATCAAGACTCACTATACTTATGCTGCTCAGAGCTCACCACTTTCAAGAGGGGGATAATGTCACAGCCAAGGAGGCAGGGGCATTTCCAATCATCATCAGCAAATCATTATATCATGGATACCCTTCAAAACCCAATCAGCAAGGGGGTTTCATTCAAGACTCACCCAATACAGTTTTCATACCTCAATACAGTTTTCATACCTCAATACAGCTCCATACAGGCAAGACTCAAATACAGGATTCACCAAATACAGTCCTGTAATCAATACAGGCGCAAATACCTGTATTGACTGTATAACCTGTATTGGATTCACCAATACAGGATTCAATCCCACATCCAACTTCTTCCAGCATACAGGCCAGTATCTCAACACTCAAACTCCAAGGCTGGCATTTCTCACATATACCAGCCCCTCTTCACCCACCTGGGGGTTTTTCCCCCAGTTAATTAAAATAGTTGATTTATTATTTAATATTATTTTATTCTCACTTTGGAATATTATTTTATTATTTACTAAGTTAGTCTTAGCCTTTCCTCACCTGTTCAGTAGAGTCCTGGTGGCCATATCCTTATTAATCCCTTTTCTCTTTTCTGAACAGGTTGAAACAGTGACTCAGGATTATTTGTGGTTGGCTCTTTATTATTGCTTTTGCTTTGTCTCTCTTATCTTCTATACTTATTATTTTATGACTAGGAATTTATCCTCTTACTCCATTACTCTCATCTTTTGAGTATTTCCTTTTGAGCCCTCCATAAGTAAGTCTGTTCACTGAGTGCCAGGCCCTCTTCATTTTAGAAGAGCCCCTGTGACACCCCAGTGGCCAGCACCAGCAATTCCAATGTGAAAAAACAGCCACAAATTCCAAACAAGGGCAAAGAAAAGGCACCAGCCCCAAAGCCTTACACCCAAGGATACGGAATTCCAAAGATTCAGCAGGATGCCATGGAAAATGTATTTAAGATGGCCAGAACCATGATGGAATTACAGAAGAAGGAGGAAGCCAGATTAAGATTCCAGAAATGATTTCTGATATATTTGATTCCATCCCAGAGTTGTATGATGCTATAAATGATGTGAAAAAACATATTTCTGATAAAAATGAAACCATTTGTAACAACATTAAAACAAAAAACCTGAGTCTTTGCCAAATTAATGAAACACTTATGTGTTTTGAAAAAGTTTTAAGAACAATTAAAATTTCCAATGATGATAATTCTTTTTACAATAAAATAAATGAGCAATCTGCCATTATTAAAGAATTAACAGATAAATATTCTAAATTAAATATTGATGACATAATTGAAACAAGAATTAAACAAGCCATAAATATTATCAAAACAGATAACAAGAAAATCCTTGATGACATTTCAAATTCATTTACTGAAGTAAAGACATATACCATTGCCTTGAAAAAGTGTTTTGATGCTTCACAAGAAGAAGTATCAAAATTAACAATGAAATTAAATCAAGTCACTGATGATAATACAAGACAGACAGAGTTATGGCAAGAACTGACACATAAAGAAGACATGTATAAAATTGAAGTAATAAATTTAATACAAAGCTTCCAACATGAATACAGAAATTCCCAAAGGTGTAGCAACAGTAAAATGAATGACATTGAACAAATACTGAACACCTTACCAAGAATGTCTACACCTCTAAATCAAAATGAGGGCACAAGAATTCCAAATCCACAAGTATTGGATCCTGATAGTGCACAATTAAAAAATGAATTATCCACTTCTCTTCATAACTTGGAACCATCAATGGGCCAAGCACTATTGAAAGAAGTTCCAAAACTTAAACAATGGCCTCACTTCAGTGGTGAAGGAGAGTATGACCATATAAAACTCATTAGAGGTATTGACATGATCAAAGAGGATTCTGAATTACCAGACAGATTGGTAACAGCCAGGTTTAACACCTTATTTACCAGATCAGCTCACAGATGGTACATCAAAATAAGACAAGCACATGAACACCAGAGTTGGACTTGGTGGAAAACCCAAATCATCAACAAATGGGCAAATGATGCTTGGAGGTTTAAAGTTGAAACAGCCTTTGAATCTGCCAAATTTAATTCTGATAAAGACAAATCTTTACCATGGTTTTGCCAACAAACAGACAGATTAACAGCATTATATCCTGACATGTCAGAATTTATGATCCATAGGAAAATTCTGAGACAATGTGGAGGTGACTTAGAGAATGCTGTCAAAAGAAGGACTACTGAACAATCTTCAGCAGAGGATATTATCAATATACTAGAAGAAGTAACCTCTAGAACCAAAATTGGTTCTAGTAGGGTGAATCTCAAAACAAGGTTTAATACACCTTGGAAAGATTCTGTCGACAAAAACCCCAAAGAAAATTCTAGTAATATTAAGTATAAATCTGCAGATACAGTCAGAAAATGCCATATTTGCCAAAGCACCACCCATTTAGCCAATACATGTCCAAAAAGGGGAAAATCAATGAAATTGACATTGAAAAGGAACCAGATGTTGAAAAAGAAGACATAATTGAAGACAATTCAGATGATAAATCATCCATATTTTCTGAATCTTCAAAAGATATAGAAAATATCAATGCCACTTTTGACATAATGGAATCTTATTCCCACTTGCCACAATTGAGCAATGGTCAAATTGATTTATCAAAAGCTCAAGATGCACAGCTTATGAAAACAAAACCAAACAGAGGAAAAGGTTATACAGCTGGTAACTCCTGTATAACAGAAGTGGTGATTGACAACAAGCCCACCAAACTTTTACTTGACCCAGGAGCCTTCTGCTCTTGTGTTGGAGAATCTTTTCTTAAGAATTGTGTACCAAATTTTGAATACCAATTGTTACCAATTGATGGTATAAAATTCAACAGTGCAAGTAACCCAATGAAAGCATTAGGAATCTTTGAGACCAATGTCATATTCCCACACATGAATGGGAATTTAAGAATCACAGTTGAATTTGTTGTTATGGAAAATTGCTCTAGTACCCATTTTATATTGGGAAATGACTATTTAATCATGTATGGGATAGATTTACATAATAACAAAGACAGATACTTTACAATTGGAGGCAATAAGCGCCAAAAATTTGCCTTTTTACCATTTAAAAGACAAATTACAGTAAACAAAGTATCACCAGTCAACTTAGAGTTAGAGAAATTCAAGTCTTATTAGTTAAATGAGGCTGAAATAAGCCTTCATCTGACTGATAAACAAGAAAATGAACTTTCTTCCCTTTTGTATGACCACAGAGGAGCATTTGCTACAGACAAAGAACCTCTAGGAGCAATTATTGGTCATGAAGTTGACATCATTCTTAACATTGAGAGACCTTATCCACCACTCTTAAGAAGACCTGCTAATCCAGCAAGTCCAAAATCAAGAGAAGCTCTAGAAATTCATATCAAAGAACTTCTGGACCTTGGTGTAATAAGAAAAGTAGGCCACAATGAAGAAGTAGAAATAACTACACCAGTCATAGTGGCGTGGCATAATGGAAAATCCAGAATGGTTGGGGACTTTAGAGCTCTGAACACTTACACTGTTCCAGACAGATACCCAATACCAAAAATCCAAATTGCCCTTACTCAAATATCTCAAGCAGTGTATATAACCACTATGGATGCCCTTAAAGGATTCCATCAAAATGTGGTGAAACCAAGAGCAAGAAAATACTTGAAAATTATTGTTCATTGTGGAGTGTATGAATACTTAAGGATGCCCTTTGGTATCAAAAATGCACCTTCACACTTCCAAAGAATGATGAATGAAATCTTCCCTGAAGAACTCTCAGAGGGATGGCTAATCATTTACATTGATGACATTATTGTCTGTTCCAAGACTTGGGAGGAGCACATGTACAGATTATCCAGAGTTTTGACAAAAATTCAATCACTAAACATGAAACTCTCCTTGAAAAAATGTCATTTTTGATTTAAAGAACTTAAAGCACTAGGACATGATGTATCTGGTTTGTCCCTTGCAATTGACAAAAACAAAGTTGCAACAGTATTGCTAGAACCCATGCCTCAGAATAAGAAGGAAATTAAGTCATTCTTAGGTTTTGCAGGATATTACAGGCAACACATTAAAGATTTTGCATCCATAGCAAGACCACTTTATAAATTGTGTGACAAAGACACAGTATTTGAAATGACTGTTGACAGAGTCAAAGCTTCTGAATCTCTAAGAGAAGCCTTGACCACTGCCCACTCTTACTAATGCCAGACTTTAAATTACCTTTCAAGCTGTATATCGATGCATCAGGGGATGGGCTAGGTGCTGCACTTCACCAAGTTCAGATCATAAATGATAAACCTGTAGAAAGACCCATATGTTTCATATCCAGGCAAATCAAACCAACTGAAGCCAGATATGGAGCAAGTCAGATGGAATGTCTATGCCTTGTCTGGGCCTTAGAGAAATTGAACTACTTCTTAGAGGGATGTGTTTTTGAGGTGATAACAGATTGTACAGCTGTCAAATCACTTTTGAACATGAAAACACCCAACAGAAATATGCTCAGATGGCAAATAGCCATACAAGAATACAGAGGAAATATGAATATTGTTCATAAAGATGGGAATATTCATAATAATGCAGATGGACTAAGCAGATGGCCATTACGAAGCAATATTGATAATCCTGCTTATGTGCCAGAAAAGGTTTCACCACAAATTCCAATGGAAGGAATAAGTGTTACAGACTTGAAAACCACCTTCTTTGAAAAACTCAGAAGTAGTTACACTCAAGATAAGAATTGTAGCATCTTATGCCAATTACTTGAAAAAGACTGTAAAGACAACTCTCTAATAAATGCCTTGGATGAAGTATGGAAAAAATCTTATGATGAAGGAAGGTTTCACCTACTGGATGGTATACTTTACCACAGAACCAAGCACACATGTGTCATGACAGTTGTAGACCGGTCATTAATCAATTTTGTACTGAAAGAATGCCATGATAGTCCCTTTTCAGGACATCTGTCTGAAGACAGAACAAGAGAGAAAGTAAAGACCTGCATATGGTGGCCAATGTGGCAGAAAGATGTTGCAGAGTATTGCAACACCTGTGACAGATGCCAAAAAGCAAATAAATCCACTTGAAAGAGACTTGGAAATATGATAAAAATACAAGAATCAAGAAGACCTTGGGAAATTGTCCACATGGATTGGGTAACTGGCCTACCACCAGGAGGTGACAGGAGCTATAATGCTTGCCTAGGAATTGTGGACAGATTCAGTAAAACTCCAATATTTTTACCATGTCACAAAGATGATACAGCCATGGATACAGCTCTTCTGATATGGAATAGAGTAGTGTCATGGACTGGGATATTTACAAATATAATTAGTGATAGGGATCCCAAATTCACTTCAGCACTATGGACAAATCTTCACCAATTATTTGGCACTAAAATGTCTTTCTCTACAGCCTACCACCCACAAACTGATGGCCTAGCTGAAAGGATGATCCAAACCTTAGAGGACATGGTGAGAAGATTTTGTGCATATGGCCTTGAGTTCAAAGATTGTGATGGATTTACCCATTATTGGCGTACTCTTTTGCCAGCACTGGAATTAGCATATAAAACATCAATCCATGCCAGTACCAATGAGAATCCTGCTATTCTAGAAAAAGGACGGAACCCCAAGTTACCCCAAGATTCCTTGAGGAAAGACTTAATTGAAATACATCCCACAGCTGCTAGCTTCAAAGGAATGCTAGAAAAAGCTACAAAGCATGCAGTAAGGTGCATGGAGGACTCTTTTGCATATGCTAAAGACAAATGGGATAAATCACATGCAACTCCAGATTTCAAAGTGGGGGACCTAGTTCTTGTATCCACCACTAACTTCAATAACATCAAAGGATGTAAAAAGCTGAAAGACTCCTTTACAGGACCTTTTGTGATCAACGCCCTCCATGGAGAAAATGCTGTTGAAGTAGAGTTATCTGAAGAACTTAGCAATAAGCATCCTACATTTCCAATGAGCTTGATAAAGCCATATAAATCTAGTGATGCTGAGAAATTTCCCTTGAGGAATAAGATTCCCCAAGTTACACCTCCTATTGGGACATATAGTACTCAGAAAATTACCAAAGTTCTTAAAGAAAGGAAATTAAGAACCAAGAAAGTAAGGAAATACCTTGTTAGGTACAGTGACCCAGCTTGTGAAGATGAATGGTTAGAAGAAAAAAATATACCAGAAGCTACCAAACTCCTCACGAGATTAGAACACACTAGAAATACCAATATTACAAAGTAATATTCTTTTTTAGGGGGAGGGAATGAGGGCCTTAGAGGTAATTTCATATACCCAAAAGACCACAAATACAAAAATAACATATTAATATAAATAAAAGAAATTTATTTATATTATTAAAATAAAAATCAAAATCTAAATATAAAATTATATTAAAAATAAAAAAATAATTACAATATAAAAATAAAAATACATTAAATTTTGTAAGTGTAAAATTACATTTATACTTGAGAAAATTAACTAAAAATGAAATTTTAACAAAATTGTGAAAAAATAAATAAATTTGGAAAGATGTTAAATAAAAATTATTATAGCTTTTTATGCAATAGATAAACATATAGAAATTATTTCACCATTGGATTCCTCATAAAAAATCAGGTGGGGTCACCTCTGAGTGAAATTCTTGTAACTCAACTCTAAATAAGCTTAAATTAAGTTTTTAGTATTTTCAATACAAAAGTTGAAAATACTCAAAACTTTAATTTAATTCACATCACATGTGGTGTTAACCATCAAATTTTGTGTTAAAATTGAGGTGTTGTGTTTAGTTTAGAAGTTATGAGGAATTGAAGTATTTTCAATTGAATTCAATTGAAATGTCAAAATGTGCGCGTGTATTACATAGGTGAACTTTGATTTACATATGAGGTGTCAATTATTACTGTATTGTACTGTACAATTGAATTGAATTACATATGTAAATTATAAGGATAATACATGATGAGGAATTAAAGGAAAAATAAATTGGAAAGATTAAATTTGGGGGGGAAAAGGAACTCCAGCTATAAGGGGGAGCTAGACCCCCAAAATCCTTCCTGACAAGCTTGGGATGTCAAAATTCACACAAAAGTTCATCACTTTTGGCCTGGAATTGAGTTACAGGGTCTGTGGACCCAATTGATGATGAGGTTTTGATACCAACTGGGGTAGTTTTAGCTGTCGCCAAGAGGGTAAAACTACCCTTAAGATAAAACAATCATAGTAAAAACAGTTTTAACTGGTTTTTACGCCTCTGACACACATTCTGACGTGATTTGAAGGCTCTAGGCCTGGTATTGCTGTAGTAATGGCTGATTTAAGGGTTTAAAATGGCTAAAATTGGCTAAAATTGGCTTAAACCAGCCCCTTTTTGGTCTAAACCAGGGTCCAATGATGCCATAATTGGCTTTTCTGTTGTCAGACTGTTTTCCATGACTGACAAGAGTAAATTTTACTTTTGCAGTAAGAGAATTGATGGCTATCAAGGAATTTCTTGTTTGCCCCACTTTTCTCTTCATGTTAGAATCTTTTCCTTTTATAATTAGTTTAAACATTGTTAAACCAATAAGTAAGAGATTCCAACCACCTTTATTAAATCATTTTAAACCTTTTAACCACGTGATAAAATCATTATAATCATTTTTACCCCTGAACCACCCCAAAAGTGAATTAAAGCATCTTTCATCACTGTAAACTTTGTCACTTTGTTTCCAAATTCACTCTGGTCACTTTTGGGCATGTTTTCTCTTTAATATTTTTTTTAAAGACTCTGTTCTTTAATTAATTGCTTGCAGTTCTTTGCTCAATTAATTCCAATTGAAATTGCTCTTGAAGAAATTTCTTTTGTAGCCTTAAAATATCTCTTGTAGAGTATTTTTTGGATAAATTTTTATTGTTGGTAAAACAATAAATTTTTATAATATTATTGTTTTATACTAATAAAGTTATAAACAATAGAATTGGTGTGTTTTCTCTTAAAAATAATATTTCTTACTATTCTTAATTGATTTTTACCTTATACAAATTTTGAGGACAGGAAAAGTACTTGATTTTAAATCAAAGTTTCATATCCACACCTTACAGATACAATAGAGAGATTTGACGTAGAATTGTGGATTTAAGGGATAAAAATGTATTTATAACAGTATTACCACAATATATAGTTGGATTCTATGATTTCACGTCTTTCTGATTGATTCTGAAAGAATTAAAACACTTAAATATAGCTTTAACTAATACTTACTTGCTGGTAACAATGATTTTAAATGATAATAAGATGATGATGTGGAAAAAACAGCAAGAGGAGGCCGCTTTGAAGTCAAAAACACCTAACACAGGCGTGCCATGGATCAAACTAAAAATCCAGTGAGTGAGGAAGCAATAAACCCTTTTGTATTTTTGATTGCATCATCTGTTGTCACGTAAGATTATCATAATTACTTAATTGATGCTTTTACGTGACTACCAACCCCAATATGGTCAACAATAAAAGGAGTAACATCTGTAAATCTTCTTTTATTCCAAAACAATCATTGATTTCTCAAAGTTATCAATGTTATTGGCAATTTCATCCCAGGTTGTAATTACTGTGAATTTTTGAAGATTCAGTGTTTCGCGTAGAATAGTCAAAAATGGACTGTACTTAAAGCTTTTAATCTTACTAGTAAAACTGTAATTCTTTTTGGCTGTACCATAGATGATACAGTTCTCCATTCGTCCTGAAGGTTTCAGAGAGATTCATTAAGAATTGTATTTTTAATGAATTTTTGAAGCTTTTACCTCATTTCTACGTAGAATTGCAAATATCAGTGTTTAACTGGTTGCTATGAGGTAAATCAATGGATACAAGTCCAAAAAGGGTTTGAATTACTCTTTTGGGGTTTATCCACGGAAAATCATTAAGAATTGACATGGTTACAGGAGTCTAAGTAGCTCTTTGACTGTGAGCCTTTGAGGTATGTATAACATACCCAGAAGGCCACAAATGATTTTATAAACAGCTAATTTTGTCTTAAACAGACTTTTTAGTTGAAATTAAAATAAAAAATAACAAAAATTAAGTATAACTTTATTTTGGATGAACAAAGTTATAAATACTATGTCATTTTTGGATTCTACAACAAAAATAACCTAGGGTACATCCATAAGGTATTATACCCAAAAACACTTATTTCTTGTGTTATTAGAAGATTTAAGAATCTCACAGTACTAATGTAACTTTTTTAACATTTTTTGAAAATTGTTAAATTTAAGCTTAAATAAGCTTAAATTTAAAGTTGCATAAGGTTAATGCAAACTTACCAAAATTTTAGTTAAAATTGAGGTGTGGTGTATATTTACTGAATTGGCTAAGGATCTGTCATACAGAATGTAAATCCTGCGTGAGCTCAACTTAAAAGGGTTTAAAGCCATGGTATGGCTTTAAATAAATAAAAGGGGAAAATCCACGCAAAAAGGTGGGACAAATGAAAAAGACCAAATAGAGCTGGGGTACCCAACTTTTTGGATCTGCAATGATTCAATTAAGGTTGTCCGCCTGTATTGGAGGATTTTCAACCTTATTTAAACTTTAAGATTAGACTTTGATCCAACCTTAAGGTTTAAACTGGTTTTATCCCAATTTGGACAGGAATTTCAAGCTGCCAAAGGGTAAATCCCAATATGTAGGTTTGAAATCAAGGTTTTAAGAACTGTCAAAGCTTAATAAAGCTTAAAGCTTTAAAGTTACAAGCATCAAAACCTTATCAAAAGCTAAGGTTTGGTGTGTATTGCTATTTTACGTGGAAAAATAGCAATAACTTCAAAAATTCATTAAAAATCCAAATCTTAATGGATTTGCTTGAAATTTCACACAGCTTAGAGTTTAATATTATCTATATATAAATTAAATTTTAAGTATCTTTTATAAATAAATTTCCTGGGTAATTAGCCTGGAGATTTACTCTTTTAATTAAGCTCAAAGAAAATGATGATTTCTTTAAAAATTAATTAAAAATTGAGTTTAAGAGATTTCTGTGTGAAACTCTATTTTTAAGTTGTTCATGTGATGAACTTTAATATAAATAAGTTTATTTATATGAAAAACTTAAAATAATTAGTTTAAATGAGGATTAAGGTTACATGGAGTTAAGAATAACACTGGTAACTTTAAATTGGAATTAAAAACAAGTTGCCTTAAGCTAAGAACTTGGTTTTTAAGTATGGTTTTTCAGTTTTGACCTGAGCACGCCCTCTATATTCATTATGAATCATGAGAGCTGCGCTGAAGATATGAGCCTTTGAGATATGACCACATACCCAATAAGGTCACAAAAAAGACTTAGAATAATTATACCTTTAATCTAATTATATTAAAATTACTTAGAATAATTATACATTAAAAATAATTACTTAAATATACAAAAAATACCATAAATTGGTACAAAAATTGGTTTAACTTAAAAACCAATGAAATAAAGTATACATATACCATTTTTATGGCATATCTGTAAAGTCAATATTTAATGAGTTATAAGGTATAATACCTTATAAAAACCATAAAACCTTATTTATCTCAAGAACTAATGAAACAGAATGTGAAATGAATTGTACCAGTGGATTCCCCACGAAAACCCACACATAAAACAATTAATAAGCTAATTTCCAAAGTTAATACTTAAGGAATTAACCTGAATATATGCACTTTTTTGGTCAACACATATATTCAAGGATCATAGCTAATATCTCCTAAACTATACATGATAGAATGATGAACCAAAAATAAAGTTACCACGTAATTACTGTAAGATCACAGATATGAACTTTATTTTACAAATTATAAACAAGGTTGAAACCTATGATGAAATATTGACAAAAATCAACAGAGCTGTTGACCACTTTGTTGTGAAAGTGTTCCAAACTTAAAAGAAAGTATACAGTTGGATTCTACTAGTTCATTCGTGAATAATGATGTAATTTGTATTATTAAATTCAGGGTATAACCCCCTGAAATCAAGGTTTGAAGTTTAAAATATTGAATTTTGACAGAAAAGATGAGTTACAAGAAAAATCATCAAAATTAGAGTTTTGATGATGTAATGAAAACCTCTTGGCAGCATAATAGGGTTATGCCAGGCTATCAGAATTCACTCTTTGAATTGCTGTAGCGTGAAAATCTTAAAAGTTATTGAGGATCAAAGTTTGAGCTTAATTGGAGCAGTTATGATCACTCACAGTAACCTTAAATTAAGTTTAACAGTCTTAAGAGTGATACAATTGGTGAATACTATTAGTTTATGATTAAAACTAATAAAGTCCACAAAATTTGGGGTTCTGCCAAGCCTCTGATGTCATCAAACGTAGAGTTATAGTGATAACTCTAAATAATGGTGTAATAATGATGTAATATGGTTTGATCATGATGTAATCATCATCAAACCTTAAACTATTGATCAATTCCAGTGGATATGATCAGTACACGTCTACTAGAAGCCTGTTGGACTCTAGGAGGGAGGTATTTACTATAAATAGAGCTCTTTTTACTCTATTTTCCCCTCAGACGCATCAAAAACATTAAATCAATTAGATCAAAGGTAATTTCTTTATTCTTTATATATAAAACTATTATATTATTAAAGACCAAAGACCACCTTATTATAATCATCTATTTTGACGTGATTAAATTATTTATTTCATTGTTTTTGTTAAAAATCTCTCTAAAACTCATTTCCACGTAAAATCCAGAATAATTTGTAATTTTCTTTATTTTTATTGTAAATACAATTGGAAAAGGTTGTATTTATATTTTTTGGCGTAAAATATTTCAAAATCATTATATTAAGTGTTAAAAGTAGGTTATTTTCTCTTATTATAATAATTTCTCTATTATTACTCTCTTAGTAATTCTCTAATTAATATAAATAGTATTTATATTAATTCATAACTTTAATATTAGTAATATTATTGTTATTGATTGTTTTTATTAATAAAAAGCAATTTTTTACGCCTTTATTATTTGTTGGTAACAATAATAAAGAGCTTTTTAAATATATTAATTATTTTATATTAATATATTTATTTATTATATTATATTTTCATAATATAAATTATATTATTATATTTACTTAATAATATAATTATTTTATGCCATAATAATAATAATTATTTATTATTATTATATTTTTAATCTTATTTATTCAATTCATAAGGCCATTCAGAGTACAATAAGTAATAAATTAGTAATTTTTACTTATTGTTTCATAGTCAAACCTTACATTTGGGGGCCTCGCTGTGATATTTACGTAAAAGACCTTTAAAAGGATTCTAATTGGGTTTATCCAATAATAAATTATATTTATAATCATAAAATTATATAATAATTTTATATTTTATTGATTTTAAAAGCTATTGAGGCATTTGGAAAGCAATTGTACTGTCTTACACATGGTTTTTCACATCCTTAGACTTGCAAGAACTTTCTTTGAGTGACTCTAGTGATTAAAAAAGATATTATATAAATTCAAAATAATTTTTATCTTAATTTAATTTTATAAAGAATCATATTAATTTTTATTTTATTCCTTACAAATAAAAAATATAAAAAATATTAAAAAATATTAAAAAATATTAAAAAACAATAAAAAAAAGTTATTTTTATTCATTCTTATTCATTTCTTTATTCATTAAAGATATGAAAGCAATTTCTACATGGAAAATTGCCATATCTTACCAAAAATAACACTTCTTATTAAAATACTTATATTTATTTGTCTTTTTTAGTGTTTGAAGATAACCCAACAGAAGACAACCAAGCTACTGTTGAGAGATTGGTGGAAGAAACTTGTCAAAGTTCTCCAACACCAGTTATCACCAAAAGAAAGAAAGCTAAGAAATTAGACTTTCCAGGACCCACCATTCAATACTCTGAAGGTGAGCACCTCTTTTATAATTTCCATAAAAAGAATTTTTATCCTAAAATACTTTTATTTCTTATTTTCCTAAATTATGACTACCAGAAGAGGTCCCCAATACTCCATCCAATCAGATGGAGCTGGACTCAGAGGTAGAACTGATCCCTCAAAAGGGAAAAGAAAGGGCAATATCCCCAGTGGAACAGAATCCACACAGGGAAGTGCCTTATCCCAAAGGCAAGTCCCAGAAATGCCCATGATATCTGAACCTGAATTGGAGCTAAGTATGAGTAACTCAAATAGGTACAAATCACATTCAGAGGGCTCAAATAGACATCTACATGAGCCAGTACAAGCAGTATTACACAGTGTACAAGGACAAAGATTGGGAAATGCTGCCTCAAATACACCAAGGAGTGATGAACTCCTGGCACATCCTGAAAAAGTTCCTCAAAGAGGAGGAGATAGTGAAATACTCCAATGGATGGAATCCACTGTCATCCAAACCTCAAATCAAAAAAATCAAGGATTACCACGCCAAAAAGAGGGAGGCAACCAAGGAAGAAGCCCCAGTAGCTTCTACCAGCAAGCCTCAAGCCAGCCCACTTCCCCAAGAAGGGAAGAAGAACAAGAAAAAGCATTGGAGGAAACCATATTCCCCAAGCTACAGGATCCCAAGAATCCAAAAGGATGCCATGGACAATGTTTTCAACATGGCCAGAACCTTGATGGAATTCAAGGACAAGGAAGAGCAAAGAATGAGACAACCTCATTTCCCAAAGAAATAACCTTGTCCAAAGATGTTGTAAATACTTTAACATAAATTAAAAATAGTATATTACCTCTAAAAGAAATTAAAGATAGTTTATTATCACTACAAGAAATAAATAACAATTTATCTTCTTTAACGAAAATTGTTGTGAAAAACAAGAAAGAAATTGACAACATTAAGTTTATTGTTGAAAATAATAAACCAAAGAATTTAATTGACAATACTCAAAAATTAATACAAGGACAACAAGAATTGTATAAATACATAAAAGATATCAAAGACAAGACTTTGACAATCAATTATGATGTGAGTATTGACAATCTTACAGAAAAATTAAATAAAGTAAGTATTTCTGTAGAAAAATTTGAAGAAAAGACTTCATCACACCAAAAATTACTTTTGGACCATGTGGAAAAAAGTGATGAAGCAAGAATGCATCTGAAAGATGATATTCAGAGTGAAATAAGGCTTATTACTGAAAAAATGGATAAAATTAATGAGGCTAATTTAAATATGCCAAATTTATCAACTCCATTTTCTCATATAAGAAGCCCTGTTAAAACAAAAGAGGAATTATCAAATCCTTTCATAACAGACTTGAGTCACCAAGATAATAACCAAGTCTTAATGAAGGAAGCACCTCAATTGAAGGAATGGCCAACATTCACAGGAGAAGGTGAATATGACCACATGTCATTTATTAAAACAATTGAAATGTTACAAGAAGACTATGCCATACCAGATGAATTAATCACTGCAAGATTACATTAATTGTTTGAGAAATCTGCAAAAAGATGGTATTATGGCATAAGACAAACAAATGATAAAAATACCTGGTCTTGGTGGAAACAAGAAATAATCACCAAGTGGGCAAATGATGCCTGGAGGTATAAGATAGAAAATTCATTTGAAAACTCTTTCTTTGACCCAGAGAAAGACAAACCTTTAACTTGGTTCTTGAAACAAGTTGAAAGGCTTAATGCACTGTACCCAGAAATGTCACAAAAGATGGTGCACATGAAAATACTTAAAAAATGTGGAGGGGAACTAGAACATGCCCTAAGAAGCAGATGTATAGAACCATACTCCACAGAAGAGTATATAAATGCACTAGAAGATATAGTGACAAGAACAAAAATTGGCAGGACTTGGAAAAAATTGGACATTAAAAGCCCAAATAAACCATTTATCAAAAAAGATAAATCAAAAGAATCCTTTAAGCCCAATACATCCAACAATAATGAGCAAAGAAAATGCCATAAATGTGGAGGTATTGGACACTTAGCAAATAATTGCCTTAAAAAAGCAAAGATTAATGAAATTGTGGAAACAGAAAACCA
Source organism: Austropuccinia psidii (assembly GCA_023105745.1). Taxonomy (NCBI): domain Eukaryota; kingdom Fungi; phylum Basidiomycota; class Pucciniomycetes; order Pucciniales; family Sphaerophragmiaceae; genus Austropuccinia; species Austropuccinia psidii. Next base: position 8,797,405 of record JALGQZ010000005.1, on the reverse strand, counting down.
CAATGACAAAGAAGAGGAATCTGACTCTGAAAAAGAGACAGAAGAGTCAGAAAGCTCTGAAAGTGATGAAATCAATATAATTAATGCACAAATTAATAATATTGATATAATTTATGAAGTACTGGATGTTAATTCAAACTTACCACAAGTTGGAACATCTGACACAAACCTGACAAACATACAAGATGCCAAAATGTATAGAGCCAAACCTGCAAGGGGAATGTGATATACAGCTGGAAAATCAAGTATAAGTATTGTTATGGTTGATAACCAAGAAGGAAAAGTTAACTTGGATAAAGGAGAATATTGCACTTGTGTTGGCAAAAGTTATTTAAAAACCATTGTCCCAAACTGGCAAGAAAAACTTATGCCAATACAAGGTGTCAAATTTAGTAGTGCAAGTGAGAGCATGAAGCCCCTTGGAATAATTGATTTAACACTAATTTTTCCTCATCCCTCACAATGTGTCAGAATCAAAGTAGAGTTTTTAGTAATGGAAAACTGTACTAGTAATCATTTCATACTTGGGAATGACTACTTATCAATCTATGGTATAGATATCTCCAACCAAAAAGACAGATATTTTACCATAGGAGATAACAAAAGACAAAAGTTTGGCTTCTTAAATAACAATAAACAAATCACAGTTATTAAGAAGGAAGAAAAATTCCAGAAAAAGAACTTTTTATATCTGAACAACTTAAAGAGGCAGAATTCAATCAAGAATTAACAGAAAAAATGAAAGAAAAATTGATTGACCTCTTATTTAAGTATAAAAATGCCTTTGCAACTGACAAAGAGCCACTAGGAGCCATAATTGGACATGAAGTGGATATAATTCTTAATGTAGAAAAGCCTTACCCACCTTTATTAAGAAGACCTGCTTATCCAGCCAGTCCAAGAGCTAGAGAAGCCTTAGAGGTGCACATTAAATAATTAATGGACCTTGGAGTATTAAGAAAGGTTGGACATAATGAACAAGTAGAAGTTACTACACCTGTCATTATAACTTGGCATAATGGAAAATCAAGGATGGTAGGAGACTTCAGAGCCCTGAACACCTATACCATTCCAGACAGATATCCAATACCAAGAATCCATGAGACATTGACCCAATTGTCACAAGCTAAGTTCATCACAGCTATGGATGCTCTTAAGGGTTTTCATCAAAATGTTTTAACAGACAATGCCAAGAAACTAGTAAGAATAATAGTCCATTGTGGAATTTTTGAATACTTAAGAATGCCATTTGGGATAAAAAATGCACCTTCCCATTATCAAAGAATGATGAATACCATATTCCCTGAAGAATTATCAGAAGGATGGTTAATTATCTATATTGATGATATCATAGTTTGCTCAGAAACTTGGGAAAATCACCTTACAAGACTAGAAAGGGTACTACAAAAAATAGTCCAAGTGAATATGAAAATTTCCTTGAAAAAGTTTCATTTTGCATATAGTGAATTAAAAGCACTAGGACATGTTTTATCTGGACTTAGTCTAGGCATAGGCAAAAATAAAGTAGCAGCAGTACTACTCAAACCAATGCCTCAAACCAAAAAAGAAATGCAATCATTTTTAGGATTTGCTGGTTACTATAGACAGCATATAAAGGACTTTGCAAAAATTGCAAAATCCTTATATAAATTATGTGACCAACAAACAGTTTATGAAATGACTGAAGAAAGGGTCAAGGCATATGAAGAATTGAAAAATTCACTAACAAATGCCCCATTTCTTCTAATGCCAGATTGGAAACTACCTTTCAAACTATACATTGATGCTTGTGGAGAAGGATTAGGTGCTGCACTTCACCAAACACAAATTATCAATGATAAACCAGTGGAAGGACCAATTTGTTTCATTTCAAGGCAAATAAAGCCAACAGAAGCAAGGTATGGAGCAAGCCAAATGGAATGCTTATGCCTAGTGTGGGCTTTAGAAAAACTGCATTATTATTTGGATGGCACAGTATTTGATGTAATCACAGACTGTAATGCTGTGAAATCACGATTAAATATGAAGACTCCAAATAGACATATGCTGAGATGGGAAATTGCTATCCAAGAATATAGAGGAAATATGACTATTGTACATAAATCTGGAAATATTCATAAAAATGCAGATGGGCTTTAGCAAATACCCCTGACAATCCAGCATGGGTACCACAAGAAGAGCACCATATAGAAGGAATATATGTCACAGACATAGGCACAGAATTCTTTAACCAAGCTAAAGAAAGCTATAAGACAGACAAAAATTGCCATATCTTAAGCCAACTTCTAATGAAAGACTGCAAAGATCCATCACTTTCATCAAAACTAGATGAAATATGGAAAAAGGCATATGATGAAGGAAGATTCCACCTCCTTGATGGAATCCTTTACCATAGAACAAAACACACATGTGTTATGGCCTTAACAGATAGAACACTAATAAACACTATTTTACATGAGTGTCATGATAGTGTTGCATCTGGAAATCTCTCAGAAGATAGGACACTAGAGAGGGTGAAAACCTGCTCTTGGTGGCCAAATTGGAAGAAAGATGTTGCAGAGTACTGCCAAACCTGTGACAGATGTCAAAACGCCAACAGAGCCACAGGAAAGAGATTTGGAATGATGATCCAAATCCAAGAACCAAAATCCCCATGGGAAATAGTTCACATGGATTGGGTAACAGCACTACCTCCAGGAGGAGACAGGAGCTATAATGCATGTCTAGTGTTAGTTGACAGGTACAGTAAAACTCCCATGTTCTTACCATGTCATAAAGATGACACAGCTATGGATACAGCCATAATTATATGGAATAAAGTCATTAGCCACACAGGCTTATTCCAAAATATTATAAGTGACAGAGACCCAAAGTTCACTTCAGCATTATGGACAAATCTCCATAACTTATTTGGGACAAAGCTATCATTCTCAACAGCTTACCATCCCCAAACTGATGGTTTAGCAGAAAGAATGATACAGACCTTAGAGGACATGATCAGAAGATTCTGTGCTTATGGGCTAGAATTGAAAGATTCTGATGGTTTCACCCATGATTGGTGTACACTAATACCAGCACTTGAACTGGCATATAAGACATCAATCCATTCTTCTACTGGCAAAACACCAGCAATGCTAGAGAAAGGTTGGAATCCAAGACTTCCTTATGATACCCTCAAAAAGGACTTAGTGGACATACATCCAACAGCAAGAAGTTTTAAGATAATGCTTGAAAAAGCAAGACACCATGCAAACAGATGCATGCAAGACTCTTTCAAATATGCAAAAGAAAGATGGGACAAAAGTCATAAACCACCTGACTTCAAAATAGGAGATTTGGTATTAGTATCAACTCTTAACTTTAATAACATAAAAGGACCAAAGAAATTGAAAGATTCCTTTGCAGGACCATTTATGGTAAACGCACTTCATGGACCCAATGCTGTACAATTGGAACTTACAGGTGATTTAATGAATAAACATCCAACTTTCCCTGTAAGTCTTATAAAACCTTACAGCTCAAGTGACAAGGAATTATTTCCACTAAGAAATGAACCCCCACTTGAAACTCCCCCTTTGGAAGAAGGAGAAGAAAAAAGAATTGTAAAAGTCCTTAAAGAAAGAAGGACAAGGAACAAAAAAGAAAGAGAATACCTTGTAAGGTATAGGAATCCAACTCAAGAAGATGAATGGCTACTTGAGAAAGACATAAAAAATGCTGATAAACTACTGAGGAGGCTTAGACATGAAAGAAAACCTAAAGAATAACAAAATCAAGCATTATTGAGCTTCAGGACTGATAAAGTCTAATGAAGAGGTAGGACAGTGGATGATACCCTAATCACACATATCAGATTGTGGTACAATCTTTTTTGGTGGTAGGGAATGTGAGCCTTTGAGATATGACCACATACCCAATAAGGTCACAAAAAAGACTTAGAATAATTATACCTTTAATCTAATTATATTAAAATTACTTAGAATAATTATACATTAAAAATAATTACTTAAATATACAAGAAATACCATAAATTGGTACAAAAATTGGTTTAACTTAAAAACCAATGAATCAACATGTAAAATAAATTATACCATTGGATTCCCCATGGTAAAATACACATATACTATTTTTATGGCATATCTGTAAAGTCAATATTGAATGAGTTATAAGGTATAATACCTTATAAAAACCATAAAACCTTATTTATCTCAAGAACTAATTAAACAACATGTGAAATAAATTGTACCAGTGGATTCCCCACGAAAACCCACACATAAAACAATTAATAAGCTAATTTCTAAAGTCAATACTTAAGGAATGAACCTGAATATATGCACTTTTTTGGTCAACGCATATATTCAAGGATCATAGCTAATATCTCCTAAGCTATACATGATAGAATGATGAACCAAAAATAAAGTTACCACGTAGTTACTGTAAGATCACAGATATGAACTTTATTTTACAAATTATAAACAAGGTTGAAACCTATGATGAAATATTGACAAAAATCAACAGAGCTGTTGACCACTTTGTTGTGAAAGTGTTCCAAACTTAAAAGAAAGTATACAGTTGGATTCTACTAGTTCATTCGTGAATAATGATGTAATTTTTATTATTAAATTCAGGGTATAACCCCCTGAAATCAAGGTTTGAAGTTTAAAATATTGAATTTTGACAGAAAAGATGAGTTACAAGAAAAATCATCAAAATTAGAGTTTTGATGATGTAATGAAAAGCTCTTGGCAGCATAGTAAGGTTATGCCAGGCTATCAGAATTCACTCTTTGAATGGCTTTAGCGTGAAAATCTTAAAAGTTATTAAGGATCAAAGTTTGAGCTTAATTGGAGCAGTTATGATCACTCACAGTAACCTTAAATGAAGTTTAACAGTCTTAAGAGTGATAAAATTGGTGAATACTATTAGTTTATGATTAAAACTAATAAAGTACACGAAATTTGGGGTTCTGCCAAGCCTCTGATGTCATCAAACTTAGAGTTATAGTGATAACTCTAAATAATGGTGTAATAATGATGTAATATGGTTTGATCATGATGTAATCATCATCAAACTTTAAAATATTGATCAATTCCAGTGGATATGATCAGTACACGTCTACTAGAAGCCTGTTGGACTCTAGGAGGGAGGTATTTACTATAAATAGAGCTCTTTTTACTCTATTTTCCCCTCAGACGCATCAAAAACATTAAATCAATTAAATCAAAGGTAATTTCTTTATTCTTTATATATAAAACTATTATATTATTAAAGACCAAAGACCACCTTATTATAATCATCTATTTTGACGTGATTAAATTATTTATTTAATTGTTTTTGTTAAAAATCTCTCTAAAACTCATTTCCACGTAAAATCCAGAATAATTTGTAATTTTCTTTATTTTTTTTGTAAATACAATTTGAAAAGGTTGTATTTATATTTTTTGGCGTAAAATATTTCAAAATCATTATATTAAGTGTTAAAAGTAGGTTATTTTCTCTTATTATAATAATTTCTCTATTATTACTCTCTTAATAATTCTCTAATTAATATAAATAGTATTTATATTAATTCATAACTTTAATATTAGTAATATTATTGTTATTAATTGTTTTTTTTAATAAAAAGCAATTTTTTACGCTTTTATTATTTGTTGGTAACAATAATAAAGAGATTTTTAAATATATTAATTATTTTATATTAATATATTTATTTATTATATTATATTTTCATAATATAAATTATATTATTATATTTATTTAATAATATAATTATTTTACGCCATGATAATAATAATTGTTTATTATTATTATATTTTTAATCTTATTTATTCAATTCATAAGGACATTCAGAGTACAATAAGTAATAAATTAGTAATTTTTACTTATTGTTTCATAGTCAAACCTTACAGAAGACATAAAAAGAGTCTTTTCATCACTGCTTTTGTCCATAATTCATTATCAATCCAATCATATTAGAAATATAAACAGGTAAAGTTTTATTATTTGTAAAATCTTATTATTATAGTAATTCTTAAGTTATTTTATTCTTTATTAATTCTAAATTAAAGAATTGAAATCATAGAATTCAGATTATTGTTGTAATTATCAATAATATATTTTATATTATAAAATTTTCATCTTAAATATCTTTTAAGATCCACAAATTCCTCTTAAAAATCTTTAATCTTAAATTTTATCATAAAAAGTTGTTTTATCCTTGAAATTATTGATTTTAGGCGTGTTTTTAACTTATAATCATTATTTAATATAATAACCATTGCTGTTAAGCTTGTTGTATTAAGTAAATATTATAAATAAGTTTTCCCTGAAGTTCTATATCTTTTTTATCTAGTATTAGGTTTTTTATATAGAATTTTATTCTATAAGAATTATTTCTGCACAGTGTGTGTTATAGTTCTTTTATAAATAATATTTATATTATTTATAAGTGGTTAATATTCATATTTCCACGTGTGATTGTCTCATTAAGAGCTTTACAAGTCTTATTGTTATAACTGTCAGTGACTATAACAATAATAGAATAATTATAATTTATTATAATTATTACTATTTTTTTATTATTATATTTTTATAATAATAATTAAGTTATTTTTTTATATAATTATTTTTAAGAATTATATTTAAATTTGTGGTTATAATTTTTTATTATATTATATATTTCTATTGAGGACAGTCATAGTACTCTTGATTTTGCTACTATTATCAAGAGTTTCATAGACAAACCTTACATTTGGGGGCCAGGCCGTGATTTTAAACCAATTTTTGGGACATAAATCATATTCTAGACCTTATTTTACTATTTTTTGACGTAAAATGGCCATATTTGTCTTAATATCGGCATTTTTGGGACTTATCCCTTTTAAATAATCTTTATAATATTAATAAAGTTAAATTTCTTCTTAAGAATATTGTTTGAAACAACATACTATTGAGTGATTTGGAATAAATTTCTTTTGTCTAACTAGTGGCTTTTTCCTATCACAGACTTGAAATTTAGTCTTTCAGTTATTCTAGTATAAAGTGAATAATAATCCAATTTTGATTAATTAACTTGTTAATTGCATAATTATTATTTCTTTAAAGAAAATAATAAATCAAATAAAAAATCTTTACTAAAAACATTTTTTTCTTTTATCTTAGACATTTTTCTTTATTTTTGACGTAGTTTGCCATAAAATTACATTAATGCAACTTTATTTAATAAGTTGAGTTTATAAGTTATTGTTATTATTTGATAAAATAACTTATATTTTTAATTTTCTCTAGTGTCTTCCATCAGAGAAAATTCTTCAGACTCTGAAACCTCAGAGTCTAGTATTGAAATTCAAACCAGTCCAGCACCAAGGGGTTTGATAACCAAAGAGCCCTTTAAAGGTCCTGCAGGTGAATTCAATTCAATTTTACTCTATTTTTTATTAAAATTGACGTGAAATGACTCCTACTAGAAGTAGAAGTAACTACTCCATCCAATCAAATGGATCTGGACCAGGACATTCCGGCCACAAATCCAAAAGGCCAGAATGTCTTCCCAGAGGAGAGGCACAAATGGAGGATGCCAGATATTCCACCAGTTCCCAAAGGTTAGCCAGCACCTTTGAACCTCTTATTGAGAGTCCAGAAGCTGACATAACTGCTATTGCTGTTAGACCTGAACCATTTCCAACAAGCAGCCGTGGAGATTTATCAATCTCAATTGAAGAACTGGTTCTTGGCGTCAAAACAACAATAGTGGGAACTTCTCCCAAGTCTTTGGATAGGCACCATGAACTCTTATCTTCAAGTGAAGAAGCTCATGGGACCAGAAAAGACAGAAGACCTTCTGATGGGTTGGACACCCATGTCTGTCAAAGGACAAGTCCAACAGATAAAAGCTTGGTTGAAAAACCAAAGCATGTTATCAGAGGATCAGAAGAAGAAGTTGGCCCAAGGCAAGGAAACCAGCCCAGTGGAAGCTCCTCAAGCATCCACCAGAAAGAATCCGCCTCAAAAAGTTCCAAACAAGCCCAAGTGTCACAGGGGCTCTTGGACAGAAATACAAGAGTGGCCTGGCACTCAGCAATCAGGGAACTGACTTGGAAGACTCCAAAAGGATAAAGAATAAAAATAATAAGAATGAATTCCTCTAAAAGATATGCAGGTACAAGATGAGATGCAAAAGAGGAAAGGGAAGCCAAATGGCCAAAGAGCCAACCAAGTAAGTCCTTAATCACTGTTTCAACCTGCCAAAAATGAATAATGGAATTAGTAAGGATATGACCACCAAATATCCATTGACAGGTGAAGAAAGAGAAAAGAGAAAGGTGCTAAATGACTGACTTAATAATATCAGTATTTGCTTAAGTAAAATGAAAAGAAAATAGAGATAAAATAAAATCAAAATATATTAATTAACTGGGGAAAACCCCCCAGGGTGGAAAGGGTAGCCGGTATATGTGAAAAGTTGGGAGCTTGAGTTCTTCAGGCTGAAAGCTGATCTGTATTGATCCTTGAGGCTGTATTGATTCTTCTGGGAATTGATACAGCTGGCTAATATTGAAATTGAATTGGGTTGAATGAATTTCCCATGATTGAAAATGAAATACAGGTCTTGATGGATCCAGACTGTATTGAAATGAATATGGTTGCCAAGATGGATTGAGTGGAGCTTTGACACTTGACAACTTCTTTTTGGCACTGCCTCTTGAATACACTTGAGAATGAATTGAAAGTATTCCCTTGGAATGAATACTTGGAGTGAGAATAACCAATGACTGCTTGATGGCGTCATTGGTCTTTGACACTGAAACACTTGCTCTTGAGCCTTGATGATTCCTCTGAATGATTGGGTGCCTTGATGACGTGATGAGATGTTGGAATGTTGAAATGAACATTTGATATTGCCACCATTGAATTGCTATTGAAAAATGATGCACAATGATATATAACATCATTTATGGCATATTGGTTGATTGGCAAGAAGATTACGTCCAAAGGTCTTGAGATGGAAAGGCAGAGGGAAAAGGATGGATATAATGGCTTCAGAGCTTGGAATGGTGTTTCTGGGCCTTTTGGGGTTTTTGGCCACTTTTGGGTTCTGAGCCAAAAACTGGTCCAAAGGGCGGGAAAGTGTCTTTTGGACACTTTGCGTCAAAGTGCGCAAAAATGTGCAAATGCGCAAAGTGCGCAAAAGTGCGCAAATATGCGCAAATGCGCAAATGCGCAAAAATGCGCAAAATGCGCAAAAGTGCGCAAATGCGCAAAAATGCGCAAATGCGCATTATGAGCCCAAATGGCCAAAAAAAGCCATTTGGGCCATTTACCCTGGTTTTGAGGGAAATGACCAGAAATACCCATTTGGGCATAAATTGCCGCTATGGGTGCTGGATTGAGGTGAAGGGCCATGAAGGCCCCAAAACACAAATGGCCATAAATGGGCCATAAGATGATGACGTGGCCATACTGGCCATTGGTGATGGATATGGCCAATTGGCCATAAAAGGACTGTGGCTTGATATGCCATATGGGGATCCAAGGAAGTGAATTGCCATGGTTGTGACAGTACCCCCCACCTTGAAATGGTGAGCTCCTGAGCACCAATACAAGGTGAAGCCTGTTGAGGCTATTGGAAAGATTTTGAGAGAGTGATTCAAGAGGACTAATTAAGATAAGAAATTTGAAGACTGATATTAAAAATTTGACATTTGACGCAGGACTTGCTTAATCTTCTTTTGACATTGGCTTCATGATTTGAATTGAATTTTAAAATGAATGAAAATTTTTGACGTGGTAATTGACGTGATAAAAGAGAATTTAAAATGAAAATAAAATAATAATAAAGAATGAAAATGAAATTAAGAAAAGAAAAGGAAAAAGAAAAAGAAAAATGAATTGAATCTTGAGGAGGTTCCAATCTTCATCACGGAGGTTGATAACTGATTTTGAAATTGGCCAAGGACCTGGTGTAAGATGTGACTATGAAACTGATGATAATATTACTATTAATCAACAGCACTATGTCTGTTCTTATGAAATATAATAATAAAAATTATTATAACCACAATTAAATAATTATAAAATTATTTCTTTCACGTGTTATACACTACTAGTGATTATAACAGTGAGCAGTAATTTTCTACAAGAATCAATTACAAGAAGAATTTAATAATAAAAACTTCTTTTATTAAAATAATAAAATTATTTTAATATATAATTATCTTTTACAAGAATAATTATAAAGATAATTCTTGAAGAAAACTATTACTAGAGAAAAACTTTAAGAATTAAAGATAAAAGACTCACTAATACTCCAAAGAACTTATTGATAATAAAAGTAGAGAAATTTGACGTGGAATTGTGGATTTAAGGGATCAAAAGGATTTATAACAGTATTACAACAATATATAGTTGGATTATATGATTTCACGTCTTTCTGATTGATTCTGAAAGAATTAAAACACTTAAGAATAGTTGAACTAATACTTACTTGTTGGTAATAAAGATTTAATAAATTGATAAGATGATGATACGGAAAAAACAGCAAGAAGAGGCTTCTTTTAAGTCAATAACAGCTCACAGAGGCGTGCCATGGAGCAAACTGAAAAACCAGTGAGTGAGAAAACAATAAACCTTTTTGGATTATTGATTGCATCATCTGTTGTCATGTAAGATTATCATAATTACTTAATTGATGCTTTTACGTGACTACCAACCCCAATATGGTTAAGAATAAAAGGAGTAACACTTGTAAATCTTCTTTTATTCTAAAATAATCATTGATTTCTCAAAGTTATCAATGTTATTGCCAATTTCATCACAGGTTGTAATTACTGTGAATTTTTGAAGATTCAGTGCTTCACGTAGAATATCCAAAAATGGACTGTAAGTAAAACTTTTAATTTTACTAGTAAAACTGTAATTCTTTTTGGTTGTACCATAGATAATACAGTTCTCCTTTAGTCCTGAAAGTTTCAGAAAGATTAATTAAGAATTGTATTTTTAATGAATTTTTGAAGGTTTTACCTCATTTCTACGTAGAATTGCAAATAGCAGTGTTTTGCTGGTTGCTATGAGGTAAATCAATGAATATGGGTCCCAAAAGGGTTTTAATTACTCTTTTGGGGTTTATCCATGGAAAGTCATTAGTAATTGACATGGTTACAGGAGTGTAAGTAGCTCATTACCTCCTTGGCACGTCAAAATAGCAGGTTATTTGCTATTTTCTGATGTTTTACAGTAGTTGTAACTTGGTAACCAAGTTCCCAAAGAGTTTTAGTTTACCAATTGGGCCAAGATGAGCCATGGATCCATGCTCTGGAGCTATCCACGCCTCTGAGGCCTCAGAAGTTGGGTACCCTGGCTCTCTTTGATGTCTTTTGTCCCCCTTGCCTATTTTTTACGTCAAAATAGTAATTTAAGCTTAAAGTGAGATATCCACTATGGGTGTACCAAAAGTCCATGTAAGAATACCATGATATTAAGTGCTCAAAACATGCATAACACTATTCTTGGTGTATATGTAACATGGGATTTCTCACTTTCCCATTATTTTGGCTAAAAATCAAGAAAAACAAAAATTTTCACGGATCTTTTATGTGGTATTAATGATGTGGTATTGAAGTATTTTCCATTTTACCACCTCAAATACTTAAATTGAGCTTATTCACTCTATGGAGCTACCCTAGGTGAATTTTTGTGTAGAATCCAAATCTGGTCTTAAATCCATGGATTTACTTACTCAATAAAAAGTTATTCATCTTTTCTGAAATTGAAAATGATGAATTTTGGATATATGCATGACTTATGAGTTTTGCATAATTCAAAATTTCTTTTTAAGATAATTGTGGCCTATTTGGGTATGTAAAATATACCTCAAGGCTCACATTCCCTCCCACCAAAAAATAAAATTGTACTACAATTTTATTAGTGATAAAAAGAATAAGGCCCCAAAAGGGGGTTAATGTCCACTGTCCAACCTCTTCACATTACTCAGATCAAGTAATTTAAAGCACATTTATAGACATATTCAGGCTTGTGGCCTTCTTTCATGTCTAAATCTTCTTAAGAGTTTATCTGAGTCAGGTATTTCTGATTCTGCCATCCATTCATCTTCATGTACTGGGTTTCTATATCTGACAAGATATTCTCTTTGATTTTTACCCCTAAGTCTCCTTTCTTTGATGACTTTCTTAATCTTTTTGTCTTCATTCTGTTCCACAGGTGGTACAGTTAAAGGAGTTGGGTTTCTTAAAGGAAACAATTCTTTATCAGCTGGTTGATAAGGTTTTATCAAGCTGACTGGAAATGTGGGGTGTTTATTTTCCAATTCACCACTCAATTCCACTTGAACTGCATTGGTTCCATGTAAAGCAACAATAACAAAAGGTCCTACATAAGAATCTTTAAGTTTCTTTGGGCCTTTGATATTATTAAAATTCAGGGTTGAAACTAGAACTAAGTCCCCTACTTTGAAGTCTGGTACTTTATGACTCTTGTCCCACTTCTGTTTTGCATAATCAAAAGCATCATCCATACTTTGTTTTGCATGGTGTTTTACTTTATCAAGCATTAATTTGAAGCTGGAAGCTGTAGGATGAATGTCAATCAAGTCTTTCCTCAGTGTGTCTGCTGGGAGTCTTGGATTCCATCCTTTTTCTAACATAGCAGGAGTTTGTCCTGTGGAAGAATGGACTGATGTCTTGTATGCCAATTCTAATGCAGGTATCAGAGTGCACCAGTCATGGGTAAAGCCATCTGAGTCTTTAAATTCTAATCCATAAGCACAAAATCTCCTGATCATGTCTTCTAAAGTTTGAATCATCCTCTCTGCTAGCCCATCTGTTTGAGGGTGATATGCTGTAGAGAATGATAACTTAGTCCCAAACAATCTATGAAGATTGGTCCAAAGTGCAGATGTGAACTTGGGGTCTCTGTCACTTATGATATTCTTAAATAACCCTGTATGAGAAATAACTCTACTCCATAAAAGAAGAGCTGTATCCATAGCAGTGTCATCTTTATGACATGGTAAGAATATGGGAGTTTTGCTATATCTGTCTACAATGACTAAACAAGCATTATAACTTTTGTCACCACTTGGAGGAAGTGCTGTGACCCAATCCATGTGAACAACTTCCCAAGGGGATTTTGGTTCTTGAATATGGATCATTAATCCAAATTTCTTGCCTGTACTCCTGTTTGCTTTTTGGCATCTATCACAGGTATGGCAATATTCAATGGTCTCTTTTCTCCAAGATGGCCACCATGCACAGTTCTTCACCTTTTCAAGTGTTCTGTCTTCTGATAGGTGTCCAGAGTAAATGCTATCATGGCATTCATGAAGAATGGTATTGATGAGCAATCTACTACACAATGTCATCACACAAGAATGTTTTGTTCTATGGTAAATAATCCCATCAAACAAGTGAAATCTTCCTTCAGAATAGGAATTTTTCCAAACTTCATCTAGTGTATTAACCAAAGATGTGTCTTTGCAGTCTTTATCCAATAAAGAAGTCAAGATATGGCAATTCTTGTCTTGTTTATAAGACTCTCTGACCTCTTCAAAGAATTCAGTCCCAATATCAGTTATGTTAATCCCTTCAATTGGAATCTGTGGTTCAGCTTCCAAAGGTACATAAGCTGGGTTATCAGGAGTGTTGGCTAAAGCCCATCTACTAAGTCCATCAGCATTTTTGTGAATGTTTCCTGCTTTATGAACTATAGTCATGTTTCCTCTATATTCTTGAATGGCTATTTGCCATCTCAACATATGTCTGTTGGGAGTTTTCATGTTAAGAAGTGATTTCACGGCATTACAGTCAGTTATCACTTCAAAAACACTGCCATCAAGGTAATAGTGTAATTTCTCAAGTGCCCATACCAAACATAAGCACTCCATTTGGCTTGCACCATATCTGGCTTCTGTTGGTTTGATTTGTCTTGAGATATAACAAACTGGTCCTTCTGTAGGTTTGTCATCAATAATTTGGACTTGGTGTAGGGCTGCCCCTAATCCATCCCCACATGCATCAATGTACAATTTAAAAGGAATATTCCAGTCAGGCATGAGGAGTAAAGGTGCTTCTGTAAGGGCTTTCTTTATCTTCTCATAAGCTTTAATTCTTTCCTGTGTCATTTCAAATACAGTCTGTTGATCACAGATTCTATAAAGTGACTTGGCTAGAATTGCAAAATCTTTCAAGTGTTGCCTATAGTAACTAGCAAATCCAAGAAAAGACATCATTTCTTTTTTATTCTGGGGTATTGGCTTAAGTAACACTGCTGCTACTTTATTCTTGTCAATACCCAAGCTCAAACCAGAAACAACATGTCCTAATGCTTTGAGTTCTTCAAAACCAAAATTGCATTTCTTAAGTGAAATTTTCATGTTCACTTCTGCAACTTTATGAAGTACTCTTGCAAGTCTTTCAAGGTGCAAAGACCATGAGTCAGAACATATAATAATATCATCAATATAAATGATAAGCCATCCTTCAGACAATTCCGTGGGGAAGATGGTATTCATCATTCTTTGATAATGAGATGGAGCATTTTTAATGCCAAATGGCATTCTAAGATACTCAAAAATACCACAGTGAGTGATAATTCTAAGTAATTTCCTAGCTTTAGGCGTCAAGACATTTTGATGGAAGCCTTTTAATGCATCCATTGATGTTATATACTTGGCTTTAGACAATTGAGTCAAGGTTTCTTGGATCCTAGGGATTGGATACCTATCTGGAACTGTGTAGGTATTCAAAGCTCTAAAATCTCCAACCATTCTTGACTTATCATTATGCCATGCAATAATAACAGGTGTTGTCACTTCAACTTCCCATTATGGCCTACTTTCCTTAGCACACCAAGTTGGATCAACTCTTGGATATGTTTTTCCAAGGCCTCTCTAGCTCTGGGACTGGCTGGATAAGCTGGTCTTCTAAGTACTGGAGGATATGGTCTATCAATATTAAGAGTAATATCAATTTCATGTCCCCTTATAGCGCCTAATGGTTCATTATCAGATGCAAATGCATTATTGTATGTATATAATACATCAATAAGTTCATTCCTCATCTTTGGTGACAATGATGGATTAATTTGTGCTTCAACAAGTTGTTTAGACACAAATTCATCTTTGTAAGTATCTTTGACAGAAGATACTACAGATATCTGTTTTGGCATATTGGAGAAAGCAAATTTTTGCCTTTTGTTATCTCCAATTGTGAAATATCTGTCTTTATGGTTATTTATATCAATACCATAAATATTCAAGTAATCATTTCCAAGAATGATATGCTGAGATGTACAATTATCCATTACTACAATCTCAGTTTTCATTCTTACACTTCCTGCTGGATGTGGGAATACAATATTAGTATCCAATATGCCCAAGGGGTACATATTGTTACTGGCACTACTGAACTGTACACCTTCTATTGGTAATAGATGGTTTTTCCATTCAGGAAGTATAATTTGAAGATAATCTTTGCCAATACAAGTGCAAAATGCCCCTGTATCCAGATTTACTTTGGCTTCAATATCACTCATTAGAACTGATGTGATACAGGATGCTCCAGCAGTATAACCCTTTCCTCTAGCAGGTTTTGTTTTACACATTCTGGCATCTTGGATATTGATCAGGTTGTAGCAATCCTCACTGTACTGTGGCAAGTGGGTATGGACTTCTGTGACCTCAAAGAAAGCTGAAATGTTTTCAATGGGATAGTCCTCTACTGGTGTATCTTCAGAGACTGCAGAATCTTGATCAGACTCTTCTTTCTCTTCAGTACACTGAATGTCTTCAATGATTTGAACTTCATTGATCTTTGTCTTCTTAGGGCAAGTGTTGGCTAAATGTGAAGTACTTCCACATTTATGACACTTCAAGACAGGTCTTTCTGGTCTTCTTTCCTCTCTAGGAATCTTTGAGACTATTTTGGACTCTATTGGGTTTCTAACCCAAGTTTTACCAATTCTTGTTCTGGTAATGATATCTTCCATAGCATTAATGTAGTCCTCTGTTGAACAGGGTTCCACACATCTGCTTTTGATAGCATGTTCCAGTTCTCCTCCACACTTTCTTAATATTTTCATATTAATCATAGTGTCAGACATATCTGGGTGTAAAGCAGATAATCTGTCTTTTTGTTTGAAGAACCAAGTAAGTGGTTTGTCTTTTTCTGAGTTAAAAATGGCACTTTCAAAAGCATTCTCCATTTTAAACCTCCAAGAATTATTGGCCCATTTGGTAATCACTTCAGATTTCCACCAAGACCAGTCATGTCTTCCATGATCCATTCTCATCTTGTAATACCATTTCTTTGCAGTCTTGGTAAACAAACAATGTAATTTTCCTACTATGATTTCATCAGGTATATTAAAGTCTTCTTGCAACATATCAATAGTCCTGATGAATTCCATATGGTTGTATTCTCCTTCACCAGAGAATGTTGGCCATTCTTCTAATTTGGGAATATCCTTTGCAGAAATAACATTCTCTCCTAAGAATGGAGTCAAACTTTCTTTGACAGAAAGTTTTTCTTCAGTCAAAGGTGTAGAATGTCTTGGCATATGTGGTTCATGATTCTTATGAATTTGCTCCACACTTGCAATTATTTCATTCTTCAATTTCTGCCTTTCACTGTCACTTTTTGCTAAATGTATAGCAAATTGATTGGTGTTCTTAACTATTTGTAAGACATGGTCTTCAAGAGTTTTAAGTCTATCATTTACTTTAAAGATGGAAAGATCCTCTGTGTCATTATTTTGACATTGGTTCTCAATTCTTTCACAAGCATTGCTAATTGACTCAAGGGTGACAGTTGTCAATTTATGCCAATCAGAATGTTGCTTGTCATTTTTCTTTAAATCATTGATGTCTAATGTAATTTGCTTCAACTTTGACTCAAGTTTGTCAATTTCTACACTAATACTTCTATGTACATCATTTATTTGCGTGGAAAAGTCCTGTTCATCCTTTCCTGCTCTTTGGCTGTGAATTCCATAAGAGTTCTGGCCATATTGAAGACACTGTCCACGGCTGAAGGCTCCAATCTGGGGATCCTGTACCCTTGTGGGTAAGGTCTGTGCCAATTGGCTTTGCCTTTGCCCTTGCCTTGATGGTTCTTGGGACCTCTCTGTTTCTTTTGAGGTCCTTTGGGCTTGTCCTTGGATGCTTCTGGAGCTGGTTTGGAGCTGGTAGATGCCACTGGTGCCTCTGTCTCCAAAGTTGGAGTCATTTCCAGTTCTTTCTTCTGGTCTATGGATAAAAGACTCTGGTTCTTCAACCAATTCTTTATCTTTTTGACCTTGTCTTTGCAAGACAGGGGGCTCCAACCTCCTAAGAGTTCTATGGTCTTCTCCTGACCCAGAAAGCTCTTGATGTGTAAGTAGGAGTTCATGGCCCCCTGCCAAAGGCTTGGGCAGATTTCCCACTCCTCTTCTTTGGCTGCTCTGAACCAATTTTTGTACTGGCTCTGATATATTTCTATTGCTGCCACTTGAAAATGGTTCAGCCCTGGAAATATTATCATAAATTAGTTCAGGCTCAGAATTCACGTCAAAATCTGTTGGTACAGACCTTGGGGAATGGGGGGCAACTCTGGCATCCTCCAGATGTGCCTTTCTTGTGGAAGATTTGGCACTTCTGGATTTGGTCTTGCCTCTTCCTTGTCCACATCCATCTGGTTGGACTGAATAGTTGCTTCCATTTCTGGTATGCACCATTTTCACGTCAATTTAAAGATAAAAGGTGAAAATATAAGATAAAATACACACCTTTTGGTGGTAATTTAGCTTTTTCTGAGTTGAATAAGGTGCCTCTTTTAGCAATCTGCACCTCAATACTGTCTTCAGATTCTGCTTCTGAAGATTCTGGACTAGTGATATATCTTTTACTGAGTCTGTTGCCAGCTGCACAGTATTTGATTAAAGACACTAAAAGAAATTATAAAAGAGAAAAAATTATTTTTTTTTATACTTTTTTTAAAATATTTTTGAAAGATTTTTATAAGTTTTATATTTTTTAATATTAAAAAATTATTCTTTTTAAAGAAAAAAAATTAAAATTTAAGATTTTGAATGAAAATTAATTCAGAGTAACTCAAAGAATAATTTTATAAGTTTTTGGATGTGAAAAAGCCACGTGTAAAAACAATATAAAATTAAACCAAATTCCTCAATGAAAAAGATTTTAAAACAATTTCAAAAATAAAAATATTTTTAACTCCAAATTGAAAGAAAAAAAATTAATTAAATTAATATATTTTAGAGCTTAAAAATATATTAATTAAGGGTACAAGGTTCAAAAAACACGGCCAGGCCCCCAAATGTAAGATGTGGTAGGTATGGTGGTTTTTTAGAACACAATAATGAAGTCTAGAATATGATTAAAGCCAAGTCTATGGATAAAATCACGGCCAGGCCCCCAAATGTAAGATGTGACTATGAAACTGATGATAATATTACTATTAATCAACAGCACTATGTCTGTTCTTATGAAATATAATAATAAAAATTATTATAACCACAATTAAATAATTATAAAATTATTTCTTTCACGTGTTATACACTACTAGTGATTATAACAGTGAGCAGTAATTGTCTACAAGAATCAATTACAAGAAGAATTTAATAATAAAAACTTCTTTTATTAAAATAATAAAATTATTTTAATATATAATTATCTTTTACAAGAATAATTATAAAGATAATTCTTGAAGAAAACTATTACTAGAGAAAAACTTTAAGAATTAAAGATAAAAGACTCACTAATACTCGAAAGAACTTATTGATAATAAAAGTAGAGAAATTTGACGTGGAATTGTGGATTTAAGGGATCAAAAGGATTTATAACAGTATTACAACAATATATAGTTGGATTCTATGATTTCACGTCTTTCTGATTGATTCTGAAAGAATTAAAACACTTAAGAATAGTTGAACTAATACTTACTTGTTGGTAATAAAGATTTAATAAATTGATAAGATGATGATACGGAAAAAACAGCAAGAAGAGGCTTCTTTTAAGTCAATAACAGCTCACAGAGGCGTGCCATGGAGCAAACTGAAAAACCAGTGAGTGAGAAAACAATAAACCTTTTTGGATTATTGATTGCATCATCTGTTGTCATGTAAGATTATCATAATTACTTAATTGATGCTTTTACGTGACTACCAACCCCAATATGGTTAAGAATAAAAGGAGTAACACTTGTAAATCTTCTTTTATTCTAAAATAATCATTGATTTCTCAAAGTTATCAATGTTATTGCCAATTTCATCACAGGTTGTAATTACTGTGAATTTTTGAAGATTCAGTGCTTCACGTAGAATATCCAAAAATGGACTGTAAGTAAAACTTTTAATTTTACTAGTAAAACTGTAATTCTTTTTGGTTGTACCATAGATAATACAGTTCTCCTTTAGTCCTGAAAGTTTCAGAAAGATTCATTAAGAATTGTATTTTTAATGAATTTTTGAAGGTTTTACCTCATTTCTACGTAGAATTGCAAATAGCAGTGTTTTGCTGGTTGCTATGAGGTAAATCAATGAATATGGGTCCCAAAAGGGTTTTAATTACTCTTTTGGGGTTTATCCATGGAAAGTCATTAGTAATTGACATGGTTACAGGAGTGTAAGTAGCTCATTACCTCCTTGGCACGTCAAAATAGCAGGTTATTTGCTATTTTCTGATGTTTTACAGTAGTTGTAACTTGGTAACCAAGTTCCCAAAGAGTTTTAGTTTACCAATTGGGCCAAGATGAGCCATGGATCCATGCTCTGGAGCTATCCACGCCTCTGAGGCCTCAGAAGTTGGGTACCCTGGCTCTCTTTGATGTCTTTTGTCCCCCTTGCCTATTTTTTACGTCAAAATAGTAATTTAAGCTTAAAGTGAGATATCCACTATGGGTGTACCAAAAGTCCATGTAAGAATACCATGATATTAAGTGCTCAAAACATGCATAACACTATTCTTAGTGTATATGTAACATGGGATTTCTCACTTTCCCATTATTTTGGCTAAAAATCAAGAAAAACAAAAATTTTCACGGATCTTTTATGTGGTATTAATGATGTGGTATTGAAGTATTTTCCATTTTACCACCTCAAATACTTAAATTGAGCTTATTCACTCTATGGAGCTACCCTAGGTGAATTTTTGTGTAGAATCCAAATCTGGTCTTAAATCCATGGATTTACTTACTCAATAAAAAGTTATTCATCTTTTCTGAAATTGAAAATGATGAATTTTGGATATATGCATGACTTATGAGTTTTGCATAATTCAAAATTTCTTTTTAAGATAATTGTGGCCTATTTGGGTATGTAAAATATACCTCAAGGCTCACACCTGGAAAGATAAATTTGATGCCAGGTGCTCACAAAGTGGCCAAGGTGATGTTTTGACAAGATTGTAGACCCCTCGGGGAAGTGCACACCAGGAGAGGAACTTACTTTTGGTAGTTACCACTCCCGCCAGTGCCATAAAAATAAAACAAAACTGTTGAAGGAATGAATTTGAATTTGGAATCTTGGAAATGAGTTGAAAAGCGAATGGCCCATTGTCCCAAGTGAAAATGGCCATAAGATTGGAAATGAAGTTGAAAGCCATGCCAAAAATCTGTGTCCAAAATTGCAAAGTGCTCACAGAGTGGCCAAGGTGATGCTTACAACGAAAAGAGTAGAATACCCCTAAAGGTGCATACCAGGAGTGGGACTTACTTTTGGTAATTCCTCTCCCCACCAAGCACCATAATCAATCAAGCTTTTGAAGAATTCGGCCCAGGCTTGTCAGGATATAATGAATGAAAATCTTTGACAAGTTCAGGACAATTCTTGAGGTTTTCGGTTGGTTCCCAAGTGGATCTTTCTGGGTCTTGACTGAAACCTTTCCATTCCACCAGATACCATAATTTTCCTCTCTTGAGCTTTGTGTCCAGTATTTGAGAGACTTCCCATTCCTCTTCTTCTTCAATGGTGATTGGAGGAGGAGGCTCTTGATGCCTATTTGGGATTGTTGACGTCTTGACTGGTTCCAAAAGGGAAATATGGAAAACTGGGTGGATGGATTTCCATTGAGATGGAAGCTTGAGGTGGTAGGCATGAGTGCTGACTTTCTTCAAGATTGGAAAAGGACCCAGCCATCTTTCAGACAGCTTTTTTGGTGGGTCTGGTTGATTTGATGTTCTTGGAAGAGAGCCATACCATGTCACCGGGATTGAAAACAGGTGGACTTGCTCTACTTTTATCTGCATACCTCTTAAACCTGTTTATGGCAACTTCAAGTTCTCTCTTGACATCTTGCTGTACTGATTGGATTTTTGTTGATAACTTTCCAGCCGGAGTGTCTTGAGTGATGTGAACTGAGTCAAAATGAGGATCTCTTCCATAAACAGTGAAAAACGGTGATTGTTTTGTTGAAGAGTGGTCAGAATTATTGTAGGCAAATTCAGCCAGAGGGAGCCAGGTGTTCCAATCATCTTGATGATAACTGACATACATCCGAAGGTACTGTTCTAGTATCTGATTTACCCTCTCTGTCTGTCCATCAGTTTCTGGATGGTAAGCAGTTGACAAGTCTCTTGAAATCTTGAGCTGCTGACAAAGGTTGGTCCAAAAAGAAGAAACAAAAAGAGAACCTCGATCACTAACAATGCTTGAAGGAAGGCCATGCTTTGAGAAAATATTCTTGATGAATAAATGGGCCAAATCTAATGAAGTGATTGAAGCTATTGTTGGAATAAAAACCGCCATTTTTGAGAATCTGTCCACTATGACTAAAATTGAATCAAAGGAATTGGACAGTGGCAATTGAGTGATGAAATCCATTGAAAGACAAATCCAAGGACCACTTGGAATTGGAAGAGGCTTGAGGAGTCCAAACTTCTTGTGATGAATATTTTTGTTTCTTGAACACTGTTGACAGGATGAGACATAATCCTTGATAAATTGAGTCATGCCGGACCAGTGGAAATCCCGCTTGACAAGTTTGAGAGTCTTCTCTTGGCCAGGGTGTCCAGCTAGAGGAGAGTCATGCCGATTTTGAAGTATATTGAGTTGAATTGTGGGGTCATTTGGGACCACCACCCGATCTTTGAAAAGGAGAAGTTTGGAAGAGGAATCAAGAGAATAATCTTGGACAGATTTACCTTTACCCAAATCTTCAAGGACACTTCTATATTGAGAATCTTGCCACACTGCCTTCTGAATTGAATCAATCAAATTTGAAAATGAATCCACCTTGACTGCAAAAAACTTTGAGGCTTGAATTTCATCTTGCTTGATTATCTTCTGATAGTTCATTGGATTCTTGCTGATGAAATCCTCCCCCCTCTCCGGGTAAACGTCGTCCCGACGTGACAAGGCATCTGGAAGGGTGGCCAAGCGGCCAGGGCGTTAAGTGATTGAGAAATGGAATTCAGATAAAAATTCAGCCCAGCAGGCTTGACGGCGAGTGAGAATCTTGGAAGACATGAAATATTGAAGAGATGAATGATCGGTGAGAACTTCAAAAGGGGAAGAAATGGAAAGAAGGAAAGCTCTCCAGCGCTTGAGAGCCCAGACTATGCCAAGGAGTTCCTTGTCATGAATCTCATAATTGAGCTCAGCTGGGAGAAGCTTGCGGCTATCAAATGCAATGGGATGTTTTCCTGAGTCAGAGACCTGACTCAGTACAGCACCCAAGGCATAATCTGATGCATCGGTCTCTACAATGGTGGGTAGAGAAGGATTGAAGTGAGAAAGGATTGGAGCAGTGGTGAATGCCTCTTTGAGTTTATGAAACTGTCTAAGAGCTTCCTCATTGAGGGGAAAACGGGAATCTTTCTTGAGGAAACTTGTGAGTGAACTAATTTTCTTTGAATAATTCTTGATGAAACGGTGGTAAAAATTGGCAAAGCCAAGGAATGATTGAAGAGCCTTGAGGTTTCTTGGAGGTGGCCAATTGAGAATTTGCTGGACTTTTGCTTGGTCCATCTTGAGGCCTTCAGAAGAAACTACATAACCAAGATATTCCACACTAGAAACATGAAATAGGCATTTGGACGCCTTAGCAAAGAGGTTATTGGCTCTGAGTCTGGAAAGAACAGTGGACACATGAGTGACATGTTCTTCCTCAGATTTGGAAAAGACCATAATGTCATCCAAATAAACCACAACATAAACATCAAGAAGATCATAAAAAATATCATTGACGAGATTTTGAAAAGAAGCAGGAGCATTGGTAAGCCCAAAGGGCATAACCAAGTACTCATAACTACCATATTTGGTTCTAAAACAAGTCAAATGTTCATCACCTTCCTTGATTCTGAGCAGGTTATATGCACCACACAAATCAATCTTGGAGAAGATAGAAGAACCATTGAAAACGGTGAGAAGCTGATTCATAGGAGGAACAGGATACTTGTTCTTCCTAGTAACAGCATTGAGCTTGCGGTAATCAACACACAAACGGAGGCCACCATCTTTCTTTTTGACAAAAAGAACAGGTGCTCCTGTAGAAGAGGAGCTTGGCCGGATGAAACCTTTCTCTACATTCTCTGAAATGTAGGCCCTGAGTGTATCTGACTCTTGGTTTGATAAAGAGTAGATCACCCCAACTGGAGGTAGAGACCCCTCCAGCTCGATATGATGATCACAGGCGCGGTGAGGAGGAAGTTTCTCTGCTTTCACCTTGGAAAATACATCCAAATATTGGTGATAAACAGAAGGAACAACCTTCATCACGGTTTCTATTTCTTCTGGCTCTTCCTCTTCATCCCACAACTCCTCCAGGGAGTCATGATAAGATGAGGGAGGAAGGTCCATATTCCCAAAGAAGAGATGAAGTGAAGATACAGAATTATCTTCTCCAACATCTTGAATCTCTTTGAAGACTTCATCTCTAGATGATAGTAATGACTGATGGGAATTAAGGGAAGGAATATGGACAGAAGACGGAAATGATGGTGTTCTAGAATCACCAACCAGAGCTGCACATGATTTGGCAGAAGAAAAGTCATTACTGAAAGAAATTGAAGGATCATTATAGTCCTTATGATCAGAATTAAAGGTGATCAATCCTTGCCTCCAATCAATAAATGGATTAAAATGATTGAGAAAGTCAAAGCCCAATATGAGGTCTTCTCCCTTGGGAGTATCAATGACTAAAAAGTCCCATTCAAAGCTTGGGAAGGAAGGGAGCTCAACCATATATTTAGTATGGTGAGTCACAAATAAAGAAGGAGACTCAGAGGAGTCAAGAATAATAAGGGGAACCTTCTCCGGGAGTTCTGACATGGTCAAAGAATACTTGTGAACAAACTGCTTTGCAATAAATGAGTTGGTAGCACCAGAATCAATGAGAATACTGTAAAACATATCAGAGAGAGAAGAAAAAACAAAAAATTTAAGAGAATTTTTGACACCAGTATTCAGAATGCACAATTGTGCTCTGGATGGAAAACTGTGAAGACCATTGAACACAACATGATCTTCACTCAGGCTTTTCCCTGGCTGGGAAATTTGCCTGACGGTTGGGTAAGCTTGTTTTGAGGCCTTTTGAAACAGGACTCAAGACTATGCTTACCACCACAATAGGTACAAAGACCCTCCTTGATTCTTCTTTCTTTTTCAGAGTTCATGAGCTTGAAATCTTTATTCAACAAAGAAGAATGGGGCTTGTCCCTCTTCTGAAAATTCTTCTTCTTCTTTTGACTTGAGCTTGAAGAATTTTGAGAATGAGAAGAACTTGACTTTGAGGCTTCTGGCTTCTTCTCTTGATGATGACTCTTTTCATTTTGCCTCTCATGGTACCTGGTATCAAGTTCCAGGGTGACGTCCATTAAGTCTTGAAGAGAGTCAATTCTTGAAGGATGGGATGCCAATTGATCCAAAATCCTGGATGGCAATCCCTTCCTGAAGTGATGGATGAGAGCTCTTTCACCCCAATCCCCGATTCTTGAGACTAAGCTTCTGAAATCAGCAATGTATAAAGATACATTCCCACCTTCTTTCATTCTTAAAGAATCCAACTCAGCTTCTGCTTTTCTGACTTCATACGGGTCACCAAATAAAGTGAAGAGTTGAGATTCAAATAAAACCCAAGAATTGAGAAGGTAGTTTGAATCTTGACTGGTGAGATTGGAAAGATAAGGCTCAATCCATTTTGCAGCCCTGCCAATGAGAAATGAAGTGGCATAAAGGACCTTCTTTCTGTCTTGAGCGAAGTTTGCCGGATCATTATGAAATATCAATTGACAAGACTGAATGAAACTTCTAACTTTGAAGGGCTGAGTCCCATCAAAGCATTCCGGTGCCTTCATAGATGGAGTCTTGAAGGCTGGTGGTCTTGATGCTTCAGAAGATGAAGCTGCTTGAAGATTGGCCATAATCTGAGTCATTTGCTGCATGATGGCCAATAAAGATGGTTCAGACTGATGAGAGACAGGCTGATTAGACTGGGCTAGAGTTGGCCCTCCAGTACCTTGGGATGCCTCCACCGGAGCAGGGACACCTTCAGTACCATCAGACTCTTCCTCTTCCACAGAATTCTCCTCCTCCTCTTCACCATCTTCACCTGGACCTTTGAGAATAGTCCTTGAAGTTCCTGGAAATCCGCCAACTACTCCTGAGAATGAACATGATCTTCTTGGCCCTCTTCCTTCCTTCCTGGATGGTGCTGCTCCTTCCATGCGGGGTCCTCTATCTAATTGGGCCCTCAGTTGAGGAACTGCTGGGGTGCCATCTAGAGGAGCTCTTGGAGTTGGAGTGAGAACAGCTTGAGCTCTGGCCTGAGATCTTGTCTTTCTTGCTGGAGGTGAGTGTTGAACAGGCATGATATCAGGAATAAAATGAAATAAATGAATTAAAAATCAAAATTTGCTTGAAGTGAAAAGAGTCAACAATCAAATCTTGAGGAAAATCAATGAATCAAAATGAAAATCTTCAAGTACGTCAATAAATCAAAATCAAATGAAGTCTTGAAGTCAAAAATCAAATCAATCAAATCAATCAAAAAATAAAAAATCTTGCAGAATTAATCAATCAAATGAAAATCTTGAAGAAAAATCAATTTATGTCAAAACTCTTGATGTGAAAAATCAGCAAAATCAATGAAATCTTCAGGTCAATCATCTTTCTTGAGGTCAAAATCAAATATGTCAAATCAATCAATCAATCAAAATCAAGTGAATTATTCTTTAAAAATCAAAATTCTTGAAGAAAAAATCAATTATGAATCTTGATGTGAATAACGTGTCTGAATATCTTGATGAAAAATTTGAAAATCAAAGAAAATCAAGATGACGCCTGAATTATGAATGAGAATGAGAATTTGATGATTTGAAAAGATTTAAAAAAGAATAACAAAAATAAAAAATGGGTCAGCTTTCAATTTTCAAAATGAAGAATGAATGAAAGAAAATTGAGAGGTGACGATGAATCATTAAGTTCATAAGCATAAAAGAATCATAATTTCGATGAAATGAGTGAATGAAATTATAAAGAAAGAATGAACAGAATGAAAAAGAAATTATGAGTTAATTAAGATAATGTCACAGTGTGAGCCTTAGAGGTAATTTCATATACCCAAAAGACCACAAATATAAAAAATAACATATTAATATAAATAAAATAAATTTATTTATATTATTAAAATAAAAATAAAAAATATAAATATAAAATTATATTAAAAATAAAAAATTAATTATAATTTAAAAATAAAATTACTTGAAATTTTGTAAATATAAAATTACATTTATACTTGAAAAATTTAAGTAAAAATGAAATTTTAACAAAATTGTGAAAAAATAAATAAATTTGGAAAAAAGTTAAATAAAATTTATTATAACTTTTTATCAAATAAATAAACATATAAATTTTATTTCACCATTGGATTCCTCATAAAAAATCAGGTGGGGTCACCTCTGAGTGAAATTTTTGTAACTCAACTCTAAATAAGCTTAAATTAATTTTTTAGTATTTTCAATACAAAAGTTGAAAATCCTCAAAACCTTAATTTAATTCACACCACATGTGGTGTTAACCATCAATTTTTGTGTTAAAATTGAGGTGTTGTGTTTAGTTTAGAAGTTATGAGGAATTAAAGTATTTTCAATTGAATTCAATTGAAATGTCAAAATGTGCGCGTGTATTACATAAGTGAACTTTGATTTACATATGAGGTGTCAATTATTACTGTATTGTACTGTACAATTGAATTGAATTACATGTGTAAATTATAAGTATAATACATGATGAGGAATTAAAGGAAAAATAAATTGGAAAGATTAAATTTGGGGGGGGAAAGGAACTCCAGCTCTAAGGGGGAGCTAGACCCCCAAAATCCTTACTGACAGGCGTGGGATGTCAAAATTCACGCAAAAGATCATCACTATTGGCCTGGAATTGAGTTACAGGGTCTGTGGACTCAATTGATGATGAGGTTTTGATACCAACTGGGGTAGTTTTAGCTGTTGCCAAGAAGGTAAAACTACCCTTAAGATAAAACAATCATAATAAAAACAGTTTTAACTGGTTTCTACGCCTCTGACACACATTCTGACGTGTTTTGAAGGCTCTAGGCCTGGTATTGCTATAGTAATGGCTGATTTAAGGGTCTAAAATGGCTAAAAATGGCTAAAAATGGCTTAAACCAGCCCTTTTTGGTCTAAACCAGGGTTCAATGATGCCATAATTGGCTTTTCTGTTGTCAGACTGTTTTTCACGACTGACAAGAGTAAATTTTACTTTTGGAGTAAGAGAATTGATGGCTATAAAAGAATGTCTTCTTTGCCCCACTTTTCTCTTCATGTTAGAATCTTTTCCTTTTATTAATTAGTTTAAAACTGTTAAACCAATCAATCAAAGATTCCAACCACCACTTTTAAATCATTTTAATCCTTTTAACCACGTGAAAAAATCATTATAATCATTGTTTGTAACTCTTATAATCATTTTTACCCCTGAACCACCCCAAAAGTGAATTAAAGCATCTTTCATCACTGTCAACTTTGTCACTTTGTTTCCAAATTCACTCTGGTCACTTTTGAGCGTGTTTTCTCTTTAATATTCTTTTTAAAGACTTTGTTCTTTAATTAATTGCTTGCAGTTCTTTGCTCAATTAATTCCAATTGAAATTGCTCTTGAAGAAATTTCTTTTGTAGCCTTAAAATATCTCTTGTAGAGTATTTTTTGGATAAATCTTTATTGTTGGTAAAACAATAAATTTTTATATTATTGTTTTATACTAATAAAGTTATAAACAATAAAATTGGCGTGTTTTCTCTTAAAAATAATATTTCATACTATTTTTAACTGAATTTTACCTTATACAAATTTTGAGGACAGGAAAAGTACTTGATTTTTAATCAAAGTTTCATATCCACACCTTACATTTGGGGGCCCAGCCGTGATATTTTACCTGTGACATATTTTTTTTACTCTTTTTAAATCTTTTTTCTTATATTGAAAAATTTAAAAACATCTAAAAAATACTTATAATCCAAAAAAAATCCTTAAAAAATAATTTTTTTCATATTATAAGTGAGGCTTTTATTTTTATTTCTTTTTTGAAATAACCTTTTTTTACTTAATTAATTGGCTTTTTCATTAATTTTAGTGTCTGACAACGTGGTAAGACAAGAAAACATTGAAACAGCCTCAACAGTAACCAGCATTATCCCTGCCAGTACTGTTAATTCTGATCATAATAGTACTGTTATTGTGACTCAAAATAATCAACCTGAACCAATATCTTCTGAATTAATTAACTTGGATATAAGTAATACACTTCAGAAAGCCAAAAATTTGGCCAATAGTAAGTTTTTGACGTAAAAATACTATTTTAAGCCTTTTTTTTAACCATAATTATGCCTTCAACCAGGTCAGGAGCCAGCTACAACCCCTCAAGCAGCTCCCAAAAAGGTAATAGACGTGATTATGGCAGAGGCCAACCAGGTACAGAAGGAAAAGGGTCAGTTGATGACTTCCAAACAACTAAAATGGGTCATTCTGAAGCTGATAATACCATTTTACCTTCAAAAAGAGCTGACACCGCCACAACAAGCCTCTGTGGACATATACAAAGCCAGCCACAGTGCATACAACAATGCACTCCAATTCAAGGAGTACCAGATCCTTGCAGACCTGTGGAAGAATTGCATGAATTCTTACCTGACAGTAAGAAAATTCTTGGGCCATCCCAACACTTGCAAATTGCTCAATGGATGGCATCCATTGATGGAGAAGAAAAACATGATGCTTTTGACACTAGAATGGAGGAAAAACAACCCTCCACCAGCCAAACCAGTGCCAAAAACAGCCCCAGTGGCCAGCAGCAGCAATTCCAACGTGAAAAAACAGCCACAAACTCCAAACAAGGGCAAAGGGAAGGCACCAGCCCCAAAACCTTACAGCCAGGGCTACAGAATCCCAAAGATTCAGCAGGATGCCATGGAAAATGTATTTCAGATGGCCAGAACCATGATGGAATTACAGAAGAAGGAGGAAGCCAGATTAAGGTTCCAGAAATGATTTCTGACATATTTGATTCCATCCCAGAGTTGTATAATGCTATAAATGACGTGAAAAAACATCTTTCTGATAAAAATGACACCATTTGTAACAACATTAAAACAAACAACCTGAGTCTGTGCCAAATTAATGAAACACTTATGTGTTTTGAAAAAGTTTTGAGAACAATTAAAAATTCCAATAATGATAATTCTTCTAACAATAAAATAAATGAACAATCTGCCATTATTAAAGAATTAACAGATAAATATTCTAAATTCAATATTGATGACATAATTGAAACAAGAATTAAACAAGCCATAAATATTATCAAGACAGATAACAAGAAAGTCCTTGATGACATTTCAAATTCATTTACTGAAGTAAAGACATATACCATTGCCTTGAAAAAGTGTT
Organism: Austropuccinia psidii; assembly: GCA_023105745.1. Taxonomy (NCBI): domain Eukaryota; kingdom Fungi; phylum Basidiomycota; class Pucciniomycetes; order Pucciniales; family Sphaerophragmiaceae; genus Austropuccinia; species Austropuccinia psidii. Next base: position 8,767,498 of record JALGQZ010000005.1, on the reverse strand, counting down.
TTGATGCTTCACAAGAAGAAGTATCAAAATTATCAATGAAATTGAATCAAGTCACTGCTGATAATACAAGACAGACAGAGTTATGGCAAGAACTTACACATAAAGAAGACATGTATAAAATTGAAGTAATAAATTTAATACAAAGCTTCCAACATGAATACAGAAATTCCCAAAGGTGTAGCAACAGTAAAATGAATGACATTGAACAATTACTGAACACCTTACCAAGAATGTCTACACCTCTAAATCAAAATGAGGGCACAAGAATTTCAAATCCACAAGTATTGGATCCTGATAATTCACAATTAAAAAATGAATTATCCACTTCTTTTCATAACTTGGAACCATCAATGGGCCAAGCACTCTTGAAAGAAGTTCCAAAACTTAAAGAATGGCCTCACTTCAGTGGTGAAGGAGAGTATGACCATATGGAATTCATTAGAGGTATTGACATGATCAAAGAGGATTTTGAATTACCAGACAGATTGTTAACAGCCAGGTTTAACACCTTGTTTACCAGATCAGCTCACAGATGGTACATCAAAATAAGACAAGCACATGGACACCAGAGTTGGACTTGGTGGAAAACCCAAATCATCAACAAATGGGCAAATGATGCTTGGAGGTTTAAAGTTGAAACAGCCTTTGAATCTGCCAAATTTAATGCTGATAAAGACAAAGCTTTACCATGGTTTTGCCAACAAAAGGACAGATTAACAGCATTATATCCTGACATGTCAGAATTTATGATCCATAGAAAAATTCTGAGACAATGTGGAGGTGACTTAGAGCATGCTGTCAAAAGCAGGACTACTGAACAATCTTCAGCAGAGGATATTATCAATATACTAGAAGAAGTAACCACCAGAACCAAAATTGGTTCTAGTAGGGTGAATCTTAAAACAAGGTTTAATACACCTTGGAAAGATTCTGTGGACAAAAACCCCAAAGAAAATTCTAGTAATATTAAATATAAATCTGCAGATACAGTCAGAAAATGCCATATTTGCCAAAGCACCACCCATTTAGCCAATACATGTCCAAAAAGGGGGAAAATCAATGAAATTGACATTGAAAAAGAACCAGATGTTGAAAAGGAAGACATAATTGAAGACAATTCAGATGATAAGTCATCCATATTCTCTGAATCTTCAAAAGATATAGAAAATATCAATGCCACTTTTGACATCATGGAATCTTATTCCCACTTACCACAATTGAGCAATGGTCAAGTTGATTTATCAAAAGTTCAAGATGCACAACTTATGAAGACAAAACCAAACAGAGGAAAAGGTTATACAGCTGGTAACTCCTGTATAACAGAAGTGGTGATTGACAACAAACCCACCAAACTTTTGTTTGACCCAGGAGCCTTCTGCTCATGTGTTGGAAAATCTTTTCTTAAGACTTGTGTACCAAATTTTGAAGACCAATTGTTACCAATTGATGGTATAAAATTCAACAGTGCAAGTAACCCAATGAAAGCATTAGGAATCTTTGAGACCAATGTCATATTCCCACACATAAATGGGAATTTAAGGATCACAGTTGAATTTGTTGTTATGGAAAATTGCTCTAGTACCCATTTTATATTGGGAAATGACTATTTAATCATGTATGGGATAGATTTACATAATAACAAAGACAGATACTTTACAATTGGAGACAATAAGCGCCAGAAATTTGCCTTTTTACCCTTTAAAAGACAAATTACAGTAAACAAAGTATCACCAGTCAACTTAGAGTTAGAGAAATTCAAGTCTGAACAGTTAAATGAGGCTGAAATAAGCCTTCATCTGACTGATAAGCAAGAAAATGAACTTTCTTCCCTTTTGTATGACCACAGAGGAGCATTTGCTACAGACAAAGAACCCCTGGGAGAAATTATTGGTCATGAAGTTGACATCATTCTTAACATTGAGAGGCCTTATCCACCACTCTTAAGAAGACCTGCTTATCCAGCAAGTCCAAAATCAAGAGAAGCTCTAGAAATTCATATCAAAGAACTTCTAGACCTTGGTGTAATAAGAAAAGTAGGCCACAATGAGGAAGTAGAAATAACTACACCAGTCATAGTGGCGTGGCATAATGGAAAATCCAGAATGGTTGGGGACTTTAGAGCTCTGAACACTTACACTGTTCCAGACAGATACCCAATACCAAAAATCCAAATTGCCCTTACTCAAATATCTCAAGCAGTGTATATAACCACTATGGATGCCCTTAAAGGATTCCATCAAAATGTAGTAACACCAAGAGCAAGAAAATACTTGAGAATTATTGTTCATTGTGGAGTGTATGAATACTTAAGGATGCCCTTTGGTATCAAAAATGCACCTTCACACTTCCAAAGAATGATGAATGAAATCTTCCCTGAAGAACTCTCAGAGGGATGGTTAATCATTTACATTGATGACATTATTATCTGTTCAAAGACTTGGGAGGAGCACATGTACAGATTATCAAGAGTTTTGACAAAAATCCAATCAGTAAACATGAAAATCTCCTTGAAGAAATGTCATTTTGGATTTAAAGAACTTAAGGCACTAGGACATGTTGTATCTGGTTTGTCCCTTGGAATTGATAAAAACAAAGTTGCAGCAGTATTGTTAAAACCCATGCCTCAGAATAAGAAGGAAATTCAGTCATTCTTAGGTTTTGCAGGATATTACAGGCAACACATTAAAGACTTTGCATCCATAGCAAGACCACTTTATAAGTTGTGTGACAAAGACACAGTATTTGAGATGACTGTTGACAGAGTCAAAGCTTTTGAGTCTCTAAGAGAAGCATTGACCACTGCTCCACTCTTACTGATGCCAGACTTTAAATTGCCTTTCAAACTGTATATTGATGCATCAGGGGATGGACTAGGTGCTGCACTTCACCAAGTTCAGATCATAAATGACAAACCTGTAGAAGGACCAATATGTTTCATATCCAGGCAAATCAAACCAACTGAAGCCAGATATGGAGCAAGTCAAATGGAATGTCTATGCCTTGTCTGGGCCTTAGAGAAATTGAACTATTTCTTAGAGGGATGTGTTTTTGAAGTAATAACAGATTGTACAGCTGTGAAATCACTTTTGAACATGAAAACACCTAACAGACACATGCTCAGATGGCAAATAGCCATACAAGAATACAGAGGCAATATGACTATTGTTCATAAGGATGGGAATATTCATAAGAATGCAGATGGACTAAGCAGATGGCCATTACCAAATAACATTGATAATCCTGCTTATGTTCCAGAAGAAGCTTCACCACAAATTCCAATAGAAGGAATAAGTGTTACAGACTTGAACACCACCTTCTTTGAAGAAGTCAGAAATAGTTACACTCAAGATAAGAATTGTAGCATCTTATGCCAATTACTTAACAAAGACTGTAAAGACAACTCTCTAATACATGCCTTGGATGAAGTATGGAGAAAATCTTATAATGAAGGGAGATTTCACCTACTGGATGGTATAATTTACCACAGAACCAAGCACACATGTGTCATGACAGTTGTAGACAGGTCATTAATCAATCTTGTACTGAAAGAATGCCATGATAGTCCCTTTTCAGGACATCTTTCTGAGGACAGAACAAGAGAGAAAGTAAAGACCTGCATATGGTGGCCAATGTGGCAAAAAGATGTTGCAGAATATTGCAAAACCTGTGACAGATGCCAAAAGGCAAATAAATCCACTGGCAAAAGACTTGGAAATATGATGAAAATCCAAGAACCAAACAGACCTTGGGAAATTGTCCATATGGATTGGGTAACTGGCCTACCACCAGGAGGTGACAGGAGCTATAATGCTTGCCTAGTAATTGCGGACAGATTCAGTAAAACTCCAATCTTTTTACCATGTCACAAAGATGATACAGCCATGGATACAGCTCTTCTGATATAGAATAGAGTAGTGTCATGGACTGGGATATTTACAAATATCATCAGTGATAGAGATCCCAAATTCACTTCAGCTCTATGGACAAATCTTCACCAATTATTTGGCACAAAACTGTCTTTCTCTACAGCCTACCACCCACAAACTGATGGTCTGGCTGAAAGAATGATCCAAACCTTAGAGGACATGGTGAGAAGATTTTGTGCATATGGCCTTGAATTAAAAGATTGTGATGGATTTACCCATGATTGGTGTACTCTGTTACCAGCACTGGAATTAGCATATAAAACATCAATCCATTCAAGTACCAATCAGACTCCTGCTATTCTAGAAAAAGGATGGAACCCCAAGTTACCCCAAGATTCCTTGAGGAAAGACTTAATTGAAATACATCCCACAGCTGCTAGCTTCAAAGGAATGCTAGACAAAGCTAGAAAGCATGCAGTGAGATGCATGGAGGACTCTTTTGCATATGCTAAAGACAAATGGGATAAATCTCATGCAACTCCAGATTTCAAAGTGGGGGACCTAGTTCTTGTATCCACCACTAACTTCAATAACATCAAAGGATGTAAAAAGTTAAAAGACTCCTTTGCAGGACCTTTTGTGATTAAGGCCCTCCATGGAGAAAATGCTGTTGAAGTAGAGTTATCTGAAGAACTTAGCAATAAGCACCCTACATTTCCAGTAAGCTTGATAAAGCCATACAAATCTAGTGATGCTGAGAAATTTCCCTTGAGGAATAAGATTCCCCAAGTTATACCTCCTATTGAGACATCTGGTACTAAGAAAATAACCAAAGTTCTTAAAGAAAGGAAATTAAGAACCAAGAAAGTAAGGGAATACCTTGTTAGGTACAGTGACCCAACTTGTGAAGATGAATGGTTAGAAGAGAAAGATATACCAGAAGCCACCAAACTCCTGAGGAGATTGAGACACACTAGAAACACCAATATTACAAAGTAATATTCTTTTTTAGGGGGAGGGAATGTGAGCCTTAGAGGTAATTTCATATACCCAAAAGACCACAAATATAAAAAATAACATATTAATATAAATAAAATAAATTTATTTATATTATTAAAATAAAAATAAAAAATATAAATATAAAATTATATTAAAAATAAAAAATTAATTATAATTTAAAAATAAAATTACTTGAAATTTTGTAAATATAAAATTACATTTATACTTGAAAAATTTAAGTAAAAATGAAATTTTAACAAAATTGTGAAAAAATAAATAAATTTGGAAAAAAGTTAAATAAAATTTATTATAACTTTTTATCAAATAAATAAACATATAAATTTTATTTCACCATTGGATTCCTCATAAAAAATCAGGTGGGGTCACCTCTGAGTGAAATTTTTGTAACTCAACTCTAAATAAGCTTAAATTAATTTTTTAGTATTTTCAATACAAAAGTTGAAAATCCTCAAAACCTTAATTTAATTCACACCACATGTGGTGTTAACCATCAATTTTTGTGTTAAAATTGAGGTGTTGTGTTTAGTTTAGAAGTTATGAGGAATTAAAGTATTTTCAATTGAATTCAATTGAAATGTCAAAATGTGCGCGTGTATTACATAAGTGAACTTTGATTTACATATGAGGTGTCAATTATTACTGTATTGTACTGTACAATTGAATTGAATTACATGTGTAAATTATAAGTATAATACATGATGAGGAATTAAAGGAAAAATAAATTGGAAAGATTAAATTTGGGGGGGGAAAGGAACTCCAGCTCTAAGGGGGAGCTAGACCCCCAAAATCCTTACTGACAGGCGTGGGATGTCAAAATTCACGCAAAAGTTCATCACTTTTGGCCTGGAATTGAGTTACAGGGTCTGTGGACTCAATTGATGATGAGGTTTTGATACCAACTGGGGTAGTTTTAGCTGTTGCCAAGAAGGTAAAACTACCCTTAAGATAAAACAATCATAATAAAAACAGTTTTAACTGGTTTCTACGCCTCTGACACACATTCTGACGTGTTTTGAAGGCTCTAGGCCTGGTATTGCTATAGTAATGGCTGATTTAAGGGTCTAAAATGGCTAAAAATGGCTAAAAATGGCTTAAACCAGCCCTTTTTGGTCTAAACCAGGGTTCAATGATGCCATAATTGGCTTTTCTGTTGTCAGACTGTTTTTCACGACTGACAAGAGTAAATTTTACTTTTGGAGTAAGAGAATTGATGGCTATAAAAGAATGTCTTCTTTGCCCCACTTTTCTCTTCATGTTAGAATCTTTTCCTTTTATTAATTAGTTTAAACACTGTTAAACCAATCAATCAAAGATTCCAACCACCACTTTTAAATCATTTTAATCCTTTTAACCACGTGAAAAAATCATTATAATCATTGTTTGTAACTCTTATAATCATTTTTACCCCTGAACCACCCCAAAAGTGAATTAAAGCATCTTTCATCACTGTCAACTTTCTCACTTTGTTTCCAAATTCACTCTGGTCACTTTTGGGCGTGTTTTCTCTTTAATATTCTTTTTAAAGACTTTGTTCTTTAATTAATTGCTTGCAGTTCTTTGCTCAATTAATTCCAATTGAAATTGCTCTTGAAGAAATTTCTTTTGTAGCCTTAAAATATCTCTTGTAGAGTATTTTTTGGATAAATCTTTATTGTTGGTAAAACAATAAATTTTTATATTATTGTTTTATACTAATAAAGTTATAAACAATAAAATTGGCGTGTTTTCTCTTAAAAATAATATTTCATACTATTCTTAACTGAATTTTACCTTATACAAATTTTGAGGACAGGAAAAGTACTTGATTTTTAATCAAAGTTTCATATCCACACCTTACACACAGGGGCTCTTGGACAGAAATACAAGAGTGGCCTGGCACTCAGCAATCAGGGAACTCACTTGGAAGACTCCAAAAGGATAAAGAATAAAAATAATAAGAATGAATTCCTCTAAAAGATATGCAGGTACAAGATGAGATGCAAAAGAGGAAAGGGAAGCCAAATGGCCAAAGAGCCAACCAAGTAAGTCCTTAATCACTGTTTCAACCTGCCAAAAATGAATAATGGAATTAGTAAGGATATGACCACCAAATATCCATTGACAGGCGAAGAAAGAGAAAAGAGAAAGGTGCTAAATGACTGACTTAATAATATCAGTATTTGCTTAACTAAAATGAAAAGAAAATAGAGATAAAATAAAATCAAAATATATTAATTAACTGGGGAAAACCCCCCAGGGTGGAAAGGGTAGCCGGTATATGTGAAAAGTTGGGAGCTTGAGTTCTTCAGGCTGAAAACTGATCTGTATTGATCCTTGAGGCTGTATTGATTCTTCTGGGAATTGATACAGCTGGCTAATATTGAAATTGAATTGGGTTGAATGAATTTCCCATGATTGAAAATGAAATACAGGTCTTGATGGATCCAGACTGTATTGAAATGAATATGGTTGCCAAGATGGATTGAGTGGAGCTTTGACACTTGACAACTTCTTTTTGGCACTGCCTCTTGAATACACTTGAGAATGAATTGAAAGTATTCCCTTGGAATGAATACTTGGAGTGAGAATAACCAATGACTGCTTGATGGCGTCATTGGTCTTTGACGCTGAAACACTTGCTCTTGAGCCTTGATGATTCCTCTGAATGATTGGGTGCCTTGATGACGTGATGAGATGTTGGAATGTTGAAATGAACATTTGATATTGCCACCATTGAATTGCTGTTGAAAAATGATGCACAATGATATATAACATCATTTATGGCATATTGGTTGATTGGCAAGAAGATTACGTCCAAAGGTCTTGAGATGGAAAGGCAGAGGGAAAAGGATGGATATAATGGCTTCAGAGCTTGGAATGGTGTTTCTGGGCCTTTTGGGGTTTTTGGCCACTTTTGGGTTCTGAGCCAAAAACTGGTCCAAAGGGTGGGAAAGTGTCTTTTGGACACTTTGCGTCAAAGTGCGCAAAATGCGCAAAAGTGCGCAAATGCGCAAAGTGCGCAAAAATGCGCAAATATGCGCAAATGCGCAAAGTGCGCAAAAAGTGCGCAAATGCGCAAAAGTGCGCAAAATGCGCAAAAAGTGCGCAAATGCGCAAAAATGCGCAAATGCGCATTATGAGCCCAAATGGCCAAAAACAGCCATTTGGGCCATTTCCCCTGGTTTTGAGGGAAATGACCAGAAATACCCATTTGGGCATAAATTGCCGCTATGGGTGCTGGATTGAGGTGAAGGGCCATGAAGGCCCCAAAACACAAATGGCCATAAATGGGCCATAAGATGATGACGTGGCCATACTGGCCATTGGTGATGGATATGGCCAATTGGCCATAAAAGGACTGTGGCTTGATATGCCATATGGGGATCCAAGGAAGTGAATTGCCATGGTTGTGACACCAAGCAAGCCAGAAAAACCAACCAGAAGGGCAAGCAAAAGGCAAAGGGAAAGGCAAAGCCCAAGTGGAACAAGCCTTATGCTCAGAATTACAGAATCCCAAATAAGGAAAAGTCAGCCATGGACAATGTCTTCAATATGGCAAGAACCTTGATGGAATTCAAAAACAAGGAGGAGAAAAAATTGAATCAATCTTTCCCAAAGAAATAGATCTTTTAAAACTTGTAACTCACCTTGAATCTTGTAATAAAGAAATTATGGCAAAATTTAAAGCATTTGATTATGTCCAACAGAAGTTGGGTAATGAGATATTAAAAGTGAAAGAACAACAAAAGACTATTTTTGGCCTTGAAAATGTTAATAAAGACAATATTGTGTCTTTGACGCAAATTTGTGAAAGACTTGAGTCTAAAGTTACCTTACTCAATCAACCAGATGAGAACTCAATTTCTTTTATAACTGGACAGTTAAGAGAATTGAAAATACAAGTTCAAAACTTGGAAAATTCTACTGGTCACAATGCAGCTCTTTTTCAAGAACAATTGGAAAAAAGTGATAAAGCAAGACTTGAATTGAAAGAAGACATTCAATCAAGTATTAATAATATATCACTAAAAAATGAATTGCCAAGGCAATCCACACCAATTCTAGACAGAAATGTTCTTAACTTGAATAATGATTTAAATCATACAATTTCAAGTCATGATGTGGAAACTGCTTGCAACTTTAAGGACATTCCAAGATTAGAGGAATGGCCAACCTTCAGTGGTGAAGGAGAATATAATCATATGGAATTTATGAAAACAATTGATATGTTCAAAGAAGACTTTAACATACCAGATTAATACATAAGTGCCAGATTAAACTCATTATTTACCAAATCAGCAAAGAAATGGTATTATAAAAAAAGACAAGACCATGGTAAACATTCTTGGCCTTGGTGGAAAGAACAAATTATTTCCAAATGGGCAAATGATTCCCGGAGATTTAGAATGGAAAATTCTTTTTAACAAGCCATTTTTAATATTGAGAGGGACAGGCCCATGACTTGGTTTCTTAAACAGAAGGACAGGTTAACCGCCCTTCATCCTGATATGTCTGAAACAATGGTACATAAAAGGATATTGAGAAAATGTGGGGGTGACCTTGAGCATGCTATAAGAAGCAGATGGATTGAGCCTTGCTCTACAGAAGATTATATCAATGCTATGGAGGACATCACTACTAGAACAAAAATTGAAAGAAATTGGTCCAAAACCCCAATAGACAACAAGACTAGTGGGAAACCAATTTCAAAGCCAAATAAACCACATGACAGACCTCCTTTGAAATGTCATAAATGTGGAAGCACATCTCATTTGGCAAACACTTGTACAAAAAAGACAAGAGTCAATGAGATAAATGTTTAAAAAGTGGAAGACACAAAAGAAACTGATGTATCTTTACATGAAAGTGATTCTGAGCCTTCAGAAGAAGAAGAAGTATCAGAAGAACTTAGTATAGAGAACATTAATGTCTCTTTTGAGGTCACTGAGGTACATACTCACTTACCACAGTATAGTGATGAATGTATGGATCTCATACATGTGCAAGATGCCAAGATGCAAAAAGCCAAACCTGCCAGAGGTAAAGGTTATACAGCTGGGTCATCTTGTATCACTAATATTGTGATAAATAACACAGAAGCCAAGATACCTCTTGACTCAGGTGCTTTTTGCACCTGTGTTGGAAAGGATTATCTTGACAAACTTTATACCAATTGGCAAGACAAATTAATGCCAATTGAAGGTATAAAATTCAGCAGTGCTAGCCAAAATATGCACCCCTTGGGTATATTTGAAGCAGCAATCATGTTTCCTCATCCTGCAGGAAGTATAAGACTGAAAGTTGAAATTGTTGTTATGAATAATTTTACTTCACAACACTTTATACTTGGGAATGATTATCTCAATATTTATGGTATTGATATTAATAATCATAAAGACAGGTATTTCACTATAGGGGAAAATAAAAGACAAAAATTTGCTTTTCCTCTAGAAAAAAGAGAAATTACTGTCATTAAACAAGTACAAAATGTTAATAAGGAAAGATTTGTATCAAGTCAATTAATTGAAGCACAAATTAGTCCTGAGTTAACACTGGAAATGAAGGAAGAGCTTATTGAAATTTTGTTTCAATACAGGGAAGCCTTTGCTTCAGATAATGAGCCACTTGGGGCTATAAAAGGCCATGAGGTGGACATTATGCTCAATGTGGAAAGGCCTTATCCGCCACTATTAAGAAGACCAGCTTACCCAGCTAGCCCTAGGGCTAGAGAAGCATTAGAAAATCATATTAATGAACTAATGAAACTGGGAGTTCTTAGAAAAGTTGGACACAATGAGGAGGTAGAAGTCACAACCCCAGTAATCATTACTTGGAATAATGATAAATCAAGGATGGTTTGTGATTTTAGAGCATTGAATACCTATTCCATCCCAGACAGGTATCCAATCCCTAGAATTCATGATACTTTGACTCAATTATCCAAAGCAAGATTCATCGCTTCTATGGATGCTCTAAAAGGATTTCACCAGAATGTTTTGACACCTCATGCTAGGAAATTATTGAGAATAATTGCTCATTGTGGTATTTATGAATATTTAAGGATGCCTTTTGGTATTAAAAATGCACCCTCTCATTACCAAAGAATGATGAATACTATCTTTCCACATGAATTATCAGAGGGATGGTTAATCATTTATATTGATGACATTATAATCTGTTCAGAAACCTGGCAATTACATTTAGAGAGACTATCATTAGTACTTAAGAGAATTTTACAAGTGAACATGAAAATTTCTCTTAAAAAATGTAATTTTGGGTTTCATGAGTTAAAATCTCTAGGACATGTGGTCTCATGACTAAGCCTTGGTGTTGATAAGAACAAAGTGGCTGCAGTTTTACTGAAAGAGATGCCCCAGAAAAAAAATGAAATGATGACTTTCTTAGTTTTTGCCAATTATTACAGGCAACACCTTAAAGATTTTTCAATCCATGCCAGATCATTATACAGAATTTGTGATCAACAAACTGTTTTTGAAATGACTCAGGAGAGAATTCAAGCATATGATAAAATAAAGTATGCCTTTACCAATGCACCATTATTACTGATGCCAGACTGGAAAATTCCTTTCAAGCTGTATATTGATGCATGTGGTGAAGGTCTATGAGCTGCTCTTCATCAAGTTCAAATTGTCAATGACAAGCCTTATGAAGGTCCAATTTGTTTTATTTCAAGACAAATTAAACCTACTGAGGCCAGAAATGGAGCTAGCCAAATGGGGTGCCTTTGCCTTGTTTGGGCTCTGGAAAAACTTCATTAATATCTTGATGGTAGTGTGTTTGAATTAATTACTGATTGTAACGCAGTAAAGTCACTTCTTAACATGAAAAATACAAACAGACACATGTTAAGATGGCAGATTGCTATACAGGAGTATAGAGGCAATATGAACATAGTACATAAAGCTGGAAACATTCACAGGAATGCTGATGGCTTAAGTAGATGGGCATTACCCAATACACCTGAAAATCCTGCCTATGTTCCTACAAGTGCAGAACCTCAAATCCCACTTGAAGGAATTAACATCACAGATGTGGGAACAGAATTCTTTGAGGAAGTTAGAGAAATCTATAAACAAGATAAAAATTGCCATATACTTACTGCTCTACTTGACAAAGATTGCAAAGATGCAGCATTGGCTAATTCTCTGGATGATATTTGGAAAACATCTTATGATAATGGAAGATTCCATTTTTTTGATGTTATACTATGTCATAGATCTAAACACACATGTGTCATGGTCCTATGTAGTAGAATGTTGATTAACACAATACTACTAGAATGCCATGATAACATTTATTCTGGACATCTGTCTGAAGACAGAACAATGGAAAGAACTAAGACATGTGCCTGGTGGCCATCTTGGAGAAAAGATGTCATTGAGTACTTTCATAGTTGTGATAGATGCCAGAAAGCCAATAAAGCTACTGGTAAAAGATTTGGTCTGATGATCTGTGAGCCTTAGAGGTAATTTCATATACCCAAAAGACCACAAATACAAAATTAACTTATTAATATAAATAAAATAAATTTATTTATATTATTAAAATAAAATTCAAAATATGAATATAAAAGTATATTCAAAAATAAAAAATTAATTACAATTTAAAAATAAAATTACATCAAATTTTGAAATTATAAAATTACATTTATACTTGAAAAAAATAAGTAAAAATGAAATTTTAACAAAATTGTGAAAAAATAAATAAATTTGGAAAAAAGTTAAATAAAATTTATTATAACTTTTTATCCAATAAATAAACATATAAAATTTATTTCACCATTGGATTCCTCATAAAAAATCAGGTGGGGTCACCTCTGAGTGAAATTCTTGTAACTCAACTCTAAATAAGCTTAAATTAAGTTTCTAGTATTTTCAATACAAAAGTTGAAAATCCTCAAAACCTTAATTTAATTCACACCACATGTGGTGTTAACCATCAATTTTTGTGTTAAAATTGAGGTGTTGTGTTTAGTTTAGAAGTTATGAGGAATTGAAGTATTTTCAATTGAATTCAATTGAAATGTCAAAATGTGTGCGTGTATTACATAAGTGAACTTTGATTTACATATGAGGTGTCAATTATTACTGTATTGTACTGTACAATTGAATTGAATTACATATGTAAAGTATAAGTATAATACATGATGAGGAATTAAAGGAAAAATAAATTGGAAAGATTAAATTTGGGGGGGAAAAGGAACTCCAGCTCTAAGGGGGAGCTAGACCCCCAAACTCCTTGCTGACAGGCGTGGGATGTCAAAATTCACGCAAAAGTTCATCACTTTTGGCCTGGAATTGAGTTACAGGGTCTGTGGACTCAATTGATGATGAGGTTTTGATACCAACTGGGGTAGTTTTAGCTGTTGCCAAGAGGGTAAAACTACCCTTAAGATAAAACAATCATAATAAAAAAATATTTAACTGGTTTCTACGCCTCTGACACATATTCTGACGTGTTTTGAAGGCTCTAGGCCTGGTATTGCTATAGTAATGGCTGATTTAAGGGTCTAAAATGGCTAAAAATGGCTAAAAATGGCTTAAACCAGCCCTTTTTGGTCTAAACTAGGGTTCAATGATGCCATAATTGGCTTTTTTGTTGTCAGACTGTTTTTCACGACTGACAAGAGTAAATTTTACTTTTGGAGTAAGAGAATTGATGGCTATAAAAGAATGTCTTCTTTGCCCCACTTTTCTCTTCATGTTAGAATCTTTTCCTTTTATTAATTAGTTTAAACACTGTTAAACCAATCAATCAAAGATTCCAACCACCACTTTTAAATCATTTTAATCCTTATAACCACGTGAAAAAATCATTATAATCATTGTTTGTAACTCTTATAATCATTTTTACCCCTGAAGCACCCCAAAAGTGAATTAAAGCATCTTTCATCACTGTTAACTTTGTCACTTTGTTTCCAAATTCACTCTGGTCACTTTTGGGTGTGTTTTCTCTTTAATATTCTTTTTAAAGACTTTGTTCTTTAATTAATTGCTTGCAGTTCTTTGCTCAATTAATTCCAATTGAAATTGCTCTTGAAGAAATTTCTTTTGTAGCCTTAAAATATCTCTTGTAGAGTATTTTTTGGATAAATTTTTATTGTTGGTAAAACAATAAAATTTTATAATATTATTGTTTTATACTAATAAAGTTATAAACAATAAATTTGGCGTTTTTTCTCTTAAAAATAATATTTCATACTATTTTTAACAGAATTTTACCTTATACAAATTTTGAGGACAGGAAAAGTACTTGCTTTTTAATCAAAGTTTCATATCCACACCTTACATTTGGGGGCCCAGCCGTGATATTTTACCTGTGACATATTTTTTTTTACTCTTTTTAAATCTTTTTTCTTATATTGAAAAATTTAAAAACATATAAAAAATACTTATAATTCAAAAAATCCATAAAAAATAACTTTTTTTTTCATAATATAAGTGAGGCTTATATTTTTATTTCTTTTTTGAAATAACCTTTTTTTTACTTAATTAATTGGCATTTTCATTAATTTTAGTGTCTGACAACGTGGTAAGACAAGAAAACATTGAAACAGCCTCAACAGTACCCAGCATTATCCCTGCCAGTACTGTTAATTCTGATCATAATAGTACTGTTATTGTGACTCAAAATAACCAGCCTGAACCAATATCTTCTGAATTGATTAACTTGGACATAAGTAATACCCTTCAGAAAGCTAAAAATTTGGCCAATAGTAAGTTTTTGACGTAAAAATACTATTTTAAGCCTTTTTTAACCATAATTATGCCTTCAACCAGGTCAGGAGCCAGCTACAACCCCTCAAGCAGCTCCCAAAAAGGTAATAGACGTGATTATGGCAGAAGCCAACCAGGTACAGAAGAAAAAGGGTCAGTTGATGACTTCCAAACAACTAAATTGGGTCATTCTGAAGCTGATAATACTATTTTACCTTCAAAAAGAGCTGACACCGCCACAACAAGCCTCTGTGGACATATACAAAGCCAGCCACAGTGCATACAACAATGCACTTCAATTCAAGGAGTACCAGATCCTTGCAGACCTGTGGAAGAATTGCATAAATTCTTACCTGACAGTAAGAAAATTCTTGGGCCATCCCAACACTTGCAAATTGCTCAATGGATGGCATCCATTGATGGAGAAGAAAAACATGATGCTTTTGACACTAGAATGGAGGAAAAACAACCCTCCACCAGCCAAACCAGTGCCAAAAACAGCCCCAGTGGCCAGCAGCAGCAATTCCAATGTGAAAAAGCAGCCACAAACTCCAAACAAGGGCAAAGGGAAGGCACCAGCCCCAAAACCTTACAGCCAGTGCTACAGAATCCCAAAGATTCAGCAGGATGCCATGGAAAATGGATTTCAGATGGCCAGAACCATGATGGAATTACAGAAGAAGGAGGAAGCCAGATTAAGGTTCCAGAAATGATTTCTGACATATTTGATTCCATCCCAGAGTTGTACAATGCTATAAATGACGTGAAAAAACATCTTTCTGATAAAAATGAAACCATTTGTAAAACATTAAAACAAACAACCTGAGGCTGTGCCAAATTAATGAAACACTTATGTGTTTTGAAAAAGTTTTAAGAACAATTAAAAATTCCAATAATGATAATTCTTCTAACAATAAAATAAATGAACAATCTGCCATTATTAAAGAATTAACAGATAAATATTCTAAATTCAATATTGATGACATAATTGAAACAAGAATTAAACAAGCCATAAATATTATCAAGACAGATAACAAGAAAGTCCTTGATGACATTTCAAATTCATTTACTGAAGTAAAGACATATACCATTGCCTTGAAAAAGTGTTTTGATGCTTCACAAGAAGAAGTATCAAAATTATCAATGAAATTGAATCAAGTCACTGCTGATAATACAAGACAGACAGAGTTATGGCAAGAACTTACACATAAAGAAGACATGTATAAAATTGAAGTAATAAATTTAATACAAAGCTTCCAACATGAATACAGAAATTCCCAAAGGTGTAGCAACAGTAAAATGAATGACATTGAACAAATACTGAACACCTTACCAAGAATGTCTACACCTCTAAATCAAAATGAGGGCACAAGAATTTCAAATCCACAAGTATTGGATCCTGATAATTCACAATTAAAAAATGAATTATCCACTTCTTTTCATAACTTGGAACCATCAATGGGCCAAGCACTCTTGAAAGAAGTGCCAAAACTTAAAGAATGGCCCCACTTCAGTGGTGAAGGAGAGTATGACCATATGGAATTCATTAGAGGTATTGACATGATCAAAGAGGATTTTGAATTACCAGACAGATTGGTAACAGCCAGGTTTAACACCTTGTTTACCAGATCAGCTCACAGATGGTACATCAAAATAAGACAAGCACATGGACACCAGAGTTGGACTTGGTGGAAAACCCAAATCATCAACAAATGGGCAAATGATGCTTGGAGGTTTAAAGTTGAAACAGCCTTTGAATCTGCCAACTTTAATGCTGATAAAGACAAAGCTTTACCATGGTTTTGCCAACAGAAGGACAGATTAACAGCATTATATCCTGACATGTCAGAATTTATGATCCATAGAAAAATTCTGAGACAATGTGGGGGTGACTTAGAGCATGCTGTCAAAAGCAGGACTACTGAACAATCTTCAGCAGAGGATATCATCAATATACTAGAAGAAGTAACCACCAGAACCAAAATTGGTTCTAGTAGGGTGAATCTTAAAACAAGGTTTAATACAACTTGGAAAGATTCTGTGGACAAAAATCCCAAAGAAAATTCTAGTAATATTAAATATAAATCTGCAGATACAGTCAGAAAATGCCATATTTGCCAAAGCACCACCCATTTAGCCAATACATGTCCAAAAAGGGGGAAAATCAATGAAATTGACATTGAAAAGGGACCAGATGTTGAAAAAGAAGACATAATTGAAGACAATTCAGATGATAAGTCATCCATATTTTCTGAATCTTCAAAAGATATAGAAAATATCAATGCCACTTTTGACATCATGGAATCTTATTCCCACTTACCACAATTGAGCAATGGTCAAGTTGATTTATCAAAAGTTCAAGATGCACAACTTATGAAGACAAAACCAAACAGAGGAAAAGGTTATACAGCTGGTAACTCCTGTATAACAGAAGTGGTGATTGACAACAAGCCCACTAAACTTTTGCTTGACCCAGGAGCCTTCTGCTCTTGTGTTGGAAAATCTTTTCTTAAGACTTGTGTACCAAATTTTGAAGACCAATTGTTACCAATTGATGGTATAAAATTCAACAGTGCAAGTAACCCAATGAAAGCATTAGGAATCTTTGGGACCAATGTCATATTCCCACACATAAATGGGAATTTAAGGATCACAGTTGAATTTGTTGTTATGGAAAATTGCTCTAGTACCCATTTTATATTGGGAAATGACTATTTAATCATGTATGGGATAGATTTACATAATAACAAAGACAGATACTTTACAATTGGGGACAATAAGCGCCAGAAATTTGCCTTTTTACCATTTAAAAGACAAATTACAGTAAACAAAGTATCACCAGTCAACTTAGAGTTAGAGAAATTCAAGTCTGAACAGTTAAATGAGGCTGAAATAAGCCTTCATCTGACTGATAAACAAGAAAATGAACTTTCTTCCCTTTTGTATGACCACAGAGGAGCATTTGCTACAGACAAAGAACCCCTGGGAGCAATTATTGGTCATGAAGTTGACATCATTCTTAACATTGAGAGACCTTATCCACCACTCTTAAGAAGACCTGCTTATCCAGCAAGTCCAAAATTAAGAGAAGCTCTAGAAATTCATATCAAAGAACTTCTAGACCTTGGTGTAATAAGAAAAGTAGGCCACAATGAGGAAGTAGAAATAACTACACCAGTTATAGTGGCGTGGCATAATGGAAAATCCAGAATGGTTGGGGACTTTAGAGCTCTGAACACTTATACTGTCCCAGACAGATACCCTATACCAAAAATCCAAATTGCCCTTACTCAAATATCTCAAGCAGTGTATATAACCACTATGGATGCCCTTAAAGGATTCCATCAAAATGTGGTAACACCAAGAGCAAGAAAATACTTGAGAATTATTGTTCATTGTGGAGTGTATGAATACTTAAGGATGCCCTTTGGTATCAAAAATGCACCTTCACACTTCCAAAGAATGATGAATGAAATCTTCCCTGAAGAACTCTCAGAGGGATGGTTAATCATTTACATTGATGACATTATTATCTGTTCAAAGACTTGGGAGGAGCACATGTACAGATTGTCAAGAGTTTTGACAAAAATTCAATCAGTAAACATGAAAATCTCCTTGAAGAAATGTCATTTTGGATTTACAGAACTTAAAGCACTAGGACATGTTGTATCTGGTTTGTCCCTTGGAATTGACAAAAACAAAGTTGCAGCAGTATTATTAAAGCCCATGCCTCAGAATAAGAAGGAAATTCAGTCATTCTTAGGTTTTGCAGGATATTACAGGCAACACATTAAAGATTTTGCATCCATAGCAAGACCACTTTATAAGTTGTGTGACAAAGACACAGTGTTTGAGATGACTGTTGACAGAGTCAAAGCTTTTGGGTCTCTAAGAGAAGCATTGACCACTGCTCCACTCTTACTGATGCCAGACTTTAAATTGCCTTTCAAACTGTATATTGATGCATCAGGGGATGGACTGGGTGCTGCACTTCACCAAGTTCAGATCATAAATGATAAGCCTGTAGAAGGACCCATATGTTTCATATCCAGGCAAATCAAACCAACTGAAGCCAGATATGGAGCAAGTCAAATGGAATGTCTATGCCTTGTCTGGGCCTTGGAGAAATTTAACTACTTCTTAGAGGGATGTGTTTTTGAAGTAATAACAGATTGTACAGCTGTCAAATCACTTTTGAACATGAAAACACCCAACAGACACATGCTCAGATGGCAAATAGCCATACAAGAATACAGAGGAAATATGACTATTGTTCATAAGGATGGGAATATTCATAAGAATGCAGATGGACTAAGCAGATGGCCATTACCAAATAATATTGATAATCCTGCTTATGTGCCAGAAGAAGCTTCACCACAAATTCCAATAGAAGGAATAAGTGTTCCAGATTTGAACACCACCTTCTTTGAAGAAGTCAGAAGCAGCTATACTCAAGATAAGAATTGTAGCATCTTATGCCAATTACTTAACAAAGACTATAAAGACAACTCTCTAATACATGCCTTGGATGAAGTATGGAGAAAATCTTATGATGAAGGAAGATTTCACCTACTGGATGGTATAATTTACCACAGAACCAAGCACACATGTGTCATGACAGTTGTAGACAGGTCATTAATCAATCTTGTACTGAAAGAATGCCATGATAGTCCCTTTTCAGGACATCTGTCTGAAGACAGAACAAGAGAGAAAGTGAAGACCTGCATATGGTGGCCAATGTGGCAGAAAGATATTGCAGAGTATTGCAAAACCTGTGACAGATGTCCAAAGGCAAATAAATCCACTGGCAAAAGACTTGGAAATATGATAAAGATCCAAGAACCAAACAGACCTTGGGAAATTGTCCATATGGATTGGGTAGCTGGCCTACCACCAGGAGGTGACAGGAGCTATAATGCTTGCCTAGTAATTGTAGACAGATTCAGTAAAACTCCAATCTTTTTACCATGTCACAAAGATGATACAGCCATGGATACAGCTCTTCTGATATGGAATAGAGTAGTGTCATGGACTGGTATATTTACAAATATCATCAGTGATAGAGATCCCAAATTCACTTCAGCACTATGGACAAATCTTCACCAATTATTTGGCACTAAAATGTCTTTCTCTACAGCCTACCACCCACAAACTGATGGCCTGGCTGAAAGAATGATCCAAACCTTAGAAGGGATGGTGAGAAGATTTTGTGCATATGGCCTTGAATTCAAAGATTGTGATGGATTTACCCATGATTGGTGTACTCTGTTGCCAGCACTGGAATTAGCATGTAAAACATCAATCCATGCCAGTACCAATCAGACTCCTGCTATTCTAGAAAAAGGATGGAACCCCAAGTTACCCCAAGATTCCCTGAGGAAAGACTTAGTTGAAATACATCCCACAGCTGCTAGCTTCAAAGGTATGCTAGACAAAGCTAGGAAGCATGCAGTAAGATGCATGGAGGATTCTTTTGCATATGCTAAATATAAATGGGATAAATCACATGCAACTCCAGATTTCAAAGTGGGGGACCTAGTACTTGTATCCACCACTAACTTCAATAACATTAAAGGATGTAAAAAGTTGAAAGACTCCTTTGCAGGACCTTTTGTGATTAAGGCCCTCCATGGAGAAAATGCTGTTGAAGTAGAGTTATCTGAAGAACTTAGCAATAAGCACCCTACATTTCCAGTAAGCTTGATAAAGCCATATAAATCTAGTGATGCTGAAAATTTCCCTTGAGGAATAAGATTCCCCAAGTTATACCTCCTATTGAGACATCTGGAGCTAAGAAAATTACCAAAGTTCTTAAAGAAAGGAAATTAAGAACCAAGAAGGTAAGGGAATACCTTGTTAGGTACAGTGACCCAACTTGTGAAGATGAATGGTTAGAAGAAAAAGATATACCAGAAGCTACCAAACTCCTCAGAAGATTCGGACACACTAGAAATACCAATATTACAAAGTAATATTCTTTTTTAGGGGGAGGGAATGTGAGCCTTAGAGGTAATCTCATATACCCAAAAGACCACAAATACAAAATTAACTTATTAATATAAATAAAATAAATTTATTTATATTATTAAAATAAAATTCAAAATATGAATATAAAATTATATTCAAAAATAAAAAATTAATTACAATTTAAAAATAAAATTTCATCAAATTTTGAAATTATAAAATTACATTTATACTTGAAAAAAATAAGTAAAAATGAAATTTTAACAAAATTGTGAAAAAATAAATAAATTTGGAAAAAAGTTAAATAAAATTTATTATAACTTTTTATCCAATAAATAAACATATAAAATTTATTTCACCATTGGATTCCTCATAAAAAATCAGGTGGGGTCACCTCTGAGTGAAATTCTTGTAACTCAACTCTAAATAAGCTTAAATTAAGTTTCTAGTATTTTCAATACAAAAGTTGAAAATCCTCAAAACCTTAATTTAATTCACACCACATGTGGTGTTAACCATCAATTTTTGTGTTAAAATTGAGGTGTTGTGTTTAGTTTAGAAGTTATGAGGAATTGAAGTATTTTCAATTGAATTCAATTGAAATGTCAAAATGTGTGCGTGTATTACATAAGTGAACTTTGATTTACATATGAGGTGTCAATTATTACTGTATTGTACTGTACAATTGAATTGAATTACATATGTAAAGTATAAGTATAATACATGATGAGGAATTAAAGGAAAAAAAAATTGGAAAGATTAAATTTGGGGGGGGAAAGGAACTCCAGCTCTAAGGGGGAGCTAGACCCCCAAAATCCTTGCTGACAGGCGTGGGATGTCAAAATTCACGCAAAAGTTCATCACTTTTGGCCTGGAATTGAGTTACAGGGTCTGTGGACTCAATTGATGATGAGGTTTTGATACCAACTGGGGTAATTTTAGCTGTTGCCAAGAGGGTAAAACTACCCTTAAGATAAAACAATCATAATAAAAACAGTTTTAACTGGTTTCTAC
This sequence comes from Austropuccinia psidii, assembly GCA_023105745.1. Taxonomy (NCBI): domain Eukaryota; kingdom Fungi; phylum Basidiomycota; class Pucciniomycetes; order Pucciniales; family Sphaerophragmiaceae; genus Austropuccinia; species Austropuccinia psidii. The sequence continues at coordinate 8,745,918 of JALGQZ010000005.1, read as the reverse complement.
GCCTCTGACACACATTCTGACGTGTTTTGAAGGCTCTAGGCCTGGTATTGCTATAGTAATGGCTGATTTAAGGGTCTAAAATGGCTAAAAATGGCTAAAAATGGCTTAAACCAGCCCTTTTTGGTCTAAACTAGGGTTCAATGATGCCATAATTGGCTTTTTTGTTGTCAGACTGTTTTTCACGACTGACAAGAGTAAATTTTACTTTTGGAGTAAGAGAATTGATGGCTATAAAAGAATGTCTTCTTTGCCCCACTTTTCTCTTCATGTTAGAATCTTTTCCTTTTATTAATTAGTTTAAACACTGTTAAACCAATCAATCAAAGATTCCAACCACCACTTTTAAATCATTTTAATCCTTTTAACCACGTGAAAAATCATTATAATCATTGTTTGTAACTCTTATAATCATTTTTACCCCTGAACCACCCCAAAAGTGAATTAAAGCATCTTTCATCACTGTTAACTTTGTCACTTTGTTTCCAAATTCACTCTGGTCACTTTTGGGCGTGTTTTCTCTTTAATATTCCTTTTAAAGACTTTGTTCTTTAATTAATTGCTTGCAGTTCTTTGCTCAATTAATTCCAATTGAAATTGCTCTTGAAGAAATTTCTTTTGTAGCCTTAAAATATCTCTTGTAGAGTATTTTTTGGATAAATTTTTATTGTTGGTAAAACAATAAATTTTTATAATATTATTGTTTTATACTAATAAAGTTATAAACAATAAATTTGGCGTGTTTTCTCTTAAAAATAATATTTCATACTATTTTTAACAGAATTTTACCTTATACAAATTTTGAGGACAGGAAAAGTACTTGATTTTTAATCAAAGTTTCATATCCACACCTTACATGATCCATATCCAAGAACCAAGTACCCCATGGGTAGTGGTTCACATAGATTGGGTAACCACATTACCACCTGGACGTGATAAAAGTTACAATGCATGTCTTGTTATTGTAGACAGATATAGCAGAACACCAATCTTTTTACCATGTCACGAAGATGACACAGCTATGGAAACAGCTCTTTTGATCTGGAATAGAGTAATATCCCATACTGGTCTCTTTAAAAATATTATTAGTGACAGAGACCCAAAATTTACATCAGCCTTATGGACTAATTTACATAAGCGTTTGGGTACAAAATTATCATTCTCAACAGCATACCATCCATAAACAGATGGGTTAGCAGAAAGAATGATTCAAACCCTTGAGGACATGATCAGAAGATTTTGTGCTTATGGCCTGGAGTTCAAAGATTCTGATGGCTTTACCCATGATTGGTGTACTTTTATACCAGCATTGGAATTAGGCTACAAGACCTCCATCGATGCTTCAACAGGCAAGACCCCTGCAATGTTGGAAAAAGGATGGAACCCCAAACTTCCAATTGATACTTTGAAGAAATATCTGGTTGACATTCATCCAACTGCTTCAAGCTTTAAACTATTGTTTGATAAAGTGAGACATCATGAAAATCAAAGCATGAATGATGCCTTTGAATATGCTAAGCAGAAATGGGATAAAAGTCAAAAAACCCCAGAATTCAAAGTAGGGGACTTAATACTAGTTTCAACCTTGAACTTTAATAATATTAAAGGCCCAAAGAAATTGAAAGATTCCTTTGCAGGACCATTTACTATTAAAGCCCTTCATGGGACAAATGAAGTACAAGGAGAACTGTCAGGAGAATTGGAAAATAAACATCCAACATTCCCTGTCAGTCTAGTAAAGCATTACACTTCAAGTGACAAGGAATTATTTCCTTTAAGAAATGAAACACCCTTAGAAGTACCCCCACTAGATCTAAGTGAGGAGAAAAAGGTACTAAAGGTCTTGAAAGAAAGAAGACTTAGGGGAAAAAATGAAAGAGAATACTTAGTCAGGTATAAAAATCCACAAATTGAAGATGAGTGGATTGTAGAAAGCAAGATACCTGATTCCCAAAAGTTTCTCAGAAGATTCAGACATGAGAGAAGACCAATTTCTCAATAAAAAGTTTGAATTGTGTGCTTTACATACTTAAAAGTATAAGTAGAGAGGTTGGACAGTGGATTATACCCCCCTCAAATAACTTGGGGGTATACTACAAAAGAAAAATTGTAGTACAATTTTTTTTTGGTGGTAGGGAATGTGAGCCTGTGAGGTATGTATAACATACCCATAAAGCCAAAAATGATTTTATAAACAGCTAATTTTGTCTTGAACAGACTTTTTAGTTGAAATTAAAATAAAAAATAACAAAAAATAAGTATAACTTTATTTTGGATAAACAAAGCTATAAATATTATTTCATTTTTGGATGCTACACCAAAAATAACCTAGGGTAAATCCATAAGGTATTATACCCAAAAACACTTATTTCTTGTGTTATTAGAAGATTTAAGAATCTCACAGTACTAATGTAACTTTTTGAACATTTTTTTAAAATTGTTAAATTTAAGCTTAAATAAGCTTAAATTTAAAGTTGCATAAGGTTAATGCAAACTTACCAAAATTTTAGTTAAAATTGAGGTGTGGTGTATATTTACTGAATTGGCTAAGGATCTGCCATACAAAATGTAAATCCTGCGTGAGCTCAATTTAAAAGGTTTTAAAGCCATGGTATGGCTTTAAATAAATAAAAGGGCAAAATCCACGCAAAAAGGTGGGACAAATGAAAAAGACCAAATAGAGCTGGGGTACCCAACTTTTTGGATCTGCAATGATTCAATTAAGGTTGTCCACCTGTATTGGAGGATTTTCAACCTTATTTAAACTTTAAGATTAGACTTTGATCCAACCTTAAGGTTTAAACTGGTTTTATCCCAATTTGGACAGGAATTTCAATCTGCCAAAGGGTAAATCCCAATATGTAGGCTTGAAATCAAGGTTTTAAGAACTGTCAAAGCTTAATAAAGCTTAAAAACCTTAAATAAGCTTAAAACTTTAAAGTTACAAGCATTAAAACCTTATCAAAAGCTAAGGTTTGGTGTGTATTGCTATTTTACGTGGAAAAATAGCAATAACTTCAAAAATTCATTAAAAATCCAAATCTCAATGGATTTGCTTGAAATTTCACACAGCTTAGAACTTAATATTATATATATATAAATTAAATTTTAAGTATCTTTTATAAATAAATTTCCTGGGTAATTAGCCTGGAAATTTACTCTTTTAATTAAGCTCAAAGAAAATTATGATTTTTTAAAAATTAATTGAAAATTGAGTTTAAGAGATTTCTGCTTGAAACTCTATTTTTAAGTTGTTCATGTGATGAAATTTAATATAAATAAGTTTATTTATATTAAAAACTTAAAATAATTAGTTTAAATGAGGATTAAAGTTACATGCAGTTAAGAATAACACTGGTAACTTTAAATTGGAATTAAAAACAAGTTGCCTTAAGTTAAGAGCTTTGTTTTCAAGTATGGTTTTTCAGTTTTGACCTGAGCACGCCCTCTATATTCATTATGAATCATGAGAGATGCTCTGAAGACATAAAAAGAGTCTTTTCATCACTGTTTTTGTCCATCATTCATTATCAATCCAATCATATGAGAAATCTAAACAGGTAAAGTTTCATTATTTATAAAATCTTATTATTATAGTAATTCTTAAGTTATTTTATTCTTTATTAATTGTAAATTAAAGAATTGAAATCATAGAATTCAGATTATTGTTGTAATTATCAATAATATATTTTATATTATAAAATTTTCATCTTAAATATCTTTTAAAATCCACAAATTTCTCTTAAAAACTCTTTAATCTTAAATTTTATCATAAAAAGTTGTTTCATCCTTGAAATTATTGATTTCAGGCGTGTTTTTAAATTATAATCATTATTTGATATAATAACTGTTGTTGTTAAACTTGTTGTATTAAATAAATATTATAAGTAAGTTTTCCCTAAAGTTCTATATCTTTTTTATCTAGTATTAGCTTTTTTATATAGAATTTTATTCTATGAGAATTATTTCTGCACAGTGTGTGTTATAATTCTTTTATAAATAATATTTATATTATTTATAAGTGGTTAATATTCTTATTTCCACGTGTGATTGTCTCATTAAGAGCTTTACAAGTCTTATTGTTATAACTGCCAGTGACTATAACAATAATAGAATAATTATAATTTATTATAATTATTATTATTTTTTTATTATTATATTTTTATAATAATAATTAAATTTATTTTTTTATATAAATATTTTTAATAATTATATTTAAATTTGTGGTTATAATATTTTATTATATTATATATTTCTATTGAGGACAGTCATAGTACTATTGACTTTCCTACTATTATCAAGAGTTTCATAGACAAACCTTAAATTGACTCCTTGGCACATCAAATAGCAGGTTATTTGCTATTTTATTAAGATTTACTGTAGTTGTAACATGGTAACCAAGTTCCCAAAGTGTTTTAGTTTACTAATTGGGCCAAGATCAGCCATGGATCCAAGATTTGGAGCTGTCCACGCCTCTGAGGCCTCAGAAGTTGGGTACCCTGGCTCTCTTTGATGTCTTTTGTGCCCCTTGCTTATTTTTCATGTCAAAATAGAAATTTAAGCTTAAAGTGGGATATTCACTATGGATGTACCAAACGTCCATGTAAGAATACCATGATATTAAGTGCTCAAAACATGCATAACACTATTCTTAGTGTATATGTAACATGGGATTTCTAACATTCCTATTATTTTGGCATGAAATTAAGAAAAACAAAAATTTTCACGGATCTTTATGTGGTATTGATGATGTGGTATTGAAGTATTTTCCATATTACCACCTCAAAGAGTTAATTTGAACTTATTCACTCTATGGAGTTACCCTACGTGAATTTTTGTGTAGAATACAAATCTGGCCTTGAACCCATGGATTTAATTATACAATAAAAGGATATTTATCTTTTCTGAGATCAAAAATTCCTGTGATCACCATATCTAATTGGAGGGTCTTCTACCTCCCGTTGGTGTTATCTATTCATTATCAAACCAAGAGTCAGAAACACTGTGGGCCTATATTTCAGAGAATGTAGAGAAAGGTTTCATAAGTCCAAGCTCCTCTTAAACAGGAGCACCTGTCATTTTTGTTAAGAAAAAGGATGAAGGTCTTTGTTTGGGTGTTGACTACCGCAAAATTAATGCTGTCACTAGGAAGAACAGGTATCCTGTTCCTCCAATGAACCAGCTTCTTACTGTATTGAATGGTTCCACTATCTTCTCCAAGATAGATCTGCATGGTGCGTATAATCTCCTGAGAATCACAGAGGGGGATGAGAACTTAACTGCCTTCATTTCCCAACCATGGCAATTCACCTCCTTGGATCTCTGTATGGCATATCAAGCCACAGTCCTTTTATGGCCAATTGGCCATACCCATCACCAGTGGCCAATATGGCCACGTCATCATCTTATGGACCATTTATGGCCATTTGTCTTTTGGGGCCTTCATGGCCCTTCATCTCAATCCAGAAGCCATAGAAGCAATTAATTCCCAATTGGGTATTTCTGGTCATTTCCCTCAAAACCAGGGGAAACGGCCCAAATGGCTGTTTTGCCATTTGGGCTCATAATGCGCATTTTGCGCAATTTTGCGCACTTTGATGCAAAGTGTCCAAAACACGTTTTCCCACCCTTTGGGCAAATTTTTGGCTCAGAACCCAAAAGTTTCCAAAACCCCAAAGGACTTAGAAACATCTTTCCAAGCTCTGAAGCCATCACATACATCTTTTTCCCCTCTGTCTTTCCATCTCAAGACCTTTGGATGTAATCTTCTTTCCAATGAACCAATATGCCATAAATGATGTTATATATCATTATGCATCATTATTCAACAGAAATTCAATGGTGGAAATATCAAATGGTCATTTAAATATTCCAACATATCATCACATCATCAAGGAACTCAATCATTCAGAGGACTCATGAAGGCTCAAAGCCAGTGTTTCAGCATCAAAGACTAATCCTGCCATCAAGACGTCATTGGATAATTTCATTCACAGTATTTCTCCAAGGCAATAATGTTCAACCATTCTCAAGGGATTCAAGAGGCAGTTAATTCATTCATTTTTCAAGTGTCAAAGCTCCACTCAATCCATCTTGGCAACCACCTTCTTTTCAATACAGTCTGGATCCATCAAGAACTGTATTTCATTTTCAATCATGGGAAATTCATTCAACCCAATTCAATTTCAATATTAGCCAGCTGTATCAATTCCCAAAACAATCAATACAGCCTCAAGGATCAATACAGATCAGTTTTCAGCCTGAAGAACTCAAGCTCCCAACTTTTCACATATACCGGCTACCCTTTCCACCCTGGGGGGTTTTCCCCAGTTAATTAATATATTTTGATTTTATTTTATCTCTATTTTCTTTTCATTTTAGTTAAGCAAATACTGATATTATTAAGTCAGTCATTTAGCACCTTTTCTCTTTTCTCTTTCTTTGCCTGTCAATGGATATTTGGTGGTCATATCCTTACTAATTCCATTGTTCATTTTGGCAGGTTGAAACAGTGATTAAGGACTTACTTGGTTGGCTCTTTGGCCATTTGGCTTCTCTTTCCTCTTATTGCATCTCATCTTGTACCTGCATATTTCTTAGAGGAATTCAATTCTTTATTTTATTTTCTTTACTCTTTTGGAGTCTTCCAAGTGAGTTCCCTGATTTCTGAGTGCCAGGCCACTCTTGTTTTTCTGTCAAAGAGCCCCTGTGACATTATATTAATTAACTGATAGTTTCTTTTCATTCTGTTCATTCTTTCTTTATAATTTCATTCACTAATTTCGTTAAAATTATGACTCTTTAATGCTTATGAACCTTATGATTCATCATCACCTCTCAATTTTCTCTCATTCATTCTTCATTCTGAAAATTGAAAGCTGACCCCAATTTCAATTTTTGTTTCTCTTTCTTGAAATCATATCTCAAATCATCATTTTTAATTCATTCATAATTCAGGCGTCATCTTAATTTTCATCTGATTTTCAAATGTTTCATCAAGTCATTCAGACACATTCTTCACATCAGGATTCATATTTCATTCATTCTTCAAGAATTTTGATTTTTTAAGAAGAACTCACTTGATTTTGACTTGATTGATTGATTTGAAATAAATCGATATTGACCTCAAGAAAATTGATTGACCTGAAGATTTAATTGATTTTGATGATTTTTCACATCAAAAAATTTGACATAAATTGATTTTGCCTCAAGACTTCATTTGATTGATTGATTGATTTCCAAGATTGTGTTTTTGATTTGATTTGACTTATTTGATTCATTGAATTCAAGTTTTCAGTTGATATTTAATTGATTGATTTACCTGAAGATCTCATTTGATTCATTGATTTTTTATTGATTTTCCTCAAGATATTGATTTTGACTTTGAACTTCAAGCATTATTTCAATTGCCTCAAGTTTCCATCTTCAAATCTTGATTCTTTTTCATTTTATTTCATTTTATCCTGAACTCATGCCCATCCAATACTCACTTCCTGCAAGGCAGACAAGATCTCAGGCCAGAACTCAAGCTGTTCTCACTCCAACTCCAAGGGCTCCTCTTGATGGCACCCCAGCAGTTTCTCAAATGAGGGCCAAATTAGACAGAGGACCCATTTTGGAAGGAGCAGCACCATCCAGGAAGGAAGGAAGAGTGCCAAGAAGATCAAGCTCATTCTCAGGAGTAGTTGGCAGATTTCCAGGAGCATCAAGGACCATTTTCAAGGGTCCAGGTGAAGATGGTGAAGAGGAGGAGGAGAATTCTGTGGAAGAGGAAGAGTCTGATGGTACTGAAGGTGTCCCTGCCCCTGTGGAGGCATCCCAAGGTACTGGAGGGCCAGCTCTAGCCCAGTCTAATCAGCCTGTCTCTCATCAGTCTGAACCATCTTTATTGGCCATTATGCAGCAAATGACTCAAATTATGGCCAATCTTGAAGCAGCTTCATCCTCTGAAGCATCAAGACCACAAGCCTTCAAGACTCCATCTATGAAGGCACCAGAATGCTTTGATGGGACTCAACCCTTCAAAGTTAGAAGCTTTATTCAGTCTTGTCAACTTATTTTTCATAATGATCCGGCAAACTTTGCTCAAGACAGAAAGGAGGTCCTTTATGCCACTTCATTTCTCATTGGCAGGGATACAAAATGGATTGAGCCTTCTCTTTCCAATCTCACCAATCAAGATCCAAATTACCTTCTCAATTCATGCGAATTATTTGAATCTCAACTCTTCACCTTCTTTGGGGACCCAAATGAAGTCAGAAAAGCTGAAGCAGAATTGGATTCTTTAAGAATGAAAGAAGGTGCGCGTGTATCTTTATACATTGCTGATTTCAGAAGTCTTGTCTCAAGAATTGGAGATTGTGGTGAAAGGGCTCTCATCCATCATTTCAAGAAGGGATTGCCATCCAGGATTTTGGATCAATTGGCCTCCCATCCTTCAAGAATTGACTCTCTTCAAGACTTAATGGATATTACCCTGGAGCTTGATACCAGGTACCATGAGAGGCAAAATGAAAAGAGTCATCATAAATAGAAGAAGCCAGAAGCCTCAAAGTCCAGTTCTTCTCATCCTCAAAGTTCTTCAAGCTCAAGTAAATGGAAGAAGAATTTTCAGAAGAGGGACAAGCCCCATTCTTCTTTATTGAATAAGGATTTCAAGTTGATGAATTCTGAAAAATAAAGAAGAATCAAGGATGGTATATGTACCGATTTTGGTGGGAAGCATAGTCTTGATTGCTGTTTCAAAAGGCCTCAAAACAAGCTTACTGTCACAAGGGCTCTTCTAAAATGAAGAGGGCCTGGCACTCAGTGAACAGACTTACTTATGGAGGGCTCAGAAGAAATACTCAAATGATAAGAGTAATGGAGTAAGAGGATAAATTCCTAGTCATAAAATAATAAGCATAAAAGATAAGAGAGACAAAACAAAAGCAATAATAAAGAGCCAACCACAAATAATCCTGAGTCACTGTTTCAACCTGTTCAGAAAAGAGAAAAGGGATTAATAAGGATATGGCCACCAGGACTCTACTGAACAGGTGAGGGAAGGCTAAGACTAACTTAATAAGTAATAAAATAATATTCCAAAGTGAGAATAAAATAATATTAAATAATAAATCAACTATTTTGATTAACTGGGGGAAAAACCCCCAGGTGGGTGAAGAGGGGCTGGTATATGTGAGAAATGCCAGCCTTGGAGTTTGAGTGTTGAGATACTGGCATGTATTCTGGAAGAAGTTGGATGTGGGATTGAATCCTGTATTGGTGAATCCAATACAGGTTATACAGTCAATACAGGTATTTGCGCCTGTATTGATTACAGGACTGTATTTGGTGAATCCTGTATTTGGGTCTTGCCTGTATGAAAACTGTATTGAGGTCTGGAACTGTATTTGGAGACTGTTGAATGAAACCCCCTTGCTGATTGGGTTTTGAGGGGTATCAATGAAGTAATGATTGTAGAATATGATTGGTAATGCCCCTGCCTCCTTGGCTGTGACATTATCCCCCTCTTGAAAATGGTGAGCTCTGAGCACCATAAGTACAGTGAGTCTTGATGAGCTTGAAACACTCCATACAGTTCTTTCCCCCAATTCCTTAAATTATCCCATTAAGCCTTCTTCTTCAACAATACTCAAACAAACCTTCACTGGATAACTTGTAGGTATTTTCCCCTTGATCTTGATTCTGAATTCCCTCTTTTACTTCAAAATACTTTCATTCCTCTTAAAATTTCTTCTTTCTTGTCTTGAGTGTCTTCACCAAAACTTTTCTTGAGTCCTCATGGCTTTTGAAAAGTGGGTGACCTGGGTTTATGTCCCAAGAGCACCTGATATCATCATAATTTTCATCATGAGAGTGTTGGCATAAGGTGGCCAATACTTGAGGTTATGGACCATTTCAGAGGTCCTGGCCAAAATCCTTGATTTTGTGTTTAAAAGGGGATTTTAGCCAATTTGCGCAAAAATGCGCAAAATGCGCAAAAATGCGCAAAGTGCGCAAATGCGCATATATGCTATAATGGCATATAATATTGAAAAAATTGAAAAACTTGATTTTTGATGAAAAATTGGCCTTATAGAGTGTCCTGGCCATTTTGCGCATTTTTGCGCAAAATGCGCAAAAAATGCGCAAAGTGCGCAAATGCGCATATATGCCATAATGGCATATAATATTGAAAAAATTGAAAAAAACTTGATTTTGATGAAGAATTGGCCTTATAGAGTATCCTGGCCATTTTGCGCATTTTTGCGCAAAGTGCGCAAATGCGCAATCATGATGAAATGGGCCAAAAAGGCCTTTTGAAGCCTTTTGACAAGATAAAAGGGCCTTTTGCGCAAAAGCGCGCAAAAAGTGCACAAATTTGCGCAAAAGTGCGCAAATGCGCAAAAATGCGCAAAATGCGCAAATTTTCCAATATGCCTAATTAAGCATATTTTGATGGAAAATGATAAAAAATGAGCTATTTTGAAGTTTTGAGGTCTGATGTGGCCATTTGTGCCAAAGTGCATAAATCCATGAAATTGGCCAATTGGGCCATTTGAAGCAGTTTTTCTTCTTTTAATCTTGATTTCTTCTTGAATGTCTTCCTTCTTATCCCCTCCTTGACTGGTCAATTGCCATAAATGCCTTGCTGACTTGCAATTGCCCATAACTCTCTTGGTCTTGAATTTGAAATTTTGACTTGAAGATGAGTTCAAGGCTGACTTCCCTTTGTGATTCCAATCACTCTGATTCCCCACCTTCTGTACTTTATGGTCCTGGTGTTTTTGATAACTTGAGGGAGCTTTCTGAAGAGAGTATGGCCCCTACAGAGATTTGGGACATCAAGAAAACCTATAATGGTTTTAAATCTGTCAGAGTTATTGAACCACCCTGCACCAATTGTAAGAGGAAAGGGATTCCTTGTGTGGAATCTGCTACTGCTAGGTCCACCAGGTGTCAATTTTGCAATCTTGGAAAAAGAAATTGTTCTCAAGCCCACTATAGCTTTCCTGAAGATGCCAGAAGATTATGGAGCAGCATCAAGAAGGGTGGAAGATTTGGATTGGAAGCTCCTGTTGATGAACCTCCCACCTCTGATGCCACCTCTGGTCACTCCAATTGTGAGTTGATTGACCATAAAATTGATGGGTTACTGACTTCTATGTTTTATTTTCTTCTTCTTCAGTGACTGGATCTAGAATGAGAGGTGTCCAACAATGGAATAATACCAGTGGTTCCTGGGCAGCCATTGGAGGATCAATTCACCCCCAAGGAAATCCCATTGGAGTGGCCCCAGAGGTTCCCATTTTGGTTACCAGAAAGGATGGAAGACTTGGAAAATTGAAGAGAAATTTGGTGGTTCAAGATGAAAATGATACTGATGCTGAAGGTAGTGATGAGATTGATGGAGAAGAGCTTGAAATGACTACCCCAATCCAGAAAAGAAGAATCCAATCCACCTCACAATCCCCAGTCCAAGCCAGTACCACCCATAATGAAGTGATCAGGTCCCCCCAACCACCTCAGCTTCCAATTAGATCCCCAACCAGGCCCTCCACACTTGCCTCCACCTCTACCAATATCCAACCACCAGTGGCCAGCACTTCTAGACACCCAATTTCTCCAGAGCCTGAATCAATCTTTGAAAACCGTCGCCGCTGGAATATTACTGGCAACTTCACTGATCAGAAAAGGGTGAACAAGAAGGTGGTCACCAATCTATTTGCTGAAGTTGATGCTTTGACTGAGGTGTTTGTTGATAAGGCTATGAAGAGTGCTATTCCAGGGGAGCCCACTGCTGCTTTGGCCAGGGAGGCAGTTGCTTATGAAGATGCCATGGTTGCTAAGTTTAGAGAAGCCTTGAAGAAATTTTGATTAGGATTATCTGTAGCTGGTCTTTACCATTACTAGTGTTTGCTCTTGATTATTACATAAATTGACTCCCCAAACAAGATATGGGAGTTATGATTGCTGCTTTTGAAACAAGAAATGAAAAATAAATCATACAAGTAAAAGAAATAAAAATAGAAAATAAAAATGAAAAAGAATTGAGAGAAAGAGAGAGTAAAGAAAGAAATAAGAAATTCCTGAGGGTTGTCCTTCTTGTGGTGAGTTTCTTGATTTTGGCCAAAATGTTCTGAAAGATAAAACCAAGCATTTGATGCTCACAGCGTGGCCAAGGTAATGTTTTACAAAGAGTAGACCCCTCAGGGATGCATACCAGGAGATGGAACTTACTTTCATAACTTCCACTCCCCACCAAGCACCATAAATGAAAATTGAAATATGCCATAATATGAATTTGATAATGAATGGCTTGAAATATAATTTATGGCATGATTTAAGAAAGAAGAGAAAATAAAAGAAAAGATTGGGCCAAATCTTGATGAAAGGTCCAAATCTTGAGGGTATTATGTTGTAAGGCCTTCTGAACCTGTCCAAAGAATTGACAAGTGCTCACAAAGTGGCCAAGGTGATGCTTACAACAAATTTGGGTAGAATGCCCCCTTAAAGGTGCATGCCAGGAGAGGAACTTACTTTCATAAACTCCAATCCCCACCAAGCACCATAAAATCAAACTCTTGAGGCATTTGGGCCAGGTTTGTCAGGATACAAAGTGTGAAAGTCCTTGACAAGGTCTGGAGAGTTGGTAAGGTTGGAAGCTGGTTCCCAAGTTGTTCTTTCTGGGTCTTCACTGAATCCTTTCCACTCAACTAAATACCATAATGAACCTCTCTTGAGTTTTGAGTCCAGAACCTGAGCCACTTCCCCTTCCACTCTCTGGGGCTGAAGTTGGTCGTTCATTGAATTCAGTTGAATTTCCCGGGGTTTGGGCCATAGCGGAGGTAGTTTATTAAGCAAATAGATGGTGACAAGTTGATTGATAACTTGTTTGAAAATTTTTGAATAAAAAGATCCAAATTGAAGAAAAAAGGTGGAAGTAAAATAATCACATTTGCAAAATGCAATTTGTCGGGAAATTGAAGGAGGCAATGTTTTGAAAATTATTTCATATCATGCAAATGAAATCACTTCCCTGTGAGACATTGAATAAATTTGACTAGTGAGAAACCTACTAAAGTCAACTTTTGAACTATTCAACGCTCATGAGGTAAGGACTAAGCAAAGTGTTCCATTTGAATGATATGAAATAAAATGGTTTTGTCGGGGAAACAGGAGACACAATTCTTGTCTTAAATAGTCCACTTATTAGGTTTTAATTTGTGAGTCTCATGATTTAAACCCTAACCACAACATTGTGAATATACTGACCAGTTTCCCCTTAGGTCCTGTTGGCAGAGAAGGCCACTCAGCATATTTCAGCGATGGCATCCATTGTGTACGCCAACAAGCCACCGTACACTAGGGATTTAGTACGGAAGCGTAAGGATGATAAGCAGGGCTGGGGGGATGTCGGGAGGGAACTACACAAGCATAAGGATAAGTGGTGTCGGGAGGATGTCGGGAGGGCACCACACAAGCGTAAGGATAAGTGGTGTCGGGAGGGCACTACACAAGTGTAAGGATAAGTGGTTTTGGGAGCATGTCGGGAGGGCACTCCGCAAGCGTAAGGATGGTAAGCAGTGTCGGGAGGGCACTACACAAGTGTAAGGATAAGTGGTGTTGGGAGCATGTCGGGAGTGCACTCTGCGAGCGTAAGGATGGTAAGCAGTGTCGGGAGCATATCGGGAGGGCACTTTAGTGAGCGTCAGGATAAGTGATGTCAGGAGCATGTCGGGAGTGCACCACGTGAGCATAAAGATGGTAAGGGCGGGGTGCAAAAGCGTAAGGAGTGGTGAGGAAGGAGATGGGGGGGCAGTGTTGGAGTCTCATCTGGAGGGCGGTGCGGGCTCGTAAGCATGCGAAGCATCGGGGAGGATAAGGTGGGGATGCGGAAGCCAATGAGGTGAAATTACCCAAACATTGTGAATAGTGTGGAAATGGGTTTGGGCTTTGAGTGACATTCTCATGTGACACATGTGACGATTGATGTTGTCTTGACGCTGACGTGACGTGACCCACTAAATCCAGTGACTATAAAGTGACACTAACCCGACTGAAGCAAGATCTTATACTGACAGCGGTGCGACGTGAAGTCAATTGCCGATGATTGACGCGAGATTTGCCCTGGTGCCACTATATTCCTTATAGTAAAGCCCTTTTATTATTAAATTAATCCATCCTTAACCCTTATAAAAGCATTTTAAACTATTTTCCATGTGTCACAGTCATAGTTTTGGTTGTAGATAGCTTTATTACCACTTCAACGTAGAGTCATCCTGACATTCTTCTTCATCCCACAACTCCTCCAGGGATTCATGATAAGATGAAGCAGGAATGTCCATATTCCCAAAGAAGAGATGAAGTGAAGATACAGAATTATCTTCTCCAACATCTTGAATCTCTTTGAAGACTTCATCTCTAGATAATAGTAATTACTGATGGGAATTAAGGGAAAAAATATGGACAGAAGATGGAAATGATGGTGTTCTAGAATCACCAACCAGAGCTGCATATGATTTGGCAGAAGAAAAGTCATTACTGAAATATTTTGAAGGATCATAATAGTCCTTATGATCAGAATTAAAGGTGACCAGCCCTTGCCTCCAATCAATAGATGGATTAAAATGATTGAGAAATTCAAAGCCCAATATGAGGTCTTCTCCCTTGGGAGTATCAGTGACTAAAAAGTCCCATTAAAAGCTTGGGAAGGAAGGGAGCTCAACCATATACTTAGTATGGTGAGTCACAAATAGTGAAGGAGACTCTGAGGAGTAAATAATAATAAGGGGAATCTTCTGTGGGAGTTCTGACATGGTCAAAGAATACTTGTGAACAAACTGCTTTGAAATAAATGAGCTGGTAGCACCAGAATCAATCCGAATACTGTAAAACATATCAGAGAGAGAAGAGAAAACAAAGAATTTAAGAAAATATTTGACACCAGTATTCAGAATGCAAAATTGTGCTCTGGATGGAAAAAAGTGAAGACCATTGAACACAACATGATCCTCACTCAGGCTTTTCCCTGGCTGGGAAATTTGCCTGACAGTTGGGTAAGTGTCACAGACAAGGAGGCAGGGGCATTACCAATCATATTCTACAATCATTACTTCATTGATACCCCTCAAAACCCAATCAGCAAGGGGGTTTCATTCAACAGTCTCCAAATACAGTTCCAGACCTCAATACAGTTTTCATACAGGCAAGACCCAAATACAGGATTCACCAAATACAGTCCTGTAATCAATACAGGCGCAAATACCTGTATTGACTGTATCACCTGTATTGGATTCACCAATACAGGATTCAATCCCACATCCAACTTCTTCCAGCATACAGGCCAGTATCTCAACACTCAAACTCCAAGGCTGGCATTTCTCACATATACCAGCCCCTCTTCACCCACCTGGGGGTTTTTCCCCCAGTTAATTAAAATAGTTGATTTATTATTTAATATTATTTTATTCTCACTTTGGAATATTATTTTATTACTTATTAAGTTAGTCTTAGCCTTCCCTCACCTGTTCAGTAGAGTCCTGGTGGCCATATCCTTATTAATCCCTTTTCTCTTTTCTGAACAGGTTGAAACAGTGACTCAGGATTATTTGTGGTTGGCTCTTTATTATTGCTTTGTTTTGTCTCTCTTATCTTTTATGCTTATTATTTTATGACTAGGAATTTATCCTCTTACTCCATTACTCTTATCATTTGAGTATTTCTTCTGAGCCCTCCATAAGTAAGTCTGTTCACTGAGTGCCAGGCCCTCTTCATTTTAGAAGAGCCCCTGTGACATTATTTTAATTAACTCATAATTGCTTCTTTCTTTTCATTCATTTTATTCATTTATCTCATTCTTCAATTATGATTTTTTCATGATTTTATGATTTTTTTTTATGATTTTTATGATTTTTCTCTCTTATCAATTTTCATCTCATTCATTTTATTCAAATGTAAATTGATTCTCTTTCTCATTTCAAAAATTCTGCTGACCATTTCACTTTATTCTTTATCATTCTAATTTCTCTTTTGTCTGAATTCAGGTTTTTATCAGGTTATTTGAGTGGAATTATTTGGGTTAATTGATTCATTATTCAGGGATTTATTGATTTGGGGTATTCAGTGGTTTTGATTGAAATTTCTCAAGATTATTGATTGATTGATTGGTTGTTCAAGACATTGATTGATTTGATTTGATTTGATTGACTTCATTTGATTCTTCAAGATACCTGATTTATCCTCAAGATTTAATCTAATTGATTGATTTGAATTTGATTCCTCAAGAAAATTGAATTGATTTTTGAAGATATTGATTGGATTCCTCAAGACTTAATTGATTTGATTTTGATTGACTTGATTTGACTTATTGATTGAAATTGATTATTCATAAGAATTTGACTTTGTCATCTTCACTCTTCAAGATTTATTCATATTGATTCACTTCAAGACTGTTTATTGATTCTTCAAGATAATCAAGATTCTCATTTAATTTGATTTGGTCAAGCCTTAATTTATTCAAAGTATCATCAAGTTTTTATTCATTCTTCTTTCATAATGCCAGTTCAGCATAGCCCACCAGCCAAGAATACAAGATCCCAGAGACATCAAGCTGTTCTCACTCCTACACCAAGGGCTCCTCTTGACCGCACACCATCAGTTCATCAACTGAGTGCAAATCTGGACAGAGGACCACCAATGGAAGGAGCAGCACCCTCCAGAAGAGGAGGTGTGAAGTCTAGAAGATCAAGATCATTCTCTGGACTATTGGGTGGTTATCCTGGTGTTTCTCAAGGGCCTAGAAGTAGATTGGGGGAAGCTGAAGATGAGGAGGGGGAGGAGTCTGTGGAAGAGGAAGAATCTGAGGAGACTGAAGTGGCAGCTGCCTTGGCAGGTGCTACTGAAGCTCCTGAGGCTCCAAATCTAGCCCTTTCTAATCAACCTTCTGTCTCTCAAGCTGAACCAAATTTCCTCAAGATGATGGAGCAAATGACTCAGTTTATGGGACAACTCACTCAAGCAGTTGCCCCAAGGGACACTTCAAAAGTCCCTGCATTCAAGACTCCATCAATGAAGGCACCTGATTCTTTTGATGGTACTAAAGCTCATAAATTGAGAGGATTCATTCAATCCTGTCAATTAATCTTTCATAATAACCCAGCAAACTTCTTCTCTGACAGGAAGAAGGTGCTTTATTCAACTTCTTTTCTTACTGGTAGAGCTGGCAAATGGATTGAACCTTACCTCTCAAATATCTCCAATGAAGACCCTTCTTACCTCCTCAATAACTGGCAGTTGTTTAAAACCCAGTTATTCACTCTGTTTGGTGATCCAAATGAAGTCAGAAAAGCTGAACAAGAGTTGGACAATTTGAGGATGAGGGAAAGTGGTCAAGTTTCCTTGTACATAGCTGATTTCAGAAGTTTAATGTCAAGAATTGGAGACTGGGGGGAAAGGGCCTATATTGATGTGTATAGAAGAGGCTTGGCATCAAGATTGTTGGACCAATTGGCTTCTCACCCTGGAACTTTTGATAGTCTTCAAGAACTCATGAATATCACCTTGGAATTAGATACCAGGTACCATGAGAGGCAGAAGGAAAAGGGCAGTCATCAAGAGAAGAAGCCTCCAATCAGTGGATCCAACTCCTCCAAGCCTCCTCAAAGTTCATCATCAAAGAAGCCTTATCATAAGAAGAATAAGAAGGGGAAGAATTTTCAAGTGTCCAAAGACAAGCCTCATGCTGCTCTCCTCAATAAGGACAACAAATTAATTGGTTCTGAAAAGGAGAGGAGGATTAAGGAAGGCTTGTGCAATTATTGTGGTGGGAAGCACCCATTTGAAAAATCCTTCAAGAGGCCTGAAAATAGGCAAGGGTCCTCAAAAGGCTTCCCTAGCAAGCAGGGAAAAGCCTGAGTGGGAATCATGATGTGTTCAATGGTTCTCACTTATTTCCTTCAAGAGCACAATTGTGCACTCTGAATACTAGTGTCAAGAAATCTTTAAAATTTCTTATTTTTTCTTCAATCTCTGATATTTTTTATAGTATTCTCATTGAGTCTGGTGCTACAAACTCCTTTATTGCAAAGAATTTTGTTCTCAAGTACTCATTGACCATGTCAGAGCTCCCTGAAAAGATTCCTCTTTTCATTCTGGATTCCAGTGAATCCACTTCCCTGTTCATCACCCATTATACCAAGTGGGTTGTTGATTTACCTTCCTTCCCAAGCTTTGAATGGGATTTCTTTATCATAGATTCACCCAAGGGAGAAGACCTAATATTGGGCTATGATTTTCTTTACCATTTTAATCCCATTATTGATTGGAAAAATGGATTGATCACCTATGATTCTAGTCATAAGGATTCTAGTGGCATTATTTCTTCTACTAGTAATGACTTATCCACTGCTGTCAACAGTGTTGCTCTGGTTGGTGAACTTAAGACACCTTCCTCTCCTCCTTCTGTCCATAACCCCTCCATTTTTCCCTCTCAGTCATTACTTCCATTAAGAGATGAAGTCTTCAAAGAGATAAAAGATGTTGGAGAAGATGTTGCTATATCTTCACTTCATCTCTTTCAAGGGGATATGGACCTTCCTCCTTTATCTTTTCATGCCTCCCTGGAGGAGCAGTGGGATGAGGAGGAAGAGCCAGAAGAGATTGAAACTGTGCTGAAGGTAGTCCCTCCTGTTTATCACAAATATTTGGATGTATTCTCCAAAGTGAAAGCAGAGAAACTTCCTCCACACCGTGCCTGTGATCATCATATCGAACTGGAGCGTCTTCTACCTCCAGTTGGTGTTATCTACTCTTTATCAAAGAATGAGTCAGAAACACTGCGGGCCTACATTTCAGAGAATGTAGAGAAAGGTTTCATCAGACCAAGCTCCTCCTCAACAGGAGCACCTGTCCTTTTTGTTAAGAAAAAGGATGGTGGTCTTCGTTTGTGTGTTGACTACCGCAAACTTAATGCTGTCACTAGGAAGAACAGGTATCCTGTTCCTCCAATGAATCAGCTTCTTACCGTCTTTAACGGTGCTACTATCTTCTCCAAGATAGATCTGCGTGGTGCTTATAATCTCCTGAGAATTAAAGAGGGGGATGAGCATTTAACTGCCTTTAGAACCAAATATGGCAGTTATGAGTATTTAGTTATGCCATTTGGCTTAACCAATGCTCCAGCTTCATTCCAAAATCTTGTGAATGATATCTTTGCAGATTATTTGGATATTTTTGTTGTAGTGTACTTAGATGATATTATGGTCTTCTCTAGCTCTTTGGATGAACATGTTAAACATGTGGCCTCTGTTCTCCAAAGACTGAGAGACAATAATTTGTTTGCTAAAGCCTCCAAGTGTGTATTCCATGCCTCAAGTGTGGAATACTTGGGCTATGTTGTTTCAAGTGATGGTCTCAAGATGGATTCTTCAAAAGTTCAACAAATACTCAATTGGCCTCAGCCCAAGAACATCAAGGCCCTCCAATCTTTTCTTGGCTTTGCCAACTTTTATCGTCGTTTCATTAAAAATTATTCCAAAAAAATCTCTTCTCTCACTTCCCTTCTCAAAAAAGATTCTCCCTTCATCTTCAATGAGGAAGCTCTTAGCCAGTTTCAGATACTCAAAGAAACTTTCACCACTGCTCCTATCCTCTCTCACTTTAATCCTTCTCTCCCAACTGTTGTAGAGACTGATGCCTCTGATTATGCCTTGGGTGCTGTACTGAGTCAGGTGAATGACTCAGGAAAGCATCCCATTGCATTTGATAGTCGCAAGCTCTTACCAGCTGAACTCAACTATGAAATTCATGACAAGGAACTCCTTGGCATAGTTTGGGCTCTCAAGCGCTGGAGAGCCTTTCTCCTTTCTCTTTCTGATTCTTTTGAGGTCTTGACAGACCATTGTTCTCTCCAATATTTTATGTCCTCTAAAGTCCTTACTTGTCGTCAAGCCCGTTGGGCTGAATTTTTGTCTGAATTTCACTTTGTTATCACTTACCGCCCAGGCAGGCTGGCCACTTTACCAGATGCCTTGTCACGTCGGGACGACGTGTACCCAGAGAGGGGGGTGGATTTCATCAGCAAGAATCCTCAAAACTTTCATCAAGTCCCCAAGCAAAATGAAATTCAAGAGTCAAGATTCTTTTCCATAAAAGTTGAAATGTTTTCAGATTTAGTTGATCAGATCCAAAGACAAGTATGGCAAGACAAAGACTGTAAGGAGATCCTCAAGAAATTAGCAAGAGGAGAATCAGTCCCAGACTATTCTCTTGAACCTCAAGCAAAATTATTATTGTTCAAAGATAGAGTAGTCATTCCAAGCAATCATGAAATTCAATTGGACATTCTTCAAAAGCGTCATGACTCACCGTTGGCTGGCCATCCTGGCCAGGAGAAGACCCTCAAGCTCATCAAGAGGGATTTTTATTGGGCTGGCATGAATCAAATCATCAAGGACTATGTGTCCTCATGTCAGCAATGTTCAAGAAACAAGAACATCCACCATAAAAAGTTTGGATTACTCAAGCCTCTTCAAATTCCATCTGGTCCTTGTAATTCTTTATCAATGGACTTTATCACTCAATTGCCCTTGTCAAGCAACTTTGATTCAATTTTAGTAGTTGTAGACAGATTTTCAAAAATGGCAATATTTATTCCAGCTTATTCAACAATCACTGCTTTGGACTTGGCTCAAATATTCATTAATCATGTCTTTTCCAAACATGGTCTTCCAATCAGTATTGTTAGTGATAGAGGTTCTTTATTTGTTTCATCATTCTGGACCCAGTTATGTCAGCAGCTCAAGATATCAAGAGATCTTTCAACTGCATTTCACCCTGAAACAGATGGACAGACAGAGAGGGTAAATCAGATTCTAGAACAGTATCTTCGGATGTATGTCAGTTACCATCAAGATGACTGGCACACCTGGCTCCCTCTGGCTGAATTTGCCTATAATAATGCAGAACATTCATCCACAAAGCAATCACCTTTTTTCACCATTTATGGAAGAAATCCCAGCTTTGACTCAATCCATGTTTCTCAAGATTCACCTGCTGGAAAGTTATCAACAAAACTCCAATCAGTACAGCAAGCTGTCAAAGAAGAGTTAGAGTCAGCAATAAGAAGATTCAAGAAGTATGCAGATAGAAATAGAGCAATTCCACCTGATTTCCAACCTGGGGACAAAGTATGGCTAGCCTCCAAGAACATCAAGACAACAAGACCCACCAAGAAGCTCTCAGAAAGATGGTTGGGACCTTTTGAAGTTCTGAAGAAGATTGGCAGCCATGCATATCACCTCAAGTTGCCTCAACAATGGAATTCAGTTCACCCTGTTTTCCATATTTCTTTGTTAGAACCAGTGAAGCAATCAACTATCCCAAATCGACATCAATTGCTACCACCACCAGTAATAGTGGAAGAGCAAGAAGAATGGGAAGTGGCTCAGGTTCTGGACTCAAAACTCAAGAGAGGTTCATTATGGTATTTAGTTGAGTGGAAAGGATTCAGTGAAGACCCAGAAAGAACAACTTGGGAACCAGCTTCCAACCTTACCAACTCTCCAGACCTTGTCAAGGACTTTCACACTTTGTATCCTGACAAACCTGGCCCAAATGCCTCAAGAGTTTGATTTTATGGTGCTTGGTGGGGATTGGAGTTTATGAAAGTAAGTTCCTCTCCTGGCATGCACCTTTAAGGGGGTATTCTACCCAAATTTGTTGTAAGCATCACCTTGGCCACTTTGTGAGCACTTGTCAATTCTTTGGACAGGTTCAGAAGGCCTTACAACATAATACCCTCAAGATTTGGACCTTTCATCAAGATTTGGCCCAATCTTTTCTTTTATTTTCTCTTCTTTCTTAAATCATGCCATAAATTATATTTCAAGCCATTCATTATCAAATTCATATTATGGCATATTTCAATTTTCATTTATGGTGCTTGGTGGGGAGTGGAAGTTATGAAAGTAAGTTCCATCTCCTGGTATGCATCCCTGAGGGGTCTACTCTTTGTAAAACATTACCTTGGCCACGCTGTGAGCATCAAATGCTTGGTTTTATCTTTCAGAACATTTTGGCCAAAATCAAGAAACTCACCACAAGAAGGACAACCCTCAGGAATTTCTTATTTCTTTCTTTACTCTCTCTTTCTCTCAATTCTTTTTCATTTTTATTTTTTATTTTTATTTCTTTTACTTGTATGATTTATTTTTCATTTCTTGTTTCAAAAGCAGCAATCATAACTCCCATATCTTGTTTGGGGAGTCAATTTATGTAATAATCAAGAGCAAACACTAGTAATGGTAAAGACCAGCTACAGATAATCCTAATCAAAATTTCTTCAAGGCTTCTCTAAACTTAGCAACCATGGCATCTTCATAAGCAACTGCCTCCCTGGCCAAAGCAGCAGTGGGCTCCCCTGGAATAGCACTCTTCATAGCCTTATCAACAAACACCTCAGTCAAAGCATCAACTTCAGCAAATAGATTGGTGACCACCTTCTTGTTCACCCTTTTCTGATCAGTGAAGTTGCCAGTAATATTCCAGCGGCGACGGTTTTCAAAGATTGATTCAGGCTCTGGAGACATTGGGTGTCTAGAAGTGCTGGCCACTGGTGGTTGGATATTGGTAGAGGTGGAGGCAAGTGTGGAGGGCCTGGTTGGGGATCTAATTGGAAGCTGAGGTGGTTGGGGGGACCTGATCACTTCATTATGGGTGGTACTGGCTTGGACTGGGGATTGTGAGGTGGATTGGATTCTTCTTTTCTGGATTGGGGTAGTCATTTCAAGCTCTTCTCCATCAATCTCATCACTACCTTCAGCATCAGTATCATTTTCATCTTGAACCACCAAATTTCTCTTCAATTTTCCAAGTCTTCCATCCTTTCTGGTAACCAAAATGGGAACCTCTGGGGCCACTCCAATGGGATTTCCTTGGGGGTGAATTGATCCTCCAATGGCTGCCCAGGAACCACTGGTATTATTCCATTGTTGGACACCTCTCATTCTAGATCCAGTCACTGAAGAAGAAGAAAATAAAACATAGAAGTCAGTAACCCATCAATTTTATGGTCAATCAACTCACAATTGGAGTGACCAGAGGTGGCATCAGAGGTGGGAGGTTCATCAACAGGAGCTTCCAATCCAAATCTTCCACCCTTCTTGATGCTGCTCCATAATCTTCTGGCATCTTCAGGAAAGCTATAGTGGGCTTGAGAACAATTTCTTTTTCCAAGATTGCAAAATTGACACCTGGTGGACCTAGCAGTAGCAGATTCCACACAAGGAATCCCTTTCCTCTTACAATTGGTGCAGGGTGGTTCAATAACTCTGACAGATTTAAAACCATTATAGGTTTTCTTGATGTCCCAAATCTCTGTAGGGGCCATACTCTCTTCAGAAAGCTCCCTCAAGTTATCAAAAACACCAGGACCATAAAGTACAGAAGGTGGGGAATCAGAGTGATTGGAATCACAAAGGGAAGTCAGCCTTGAACTCATCTTCAAGTCAAAATTTCAAATTCAAGACCAAGAGAGTTATGGGCAATTGCAAGTCAGCAAGGCATTTATGGCAATTGACCAGTCAAGGAGGGGATAAGAAGGAAGACATTCAAGAAGAAATCAAGATTAAAAGAAGAAAAACTGCTTCAAATGGCCCAATTGGCCAATTTCATGGATTTATGCACTTTGGCACAGATGGCCACATCAGACCTCAAAACTTCAAAATAGCTCATTTTTTATCATTTTCCATCAAAATATGCTTAATTAGGCATATAGGAAAATTTGCGCATTTTTGCGCATTTGCGCACTTTTGCGCAAATTTGGGCACTTTGCGCACTTTTGCGCAAAAGGCCCTTTTATCTTGTCAAAAGGCTTCAAAAGGCCTTTTTGGCCCATTTCATCATGATTGCGCATTTGCGCACTTTGCGCATTTTTGCGCAAAAATGCGCAAAATGGCCAGGATACTCTATAAGGCCAATTTTTCATCAAAATCAAGTTTTTTTTCAATTTTTTCAATATTATATGCCATTATGGCATATATGCGCATTTGCGCACTTTGCGCATTTTTGCGCAAATTGGCTAAAATCCCCTTTTAAACACAAAATCAAGGATTTTGGCCAGGACCTCTGAAATGGTCCATAACCTCAAGTATTGGCCACCTTATGCCAACACTCTCAAGATGAAAATTATGATGATATCAGGTGCTCTTGGGACATAAACCCAGGTCACCCACTTTTCAAAAGCCATGAGGACTCAAGAAAAGTTTTGGTGAAGACACTCAAGACAAGAAAGAACAAATTTTAAGAAGAATGAAAGTATTTTGAAGTAAAAGAGGGAATTCAGAATCAAGATCAAGGGGAAAATACCTACAAGTTATCAAGTGAAGGTTTGTTTGAGTATTGTTGAAGAAGAAGGCTTAATGGGATACTTTAAGGAATTGGGGGAAAGAACTGTATGGATTGTTTCAAGCTCATCAAGACTCACTGTACTTATGGTGCTCAGAGCTCACCATTTTCAAGAGGGGGATAATGTCACAGCCAAGGAGGCAGGGGCATTACCAATCATATTCTACAATCATTACTTCATTGATACCCCTCAAAACCCAATCAGCAAGGGGGTTTCATTCAACAGTCTCCAAATACAGTTCCAGACCTCAATACAGTTTTCATACAGGCAAGACCCAAATACAGGATTCACCAAATACAGTCCTGTAATCAATACAGGCGCAAATACCTGTATTGACTGTATCACCTGTATTGGATTCACCAATACAGGATTCAATCCCACATCCAACTTCTTCCAGCATACAGGCAAGTATCTCAACACTCAAACTCCAAGGCTGGCATTTCTCACATATACCAGCCCCTCTTCACCCACCTGGGGGTTTTTCCCACAGTTAATTAAAATAGTTGATTTATTTATTTAATATTATTTTATTCTCACTTTTGGAATATTATTTTATTACTTATTAAGTTAGTCTTAGCCTTCCCTCACCTGTTCAGTAGAGTCCTGGTGGCCATATCCTTATTAATTCCTTTTCTCTTTTCTGAACAGGTTGAAACAGTGACTCAGGATTATTTGTGGTTGGCTCTTTATTATTGCTTTGTTTTGTCTCTCTTATCTTTTATGCTTATTATTTTATGACTAGGAATTTATCCTCTTACTCCATTACTCTTATCATTTGAGTATTTCTTCTGAGCCCTCCATAAGTAAGTCTGTTCACTGAGTGCCAGGCCCTCTTCATTTTAGAAGAGCCCCTGTGACAAATAGCTGCTTACAATATATGGGCAGGTGTGGAGGTGGGAGAATCTCTACCTGAAGGATCTCGAGTCATAATTGGATTTCCAGGCAAAGGATTAGGAAAAAGACCAAATATACATGGGACCAAAAAAACAAACAAAAAACGCTGTACCTTTGAAGCCGCAAACGAGTCTCGGGATCAAGGTCATGAAATTATCAATGTTGAAGGGGACCATATTGATAATAAATCTCCGCATACTGAACCCCCCCCAATTCTCAATGAAACAATCCATGATGAAGCTCCACATACTGAAAGCCCCCCAATACCCAACGAAACATTTCATGATGCAACCCCTCCCGCCTCTCCTCGGCATATTCAAAACTTTCAAGAAAGGGAAACAATTAAGCATGATACAATGGGACGGGATATGACTGATATAGTTCCTGACCCTGAGCCCAAAGTGTCATCGTCTGCTAATTTTCAAGGAATATTTTTATCCCGCATGGAAGAGTTTGCAGGCATTTTGAATTACCATTCCAATATTACTCAACAATCATGGAAAAGGGGGCTTGATAACATCAACAGTATTTACAAAAATTGATGGGACAATTTACCATCAAAAGATGCTCATACATTCCTGCCCATTGGTGTTAAGACCATCAGTAACCAAGAGCTTAAAATGTCGGCCTGGCTGGAGGACCTTGAGATGGCAGGTGATTTTTATCTTTGTGCATGATACATGATTATTGGCTGTTGACTGGTGATATAAATTGCAATATACAGGGTTAGATTTTTTTAAGCCAACAGAAACAGAAGCGTTTTTTGATCACAACATTTGGAATCTCAAATTGATGAAGGAATCAGCTAAACCTCCAGAGAATCTCCCAAAATCTGAACACTCCTTCTTCAAAATGGTTCAGAGCCTTCTTTACCCTGCCAATCGGGTTAAACATTTTTGGGCAAATGTTATGTTTGAATCCATTAGTTTATTCTCATACGATGTGATTGCACCTGTCACAGGGGCTCTTATGGAAGCAAGAGGGCCTGGCATTCAGGAATCAAGAACTCACTTGGAGGGCTCCACAAGATGATAAGAAATACTACGGAATATATTTCTTAAGCAGGAATAAGAGAAAGGACAAATATGCCAAAGATAACAAAGAATAATAAGAATGAAGCCAGAGGCCAAAGATAAAAGAAAGCCAAAAGCCAAGAAGCCAACCAAGTGAATCCTCAATTCACTGTTTCAACCTGCCAGAAAGAACAATGGAATTAGTAAAGGATATGACCACCAATATCCACTGACAGGCAAAGAAAGAAAAGAGAAAAAGTGCTAATGACTGACTTAGGACTATCAGTATTAACTTTAACAATGTAAAAGAAAATAGAGACAAAAATAAATCCAACATATTCATTAACTGGGGGAAGAGTCCCCAGGTGATGAAAGGTAGCCGGTATATGTGAAAACTGAAAGATGGATCCTGGAAGGTGGATCAATGGCTGTATTGTCCGGATCGGGAAATACAGTTCTGGCCATCTTGAATTTTGAACTGTGTGATGGAACTCCCAAAGTGGAATATGAAATGACCCAATTGGGCCAAGACCATACGGGTGGATTGATTGAGGCCTGTACGGATGAATTGGGTTGTCCAAAGGAGTATTGAATACTTGATGCCTTGATAACTGATTGAATTGGTGTAATACCTCTTGAAAATTGTCCTTGAATAATCCTGAATGAACTGTGCCAACCCAACCCCTGCAGATACAGGTGGTTGGGATCCTTGAAGAGTCTTCTGATTGCCGCCATAACTTGTCAGATGGATGAGCTGATTAATCCTCCTTCAAAATGGGCATTGGGATTTGAGACCTTGAGCTGGGAAGGTGGAATTGGATCCTGAAAAAGTCACCATTGGATTGCTGAGCTAAAATGGTGCATAATGGTATATAATACCATATATGCACCATGCCTGCAACCTTGAGTACGGATGGTATGAAGGAAAAGAGGAAATCCCCTAGAATTGAGGGGAAAGATGGGCTGAGCTGATCTGGTGGTTGACAGAGGCCATGGCTGAACTATTGGTCCATGGTGGTACATGGCCAAACTTGGGTCCTACCGGATTTGTGGCCAAAAAGGTGTCCATGAGGTTCTTGGTCATTTTTGGGTCCAAGGAGGTGATGGCCAAAAATGGCTCAGGTGGCCCAATTGTGGTTTGGGACCCACCTGGCCTTGGGGCCTAGGTGGCTGGCCCCTTTTGGCCTCATTAGATTAGGCCAAAAGGGGCCTAAATAGCCTACAGACCGCGGACCGTGGACAGTGAATTACGGCCCACGGGCCATAGGAGCCGTAGGCGGCCTAATGTCACAGGGGCTCTTGGAAGATTGGGCCTGGCACTCAGGAATCAAGAACTCACTTGGAGGGCTCCAAAGATAAAAGAATAATAAGAATGAATTTCTTTAAGAAAGAATAAAGGGGAAAAACAAGTATGCCAAAAGATGAGATAAGAAAAGATGAAGCCAATGGCCAAAGATAATAAAGAAGCCAACCAAGTGAATCCTCAATTCACTGTTTCAACCTGCCAGAAAGGGAAATGGAATTAGTATAAGGATATGACCACCAATATCCACTGGACAGGCGAGGAAATAAAAGAAAAGGGTGCTGAATGACTTACTTAAGATTATCAGTATTAACTTTAATTAGGTAAAAGAAAATAAGGATAAAAATAAATCCACTATATTAATTAACTGGGGAAAAAGTCCCCAGGTGCTGAAAAGGTGGCCAGTATATGTGAAAAGCTAAAAAGTTGATCCTGGAAGGTGGATCAATGACTGTATTGTCCGAATCGGGAAATACAGTTCTGGCCATCTTGAAATTTGAACTGTGTGATGGAATTCCCACAGTGGAATAAGAAGTGGCCCAATTGGGCCAAGGCCATACAGGTTGATTGAATAAGGCCTGTACGGATGAATTGGGTTGTCCAAGGAGTATTGAATACTTGATGTCTTGACAACTGATTGAATTTTGTAATACCTCTTGAGAATTGACCTTAGAATAATCCTGAATGAATTGTACCAACCCACCTCCTGCAGATACAGGTGGTTGGGATCCTTGAATGATCTTCTGAATTGCCGCCATGGATTGCCAGACTGATAAGCTGAAAAGTCCTCCTTCGAAATGGGCGTTGGAATTATGGACCTTGAAATGGAAAGGTGGAATTGGGTCCTGAAAATGTCACCATTGGATTGCTGAGTAAAAATGGTGCATAATGGTATATAATACCATATATGCACCACACCTGCAATCTTGAGTACGGAGTGCATGAAGGAAAGGAAAGAATTCCCCTTAAGTTGAGGGAAATGCTTGTTGAGATGATTTGGTGGCCTCTGGTGGTTGCCAGAGGCCATGACGGTGAAGTTGGTCCATGGTGGTCCAGGGCCAAAAGTGGGTCCTACGGGATTTATGGCCAAAATGGGTCCAAGGTGTTTTTGGTCCAATTTGGGTCCAAGGGATTGGTGGCCAAAAATGGCTCAGGTGGGCCCAATTGTGGTTTGGGACCCACCTGGCCTTGGGGGCTAGGTGGCTGCCCCCTTTGGCCCCTTTTGGCCTCATTGGATTAGGCCAAAAGGGGCCTAATCCGCCTACGGACCGCTGCTTACGGACCGTACGGACCGCGGACCGTAGAAGCCGTGGGGGGCCTAAATGGTCCAAAAAAGGCCATTTAGGCCAAAACCCCCATAATGAAAGGGGTGGCCAGGAAACCAATGAAGGTGGCCATGGGGCCTCGAAGCCCCTGGAAGACAAAGGGACCCCCCAGGCCCAAAAACAGTGATGGAGGCCTGGGGGTTGGTGAGGTGGAAATTGGCCAAGAGGGCCAATGACGCAGGATATGGCCTGAGGCCATAAAGGATGATGGGGGCCATAAGTGGCCAATGGAATGGGTTATAGCATTAAGAGCCATGGAACCCCCAAAAGGGGTCAATTGGCCATAAATGATATGACATGGCCAATTGGCCCCAACTTGGCTCCAGGTTGGATTGGCGCCACCATCAAGGAGGAGGGTCAAAATACGTGGTTGTGACAGTACCCCCCTACCTTGAATGGTGAGCTCCTGAGCACCAAGATAAGGTAGAGGCCTGTTGAGGCTAATGAGACGGATTTGACGTAAGGATTCCAGAGGTATTGAATCTTGAAAAGAAGAATTGAACTGATAAGCTTGTTGGCATATGAATTGAGGTTGACTTGATCTTCTCTTGACATTTGGCTTTGACAAAGTTGAAGACATGATTTGACGTAAAGATTTTGGCGTTAAAGAGTTATAAGAAAAGAAATTTTGAAAGAATATAAAGAGTAAAGAGAAAAGGAAACAGATATAAAGAGAGAAACAGAAAACATAAAGAAAATGAAATTTGAGGGGGAATCCAATCTTCATCACGGATTACGACAATTGATTTTGAAAGTGACCAAGGACCTGGATAAAGGAATTTGATGCCAGGTGCTCACAGAGTGGCCAAGGTGATGTTTTGACAGATTGTACACCCCTCAGGGTAGTGCACACCAGGAGAGGAACTTACTTTTAGTAGTTGCCACTCCCGCCAGTGCCATAAATAAGAAGCTCTTGATAAATGAATGTGTTGAAAGAATAAAGTCTTGGGAAGGAGAATAAAAAGGAATGGTCCATTTGCCCAAGTGTAAATGGCCATAAATTTGGAATTCGGATGTTGAAAGCTGGGCCAAAAGGTCTGTGTTCAAACTGAAAAGTGCTCACAGAGTGGCCAAGGTGATGCTTACAACAAAGAAGAGTAGAATACCCCTAAAGGTGCATACCAGGAGTGGGACTTACTTTTGGTAATTCCTCTCCCCACCAAGCACCATAAAAATTCAAGCCATTGAAGAATTGGGTCCTGGCTTGTCAGGATATAACGAATGAAAATCTTTGACAAGTTCAGGACAATTCTTGAGGTTTTCAGCTGGTTCCCATGTGGATCTTTCTGAATCTTGACTGAAACCTTTCCATTCCACCAGATACCATAATTTTCTTCTCTTGAGCTTTGAATCCAGTACTTGAGAGACTTCCCATTCCTCTTCTTCTTCAATAATGATTGGAGGAGGAGGCTCTTGATGCCGATTTGGGATTGTTGATGTCTTGACTGGTTCCAAGAGTGAGATATGGAAGACTGGGTGGATGGATTTCCATTGAGATGGAAGCTTGAGGTGGTAAGCATGAGTACTGACTTTCTTCAAGATTGGAAAGGGACCCAACCATCTTTCAGACAGTTTCTTGGTGGGTCTAGTTGATTTGATATTCTTGGAAGAAAGCCATACCATGTCACCAGGATTGAAAACAGGTGGACTTGCTCTACTTTTATCTGCATACCTCTTAAACCGGTTTATGGCGATTTCAAGTTCTCTCTTGACATCTTGCTGTACTGATTGGATTTTTGTTGATAACTTTCCAGCAGGAGTATCTTGAGTGATGTGAACTGAATCAAATTGTGGATCTCTTCCATAAACAGTAAAAAACGGTGATTGCTTGGTTGAAGAGTGGTCAGAATTATTGTAGGCAAATTCAGCCAGAGGGAGCCAGGTGTTCCAATCATCTTGATGATAACTGACATACATCCGAAGATACTGTTCTAGTATCTGATTTACCCTCTCTGTCTGTCCATCAGTTTCTGGGTGATAAGCAGTTGACAAGTCTCTTGAAATCTTGAGCTGCTGTCAAAGATTGGTCCAGAAGGAAGAAACAAAGAGTGAACCTCTATCACTGACAATGCTTGATGGAAGGCCATGCTTTGAGAAGATATTCTTGATGAATAAATGGGCCAAATCCAAAGAAGTTATTGAAGACATTGTTGGAATAAAAACCACCATTTTTGAGAATCTGTCCACTATGACAAGAATTGAGTCAAAAGAATTTGACAGGGGCAGTTGAGTGATGAAATCCATTGAGAGACAAATCCAAGGACCATTTGGAATTGGAAGAGGTTTGAGGAGTCCAAACTTCTTATGGTGGATATTCTTGTTTCTTGAACACTGTTGACAGGATGATACATAATCCTTAATGAATTGGGTCATGCCGGACCAGTGGAAATCCCGCTTGACAAGTTTGAGAGTCTTCTCTTGGCCAGGGTGTCCAGCTAGAGGAGAGTCATGACGCTTTTGAAGAATGCTGAGTTGAATTGTGGAGTCATTTGGGACTACCACCCGATCTTTGAAGAGAAGGAGTTGGGAGGAGGAATCAAGAGAATAATCTTGGACAGATTTACCTTTACCCAAATCTTGAAGGATACTTCTGTACTGAGGATCTTGCCATAATTTCTTCTGAATTGAATCAATCAAATTTGAAAAAGAATCCACCTTGACTGCGAAAAACTTTGAGGGTTGAACTTCATCTTGCTTTATGAGTTGTTGAAAATTCATTGGATTCTTGCTGATGAAATCCTCCCCCCTCCCCGGATAGACGTCGTCCCAACGTGATAAGGCATCTGGAAGAGTTGCTAGGCGGCCAGGGCGGTAAGTGATTGAAAAATGAAATTCAGATAAGAATTCAGCCCAACGGGCTTGACGGCGAGTAAGGATCTTTGATGACATGAAGTACTGAAGAGAAGAATGATCGGTGAGAACTTCAAAAGGAGAGGACAGAGAAAGAAGAAAAGCCCTCCAGCGCTTGAGAGCCCAGACTATACCAAGGAGTTCCTTGTCATGAATTTCATAGTTGAGTTCTGCTGGAATAAGCTTGCGGCTGTCAAATGCAATGGGATGTTTTCCTGAGTCAGAGACCTGACTCAGTACAGCACCCAAAGCATAATCGGATGCATCGGTCTCTACAATGGTGGGTAGAGAAGGATTGAAGTGGGAAAGGATTGGAGCGGTAGTGAAGGCCTCTTTGAGTTGATGAAACTGGCTAAGAGCTTCCTCATTGAGGGGGAAACAGGAATCTTTCTTGAGGAAACTGGTGAGGGAACTGATTTTCTTTGAATAATTCTTGATGAAACGGCGGTAGAAGTTGGCAAAGCCAAGGAAGGATTGAAGAGCCTTGAGGTTTCTTGGAGGAGGCCAATTAAGGATCTGCTGGACTTTTGCTTGGTCCATCTTGAGGCCTTCAGAAGAAACAACATAACCAAGATATTCTACACTAGAAACATGAAAAAGGCATTTAGAAGCCTTGGCAAAAAGGTTATTGGCTCTGAGTCTGGAAAGAACAGTGGACACATGGGTGACATGTTCTTCCTCAGATTTGGAAAAGACCATAATGTCATCCAAATAAACCACAACAAAAACATCAAGAAGATCTTGGAATATATCATTGACAAGATTCTGAAAAGAGGTAGGAGCATTGGTGAGCCCAAATGGCATAACCAAGTACTCAAAACTGCCATATTTAGTTCTGAAGCATGTCAAATGTTCATCACCCTCCTTGATTCTGAGCAGGTTATATGCACCACGCAAATCAATCTTGGAGAAGATAGAAGAACCATTAAAGACATTAAGAAGCTGGTTCATAGGAGGAACAGGATATTTGTTCTTCCTAGTGACAGCATTGAGTTTGCGGTAATCAACACACAAACGGAGGCCACCATCTTTCTTTTTAACAAAGAGGACAGGTGCTCCTGTTGAGGAGGAGCTTGGCCGGATGAAACCTTTCTCTACATTCTCTGAAATGTAGGCCCTGAGTGTATCTGACTCTTGTTTGGATAAAGAGTAGATCACCCCAACTGGAGGTAGAGACCCCTCCAGTTCGATATGATGATCACAGGCACGGTGAGGAGGAAGTTTCTCTGCTTTCACCTTGGAGAATACATCCAATTATTGGTGATAAACAGAGGGAACAACCTTCATCACGGTTTCTACTTCTTCTGGCTCTTCCTCTTCATCCCACAACTCCTCCAGGGAGTCATGATAAGATGAAGGAGGAAGGTCCATATTCCCAAAGAAGAGATGAAGTGAAGATACAGAATTATCTTCCCCAACATCTTGAATCTCTTTGAAGACTTCATCTCCAGATGATGGTAATGACAGATGGGAATTAAGGGAAGGAATATGGACAGAAGATGGAACTGATGGTGTTCTAGAATCACCAACCAGAGCTGCACATGATTTGGCAGAGGAAGAGTCATTACGGAAGGAATTGGAAGGATCAGAATAGTCCTTTTGATCAGTATTAAAGGTGATCAGCCCTTGCCTCCAATCAATAGAAGGATTAAAATGATTGAGAAAGTCAAAGCCCAATATGAGGTCTTCTCCCTTGGGAGTATCAATGACTAAAAAATCCCATTCAAAGCTTGGGAAGGAAGGGAGCTCAACCATATATTTAGTATGGTGAGTCAAAAATAAGGAAGGGGACTCAGAGGAGTCCAAAATGATAAGAGGAATCTTCTCTGGAAGTTCTGACGTAGTCAATGAGTACTTGTGAACAAACTGCTTTGCAATGAATGAGTGTGTAGCACCAGAATCAATGAGAATACTGTAAAAAACATCAGAAAGAGAAGAGAAAACAAAAAATTTAAGAGGATTCTTGACACCAGTATTCAGAATGCACAATTGTGCTCTGGAAGGAAAACTGTGAAGACCATTGAACACAACATGGTCTTCACTCAGGCTTTTCCCTGGCTGGGAAAACTGCCTGACGGTTGGGTAAGCTTGTTTTGAGGCCTTTTGACACAGGACTCAAGACTATGCTTCCCGCCACAATAGGTACACAACCCCTCCTTGATTCTTCTTTCCTTTTCAGAACCTTTCAACTTGAAGTCCTTATTCAACAGTGAAGAATGGGGCTTGTCCCGCTTTTGAGAATGAAATTTCTTCTTTGGTCTTGAACTTGAAGAAACTTGATGATGAGAAGAGTGAGACTTTGAGGCTTCAGGCTTCTTCTCTTGATGATGATTCTTTTCCTTCTGCCTCTCATGGTACCTGGTATCAAGTTCCAGGCTGACGTCCATTAAGTCTTGAAGAGAATCAATGTTTGAAGGATGGGAGGCCAATTGATCCAGAATCCTGGAGGCCAAACCCTTCCTGAAATGATGAATAAGAGCCCTTTCACCCCAATCCCCAATTCTTGAAACCAAACTCCTGAAATCGGCAATGTACAAAGCAACATGCCCACCTTCTTTCATCCTAAGGCCATCCAATTCAGCTTCTGCTTTTCTAACTTCATTTGGGTCTCCAAATAAAGTGAACAATTGGGATTCAAATAATGGCCAGGAATTGAGGAGATAATTTGAGTCTTGATTATTGAGGTTGGATAAATAAGGCTCAATCCATTTTTCAGCCCTGCCAACTAAGAATGAAGTGGCATAAAGAACCTTCTTTCTGTCTTGAGAGAAGTTTGCCGGATCATTATGAAAGATGAGTTGACAAGATTGAATAAAGCTTCTGACTTTGAAGGGCTGAGTCCCATCAAAGCATTCTGGAGCCTTCATAGAGGGAGTCTTGAAGGCTGGTGGTCTTGATAATTCAGAAGAAGAAGCTGCTTGCAGATTGGCCATAATCTGAGTCATTTGTTGCATAATGGCCAATAAAGACGGTTCAGGCTGATGAGAGGCAGGCTGATCAGACTGGGCTAGAGTTGGTCCTCTGGTGCCCTCAGATGCTCCCACAGGAGCAGGAGCAGCCTCAGTGCCATTAGAATCTTCCTCTTCCACAGAATTCTCCTCCTCCTCTTCACCATCTTCACCTTGAACCTTGGGACTGGTTCTTGAAAATCCTGGGAATCCGCCAACCACTCCTGATAAAGACATTGACCTTCTTGGCCCTCTTCCTTCCTTCCTGGATGGTGCTGCTCCTTCCATAATGGGTCCTCTGTTCAATCTGGCCCTCAGTTGAGAAACTGCTGGGGTACCATCAAGAGGAGCCCTTGGAGTTGGAGTCAGAACAGCTTGAGCTCTGGCCTGAGATCTAGTCTGTCTTGCTGGAGGTGAATGTTGAACTGGCATGATTTCAGGAATAATCAACCAAATAAATGAAATAAAATCAAAATTTTCTTGAAGTACGAAATCAACAATCAAATCTTGAGGAAATTGGATAATCAATGAATCAAAATTCTCCAAATACGTCAATCAATCAAATCAAATGAGTCTTGAAGTAAAAATCAATATCAATGAGAATCTTGAAGTCAATAAAAACAATCAATCAAACAATCAAAATCAAATCAAATCAAAATCTTGCAGAAAAAATCAATCAATCAAAATGAATTCTCGAGTCAAAATCAATTTATGTCAAAAATCTTGA
Organism: Austropuccinia psidii; assembly: GCA_023105745.1. Classification (NCBI taxonomy): domain Eukaryota; kingdom Fungi; phylum Basidiomycota; class Pucciniomycetes; order Pucciniales; family Sphaerophragmiaceae; genus Austropuccinia; species Austropuccinia psidii. The sequence goes on along the minus strand of JALGQZ010000005.1, from coordinate 8,710,473 downwards.
TGTGAATAGTCAGCAAAATCAATAAAGTCTTCAGGTCAATCAATTATCTTGAGGTCAATTTCAATTATGTCAAATTAGTCAATAAAATCAATTTTCAAGTGAATTCTTCAAAAAATCAAAAATTCTTGAGGAATAAATCAAAGTGAATCCTGATATGAAGAACGTGTCTGAATAACCTGATGAATAACTTGAGAACCAAAGATAAAAAATGCCTGAATTATAGATAAAAATAGATTGATTAAGATTGAGAATGAGATTGAAAAGATAACAGAAAATAAAAAATGGGTCAGCTTTCAATTTTCAGAATGAAGAATGAATGAGGGAAAATTGAGAGGTGACGAAGAATCATAAGATCATAAAACGTCAAAGAATCATAATTTTGATGAAATGAATGAATGAATTTAAAATATAAGAGTAAAAGAATGAATGAATGAAGAAGAATTATGAGTTAATTAATATAATGTCACAGGGGCTCTTGGAAGAAGAGGGCCTGGCACTCAGGAATCAAGAACTCACTTGGAGGGCTCCAAAGATAAAAGAATAATAAGAATGAATTTCTTTAAGAAAGAATGAAGGGGAAAAACAAGTATGCCAAAAGATGAGATAAGAAAAGATGAAGCCAATGGCCAAAGATAATAAAGAAGCCAAAAGCCAAGAAGCCACCCAAGTGAATCCTCAATTCACTGTTTCAACCTGCCAGAAAGGGAAATGGAATTAGTATAAGGATATGACCACCAATATCCACTGGACAGGCGAGGAAATAAAAGAAAAGGGTGCTGAATGACTGACTTAAGATTATCAGTATTAACTTTAATAAGGTAAAAGAAAATAAGGATAAAAATAAATCCACTATATTAATTAACTGGGGAAAAAGTCCCCAGGTGCTGAAAAGGTGGCCAGTATATGTGAAAAGCTGAAAAGTTGATCCTGGAAGGTGGATCAATGACTGTATTGTCCGAATCGGGAAATACAGTTCTGGCCATCTTGAAATTTGAACTGTGTGATGGAATTCCCACAGTGGAATAAGAAGTGGCCCAATTGGGCCAAGGCCATACAGGTTGATTGAATAAGGCCTGTACGGATGAATTGGGTTGTCCAAGGAGTATTGAATACTTGATGTCTTGACAACTGATTGAATTTTGTAATACCTCTTGAGAATTGACCTTAGAATAATCCTGAATGAATTGTACCAACCCACCTCCTGCAGATACAGGTGGTTGGGATCCTTGAATGATCTTCTGAATTGCCGCCATGGATTGCCAGACTGATAAGCTGAAAAGTCCTCCTTCGAAATGGGCGTTGGAATTATGGACCTTGAAATGGAAAGGTGGAATTGGGTCCTGAAAACGTCACCATTGGATTGCTGAGTAAAAATGGTGCATAATGGTATATAATACCATATATGCACCACACCTGCAATCTTGAGTACGGAGTGCATGAAGGAAAGGAAAGAATTCCCCTTAAGTTGAGGGAAATGCTTGTTGAGATGATTTGGTGGCCTCTGGTGGTTTCCAGAGGCCATGACGGTGAAGTTGGTCCATGGTGGTCCAGGGCCAAAAGTGGGTCCTACGGGATTTATGGCCAAAATGGGTCCAAGGTATTTTTGGTCCAATTTGGGTCCAAGGGATTGGTGGCCAAAAATGGCTCAGGTGGGCCCAATTGTGGTTTGGGACCCACCTGGCCTTGGGGGCTAGGTGGCTGCCCCCTTTGGCCCCTTTTGGCCTCATTGGATTAGGCCAAAAGGGGCCTAATCCGCCTACGGACCGCGGCTTACGGACCGCGGACCGCGTATTACGGCCCACGGACCGTAGAAGCCGTGGGGGGCCTAAATGGTCCAAAAAAGGCCATTTAGGCCAAAACCCCCATAATGAAAGGGGTGGCCAGGAAACCAATGAAGGTGGCCATGGGGCCTGGAAGCCCCTGGAAGACAAAGGGACCCCCCAGGCCCAAAAACAGTGATGGAGGCCTGGGGGTTGGTGAGGTGGAAATTGGCCAAGAGGGCCAATGACGCAGGATATGGCCTGAGGCCATAAAGGATGATGGGGGCCATAAGTGGCCAATGGAATAGGTTATGGCATAAGAGCCATGGAACCCCCAAAAGGGGTCAATTGGCCATAAATGATATTACATGGCCAATTGGCCCCAACTTGGCTCCAGGTTGGATTGGCGCCGCCATCAAGGAGGAGGGTCAAAATACGTGGTTGTGACACCTAAATGGCCCAAAAAGGCCATTTAGCCCAAAACCCCATTAATGAAAGGGGTTGACCTGAATCCAAAAATGATGCCGATGGGGCCTGGAGGCCCCTAGAAGGCAAAATGACCTCCCAGGCCCAAAGACAAAGATGAAGGCCTGGGGGTTGGTGAAGTGGGAATTGGGCAAGAAGGCCAATGGCTGCAGGATATGGCCTGAGGCCATAGAAGATTGTTGAGGCCATAAAATGGCCATGGGAAGGTGTTATGGCGTGGATGCCATAGAACACCCAAGGGGGCCAATTGGCCATAAAAGATATGACGTGGCCAATTGGCCCCAACTTGGCTCCAGGTTGATTTGCCGCAACCATCAAGGAGGAGGGTCAAACTCGTGGTTGTGACAGCACCCAAACCATATGTTGCACCAAAATCAAATTTGACTGATCCTCTTGGACTTGAACTGGGGGCAGTTGAATACCTTGCCTCCTGCTTGAGTAAATCGAAGCAATGTGCAACCCAACTCAGCATTGAAGGTGGCGGGGCTGACAATGAGATATCCACAAAGCCGCACAAGAACCTGGAGGATCTAATGGATACAGTAATCCATTTGATGATTGCGTACAAAATGGTACATGCACATACCAAGGTTGAAGTTAATGGCATCAAAGGCAAACTCACGAACTCAAAAAAAAATGAGGCCATCAAAGATCTTTTGCCATGTCACAAGAATCTTGGAATAAATCAAATTTGCTATGGTATATTAGTGGCATTCTGTGCAGCGGGGGTTCATGGTTTGATGGTATTCTCAGATGACTTGAGAACAAGCTCAGTTAAAGGGGCTTTATCACTAATTGACATTTCCGAAAAACTTTCAGAGGGTAAAAATCTAGTGGAGCCAGTGTGGCTACGTACTAATAAGTATATATGCGATTTACTGAATAAAATTTGCTTCTCATCAGAGTCTTTTAACCCCACTGTACCTCTTAGATTTGAATTTGCACAATGCTAAGTATTAGACTTTGGTGATGCCTGGGTGGCAAAACGCGGTCTTGGTTCAAGTGATGAGGTCAGCTAAACTCACAACCAGGATTGACCCGTTTTAGATTAGCTTTTTACTAGATAGATTGTAATTGAATTTTGCAAAGTTATTTATGAATTTAATAATCATGACTTCCTATCCTACTACTGCCTGGATGCCACAGTCTGAATACCAATAGTAATTGTATGGCGGCATGCCTCCGTACATCATTGCAAAGACTGCGACAAGACGCAAGCTGAGTCAGGCATTGTGCCCACAAGTAGCACATGCAGGGGCATTGCGGGATGTCGCGTTTATCACTTCCCGCCAGCCCATAATAGGCCAAATGTTCCTGTGTCTTTCAAGAGGACTAGGATAGCTAGGGATCCGCAGCAGGATGAATATTGCATTTGCGTGTGCTTGCAATATTCCAAATGGTTGGATTGGAAAGTGATTGCATGGGAACATCAATATGTAAAATTGAATAATGCACTATCCACTGCAATTTTCAGGTTCAGGTATTTGAGATTGCGAATTTGCAAAGGTCAGGATTCAATTTAGGTGATATTAATAAATCAGTAATCATTCCGTTTCATTTCATTTTCTCCTGGAAGCATGCCATTCACAAAAAAAGGAAAAGAGCGTAAAAGGGAACTTGCGAGAAAGCGTCTGGCTGAGGAAGGAAAGTGTGAGTTGCTCGCTCAATCTGAGTGTATATATATAGATATATATGTATGCTTCCACATTTATGTGGCACCCTCATTGGGCCCCACAGAAGAACATTGGCTTTAGTCGGTTCAGCTTGTGCTAATGTCATGTGGGCTCCAACAGGGAAGTCAAAGGATGTGTGCCAAAGAAAGTTCCTTGGGCATTGGGCACCATTCTGGACTCAAAGCTCCTTAGCTTCAAATGGCAGGAAGCAGTATCTGATATCTTGTGTGCTTCAACACATAGTGATCCCTCAACCACTCAGGAATAGTGGGAGATCCCGAAAGACATATGAGCGCAAAACGACCCGAATGAATAGGATTTTTTCCTCCTCTCGCCCAACAGCACAAATATCAATGCCAGTATCAGCAAATATCACCCCAAGTGAGCTTCAGAGGGTTGTGGATGTCAACCAGATCAAACACATTCACTTTGGCCGTGTGGCAATTTTCTCTTCAACCGGATTACTCATTGCCCTTGTTGAATTCCGACCATTCACAACAATGAGTGAAGTCGAGGTCAATCAATGGGATGAATTATCACAATTCTTATTTCGCGAAAAGAGATTCACGGACCTGATTGCAACAAATGGAGCATTACTGGAGGGATTCATGTTCGCAATTGGGTGGCGCAAATGCAGCACGAAGAATGAACAATTGGGTCTGTATGGAAGTGTCGGGAAAATTGAAAACGCAAAAAATGAATGGCGGAACCGAGGTGCCAATCTTAGCTCGGTGGGTTGCATTCTAGGTCAATCCTTACAATATGTTGGGGATAATTTATTTCAGAAGATTCAAAATTGCTACAACTCATTGGGGGTTCCGTCTTTTGATCAAGTCAACTTTGAAGGCAATATTCCGGCAAATCAGGGTGCATGCAAGTTTGCTTCCGCACTCACTTTCACCATGGATGGATTCAAAAACTCACCTCATGTGTTAAGGATGCATCGCAGTATGCTTCGGGATGGTGGTGTCAAGCTGATAAGTGGACCGGCCAAATTCAAAGAGATGTGTCAAAGCGGTGTACAGGGGGAAAATTGATTTTCCCAAATGAGCATTTTTGGATTGATCTATCCACATGTCATGGGCTCATTCAGGTAGTGTGGGCCAGTAGTACATTTGTTCATTATACTGATCCAGCACAGGACAACAAAAGCACGACACTAGTGGGTATGTCCGCACAATGCTCAAGCAGGTTAGCAAAAACAATGTGCCAAAAAAGCCATGGCTATTGTGAGATTGGCAAGAGAGCGGGCCATCAAATCAGGGATGGTAATACAATCTCATCCCAATTCAAAGAATGAGGAGATTTGCATGTGTGTTGGGTAAATAATGGTGGGGTAAGGCAGAGGACAATAGACACCAGGATTGGATGGATTCGAGTGCAGGAGATGGGGTGTCTCACATGAAAAAGGGGTGAAGTGGATTATGTACGGTGGCATGCCATCGTACATCTGTCCTGGTTTGTTGCTATTGTCCAGGATGCCGATGCTTCACACGCGAATCCTTATGCTTGTGCAGGTTCCGACAATGCTAAAGGTTCCTTACACCTATGCGGGGTGCCGACGCTTCACACGCGAATGCTTACACCTGTGCAGGCTCCCGAAACTTTACACGCCAATCCTTACGCTTGTGAAGGTTCCCAAAAATGCTAAAAATTCCTTATGCCTGTACAGGCTTCCAACAATTCACACGCCAATCCTTACGCTTGTGAAGGTTCCCCACAATTCTGAAAATTTCTTGGCCTGTGCAGGATCCCGAGAATTCACATGCCAATTCTTACGCCTGTGGAGGCTCCCAACAATTCACACGCCAATCCTTACGTCTGTGCAGGCTCCCACCAAGTCACACGCCAATCCTTACACTTGTGAAGGTTCCAGACAATTTAAACAATGAAATTCATGAGTAAGATTAATAGCGTGTGACCATAGGAAAGGCCATGTTTCACGAATCTGGACTGGATTGTTCACATGCTGGAACCGCCCACTTTTTTACAGTTAAGAATGGATATGGCTCTAAACCATGGAAGAAGAAAATATAGGAGACGGTAATGGCAACTATTGGCGCATTTTTGGAAAGAGAGGTTCACGCAAACAAATACTCACTCAAACTTTTGGTGGGGCACTTACAAAAATAATTCTCACGCAATCAGGGTTTTTCTCTAAGGAGGAAATAAATAATTTTTACGTGAACAAAGAATGTAATAGAAATTGAAAATAATAATAATTGAATACAAATAATTTATTTAAAAGAAAGTATTACAAATTATAAAAGGTGGAAATAATGAGATTATTTTTTTGGAATTTGGAGACTATCCCAGTTATGTCCTCCTTTGGATAAGCCTCCAGTGGCTGGGAAAGGAGGGAGTTTAGTTCCTCCCGGAATTCCCAGTGCATCTCATTTTGATGGGTTGCATCCACAAAAGGAATCATGTGGAGCAAGCGGCGATGCTCCAACAAGATTCGGTTGATCAATTCGTGGATGATGGCTTGAGGAATCATTAGGGTTGGTCAGGGGTTGGTGAATTCCTGGCGAGCGTCATCGTGGGAATGAGAGGATCTTGGCACCAGGGGGGAGGAGGAAGTTGGGTTCTTGGGGGCAATGGGAGGGAGCTCCGGGGAAGGAACCGGGGTAGGAGTGGAGCCATGGGGAACAGGAGGGGAAGAAGGATGGGGGGATCCGACGGGCGTATCGTCGATGATGATTATGGAGCGAGGAGTGGCGGGATGAGCTGGAGACGGTTGAAGAAAAAATGAGGAAAAGTGGATATGGATCAAAGAGAAAGAAGGGGTGACTTACCATAAGGTTCCTCCGTGGATTGCGTAGGAGCCACCTCAGGTTCTGGCTCACGAGTCGTATTGTCCTCAGGTGGTTGGGACGATGGACTCGGGCCAGGAATAGGTGGCTCTTTGGTTCGGGAGGATTCTAAAAAAGGAGTAAGAGTCAGTTCACTCAACTCAAAAGTGAAAGTGAAAATGAAATGAAACTTTGGCTGCTTACTGCGCAATAATTCCTCAGACCATCGGGTGCCACTCGGGCCTGGGGTGGGTTGCCGCGGGGTTCACTTGCGAGGCAAACTAGGAACGGGAGAGTCTTGTGGGGTTTTGTTCTATGAGTAATGGAAAAAAGTCAGTATTATTGTGTGAAGAGAAATGAGATAAGGAGGAGAAAGAAAACTTACTTTGGCATTTGAATCCCATCGGTGACAATCACCTCAAGCTTGAATGTCCTCTCGCCATCGCCATCCTTCATCGGCCAGATAATCACTTGACTCCAGTCAAGGAGTGAAGTGACCATTGGATGGTGGCCTAGGAGTGGGAGTGGACAGGGCTAATCGTCCGGAATCCTTCCTGTCGGCCGGTTTGGGGGCCCGGCGTCCATTCACGCTTGGAAATGGTTTCATCATCGTCCACCACAAAGGAGTCCTCGCGAGGGCATCTTGGGCGGGAACTCCTCTGGCCTCGTGGTTGGAAGGGGCGGACAACAAACAAACATTTCTTGTGTGCTTGTCGGCAAGCATCACAAGTGTCTTTTGTCGTCAAGGAACGAATTCAGGGGATACCCCGCTTGGTGCAAAAAGTGCACGACATCTAAAAACAAAACAATTGAGGTTAGTATATGCATATAAAGTAAACAATCAAGAAAGAAAATGAAGGCGTACAATGAATTATAAATTTAAAACGTTAACAAAATAAAGAAACTCTACTCGGAAGGTTTTAAAATTCTGGAAGAGAGTCCTGAAGAAAAATGAGTATTAATATCGGTATGTAACGTCAACAAAAGTTTAAAAAAGAGGTAATGCACAAGGTGGATAGAAGTGAGGTTCTGAACGGATCAGAAGAATAAACAAACAGGCAAAAGGCAGGGGAGTGGGGTTAGTGGAGTGCAAAAGACAAAAGTAGAAACGCAGGAAGACCAAGGGGAATAGGCACAAGAAGGACAAACGTAGGTAAGGTTGAACGAAGTGGAGCAGGTGAGAAAGAAAGTGAAGGGCATGTCGTGTGAAGATGGTCTTTTATACCATGGTGAAGCTGAGACAATCTCAGCAGTTGCAGCACCCGCAAAAGGCTCAGCTTCAAGGCGTGTGGGCAAAATTGAAGCTCAGTCGCAGCGAATGCTGCAACTGAGAAGGGAAATGCTGGCGTGAGGCAGAAGAACAATGGGGTTCTGGCTGAGTATTCCTATTGATTGAATTGTTAGGCTCAGTCAAACCCCCTTTGTTTCCTTAAATAGCCACCCAATCACCCAGGAGGGTGGTCGTGAGGCCCTCATTGAATGTGCATTGTGGGTGCAATGAACAAGTGCCCCATGCAGAAATGCACCCGGTGCATTTGGTCACAAGTGACCATGGCGAGATTACCGGACGTATGGCCTGGTAATAGGATGTGAACAAAGGGGGGGGCTGTAACACAAGTGAATACAGCATGAGCTTGCCTTGACCCATTGCTCAGGTTTGCTTTCGGGTCATAATTGAAATGCTCAGTGGCTGAACATTATAATTGCACAGTAATTGAACCATTGATATAACAATATCAAATGCACCGTGCTGAGCCATTGCTCAGTCGTTTTTGTATGCACACAATCTGAGCATTTGGCACTGCATTGGATGACATTTTAGCCAGGTGCAGCATTTCACACGCTTTGGTGAAGTGCTCCAAACTGAGCCTTCCAATGAACTATTGAAAAAATAGTTCATTCCATGGCTTTACTGAGCACTTCCTCACGGTTCTTTTGACCATGACATGCTCAGCTTGCGTGTGCAAATGGGGTGAAACGCAATGCTGAGCATGTGGCACATGAGCTACATATATGCAAACGATCGGAAGATGCATGCAGGCTCAAGTAGTAATACACCTTCCTAATCTGTACAGCCAACACTGTAGTACGCAGTACACCTTTGTAAAAGTATGCTGCAGGGCAGAGCAAAAGCTGTTCAACAATGTAACGTGCAATCACGTCAAGCCATCGAGTCATATATCTCAACTGCATCCCTTTGATGCACCTTTCTGGACAGCTCTGCCTAAATACGGCACAGATGCGCATGTAACGCAAGTTAATGTAAGTCGGTCATAATGGGATGACTTATTATTTGGGTCATACACAAACAGTGGATTCACTCTGGTGCCATTGTCGGGGCAAACTTTGACTGGCCGCACTTGTTCATCCCGCATTCTCATTGTCGGGAAGCCACACGCTTTCATACGCACCCCCAACGGGTCATACACAGGTAACTTTCACATGCCTGGAAGACATTTTGCTGCCAGTCTTCCCACCAGCTATTTTCTTGGTTGGCTGGTCAGCTTGACTTCAGACGCTCACCCACTTGTGCGTGGAAACCTGAGGCCAATCAGTGTGGATTTGTTTCAGCCTCATCCGCATTAGAATAATCCCAGCCTATGATTGCTGAGGCTGGTTATGTTTGCATGGGGATCTCCCACCGCGGATCATTTTCTGCATGTTCTCATGTGCCCCGCACAAGCTGTGGGGCCTGGCTTGCAGCCAAAAATTCCCTTGGGCATGTGGCCTCTTTCTCCGGAGTTTCGTACACGCGTGAGGCAAAGACCGTGATCCCAATCTCGGTGGATTAGTAGCCGCCTCAAACGCAATAGGGGTGAATGTATATGTGGATCACGCCTCACGGTTGGTGCCCCGTTTGATCATGCCACACATCCCCCCCTGAAGCCTAGTTGGCATCAGTCATCAAAAAACTTGTTTGGTGGCACGCCACCGAACATATCTCACCCACCCACACACAAACATCCCCACAGTGAGATTGCCCTTTGAAACCTCCAACATTGCCTAGTAGGTCCCTGTGCAACAGTTAACCTGGGGATGATACGCTCATTGTTCGCTGTCACACCAGCAAACATGGCCGCATGCCTCTAATATGCCCCTCCACAATAAGTTGCTACAACCCACCCAATCTTGGATATGCTAATGTCAACCTTGTTCCACCAAAGGTTTCGTAACTTTCTGCAGATCCAGCAGTCATATCGGTGCACCCACATTTTGGCCACCTTGCCTTGATATATGCCCCAAATTGGATATGAAAATTATCAGCCCAAGAAGCCCACCCCCATCAAGACCATGCACGTAACCACAGGCCATCCCCCCTTGACCCCATTGCTGCCTCTCATATAAGTTCCCCACCTGGGCTTATCCGTCTTCATTCCGTTTAGCTAACCCTTCCCGATCATATAATCCCCAACTATCCCCAAATAATTTAAAATAGCCATCATGTCAACCCCTTCACAACCACTTTGCATTGGGATGATTAATATTCATATTCAAATAAATATTGATATAGCCTTAAATCCTGAGAATTCCCACTTAGCTTCTTGGATTATCATATGGCACAATCAGCGCAACATATTCGTTTATCTCCCCAATCACCAGCATGCTATTGGCTCTCTACCTGGAACCCTTTCCAAAACGTTGATACCATTCCTTGGGGCACCAAAAACCTTCATGCACTGTGGTCCTGGTGGGGCATGGATTGAAAATTGCCAATCCAATCCTACTCAAATATTATTTGTTGAGGGAGTATTCATGACTGATGCAAATGATCCCTCCTCATCTCAGAACCCCAATCTAGCATTGATGTTCTTCACATGGTATCCAAACATTTTGTTCATAATGGAAAGCTTTCGAACACAAGATTTCAAGCTTAAAATTCCCAAGGAATATGACTGTAATACTGTGAGCCTTGGAGATATGAAAACATACCCAATAAGGTCACAAGAAAGACTCAGAATAATTATACCTTTAAGATAATTATACTAAAATTACTCAGAATAATTATACATTAAAAATAATAACTTCAAAAATACAAAAATACCATAAATTGGTACAAAAATTGGTTTAACTTGAAGCCAATGAATCAACATGTGAAATAAATCATACAATTGGATTCCCCATGGTAAAATACACATATACCATTTTATGGCATATCTGTAAAGTCAATATTTAATGAGTATAAAGGAATAATACCTTATAAAAACCATAAATCCTTATTTATTTCAAAAACCAATGAAAAAACATGTAAAACAAATTGTACCATTGGATTCCCCATGAACATTCACACATAAAACAATTAATGAGCTAATTTCCAAATTTAATACTTAAGGAATTAACCTGAATATATGCACTTTTTTGGTCAATGCATATATTCAAGGATCATAGCTAATATCTCTTAAACTATACAAGATAGAGTTATGAACCAAAAATGAAGTTACCACGTAATGACTGTAAGAACACAGATATGAACTTTATTTTACAATTTATAAACAAGGTTAAAACCTATGATGAAATATTAATAAAAATCAACAGAGCTGTTGACCACTTTGTTGTGAAAGTGGTTCAAACTTAAAATAAAGTACACAGTTGGATTCTACTAGTTCATTTGTGAATAATGATGTAATTTTTATTATTAAATTCAGGGTATAACCCCCTGAAATCATGGTTTGAAGTTTGAAATATTGAATTTCAACAGAAAAGATGAGTTACAAGAAAAATCATCAAAATTAGAGTTTTTATGATGTAATGAAACGCTCTGGGAAGCATAATAAGGTTATGTCAGGCTACAAGAATTCACTCTCTGAATTGCTGTAGTGTGTAAAACTTAAAAGTTATTAAAGGTCAAAGTTTGAGCTTAAATTGAGCAGTTATGATCACCTACTGTAACCTTAAATTATGTTGAACAGTCATATGAGTGATAAAATTGGTGAATACTATTAGTTTATGATTAAAACTAATAAGATCCACGAAATTTGGGGTTCTGCCAATGTAAGGTTTGACTATGAAACAATAAGTAAAATTTACTAATTTATTACTTATTGTACTCTGAATGTCCTTATGAATTGAATAAATAAGACTAAAAATATAATACTAATAAATAATTATTATTATTATGTTGTAAAATAATTATATTATTACATAAATATAATAATATAATGTATATTATGAAAATATAATATAATAAATAAATATATTAATATAAATTAATTAATATATTTAAAAAGCTCTTTATTATTGTTACCAACAAATAATAAAGGCGTAAAAAATTGCTTTTTATTAATAAAAAACAATTAATAACAATAATATTACTAATATTAAAGTTATGAGTTAATATAAATACTATTTATATTAATTAGAGAATTATTAAGAGAGTAATGATAGAGGATTATTATGAAAAGAGGAAATAACCTACTTTTAACACTTAATATAATAATTTTGAAATATTTTAAGCCAAAAAATATAAATACAACCTTTTCAAATTGTATTTACAATAAAAATAAAGAAAATTACAAATTATTCTGGATTTTTACGTGGAAATGAGTCTCAGAGAGATTTTTAACAAAAACAATTAAATAAATGATTTAATCACGTCAAAATAGATGATTATAATAAGGTGGTATTTGGTCTTTAATAATATAATAGTTTTATATATAAAGAATAAAGAAATTACCTTTGATTTAATTGATTTAATGTTTTTGATGCATCTGAGGGGAAAATAGAGTAAAAAGAGCTCTATTTATAGTAAATACCTCCCTCCTAGAGTCCAACAGGCTTCTAGTAGACGTGTACTAATCATACCTACTGGAATTGATCAATATTTTAAGGTTTCGAGATGATTACATCATTATCAAACCATATTACATCATTATTACACCATTATTTAGAGTTATCACTATAACTCTAAGTTTGATGACATCAGAGACTTGGCAGAACCCCAAATTTCGTGGATTTTATTAGTTTTAATCATAAACTAATAGTATTCACCAAATTTATCACTCTTGAGACTGTTAAACTTAATATAAGGTTACTGTGAGTGATCATAACTGCTCCAATTAAGCTCAAACTTTGATCCTCAATACCTTTTAAGATTTACACGCTACAGCAATTCAAAGAGTGAATTCTGATAGCCTGGCATAACCTCATTATGCTGCCAAGAGCTTTTTATTACATCATCAAAACTCTAATTTTGATGATTTTTCTTGTAGCTCATCTTTTCTGTCGAAATTTAATATTTTAAACTTCAAACCTTGATTTCAGGGGGTTATACCCTGAATTTAATAATAAAAATTACATCATTCTTCACGAATGAACTAGTAGAATCCAACCGTATACTTTTTTTTAAGTTTGGAACACTTTCACATCAAAGTGGTCAACAGCTCTGTTGATTTTTGTCAATATTTCATCATAGGTTTTAACCTTGTTTATAATTTGTAAAATAAAGTTCATATCTGTGTTCTTACAGTAACTACTTGGTAAATTGTTTTTTGGTTCATCATTCTATCATGTATAGTTTAGGAGATATTAGCTATGATCCTTGAATATGTATGCGTTGACCAAAAAAGTGCATATATTCAGGTTAATTCCTTAAGTATTAGCTTTGGAAATTAGCTTATTATTTGTTTTATGTGTGAAGTTTCGTGGGGGATCCACTGGTACAATTTATTTTACATGTTGTTCCATTAGTTCTTGAGATAAATAAGGTTTTATGGTTTTTATAAGGTATTATACCTTATAACTCATTAGATATTGACATTACAGATATGCCATAAAAATGGTATATGTGTATTTTACCATGGGGAATCCAATGGTATAATTTATTTACATGTTGCTTCATTGGTTTTTGAGTTAAACCAATTTTTGTACCAATTTATGGTATTTTTTGTATATCTAAGTAATTATTTTTAATGTATAATTATTCTAAGTAATTTTAATATAATTATATTAAAGGTATAATTATTCTAAGTCTTTTTTGTGACCTTATTGGGTATGTGGTCATATATCAAAGGCTCACAGCCAAGCCTCTGATGCCATCAACTTTAGAGTTATAGTGATAACTCTAAATAATGGTGTAATAATGATGCAATATGGTTTGATCATGATGTAATCATCTTCAAACCTTAAAATATTTATCAATTCCAGTGTATATGATCAGTACACGTCTACTAGAAGCCTGTTGGACTCTAGGAGGGGGGTATTTACTATAAATAGAGCTCTTTTTACTCTATTTTCCCCTCAGACGCATAAAAAACATTAAATCAATTAAATCAAAGTTAATTTTCTTCATTATTTATATATAAAACTATTATATCATTAAAGAGCAAAGACCACCTTGTTATAATAATCTATTTTGATGTGATTAAATCATTTATTTAATTGTTTTTGCTAAAAATCTCTCTAAAAACTCATTTCCACGTAAAACATCAAGAATATTAGTAATTTTTCTTTATTTTTATTGTAAATACAATTTGAAAAGGTTGTATTTATATTTTTTGGCGTAAAATATTTCAAAATTATTATATTAAGTGTTAAAAGTAGGTTATTTTCTCTTATTATAATAATTGTCTCTTTAATATTATTTTAATAATTCTTTAATTAATATAAATAGTATTTATATTAATTTATAACTTGAATATTGGTAATATTATTGTTATTAATTGTTTTTTATTAATAAAAAAAAATTTTTTACGCCTTTATTATTTGTTTGTAACAATAATAAAGTGCCTTTAAATATATTGATTATTTTATATTAATATATTTATTTTATTATATTATATTTTATGATATAAGTTATATTATTATATTTTATTAATAATAAAATAAATTTTACGCCATAATTATAATAATTATTTTTTATCTTATTTATTTCATTCATAAGGAAATTCATAGTACAATAAGTAAAATATTAGTAATTTTTACTTATTGTTTCATAGTCAAACCTTACAAATACTCATAGTCAATGTCAACTCTTTACTCCGACAGTTCCCGCTTCAAATTTGACGCCAGCTTCATATCCTGCTGTTTCATCATTGATTTCCAAGCAAAAACTGATACAATTACCCAGTGGATCAGACCTCCCCATGATGACCCTGCCCCATGCCATTATTCAAACCCCACTCCTCCCTCATCAAAAGACCGGACTAGCTTTTCTCTGGGATCGAGAAATCCCCAATGGCCAATCAGCCCGTATCCTTTGGGCCACCTCACCCCCAGGATCCACTTTCAATGCCAGGCACATCATTAAAAACAAGGTCGTTAGCTCATTTGAATCCCTTTGGACCAATACCCCTCTTGGAGGACTGCTCGCGGGTGATATGGGATTAGGTAAAACCATTCAGGCCATTGCTCTAATTGGTACCTCCAAGGAGCGGATGATTGCAAACCCCCATCGCTCCACGCCCACCATGATCATCTGCCCCCCTCGCTTAATTACCAACTGGCAATCAGAAATATCCAAGCATTCTCAGGCTGGAGCGCTGAATTCCAAAATCTACCATGGTCCCACTCGTCACTCTTTATCCAAAGCCAACATCTTAAAATATGATATCATCATCACTTCTTACAATACTATCACCCAAGAATTTAAGAAAACCAATACCTCTACATCATTCATTTTTCAAATCAATTGGCATTGTATAATTTTGGATGAAGCACAGTGAGTGTCTGATCTTAAATGATTCAAACTACCTTTTATATCCAATAACCCTTTCCCCATCTTATATCTATATTTGCTCTCAATACACTGCCACTCACCGTGCCATTAATAGCCTCCTTCATCCTGTCAAATATGTTTAACGGGAACACCTATTCACAACACCATTTATGACCTTTTGGGCATAATATCATTCATCACTCAACCCCAGAACGCCAATCAAGATAACTGGTCACCATTCATCCTGAGTAGTCTTTCCAAAGGTTGCAATGATATCTTGCATTTGGCATTGCGGCATTTAAGTTTGCGCCACACCAAAACCACACATCTCGAATCCCTCCCCACTATTAGCCATCATTATGAGCTGCTCCCACTTAACCCAACAATGCAGCAAGAATATTCCATATTATATGAAGAATTCCTATCATCCAAAAGCAAAGGACCAGGAGAATTTTTCAGAAATATTAATAAGTTGCAATAATGTTGTAACCATATTATCATGCTTAACACAATTGCGGAGGCGGATTTGGAAGACCCAGAGGGCAGGAGCACTCAGGATAACTCGCCAACAATCACATGAACTATTGTGGATGTGGAAACATGCATGATGAGTAGTAAAATTGCACACCTCCTACAAAGCTTAATGAAGAACAAACAAACAAGGTGTGGTCCAACCAAATTGGTGGTTTATACCCAATGGACCCAATTTATAGATTTGTGCATTCATTCTAATATGCATCCATTACCAATTGAATCCATCTGACTTTTTCATATTGTAGAATTGGTATTGCACTTGCCCATCAATCTATCCTTTCAGCACGAATTGATGGAACAATTACAGCATGAGCACAGGAGAAGGCACTGGAGAATTTCTTCAATAATCCTGAATGTGAAGTTCTGATTGCATCCATTGCCGCAGCTGGAACTGGCCTCAATATAACTTGTGCTAATACGGTCTATTTAATGGTGAGGGGACCCCCAAAATTCTGCCCTGATTTGCGGCCCCTGACATCCACATTTCCAGGAGCCCAATTGGAACCCTGCCATTGAGGCTCAGGCTGTTGATCGACTCCATCGTATTGGCCAACAACAACCTGTAAAGGTCATCCACTATATCACTCCTCATTCAGTTGAGGTCAACATGCTGAAGGTACCTTTCAAGATCATCTTTGACCCTAATTGTATTGCTATTGTAAAATCCTTCCTTATGGAAATGCCATTTTCCAAACACCAATAGGTCCAAGAAAAGAAAAAATCATTAACTGCGTGAGCCTTACTGATATTATATGATTTGTGTTTGACCAAGTTGATAACTCTCGTTCACCCTGGCATAGGTCCACAATTATGAACACCATGAGTTGGATTGAACTCCTTCAATATTTCCTCAATGCAAATGAGCAATAGAGTCTTATTTCTAAGGGAGACGGTGATACATTCCAATTCATATTTTCTATATTCTGGCATATTTCGCAAGTTGTTGAATCTTTAAGAAATAATACTCAGATTGTATTACACCTGCACAAATAATTCACAAAATGTTAATTTGTAACGGTGCTATACATTTATATTACTAAGTTGTTCCAGAGCATCACCATTCGGCCTAATAACTGGCATGTCAAGTATTTTGAGGGCGCTAGTCTGCATCTTACTACAGCCTTTGAGCCAATCTTGATCAAATACCTGAAATGATAAGCCTTCCGGAATATCACCATCATCGGTCAATCATAATTCTGGCAATCTATCAAGAGTTTGTTTACCCTTTCTTTTAATGTGATTACAAAACTCTATGTCTCGATCCATTTTTAATACCAATTCATTAAATAACTGGGAGCGCCAGCGTAATCCCACTTTGCGGTAAACTTGACGGCCATTTTCCA
The DNA here is from genome assembly GCA_023105745.1 of Austropuccinia psidii. NCBI lineage: Eukaryota > Fungi > Basidiomycota > Pucciniomycetes > Pucciniales > Sphaerophragmiaceae > Austropuccinia > Austropuccinia psidii. The sequence goes on along the minus strand of JALGQZ010000005.1, from coordinate 8,693,235 downwards.
GTACCTCCTCAGTATCTGAACATACTCAAGGGTCATTTAATTGTGATGCTAGAATGGGAAATTTAGCCGTATCACACCATTCACGACAGCGCTCACAGGTCTGCACATAATCAAGTAGATCATAATCAGTCTTTGCTCACAATGAAGAAGAGATACATTAACTAACCCTTTGACGAATCTTTGAGACCTTTTGATTCTCCTTCTTTTTAACCAAATACTCGGCATCCTTTTGAATAGACTTCCATTCTCTTTTCAAATAAGTGAAATATCGCTCCATTAAAGCCGCCACGACCCCATAGTTATTATGATCCTTGTTCCAACAGTAATGATGATACTCAGTGCTGACCAGTGCAAGACGGAATGTACGGTAAAACACCATAGACATCAGCTCATTGAACGGATGTTACCATGAGCTCTCCCAGTCCCAAGTGAATCGCTTTAGTCCTAGCTTGTGGAGCTCATTTTCGCAGTAGCTTTGGAAACCCTGAGACTGAACCTGTGTTGATGGCTCATTGAAAACATCCTCGGGGACATATCCGAGATTACCAGCCACTTGAATTGCAATTTCACACTCTTCTGTGCTTGGTGGTGCTGGTAGTGAGGAAAAATCCTTATCCCTAACTTTGAGTAGGAACAGGCAATGTGCATGTACTGCTGATCTCATTCCATGGACATTCTCTGGAAGTTCTGCTTCCAGCCATTTTTGTTGCTCCTTATGGCTTGCACATTTTGCCACATTGTGACCTTTACGAGCCTGGTTCCTTTGCTGTCTGACCTTGGATTGTTCAAGCATACTCTGGGCAAGGGGCATTTGAGGATGGGTGAACTCATTATTTGACTGAGTGCCATGCTCATGGGCCGTGAAATTGTCCCTCCTTGATTCATCATTTGTTTCCATTTGAGTCGGAGACATGTTCTCATCCTCATCATCCACCATTTTTTCTCTTGATGAACTGGCATGAGCTGTTCTTGGTTTGGAGGCATATGGATGATGACGTCCAGTGACTTTCTCTTTATGGACCAGAGGTTAAGATGCATAAAGCTCATCACCTGCCATGCACATCATCAGTTAACACATCAAAAAATTAATGAAGACTGGTCATACTCACGATCTTCAATTGGCTCCTGAGATCGGACTGACTTGCCTTTAGGTGCCATATCTAACCCATGAAGCAAAAATATCAAATTGTAAAAAAGGTTATACTCCAAAATTAAAATGACTTACTTTGATGAAGCGTCAATCCTGGATTTCCCTGCGACAGACCACTCCAAGCTACATTCTCCAATGGTCTTTCTCATCGCCCCCCATGCACGCGCCTTTAATCACCCACATGAACCTGAGATCCTGATGGAATATTGAGGGCTGGGTGTTTACTTTAGCCAAAGGGATCCTGGGATGCAACGGGATTCCGACCGGGATTAAGGAGGAACTCACGTGGAAATTTTGATTGGGGATTAGCGTGTGATGAGATTTGAGGTGTGCCTTCTGGCCCCTGAGACACATGCGTTTGTGTATTAGTGGGATTCGGGGGAATTGGAGTGACGGAAATATTTTGGATCGACCAAGTGCTTGAAGTTGGAGCCTTTGTATTGCCCACATCAATGTTAAGACCTGATACATTCATTGAGGATGCAATAGGGGTTGTGAGAGGAATGTTGGGACTCAATGGTGACCGTGTTTGAACATATTCTATGCTAGATTTACTATCTGAGTCATGAAAAGAACCTGAATGGGATTCATGTGACTTGGAAGATGACATAAGGGCCGAAAAAGTGCAGTAATATTTTTAACTAGATAAAACAACTCAGTATTATGATAAAATAAAGTGATATGAGATGAAATCTTTTCAAATTTAGAATAGAGAAATTCTATGAATAGTTGGAACTAAGTGTCGCGTGGAAGTCCAATAAGACTCTTTTTAGGAGAATCCTCCCTGCCTCCTCTTGAGCTCCTCTGCTTTTGTCAGAAACCACCCGGCACGGCCTACCACCATATAATTTAATATTCCCTTGATCTCAAAGGGGACCCATCATCCATAAGTAATCATATTCGGTAACATTTCCGCCTCCCCATTGTCACATTTTGTGAATTATCCAAACTGCCAATATATGCATTGAAATTCCACAGCATTGTACATCTGTAAAGGGGTATATTCATGAAGGATTTACCCATAAAAGAGACATCACCTTTTCAAGAAAGGCGAGACAATCCAAATCACATTCCAACCAATTAAAAGCCTGCTGCACTCAAACCAAATACCAAGACTTTAGCTGCACTCAAACCCCTTATGTAATAGAGTTATATCATTATGTCTGTAATAAGGTTTAAGCCATGTACGATGGTGTGCCAGCGTACATGGTTTGAATGTCAATCCCCTCAAATCAATGTTGACACATCCCTATTGGAACACCCCTCAAGGGTCAAAACCGCAGTGTTGCCATGTGTAAATAAAATAGAATATGTATGAGCATTGAGCAGCATGGCATTTTACCCAATTAAACTCCTAACCAATTCCGCCATCCAGATGAGACATGTTACACTCCATCAGCTGCAGCTCACGCACCATTACAAATGGGATAAAATTCTCAGCTGGCTCAAATCATCTCCCCCTTCATAAATAATCACTCAATTTTTTTGCCAATTAATAACACTCCTAAACACTTTCACATCAGCCATAGATATTTATACAAAAACCAACCGTACTCCCAATTCCTGCAAAAATGACAACCCGCCGCTATTCCTCAATGCGTATATGCATGTGTCAACACTGCTCAACTCAAGCACACTCTTCCCCTGAGGGTGATAGGCCTGTAGTTGCCTTCACACCTTTCCAATATAAACAGCACATTAAAAAGCTCAAATCAACCATTGAACCCAAATCTCTTCCAAACATCCCTACTTCTGCATCAGGATCTGAGTGCCCACAACCTCTATTGGATCAAATATTCCCAGCTGATTATTCACCATGGGCCCAAAGCACCTTCTCCACAGCACCGGGGCTCAATTCAAATGCACAGAAACCATACAGCAGCAGTCAAACCCTTCCCCCACAAGACTTTGGAATGATAATATGTGCCATTCTATCATTAAGGTATAATATACCCCGCAGGGCTTCACACATTCTCAACCCCGCCCTAAACCTGCTGATCAAGTCCAGCATCTCAAGCTCCGGTGGTCCCCCCATTCCTGCATTCCATATACCTCAAGATCTGAGTACCATATTTGAACATCTCCAATTGGAGCCAGTGATTCAAAACTATATATGTTGTCCTCAATGTTTCTCTCTTAATGGCCTTACTGAATCAGTCACAACTGACCAACCCCACTGTCAATGCCATAATGACCCGAATGATCATGATCCCCCTTGCACACAATCATTAGGCAAATTCATCTATTCATTTGAAGCCCACACCCAAAACACCACCAACATGAAGCAAAAATTTGAACAACAAAAAATTTCATTTATCAACCATTCAAAAATTGGCTTGCCAGATTTCTCCAGCGGGCTGGAATTATGGAAATTCTGCATCAACATCAACAATCCCAAACTCCCGAAGATTCCCCAAAATGTGACGTCTGGGATGGATTGGTCTGGAGACGCTTCACTGGCACTGGAAATATCCATGACCCCCCATTCATGTCCATTCCTGGTGCATTGGTCTTCTCCATTTATGTGGACTGGTTTAATGCACATGGAAAGTCCACCCGGTTGGCCAGCATTGGACCTATCATGCTTATTTGTCTTAATCTCCCCCCAAGTGGAAGATTGAAGCCAGAGAATGTCTATGTTGCAGGAATCATCCCTGGTCCGAAGGAGCCAACTTCCCTTCAATTGAATTATTTATTAATGCCACTCATCAGCGAGCTCAAAGAGCTATGGCATGGTTACCATTTTTCACCCACCTCAACAGGTCCTTCAGGATCCTTTATCTGTGTTGCCATTCTCACAGCCATTGCAGATGTGGTTGCCATGCGCAAGCTTACTGGATTTATTTCCCATTCAGGCAACCACTTTTGTAATTTTGGCACCATTCACAAAGCTCAAATTGAAGAAATTGGTCCTCAATTTCACTACACATGCTCATATCAAAATCATAAATCAACCACTGCCAAATGGCTTTGGGCAACCCCACAACAAAGACAAGAAATTTTCTCTGAGTATGGAGTGCAATATTCAATTTTAGAAGACCTTCTGTATTGGGATGCAACCAGAATGGTTAATCTTGACCTAATGCATAATTTAACACTTGGAATTTTGAAGGATCATGCAACTTTCAAATTGTGCATTCCAGAGTCCAAATCAAAAATTTACCTCAGGTCCCGCAGGAAACCCAATGACACCAACAGTTCAGACTCAGATTCCATGACCTCCAACAGCTCTCTTGATAAAATCACATTGAGAGAGGCCCGCTCCCTGAGAAGAGATGCAGCAAAAATAATAAATGAGCCACTCCCCACTACTTCCACCTGAAAAAACTACTTCCCAATGCCCACCCCTCACACAGAACATCCATCTAGTGGTTCTGCGGAGATTCCTTCATTTGATGCCAATTACATCCCCTCTGAATTGGATATCACTGCACTGAGTGATCACCAGATCAAGGGTGAGGCTCTGGAGCATCTCCGACAAATCATATCTGAGACAATAATTCCCTCATCATGGACAAGAGTAACTCACAACATGGGTTCCCCCTCTCATGGTAGCTTAAAAGCTGCTGAATGGGCTCTCTTATATAAGGTCTATATTCCATTGTTAATGCTCAGTCAACAGATGTCATTAGATGTACACCAATCTGTGAACATTCAAAGAAAAATGGGTCAGTCAGAAGAACTTTCAAATGAGCTAAGCAAGAATACACTCCATTTGATTAGTGCTATCAATATTGCCACAAGTTGGACTGTTTCAATAGATGATGCGACTGCATTTGCTGAACATTGGAAAGAATTCCGCCTTTCCAATCAACTCCTGTTCCTAAAACAGAAAAGTAAACCAAATCATCATTTTGCTGATCATATTCCGGAACTCTTCCAACGTTGGGGCCCAGCACAAGCCTCAGCCACATGGGGCTATGAGCGCTTGATTGGAGTATTTGCAAAAATGCCAACAAATAACAAAATATGTACGCCAATTAATAAGATCAATATATTCACATTGATTAAACACCTGAACTGAATAAGACTAACTTCTTGCAACTCTGAATAGATGATATAGATAAAACCTTACTTCAACATATCTGTTGATTTTCCAACCTTTCCGTTCTCCTGAGATCCCCATCTGTGCCATGTGAAATAAAACAGATTTTTGAATCACAGCCACCTTCCCTGTTCAATCACCATAAATATAACAAACCATCCCGCCATGACCAAGAAAATTATGATTGCCTGGTTGAGTAATTACAGAATTTTCATGCAACAAGGGAATAGTTGATTGGATCAGCTTAGACACTACCATGCAATTCACAAGTCCTCCCACTTCAAGGATTGTCTCACCTTGGTATTTTCCAGTTTCAAACATTAATATTGGGAACAATATATTTTCAACTGAATCCAAAAATTTCAGCAACAGTGTGATATGTTTTCTGAGGGGCAACTCACAACAATTTGGTATTATTAATAGCATTTTTAAAGTCTCTGAGCCATCTAGCATACTGAACAATAGCTTTCTGATCTTAAAAAATTTGAAGATTGATGTGAATTTCTTACCAGATTGGCCGCATCTGAATATTTATAAAGCTGTTGGTTTTGATGATGGACACTTGATTATATCTGAAGAAGAAATAGAAGGTAAGTGTGGATTGTATGATAACAAAGTTCTGTCATGTGGACTGCTTGTAATGATAAAGCCGTTATTTCATGATATTTAGTCTACTAAAATGCAAATCTCTCAGATTCATTAGCAATTTTGCTAGTGAAATAACTGCCTCAAAATTTAGTGACAGAGACATGCCATTGTGACAAGCAAAGCCCATTATTTCACATTGCCACAAAGAACTTACTATTTTGACATTGGGTACAGTGTGAATAAGCCAAGTTCAATGATCAAATGACCCACACACTCACCTTTCACAGCATCCACAATTTCTAACTGCGCCATCATCATGTTGGAAGGGGAAGCAGCCCTTGTGTGAGCCTTTGAGATATGACCACATACCCAATAAGGTCACAAAAAAGACTCAGAATAAATACAACTTTAATATAATTATATTAAAATTACTTAGAATAAATATACATTAAGAATAATTACTTAAATATACAAAAAATATCATAAATTGGTATAAAAATTGGTTTAACTTAAAAACCAATGAATCAACATGTAAAATAAATTATACCATTGGATTCCCCATGAAAAAATACACATATACCACTTTTATGGCATATCTGTAAAGTCAATATTTAAGGAATTATAAGGTATAATACCTTATAAAAACCATAAAACCTTATTTATCTCAGAAACTAATGAAACAACATGTGAAATAAATTGTACCAGTGGATTCCCCACAAAAGTCCACATATAAAACAATTAATAAGCTAATTCCCAAAATCAATACTTAAGGAATTATCCTGAATATATGCACTTTTTTGGTCAACGCATATATTCAGTGATTATAGCTAATATCTTCTAAACTATACATGCTAGGATGATGAACCAAAAATAAAGTTACCACGTAATTACTGTAAGAACACAGATATGAACTTTATTTTGCAAATTATAAAGAAGGTTAAGACTTATGAGGAAATATTGATAAAAATCAACAGAGCTGTTGACCACTTTGTTGTGAAAGTAGTCCAAACTTAAAAAAAAGTATACAGTTGGATTCTACTAGTTTATTCGAGAAGAATGACGTAAATTGTATTATTAAATTCAGGGTATAACCCCCTGAAATCATGGTTTGAAGTTTAAAATATTGAATTTCGACAGAAAAGATGAGTTACAAGAAAAATCATCAAAAATATAGTTTTGATGATGTAATGAAAAGCTCTTGGCAGCATAATAAGGTTATGACAGGCTATCAGAATTCACTCTCTCAATTGCTGTAGCGTGAAAAACTTAAAAGTTGTTGAGGATCAAAGTTTGAGCTTAAATTGAGCTGTTATGATCACATACTGTAACCTTAAATTAAGTTTAACAGTCTTAAGAGCGATAAAATTGGTGAATACTATTAGTTTATGATTAAAACTAATAAAATCCACGAAATTTGGGGTTCTGCCAAGCCTCTGATGTCATCAAACTTAGAGTTATAGTGATAACTCGAAATAATGGTGTAATAATGATGTAATATGGTTTGATCATGATGTAATCACCCTCAAACCTTAAAATATTGATCAATTCCAGTGGATATGATCAGTACACGTCTACTAGAAGCCTGTTGGACTCTAGGAGGGAGGTATTTACTATAAATAGAGCTCTTTTTACTCTATTTTCCCCTCAGACGCATCAAAAACATTAAATCAATTAAATCAAAGGTAATTTCTTTATTCTTTAAATATAAAACTGTTATATTATTAAAGACCAAAGACCACCTTGCTATAATCATATATTTTGACGTGATTAAATCATTTATTTAATTGTTTTTGTTAAAAATCTCTCTAATAACTCATTTCCACATAAAAATCCAGAATAATTTGTAATTTTCTTTATTTTTATTGTAAATACAATTTGAAAAAGTTGTATTTATATTTTTTGGCGTAAAATACTTCAAATGTATTATATTAAGTGTTAAAAGTAGGTTATTTTCTCTTATTATAATAATTTCTCTATTATTACTCTCTTAATAATTCTTTAATTAATATAAATAGTATTTATATTAATTCATAACTTTAATATTAGTAATATTATTGTTATTAATTGTTTTTTATTAATAAAAAACAATTTTTTACGCCTTTATTATTTGTTGGTAACAATAATAAAGAGCTTTTTAATATATTAATTATTTTATATTAATATATTATTTATAATATTATAATTTCATATAATATCAATTATATTATTATATTTATTTAATAATATAATATTTTTACGCCATAATAATAATATTTCTTTATTATTATTATTATTTTAATCTTATTTATTTCAATTATAAGGACATTCAGAGTACAATAAGTAATAAATTAGTAATTTTTACTTATTGTTTCATAGTCAAACCTTACATTTGGGGGCCTGGCCGTGATATTTACTTAAAAGACCTTTAAAAAGATTTTATTTGGGTTTATCCAAAAATAAATTATATTTATAATCATAAAATTATATGATAATTTTATATTTTATTGATTTTAAAAGCTATTGAGGCATTTGGAAAGCAATTGTACTGTCTTACACGTGGTTTTTCACATCCTTAGACTTGCAAGAACTTTCTTTGAGTGACTCTAGTGATTAAAAGAGATATTTTATAAATTAAAAATAATTTTTATTATAATTTAATTTTATAAGAATCATATTCATTTTTTATTTTATTTTTTAAAAAATAAAAAAAAATATATAAAAAATATTAAAAAATATTAAAAACCAATAAAAAAGTTATTTTTATTCATTTTTATTCATTTCTTTATTTATTTCAATTTTTCAAAGATATAAAAGCAATTTCTACGTGGAAAATTGCCATATCTTTCCAAAAATAACACTTATTATAAAAAGACTTATATTTCTTTGTCTTTTTTAGTGTTTGAAGATAACCCAACAGAAGACAACCAAGCTACTGTTGAGAGATTGGTAGAAGAAACTTGTCAAAGTTCTCCTACACCAGTTATCACCAAAAGAAAGAAAGCTAAGAAATTAGACTTTCCAGGGCCCACCATTCAAGACTCTGAAGGTGAGCACCTCTTTTTAAATTACCATAAAAGAATTTTATTCCAAAATAGTTTTATTTTTTCTTATTCTTTGAATCATGACTACCAGAAGAGGTTCCCAATACTCCATCCAATCAGATGGAGCTGGACTCAGAAGTAGAATTGATCCCTCAAAAGGGAAAAGAAAGGGCAATATCCCCAGTGGAACAGAATCCACACAAGGAAGTGCCTTATCCCAAAGGGAAGTCCCAGAAATGCCCATGATATCTGAGCCTGAATTGGAACTAAGTATGAGTAACTCAAATAGGTACAAATCACATTCAGAGGGCTCAAATAGACATCTACATGAGCCAGTACAAGCAGTATTACACAGTATACAAGGACAAAGACTGGGAAATGCTGCCTCAAATACACCAAGGAGTGATGAACTCCTGGCACATCCTGAAAAAGTTCCTCAAAGAGGAGGAGATAGTGAAATACTCCAATGGATGGAATCCACTGTCATCCAAACCTCAAATCAAAAAGATCAAGGATTATCATGCCAAAAAGAGGGAGGCAACCAAGGAAGAAGCCCCAGTAGCTTCTACCAGCAAGCCTCAAGCCAACCCACTTCCCCAAGAAGGGAAGAAGAACAAGAAAAAGCATTGGAGGAAACCATATTCCCCAAGCTACAGAATCCCAAGAATCCAAAAGGATGCCATGGACAATGTTTTCAACATGGCCAGAACCTTGATGGAATTCAAGGACAAGGAAGAGCAAAGAATGAGACAACCTCATTTCCCAAAGAAATAACCTTGTCCAAAGATGTTGTAAATACTTTAACAGAAATTAAAAATAGTATATTACCTCTAAAAGAAATTAAAGACAGTTTATTATCACTACAAGAAATAAATAACAATTTATCTTCTTTAACAAAAATTGTTGTACAAAACAAGAAAGAAATTGACAACATTAGGTTTATTGTTGAAAATAATAAACCAAAAAATTTAATTGACAATACTCAAAAATTAATACAAGGACAACAAGAATTGTATAAATACATAAAAGATATCAAAGACAAGACTTTGACAATCAATTATGATGTGAGTATTGACAATCTTACAGAAAAATTAAATAAATTAAGTATTTCTGTAGAAAAATTCGAAGAAAAGACTTCATCACACCAAAAATTACTTTTAGACCATGTGGAAAAAATGATGAAGCAAGAATGCATCTGAAAGATGATATTCAAAGTGAAATAAGGCTTATTACAGAAAAAATGGATAAAATTAATGAGGCTAATTTAAATATGCCAAAGTTATCAACACCATTTTCTCATATAAGAAGCCCTATTAAAACAAAAGAGGAATTGTCAAATCCTTTCATAACAGACTTGAGTCACCAAGACAATAACCAAGTCTTAATGAAGGAAGCACCTCAATTGAAGGAATGGCCAACATTCACAGGGGAAGGTTAATATGACCACATGTCATTTATTAAAACAATTGACATGTTACAAGAAGACTATGCCATACCAGATGAATTAATCACTGCAAGATTACATTCATTGTTTGAGAAATCTGCAAAAAGATGGTATTATGGCATAAGACAAACAAATGGTAAAAATACCTGGTCTTGGTGGAAACAAGAAATAATCACCAAGTGGGCAAATGATGCCTGGAGGTATAAGATAGAAAATGCATTCGAAAACTCTTTCTTTGACCCTGAGAAAGATAAACCTTTAACTTGGTTCTTAAAACAAGTTGAAAGGCTTAATGCACTGTACCCAGAAATGTCACAGAAGATGGTGCATATGAAAATACTTAAAAAATGTGGAGGGGAACTAGAACATGCCCTAAGAAGCAGGTGTATAGAACCATGCTCCACAGAAGAGTATATAAATGCACTAGAAGATATAGTGACAAGAACAAAAATTGGCAGGACTTGGAAAAAATTGGACATTAAGAGCCCAAATAAACCATTTATCAAAAAAGACAAGTCAAAAGAATCCTTTAAGCCCAATACATCCAACAATAATGAGTAAAGAAAATGCCATAAATGTGGAGGTATTGGACACTTAGCCAATAATTGCCTTAAAAAAGCAAAGATTAATGAAATTGTGGAAACAGAGAGCCACAATGACAAAGAGGAGGAATCTGACTCTGAAAAAGAGACAGAAGAGTCAGAAAGCTCTGAAAGTGATGAAATCAATATAATTAATGCACAAATTAATAATATTGATATAATATATGAAGTACTGGATGTTAATTCAAACTTGCCACAAGTTGGAACATCTGACACAAACCTGACAAACATACAAGATGCCAAAATGTATAGAACCAAACCTGCAAGAGGAATGGGATACACAGCTGGGAAATCAAGTATTAGTATTGTTATGGTTGATAACCAAGAAGGAAAAGTTAACTTAGATACAGGAGCATATTGCACCTGTGTTGGCAAAAGTTACTTAAAAACCATTGTCCCAGACTGGCAAGAAAAACTTATGCCAATAAAAGGTGTCAAATTTAGTAGTGCAAGTGAGAGCATGAAGCCCCTTGGAATAATTGATTTAACACTAATTTTTCCTCATCCCTCACAATGTGTCAGAATCAAAGTAGAGTTTGTAGTAATGGACAACTGTACTAGTAATCATTTCATACTTGGGAATGACTACTTATCAATCTATGGTATAGATATCTCCAACCAAAAGGATAGATATTTTACCATAGGAGATAATAAAAGACAAAAGTTTGGATTCTTAAATAACAAAAAACAAATCACAGTTATTAAGAATGAGGAAAAAATTCCAGAAAAAGAACTTTTTATATCTGAACAACTCAAAGAGGCAGAATTCAATCAAGAATTAACAGAAAAAATGAGAAAAAAATTTATTGACCTCTTATTTAAGTATAAAAATGCCTTTGCAACAGACAAAGAGCCACTAGGTGCCATAATTGGACATGAAGTGGATATAATTCTTAATGTAGAAAAACCTTACCCACCTTTATTAAGGAGACCTGCTTATCCAGCCAGTCCAAGAGCTAGAGAAGCCTTAGAGGTACACATTAAAGAATTAATGGACCTTGGGGTATTAAGAAAGGTTGGACATAATGAACAAGTGGAAGTTACTACACCTGTCATTATAACTTGGCATAATGGAAAATCAAGGATGGTACGAGACTTCAGAGCCCTCAACACCTATACCATTCCAGACAGATATCCAATACCCAGAATCCATGAAACATTGACCCAATTGTCACAAGCTAAGTTCATCACAGCTATGGATGCTCTTAAGGGTTTTCATCAAAATGTCTTAACAGACAATGCCAAGAAACTACTAAGAATAATAGTCCATTGTGGAATTTTTGAATACTTAAGAATGCCATTTGGAATAAAAAATGCACCCTCCCATTATCAAAGAATGATGAATACCATATTTCCTGAAGAATTATCAGAAGGATGGTTAATCATCTATATTGATGATATTATAGTTTGCTCAGAAACTTGGGACAATCACCTTACAAGACTAGAAAGGGTACTACAGAAAATAGTCCAAGTGAATATGAAAATTTCCTTGAAAAAGTGTCATTTTGCATATAGTGAATTAAAAGCACTAGGACATGTGGTATCTGGACTTAGTCTAGGCATAGACAAAAATAAAGTAGCAGCAGTACTACTTAAACCAATGCCTCAAACTAAAAAAGAAATGCAATCATTTCTAGGATTTGCTGGTTACTATAGACAGCATATAAAGGACTTTGCAAAGATTGCTAAATCCTTGTATAAGCTATGTGACCAACAAACAGTCTATGAGATGACAGAAGAAAGAGTTAAGGCATATGAAGAATTGAAAAATTCCTTAACAAATGCCCCATTTCTTCTGATGCCAGATTGGAAACTACCCTTCAAACTGTACATTGATGCTTGTGGAGAAGGACTAGGTGCTGCACTTCACCAAACACAAATTATCAATGACAAACCAGTGGAAGGACCAATTTGTTTCATTTCAAGGCAGATAAAGCCAACAGAAGCAAGGTATGGAGCAAGCCAAATGGAATGCTTATGCCTAGTATGGGCTTTAGAAAAACTGCATTATTATTTGGATGGCACAGTATTTGATGTAATCACAGACTGTAATGCTGTGAAATCACTATTAAATATGAAGACTCCAAATAGACATATGCTGAGATGGCAAATTGCTATCCAAGAATACAGAGGAAATATGACTATTGTTCATAAATCTGGGAATATTCATAAAAATGCAGATGGTCTTAGTAGATGGGCTCTAGCAAATACCCCTGACAATCCAGCATGGGTACCACAAGAAGAGCACCATATAGAAGGAATATGTGTTACAGACATTGGCACAGAATTCTTTAACCAAGTTAAAGAAAGCTATAAGACAGACAAAAATTGCCATATCTTAAGCCAACTTCTAATGAAAGACTGCAAAGATCCATCACTTTCATCAAAACTAGATGAAATATGGAAAAAGGCATATGATGAAGGAAGATTTCACCTCCTTGATGGAATCCTTTACCATAGAACAAAACACACATGTGTTATGGCCTTAACAGATAGAACACTAATAAACACTATTTTACATGAGTGTCATGATAGTGTTGCATCTGGACATCTCTCAGAAGATAGGACACTAGAGAGGGTGAAAACCTGCTCTTGGTGGCCAAATTGGAAGAAAGATGTTGCAGAGTACTGCCAAACCTGTGACAGATGTCAAAAAGCCAACAGAGCCACAGGAAAGAAATTTGGAATGATGATCCAAATCCAAGAACCAAAATCCCCATGGGAAATAGTTCATATGGATTGGGTAACAGCCTTACCTCCAGGAGGAGACAGGAGTTATAATGCATGCCTAGTATTAGTTGATAGGTACAGTAAAACTCCCATGTTCTTACCATGTCATAAAGATGACACAGCTATGGATACAGCCATAATGATATGGAATAAAGTCATTAGCCACACAGGCTTATTCCAAAATATCATAAGTGACAGAGACCCAAAGTTCACTTCAGCATTATGGACAAACCTCCATAACTTGTTTGGGACAAAGTTATCATTCTCAACAGCTTATCATCCTCAAACTGATGGTCTAGCAGAAAGAATGATACAAACCCTAGAGGATATGATCAGAAGATTCTGTGCTTATGGGCTAGAATTCAAAGATTCTGATGGTTTTACCCATGATTGGTGTACACTAATACCAGCACTTGAACTGGCATATAAGACATCAATCCATTCTTCTACTGGCAAAACACCAGCAATGCTAGAGAAAGGTTGGAATCCAAGACTTCCTTATGACACCCTCAAAAAGGACTTAGTGGATATACATCCAACAGCAAGCAGTTTTAAGATAATGCTTGACAAAGCAAGACACCATGCAAACAGATGCATGCAAGATTCTTTTAAATATGCAAAAGAAAGATGGGATAAAAGTCATAAACCACCTGATTTCAAAATAGGAGACTTGGTTTTAGTATCAACCCTTAATTTCAATAACATAAAAGGCCCAAAGAAATTGAAAGATTCCTTTGCAGGACCATTTATGATAAAAGCACTCCATGGACCCAATGCTGTGCAATTAGAACTCACAGGTGAACTAATGAACAAACACCCAACTTTCCCTGTAAGTCTGATAAAACCTTACAGTTCAAATGACAAAGAGTTATTTCCACTAAGAAATAAACCACCACTTGAGATTCCCCCCTTGGAAGAAGGAGAGGAAAAGAAAATAGTAAAGGTCCTTAAAGAAAGAAGGACAAGAAACAAAAAAGAAAGGGAATACCTTGTAAGGTATAGAAATTCAACTCAAGAAGATGAATGGCTACTTGAGAAAGATATAACAAATGCTGATAAATTACTAAGAAGGTTCAGACATGAAAGAAAACCTGAAAAATAAAAAAAGTTAAGCATTATTGAGCTTCAAGACTAACAAAGTCTATTGAAGAGGTAGGACAGTGGATGATACCCTAATCACACATATCAGATTGTGGTACAATCTTTTTTGGTGGTAGGGAATGTGAGCCTTTGAGATATGACCACATACCCAATAAGGTCACAAAAAAGACTCAGAATAAATATAACTTTAATGTAATTATATTAAAATTACTTAGAATAAATATACATTAAGAATAATTACTTAAATATACAAAAAATACCATAAATTGGTATAAAAATTGGTTTAACTTAAAAACCAATGAATCAACATGTAAAATAAATTATACCATTGGATTCCCCATGAAAAAATACACATATACCACTTTTATGGCATATCTGTAAAGTCAATATTTAAGGAATTATAAGGTATAATACCTTATAAAAACCATAAAACCTTATTTATCTCAGAAACTAATGAAACAACATGTGAAATAAATTGTACCAGTGGATTTCCCACAAAAATCCACATATAAAACAATTAATAAGCTAATTCCCAAAATCAATACTTAAGGAATTATCCTGAATATATGCACTTTTTTGGTCAACGCATATATTCAGTGATCATAGCTAATATCTTCTAAACTATACATGCTAGGATGATGAACCAAAAATAAAGCTACCACGTAATTACTGTAAGAACACAGATATGAACTTAATTTTGCAAATTATAAACAAGGTTAAGACTTATGAGGAAATATTGATAAAAATCAACAGAGCTGTTGACCACTTTGTTGTGAAAGTAGTCCAAACTTAAAAAAAAGTATACAGTTGGATTCTACTAGTTTATTCGAGAAGAATGACGTAAATTTTATTATTAAATTCAGGGTATAACCCCCTGAAATCATGGTTTGAAGTTTAAAATATTGAATTTCGACAGAAAAGATGAGTTACAAGAAAAATCATCAAAAATAGAGTTTTGATGATGTAATGAAAGGCTCTTGGCAGCATAATGAGGTTATGACAGGCTATCAGAATTCACTCTCTGAATTGCTTTAGCGTGAAAACCTTAAAAGTTGTTGAGGATCAAAGTTTGAGCTTAAATTGAGCTGTTATGATCACATACTGTAACCTTAAATTAAGTTTAACAGTCTTAAGAGTGATAAAATTGGTGAATACTATTAGTTTATGATTAAAACTAATAAAATCCACGAAATTTGGGGTTCTGCCAAGCCTCTGATGTCATCAAACTTAGAGTTATAGTGATAACTCTAAATAATGGTGTAATAATGATGTAATATGGTTTGATCATGATGTAATCACCCTCAAACCTTAAAATATTGATCAATTCCAGTGGATATGATCAGTACACGTCTACTAGAAGCCTGTTGGACTCTAGGAGGGAGGTATTTACTATAAATAGAGCTCTTTTTACTCTATTTTCCCCTCAGACGCATCAAAAACATTAAATCAATTAAATCAAAGGTAATTTCTTTATTCTTTATATATAAAACTGTTATATTATTAAAGACCAAAGACCACCTTGCTATAATCATCTATTTTGACGTGATTAAATCATTTATTTAATTGTTTTTGTTAAAAATCTCTCTAATAACTCATTTCCACATAAAAATCCAGAATAATTTGTAATTTTCTTTATTTTTATTGTAAATACAATTTGAAAAAGTTGTATTTATATTTTTTGGCGTAAAATACTTCAAAATTATTATATTAAGTGTTAAAAGTAGGTTATTTTCTCTTATTATAATAATTTCTCTATTATTACTCTCTTAATAATTCTTTAATTAATATAAATAGTATTTATATTAATTCATAACTTTAATATTAGTAATATTATTGTTATTAATTGTTTTTTATTAATAAAAAACAATTTTTTACGCCTTTATTATTTGTTGGTAACAATAATAAAGAGCTTTTTAATATATTAATTATTTTATATTAATATATTATTTATAATATTATAATTTCATATAATATCAATTATATTATTATATTTATTTAATAATATAATATTTTTACGCCATAATAATAATATTTCTTTATTATTATTATTATTTTAATCTTATTTATTTCAATTATAAGGACATTCAGAGTACAATAAGTAATAAATTAGTAATTTTTACTTATTGTTTCATAGTCAAACCTTACAATGAAGGAAAGTGGTCATGTATCCTTGTACATTGCAGATTTCAGAAGCTTAATGTCAAGAATTGGAGATTGGGGAGAAAGAGCTTACATTCATGTGTATAGAAGAGGTTTGGCATCAAGATTATTGGATCAATTGGCTTCTCACCCTGGAACTTTTGACACTCTTCAAGAACTTATGGATGTCACTTTAGAATTAGACACAAGATATCATGAGAGGCAAAAGGAAAAGGGCAGTCATCAAGAGAAGAAGCCTCCAATCATTGGATCCAATTCCTCCAAGCCTCCTCCAAGTTCATCATCCAAGAAGCCTTATCACAATAAGAATAAGAAGGGGAAGAATTTTCAAATGTCCAAAGACAAGCCTCATGCTTCTCTCCTCAATAAGGACAACAAATTAATTGGTTCTGAAAAGGAGAGGAGGATTAAAGAAGGCTTGTGCAATTATTGTGGTGGAAAACACCCATTTGAAAAATGCTTCAAGAGGCCTGAGAATAGGCAAGGATCATCAGAAGGCTTCCCTAGCAAGCAGGGAAAAGCCTGAGTGAGGATCATGATGTGTTCAATGGTTCTCACTTATTTCCTTCAAGAGCACAATTGTGCACTCTGAATACTAGTGTCAAGAAATCTTTAAAATTTCTTATTTTCTCTTCTGTCTCTGATATTTTTTATAGTATTCTCATTGATTCTGGTGCTACAAACTCTTTTATTGCAAAGAATTTTGTTCTCAAGTACTCATTGACTCTGTCAGAGCTCCCTGAAAAGCTTCCTCTTTTCATTTTGGATTCTAATGAATCCCCTGCCTTGTTCATCACCCATTATACCAAGTGGGTAGTTGACTTGCCTTCCTTCCCAAGCTTTGAATGGGACTTCTTTATCATAGATTCACCCAAGGGAGAAGACCTGATATTGGGCTATGATTTCCTTTACCATTTCAATCCCATTATTGATTGGAAAAATGGATTGATCACCTATGATTCTAATCATAAGGATTCTAGTGGTATTATTCCTTCTACTAGTAATGACTTAGCCACTGCTGTCAACAGTGTTGCTCTGGCTGGTGAACTTAAGACACCTTCCATCCCTGCTTCTGTCCATATCCCTTCCATAATTCCCTCTCAGTCATTACTTCCATCAAGAGATGAAGTCTTCAAAGAGATAAAGGATGTTGGAGAAGATGTTGCCATATCTTCACTTCATCTCTTCCAAGGGGATATGGACCTTCCTCCCTTATCTTTTAATTCATCCCTGGAGGAGCAGTGGGATGAGGAGGAAGAGCCAGAAGAAATTGAAACTGTGTTGAAGGTTGTTCCTCCTGCTTATCACCAATATTTGGATGTATTCTCCAAGGTGAAAGCAGAGAAACTTCCTCCACACCGCGCCTGTGATCACCATATCAAATTGGAGGGTCTTCTACCTCCAATTGGTGTTATCTACTCATTATCAAATCAAGAGTCAGAAACACTGCGGGCCTACATTTCAGAGAATGTAGAGAAAGGTTTCATTAGACCAAGCTCCTCTTCAACAGGAGCACCTGTCCTTTTTGTCAAGAAAAAGGATGGAGGTCTTCGTTTGTGTGTTGACTACCGCAAACTCAATGCTGTCACTAGGAAGAACAGATACCCTGTTCCTCCTATGAACCAGCTTCTTACCGTATTCAACGGTTCCACTATCTTCTCCAAGATAGACTTGCGTGGTGCATATAACCTTCTGAGAATCAAAGAGGGGGATGAGCACTTAACTGCTTTTAGAACCAAATATGGCAGTTATGAGTATTTGGTCATGCCATTTGGTTTGACCAATGCCCCTGCTTCTTTCCAAAATCTAGTAAATGATATCTTTGCAGATTTTTTGGATGTGTTTGTTGTGGTTTATCTAGATGATATTATGGTCTTTTCCAGTTCTGAGGAGGAACATGTCAAACATGTGGCCTCTGTCCTCCAAAGACTGAGGGACAATAATCTGTTTGCCAAAGCCTCCAAGTGTGTATTCCATGCCTCAAGTGTGGAATACTTGGGCTATGTTGTTTCAAGTGATGGCCTCAAGATGGATTCTTCAAAAGTTCAGCAAATCCTCAATTGGCCTCAGCCCAGAAACATCAAGGCTCTTCAATCTTTTCTTGGCTTTGCCAATTTTTATCGACGTTTCATTAAAAATTATTCTAAAAAAATCACTTCTCTCACTTCCCTCCTTAAAAAAGATTCTCCCTTTATCTTCAATGAGGAAGCTCTTAGTCAGTTTCAAGCACTCAAAGAAGCTTTCACCTCTGCTCCTATCTTATCTCATTTTAATCCTTCTCTACCTACTATAGTAGAGACTGATGCTTCTGATTATGCATTGGGCTCCGTACTGAGTCAGGTGAATGACTCAGGAAAGCATCCCATTGCATTTGATAGTTGCAAGCTCTTACCAGCTGAACTCAACTATGAAATTCACGACAAGGAACTCCTTGGCATAGTTTGGGCTCTCAAGCGCTGGAGAGCATTTCTTCTTTCTCTTTCCAATTCTTTTGAGGTCTTGACAGACCACTCTTCCTTGCAGTATTTCATGTCTTCCAAAGTTCTTACTCGTCGTCAGGCCCGTTGGGCTGAGTTTCTCTCTGAGTTTCATTTCACTATCACTTACCGCCCAGGCAGGCTGGCCACTTTACCAGATGCCTAGTCACGTCGGGACGACGTGTACCCAGAGAGGGGGGTGGACTTCATCATCAATAATCCTCAAAATCTTCATCAAGTTCTTAAGCAAGATGGAATTCAAGAGTCAAGATTCTTCTCAATCAAAGTGGAAATTTTCTCAGATTTAGTGGACAAGATTCAAAAAGAAGTATGGCAAGACAAAGACTATAAAGAAATACTCAAGCAACTAGCAAGAGGTGAATCAGTTCCAGATTATTCTCTTGAACCTCAAGCCAAGTTATTATTATTCAAAGATAGAGTGGTAATCCCAAGCAATGAAGAACTTCAACTCAATATTCTTCAAAAGCGTCATGACTCACCTTTGGCTGGCCATCCTGGCCAGGAGAAGACCCTCAAGCTCATCAAGAGGGATTTTTATTGGGCTGGCATGAATCAATTTATCAAGGACTATGTGTCCTCATGCCAGCAATGTTCAAGAAACAAGAACATCCATCACAAGAAGTTTGGATTACTCAAGCCTCTTTCAATTCCATCTGGTCCTTGGAATTCATTATCAATGGAATTTATCACTCAATTGCCACTGTCCAACAACTTTGATTCAATTTTAGTAGTTGTGGACAGATTCTCAAAAATGGAAATCTTCATTCCAACTTATGGCACAATCACTGCTCTGGATTTAGCTCAAATATTCATTAGCCATGTATTTTCCAAGCATGGACTCCCAGT
Organism: Austropuccinia psidii; assembly: GCA_023105745.1. Classification (NCBI taxonomy): domain Eukaryota; kingdom Fungi; phylum Basidiomycota; class Pucciniomycetes; order Pucciniales; family Sphaerophragmiaceae; genus Austropuccinia; species Austropuccinia psidii. The sequence goes on along the minus strand of JALGQZ010000005.1, from coordinate 8,673,051 downwards.
CAGTATTGTCAGTGATAGAGGATCCTTATTTGTTTCATCATTCTGGACTCAATTGTGTCAGCAGCTCAAGATATCAAGAGATCTTTCAACTGCCTTTCACCCTGAAACAGATGGACAGACAGAGAGGGTAAATCAGATACTAGAACAGTACCTTCGGATGTATGTCAGCTATCATCAAGATGACTGGTACACCTGGCTCCCTCTGGCTGAATTTGCCTATAATAATGCAGAACATTCATCAACCAAGCAATCACCTTTTTTCACCATTTATGGAAGAAATCCCAGCTTTGACTCAATCCATATTTCTCAAGACTCACCTGCTGGAAAGTTATCAACATAACTCCAATCAGTACAGCAAGTTGTCAAAGAAGAATTAGAGTCAGCAATAAGGAGATTCAAGAAGTATGCAGATAGAAATAGGGCAATTCCACCTGATTTCCAACCTGGGGACAAAGTATGGCTATCCTCCAAGAACATCAAGACCACAAGACCAACCAAGAAGTTATCAGAAAGATGGTTGGGACCTTTTGAAGTTCTGAAGAAGATTGGAAGTCATGCATATCACCTCAAGTTGCCTCAGCAATGGAAGACAGTTCACCCTGTATTCCATGTGTCCTTATTAGAACCAGTCCAGCATTCAACTATCCCAAATCGACATCAATTGCCACCAACACCAATCCTAGTGGAGGAGCAAGAAGAATGGGAAGTGGCTCAGGTTCTGGACTCAAAACTCAAAAGAGGTAAATTATGGTATCTTGTAGAGTGGAAAGGATTCAGTGAAGACCCAGAAAGAACCACTTGGGAACCAGCTTCCAACCTTACCAACTCACCAGACCTTGTCAAGGATTTCCATTCATTATATCCAGACAAGCCTGGTCCCAATACCTCAAGAGTTTGATTTTATGGTGCTTGGTGGGGAGAAGAAGTTATGAAAGTAAGTTCCTCTCCTGGCATGCACCTTTAAGGGGGTATTCTACCCATATGTTGTTGTAAGCATCACCTTGGCCACTTTGTGAGCACTTGTCATTTCTTTGGACAGGTTCAGGAAGCATACAACATCAATACCCTCCATTGGGACCTTATCAAGATATGGCCCAATGTTCCCTTCTATATTCTTCATTTCTTTCTTTATTATCATTTCATTTTATGCCATTCATCATAATTCAAGACACTCATTACTTCAAGTCATTTACGGCAAATCTTTTCAGAAGCCATTTATGGCAATTCATTTCAGAAGTCATTTATGGCAATTCTTTTCAGTTTTATGGTGCTTGGTGGGGAGTGGAAGTTATGAAAGTAAGTTCCATCTCCTGGTATGCATCCCTGAGGGTTCTACTTCTTGTAAAACATTACCTTGGCCACTCTGTGAGCATCAAATGCTTGGTTTCCATTTTTTCAGACACTTACTGGCCAAAATCAAGCAACTCACCACAAGAAGGACCAACCACCAGGATTTTTCGTTATTTCTTCTTTACTCTCATTTTTCTCTTATTCTTTTATTTTTCTTTCTTTCCTTACTTGTATAATTTCATTTCTTTTTATTTCATTGGAAGCAGCAGCATCCCCTCCCAAATCATGTAATGGGAGGTTCTTTTATTATTTGAATCATTCTATCTTAACTCATTTATTAGTTGTTATAAGAGCACAGATAGGAGTCAAACCAACCGTAAACAGGAACAAGGCACTGGATTTCACTCCACCCAAATCAAAAGTTCGACCTCAAGGGAATTGGGCCACAAGTCAATCCTGGCCCCCCTCAAAACCTCTCAATCTCAAGGTCCAAGGCCCCTTTGGGGCTGGAGTCATCACCCAGGGCCTCCCCTGCAACTTTGGGGAAGGCCAGGGTTTGGTGGTCCTGGACCCCACCAATGGGTCCAGGCCATAAAGGTGAATTAGTTGATTTTGGGCCATTTTAGGTCCCATGACCCCCTTGGGTCACCAGCAAATTTGGGCCCAAGGGGTCCATTTTGGTCCTGGGGGCTTCCAATAACCCCCACGGACCGCAGACCGCGGCGTACGGGCCGCGGACCGTAAGACCCCAAAGACTCAAAAAGGCCAAAAAGGCCAGAAACTTGCAAAATCAAAAGAAAAGGCCAAAAAACGCCATGGACCAAAATCCTCACCAAAGACACCAAGGACCCAAAAAGGCCAAAATGGCCATAAACTCAAGGAATCCTCAAGACCATCCATAGAGAAGGCACCAGCCCAAATCACCATAAAGGGCTGGTTGAGGCGTTTTGAAGGCCATTGGGGACAAGACCCTTGAATTCTTGTCATCATCAATTTCCTTGATTGGGCTGGCCAGATGAGTACACTTCATATACTCATCTGGCACCATTTTTTGAGCACAAGAGCTCAGTGGCCATAATTTTGGGATACAACCCAAGGCCATGCCCCAAGGACGTCAGTTGTTTCAATCAGGAGAAAGAACAGTTCGAAGTGGGGTATTTACTCAAAGTTAAAAGAAGGGGGGAAATAATTTAATTGACAGAGAGAAGATGGAGAAGGATTTCGAGATAATTGCCAAAAGAAAAACCTTCCAAGGAAATTTGTGGGGTAGTGAAATGCCACTCAACAATGGCAGGTTATTATGGTGTTCAGGAGCCCACCAGTTTCAAGAGGGGGATACTGTAACAACCACTCATCAGGGGTAAGGGTATTCAGTCATACACCCACTCAAAACACCCCAAATCAGCAGATCCAGCATTTGTATCAGCATTCAAGTTCAGCAATCTTCATTCTGAACATGCATACAGCTTGGTACCTCAATACAGCCTGTCAATACCTGTACAGGCTGGATTCACCCAATACAGTTTCAATACACCAGTATGAAACTGTATGATCACTCCAATACACCACACCTCTTGTACAGGTTCTGTACAGCCGTACAGGACCTGTATTGGCCAGACTCAATTCAATCATCATATATTCTCATGAAAATTCTTCCTCTGGATCAGGGCTGGTGATTCTCACATATACCAGCCCCTCTTTCTCCCCCCTGAGGACTTTTCCCCAGTTAATTAATTTAGTTGATTTATTATTTTATAATTATTCTATTCCTTATTTTTTGGGTATTATAGTTATTTAATCTTAAGTTAGTCTTTGCCCTTTTCTCTTCGCCTGTACAGTATGAGTTGGGTGGCCATATCCTTATTAACCCTTCTCTTTTCATTCTGACAGGTTGAAACAGTGGACTTGGACTTGTTTGTGGTTGGCTCTTCTATTTCTTATTCTTATTTCTTTTGTTGCTGCTTTTCTTATATTCATTCTTTTAGTAATTCATCTTTAACACTCGTAAGTGTGTCTCATCTTATCTTACCTTTGAGCCCTCCATAAGTGAGTCCCAGTTTACTGAGTGCCAGGCCCTCTTCACTTCGAAGAGCCCCTGTGACAATGTCAAAGGCTTGGCAGAACCCCAAAATTCGTGGATTTGATTAGTTTTAATCATAAACTAATAGTATTCACCAATTTCATCACTCATATGACTGTTAAACTTAATTTAAGGTTACAGTGAGTGATCATAAATGATCAAATTAAGCTCAAACTTTGATCTTTAATAACTTTTAAAGTTTACACGCTACAGAAATTCAGAGAGTGAATTCTAGTAGCTTGGCATAAACTTATTATGCTGCCAAGAGCATTTCATTACATCATCAAAACTCTTTTTTTGATGATTTTTGTTGTAACTCATCTTTTCTGTCAAAATTTAATATTTTCAACTTCAAACTATGATTTCAAGGGGTTATACCTTGAATATTATAATAAGAAATGAATCGTTCTTCACGAATAAACTAGTAAAATCCAACTGTCTACTTTTTTTCAAGTTTGGACCACTTTCACAACAAAGTGGTCAACAGCTCTGTTGATTTTAATCAATAATTCCTTACAGGTTTCAACCTTGTTTATAGCTTGTGAAATAAACTTCATTTCTGTATTCCTACAGTAATTAAGTGATGTCCTTATTTTTGGTTCATCACTCTATCATGCATATTTCAAGAGATATTAGCTAAAATCCTCGAATATATGCGTTGACCAAAAAAGTGCATATATTCAGGTTAATTCCTTAAGTAATGATCTTGAAGCTTAGCTTCTTAATTGTTTTATATGTGGCTTTTTATGTAGAATCCAATGGTACCATTTATTTTACATGTTGTTTGATTGGCTTTTGAAATAAAAAAGGATTTGTGTTTTTTATGAGGTATTATTACTTATAACTTATGAAATATTGACTTTACAGATATGCCATAAAAATGGTATATGTGTATTTTACCATGGGGAATCCAATGGTGTAGTTTCTTTTACATGTTTATTCATTGGGTTTTAAGTTAAACCAAGTTTTATGCCAAGTCATGGTATTTTTGTAGTTTTAAAGTACTTATTTTTGATGTATAATTATATTAAATATTTCTTGTGACCTTTTTGGGTATGTTGTCATATCTCAAAGGTTCACAATCTGCAAAGCAGTTTTCAGAACTTGAATCTGGCCAAGAGAGGATGAAAAAAACGCAAGCCTCCTTGGAACAGATAGTTAAGAATCTTCAAGAAGCATATGCTCAACTCAGCAAAGCCTCTGAAGAAACCAACAAGAGACTGAATCTAGTCTTTGAAGAACAACACCACAGCAAAAGGAACAGGGTGTAACAACCACTCACCAGGGGTAAGGGTATTCATCAATACACCCACTCAAACACCTCAAATCAGCAGATCCAGTATCTGAATCAGCATTCAGTTTCAGCAATCTTCATTCTGAAACATGCATACAGCTTGGTACATCAATACAGCCTGTCAATACCTGTACAGGTTGGATTCACCCAATACAGTTTCAATACACCAGCATGAAACTGTATTATCACTCAAATACACCACAACTCTTGTACAGGTTCTGTACAGCTGTACAGGACCTCTATTGGCCAGACTCAATTCAATAATTCAATCCTCTCATGAAAATTCTTCCTCTGGATCAGGGCTGGTGTTTCTCACATATACCAGCCCCTCTTCCTCCCCCTTGGGGACTTTTCCCCAGTTAATTAATTTAGTTTATTTATTATTTTATAATTAGTCTTATCCTTAAATTGGGTATTATAATTATTTGATTTTAAGTTAGTCTTTGCATTTCTCTCTTTGCCTGTACAGTGTGAGTTGGGTGGCCATATCCTTATTAACCCTTCTCTTTCCATTATGACAGGTTGTGTGAGCCTTGAGGTATATTTTACATACCCAAATAGGCCACAATTATCTTAAAAAGAAATTTTTAATTATGCAAAACTCATAAGTCATGCATATATCCAAAATTCATCATTTTCAATTTCAGAAAAGATGAATAACTTTTTATTGAGTAAGTAAATCCATGGATTTAAGACCAGATTTGGATTCTACACAAAAATTCACCTAGGGTAGACCCATAGAGTGAATAAGCTCAATTTAAGTATTTGAGGTGGGAAAATGGAAAATACTTCAATACCACATCATCAATACCACATAAAAGATCCGTGAAAATTTTTGTTTTTCTTAATTGCACGCCAAAATAATGGGAAAGTGAGAAATCCCATGTTACATATACACTAAGAATAGTGTTATGCATGTTTTGAGCACTTAATATCATAGTATTCTTACATGGACTTTTGGTACACCCATAGTGGATATCTCACTTTAAGCTTAAATTACTATTTTGACGTGAAAATTAGGCAAGGGGGACAAAAGACATCAAAGAGAGGCAGGGTACCCAACTTCTGAGGCCTCAGAGGCGTGGATATCTCCAGAGAATGGATCCATGGCTCATCTTGGCCCAATTGGTAAACTAAAACTCTTTGGGAACTTGGTTACCAAGTTACACCTACTGTAATCACAAGAAAATAGCAAATAACCTGCTATTTTGATGTGCCAAGGAGGTAATGAGCTACTTAGACTCCTTTAACCACGTCAATTCTTGATGAATTTCCATGACTAGACCCTAAAAGAGTAATTAAAACCCTTTTGGGATTCTTATTCATTGATTTACCTCATAGCAACCAGCAAAATACTGCTATTTGCAATTCTATGTAGAAATGAGGTAAAAACTTCAAAAATTCATTAAAAATACGATTCTTAATGAATCTTTCTGAAACTTTCAGGACCAATGAAGAACTGTATTATATATGGTACAACCAAAAAGAATTACAGTTTCATTAGTAAAATTAAAAGTCTTACTTACAGTCCATTTTCGACCATTCTACGTGAAACACTTAATCTTCAAAAATTCACAGTAATTAAATTCTGTGATGAAATTGGCAATAACATTGATAACTTTGAGAAATCAATGATTATTTTAGAATAAAAGAAGATTTACTGTTGTTACTCCTTTTATTCTTAACCATATTGGGGTTGGTAGTCACGTAAAAGCATCAATTAAGTAATTATGATAATCTTACGTGACAACAGATGATGCAATCATTAATCCAAATAGGGTTTATTTTTTTCTCACTCACTGGTTTTTCAGTTTGCTCTATGGCACGCCTCTGTGAGCTGTTGTTGACTTAAAAGAAGCCTATTCTTGCTGTTTTTTCCATATCATCATCTTATCAATTTATTAAATCATTATTACCAACAAGTGAGTATTAGTTAAAGCTATTCTTAGGTGTTTTAAATCTTTCCAAATCATCCAGAAAGACGTGAAATCCTAGAATCCAACTATATATTGTTGTAATACTGTTATAAATCCTTTTGATCCCTTAAATCCACAATTCCACATCAAATTTCTCTACTTTTATCTATCAATAAGTTCTTTGGAGTATTAGTGAGTCATTTATCTTTAATTCTTAAAGTTTTTCTCTAGTAATAGTTTTATTCAAGAATTATCTTTATAATTATTCTTGTAAAAGATAATTATATATTAAAATAATTTCATTATTTTAATAAAGAAGTTTTTATTATTAAATTCTTCTTGTAATTGATTCTTGTAGACAATTACTGCTCACAGTTATAATCACTAGTAGTGTATAACACGTGAAGAAATAATTTTATAATTATTTAATTGTGGTTATAATAATTTTTTATTATTATATTTCATAAGAACAGACATAGTACTGTTGATTAATAGTAATATTATCATCAGTTTCATAGTCACATCTTACATTTGGGGGCCTGGCCATGTTTTTTGAACCTTGTACCCTTAATTAATATATTTTTAAGCTCTAAAATATATTAATTTAATAATTTTTTCTTTCATTTTAAAGCTAAAATAATTCTTATTTTTGAAATTGTTTTGGAAATCTTTTTCATTGAGGAATTTGGTTTAATTTTATACTGTTTTTACACGTGGCTTTTTCACATCCAAAAACTTATAAAATTATTCTTTGAGTTACTCTGAATTAAGTTTCATTCAAAATCTTAAATTTTAATTTTTTTCTTTAAAAAGAATAATTTTTTTAATATTAAAAAATTAAAACTTATAAAAAATCTTTAAAAATATATTAAAAAATATAAAACTTATAAAAAATCTTTAAAAATATATTAAAAAGTATAAAAAATAATTATTTTTTTTTTCTCTTTTGTAAATTTTTTCTAGTGTCTTTAATCAAATACTGTGCAGCTGGCAACAGACTCAGTAAAAGATATATCACTAGTCCAGAATCTTCAGAAGCAGAATCTGAAGAACGTATTGAGGTGCAAATTGCTAAAAGAGGCACCTTATTTAATTCTGAAAAGAATAAAATACCACCAAAAGCTGTGTTTTTATCTTTATTTTTACTCTTTATCCTTAAATTGAAGTAAAAATGGTGCATACCAGAAATGGAAGCAACTATTCAGTCCAACCAGATGGATGTGGACAAGGAAGAGGCAAGACCAAATACAGAAGTGCCAAGTCTTCCTCAAGAAAGACACATCTGGAGGATGCCAGAGTTGCCCCCCATTCCCCAAGGTCTGTACCAACAGATTTTGACGCAAATTCTGAGCCTGAACTAATTTATGATAATATTTCCAGGGCTGAACCATTTTCAAGTGGCAGCAATAGAAATATATCAGAGCCAGTACAAAAATTGGTTCAGAGCAGCCAAAGAAGAGGAGTGGGAAATCTGCCCAAGCCTTTGGCAGGGGGCCATGAACTCCTACTTACACATCAAGAGCTTTCTGGGTCAGGAGAAGACCATAGAACTCTTAGGAGGATGGAGCCCCCTGTCTTGCAAAGACAAAGTCAAAAAGATAAAGAATTGGTTTAAGAACCAGAGTCTTTTATCCATAGACCAGAAGAAAGAGTTGGAAATGACTCCAACTTTGGAGACAGAGGCACCAGTGGCATCTACCAGCTCCAAACCAGCTCCAGAAGCATCCAAGGACAAGCCCAAAGGACCTCAAAAGGAACAGAGAGGTCCCAAGAACCATCAAGGCAAGGGCAAAGGCAAAGCCAATTGGCACAGAACTTACCCACAAGGGTACAGGATCCCCAAATTGGAACCTTAAGCCGTGGACAGTGTCTTCAATATGGCCAGAACTCTTATGGAATTTACAGCCAAGGAGCAGGAAAGGATGAACAGGACTTTTCCACGCAAATAACTGATGTACATAGAAGTATTAATGTAGAAATTGGCAAACTTGAGTCAAAGTTAAAGCAAATTACATCAGACATAAATAGTTTAAAGACAAATGACAAGAAACATTTTGAATGGCATCAATTGACAACTGTCACCCTTGAGTCAATTGGCAATGCTTGTGAAAGAATTGAGAACCAATGTCAAGCTCAGAATAATGAAACAGAAGATCTTTCCATTCTTAAAGTAAATGATAGACTTAAAACTCTTGAAGACCATGTCTTACAAATAGTTAAGAACACCAATCAATTTGCTATACATTTAGCAAAAAGTGACAGTGAAAGGCAGAAGTTGAAGAAAGAGATAATTGCAAGTGTGGAACAAATTCATAGGAATCATGAACCACATATGCCAAGACATTCTACACCTTTAACTGAAGAAAAACTCTCTGTTAAAGAAAGTCTTACACCATTCTTAGGAGAAAATGCCTACTCTGCAAGAGATATTCCCAAAATAGAAGAATGGCCAACATTCTCTGGTGAAGGAGAATACAACCATATTGAATTCATCAGGACTATTGATATGTTGCAAGAAGACTTTAATATACCTGATGAAATCATAGTGGGAAAATTACACTGTTTGTTTACCAAAACTGCAAAGAAATGGTATTACAAAGTGAGGATTGATCATGGTAAACATGACTGGTCTTGGTGGAAATCTGAAGTGATTACCAAATGGGCTAATAATTCTTGGAGGTTTAAAATGGAGAATGCTTTTGAAAGTGCCATTTTTAACTCAGAACAAGACAAACCACTTACTTGGTTCTTCAAACAAAAAGACAGACTATCTGCTTTACACCCAGATATGTCTGACACTATGATTAATATGAAAATATTAAGAAAGTGTGGAGGAGAACTGGAACATGCTATCAAAAGCAGATGTGTGGAGCCTTGTTCAACAGAGGACTACATTAATGCTATGGAAGATATCATTACCAGAACAAGAATTGGTAAGACTTGGATTAAAATACCAATAGAGTCAAAAATAGTCTCAAAGATTCCTAGGGAGGAAAGAAGACCAGAAAGACCTGTCTTGAAGTGTCATAAATGTGGAAGTACTTCACATTTAGCCAACACTTGTCCTAAGAAGACAAAAATCAATTAAGTTCAAGTCATTGAAGAAATTCAGTGTACTGAAGAGAAAGAGGAGTCTGATCAATATTCTGCAGTCTCTGAAGATACACCAGTGGAGGACTATCCCATTGAAAACATTTCAGCTTTCTTTGAGGTCACAGAAGTCCATACCCACTTGCCACAGTACAGTGAAGATTGCTGCAACCTGACCAATATCCAATATGCCAGAATGTGTAAAACAAAACCTGCTAGAGGAAAGGGTTATACTGCTGGGGCATCCTGTATCACATCAGTTCGGATGAGTGATATTGAAGCCAAAGTAAATTTGGATACAGGGGCATTTTGCACTTGTGTGGGCAAAGATTATCTCCAAATTATACTTCCTGAATGGAAAAACCCTCTATTACCAATAGAAGGTGTACAATTCAGTAGTGCCAGTAACAATATGTACCCCCTGGGCATATTGGACACTAATATTGTATTCCCACATCCAGCAGGAAGTGTAAGAATGAAAACTGAGATTGTAGTAATGGATAATTGCACATCTCAGCACATCATTCTTGGAAATGATTACTTAAATATTTATGGTATTGATATAAATAACCATAAGGACAGATATTTCACAATTGGAGATAACAAGAGACAAAAATTTGCTTTCTCCAATATGCCAAAACAGATATCTGTAGTATCTTCTGTCAAGGATACTTACAAAGATGAATTTGTGACTAATAAACTTGTTGAAGCACAAATTAATCAATAATTGTCACCAAAGATGAGGAATGAGCTTATTAATGTGTTATACACATATAAAAATGCATTTGCCTCTGATAATGAACCATTAGGCGCTATAAGAGGACATGAAGTTGATATTACTCTTAATATTGACAGACCATATCCTCCAGTACTTAGAAGACCAGCTTATCCAGCCAGTCCCAGAGCTAGAGAAGCCTTGGAAAAACATATCCAAGAGTTGATCCAACTTGGTGTGCTAAGGAAAGTAGGCCATAATGAGGAAGTTGAAGTGACAACACCTGTTATTATTGCATGGCATAATGATAAGTCAAGAATGGTGGGAGACTTCAGAGTATTGAGCACCTACACAGTTCCAGATAGGTATCCAATACCTAGAATTCAAGAAACCTTGACTCAATTGTCTAAAGCCAAGTATATAACATCAATGGATGCATTGAAAGGCTTCCATCAAAATGTTTTGACGCCCAAAGCTAAGAAATTTCTTAGAGTTATCACTCACTGTGGTATTTTTGAGTATCTTAGAATGCCATTTGGCATTAAAAATGCTCCATCCCATTATCAAAGGATGATGAACACCATCTTTCCTAAAGAATTGTCTGAAGGATGGCTTATCATTCATATTGATGATATTATCATATGTTCTGATTCATGGTCTTTGCACCTTGAAAGACTTGCATGAGTACTTCATAAAGTTGCAGAAGTGAACATGAAAATTTCACTTAAGAAATGCAACTTTGTTTTTGAAGAACTCAAAGCATTAGGACATATTGTTTCTGGTTTAAGCTTGGGTATTGACAAAAACAAAGTAGCAGCAGTGTTACTTAAACCAATACCCCAGAATAAAAAAGAAATGATGTCTTTTATTGGGTTTGCCAGTTACTATAGGCAACACCTGAAAGACTTTGCAATTCTAGCCAAGTCACTTTATAGAATCTGTGATCAACAGACTGTATTTGAGATGACACAAGAGAGAATTAAAGCTTATGAGAAGATAAGGAAAGCCCTTACAGAAGAACCTTTACTCCTTATGCCTGACTGGAATATTCCTTTTAAGTTGTACATTGATTCATGTGGAGATGGATTAGGGGCAGCCCTACATCAAGTCCAAATTATTGATGACAAACCTACAGAAGGACCAGTTTGTTATATCTCAAGACAAATCAAACCAACAGAAGCCAGATATGGTGCAAGCCAAATGGAGTGCTTATGTTTGGTATGGGCACTTGAGAAACTACACTATTATCTTGATGGCAGTGTTTTTGAAGTGATAACTGACTGTAATGCCGTAAAATCACTTCTTAACATGAAAACTCCCAACAGACATATGTTGAGATGGCAAATAGCCATTCAAGAATATAGAGGAAACATGACTATAGTTCATAAAGCAGGAAACATTCACAAGAATGCTGATGGACTTAGTAGATGGGCTTTAGCCAACACTCCTGATAACCTAGCTTATGTAACTTTGGAAGCTGAACCACAGATTCCAATTGAAGGAATTAACATAACTGATATTGGGACTGAATTCTTTGAAGTAAGAGAATCTTATAAACAAGACAAGAATTGCCATATCTTGACTTCTTTATTAGATAAAGACTGCAAAGATACATCTTTAGTTAATGCACTTGATGAAGTTTGGAAAAATTCCTATTCTGAACGAAGATTTCACTTGTTTGATGGGATTATTTACCATAGAACAAAAACATTCTTGTGTGATGACACTGTGTAGTAGATTGCTTATCAATACCATTCTTCATGAATGTCATGATAGTATCTACTCTGGACACCTGTCAGAAGACAGAGCACTTGAAAAAGTGAAGAACTGTGCATGGTGGCCATCTTGGAGGAAAGAAACCATTGAATATTGCCATACCTGTGATAGATTCCAGAAAGCAAACAGGAGCACAGGCAAGAAATTTGGATTAATGATCCATATTCAAGAACCAAAATCCCCTTGGGAAGTTGTTCACATGGATTGGGTCACAGCACTTCCTCCAAGTGGTGACAAAAGTTATATTGCTTGTTTAGTCATTGTAGACAGATATAGCAAAACTCCCATATTCTTACCATGTCATAAAGATGACACTGCTATGGATACAGCTCTTCTTTTATAGAGTAGAGTTATTTCTCATACAGGGTTATTTAAGAATATCATAAGTGACAGAGATCCCAAGTTCACATCTGCACTTTGGACCAATCTTCATAGATTGTTTGGGACTAAGTTATCATTCTCTACAGCATATCACCCTCAAACAGATGGGCTAGCAGAGAGGATGATTCAAACTTTAGAAGACATGATCAGGAGATTTTGTGCTTGTGGATTAGAATTCAAAGACTCAAATGGCTTTACCCATGACTGGTGCACTCTGATACCTGCACTAGAATTGGCATACAAGACATCAGTCCATTCTTCCACAGCACAAACCCCTGCTATGTTAGAAAAAGGATGGAATCCAAGACTCCCAGCAGACACACTGAGGAAAGACTTGATTGACATTCATCCTACAGCTTCCAGCTTCAAGATAATGCTTGATAAAGTAAAACACCATGCAAAACAAAGTATGGATGATGCTTTTGATTATGCAAAACAGAAGTGGGACAAGAGTCATAAAGTACCAGACTTCAAAGTAGGGGACTTAGTTCTAGTTTCAACCTTGAATTTTAATAATATCAAAGGCCCAAAGAAACTTAAAGATTCTTATGTAGGACCTTTTGTTATTGGTGCTTTACATGGAACCAATGCAGTTCAAGTGGAATTGAGTGGTGAATTGGAAAATAAACACCCCACATTTCCAATCAGCTTGATAAAGCCTTATCAACCAACTGACAAAGAATTGTTTCCTTTAAGAAACCCAACTCCTTTAACTGTACCACTTGTGGGACAGAATGAAGACAAAAAGATAAAGAAAGTCATCAAACAAAGGAGACTTAGGGGTAAAAATCAAAGAGAATATCTTGTCAGATATAGAAATCCAGTACATGAAGATTAATGGATGGCAGAATCAGAAATACCTGACTCAGATAAACTCTTAACAAGATTTAGACATGAAAGAAGGCCACAAGCCTGAATATGTCTATAAATGTGCTTTAAATTACTTGATCTGAGTAATGTGAAGAGGTTGGACAGTGGACATTAAACCCCCCTTGGGGCCTTATTCTTTTATTACTAATAAAATTGTAGTACAATTTTATTTCTTGGTGGGAGGGAATGTGAGCCTTGAGGTATATTTTACATACCCAAATAGGCCACAATTATCTTAAAAAGAAATTTTGAATTATGCAAAACTCATAAGTCATGCATATATCCAAAATTTATCATTTTCAATTTCAGAAAAGATAAATAACTTTTTATTGAGTAAGTAAATCCATGGATTTAAGACCAGATTTGGATTCTACACAAAAATTCACCTAGGGTAAACCCATAGAGTGAATAAGCTCAATTTAAGTATTTGAGGTGGTGAAATGGAAAATACTTCAATACCACATCATCAATACCACATAAAAGATCCTTGAAAATTTTTGTTTTTCTTGATTTTTAGCCAAAATAATGGGAAAGTGGGAAATCCCATGTTACATATACACTAAGAATAGTGTTATGCATGTTTTTAGCACTTAATATTATGGTATTCTTACATGGACTTTTGGTACACCCATAGTGGATATCTCACTTTAAGCTTAAATTACTATTTTGACGTAAAAATTAGGCAAGGGGGACAAAAGACATCAAAGAGAGCCAGGGTACCCAACTTCTGAGGCCTCAGAGGCGTGGATAGCTCCAGAGCATGGATCCATGGCTCATCTTGGCCCAATTGGTAAACTAAAACTCTTTGGGAACTTGGTTACCAAGTTACACCTACTGTAATCACAAGAAAATAGCAAATAACCTGCTATTTTGACGTGCCAAGGAGGTAATGAGCTACTTAGACTCCTGTAACCACGTCAATTCTTGATGACTTTCCATGACTAGACCCTAAAAGAGTAATTAAAACCCTTTTGGGATTCATATTCATTGATTTACCTCATAGCAACCAGCAAAATACTGCTATTTGCAATTCTATGTAGAAATGAGGTAAAAACTTCAAAAATTCATTAAAAATACGATTCTTAATGAATCTTTCTGAAACTTTCAGGACCAATGAGGAACTGTATTATATATGGTACAACCAAAAAGAATTACAGTTTCATTAGTAAAATTAAAAGTTTTACCTACAGTCCATTTTTGACCATTCTACGTGAAACACTGAATCTTCAAAAATTCACAGTAATTAAATTCTGTGATGAAATTGGCAATAACATTGATAACTTTGAGAAATCAATGATTATTTTAGAATAAAAGAAGATTTACTGTTGTTACTCCTTTTATTCTTAACCATATTGGGGTTGGTAGTCACGTAAAAGCATCAATTAAGTAATTATGATAATCTTACGTGACAACAGATGATGCAATCATTAATCCAAAAAGGGTTTATTGTTTTCTCACTCACTGGTTTTTCAGTTTGCTCCATGGCACGCCTCTGTGAGCTGTTGTTGACTTGAAAGAAGCCTATTCTTGCTGTTTTTTCCGTATCATCATCTTATCAATTTATTAAATCATTATTACCAAAAAGTAAGTATTAGTTAAAGCTATTCTTAAGTGTTTTAAATCTTACCAAATCATCCAGAAAGACGTGAAATCCTAGAATCCAACTATATATTGTTGTAATACTGTTATAAATCCTTTTGATCCCTTAAATCCACAATTCCACATCAAATTTCTCTACTTTTATCTATCAATAAGTTCTTTGGAGTATTAGTGAGTCATTTATCTTTAATTCTTAAAGTTTTTCTCTAGTAATAGTTTTATTCAAGAATTATCTTTATAATTATTCTTGTAAAAGATAATTATATATTAAAATAATTTCATTATTTTAATAAAGAAGTTTTTATTATTAAATTCTTCTTGTAATTGATTCTTGTAGACAATTACTGCTCACAGTTATAATCACTAGTAGTGTATAACACGTGAAAGAAATAATTTTATAATTATTTAATTGTGGTTATAATAATTTTTACTATTATATTTCATAAGAACAGACATAGTACTGTTGATTAATAGTAATATTATCATCAGTTTCATAGTCACATCTTACAGGTTGAAACAGTGGACTTGGACTTGTTTGTGGTTGGCTCTTCTATTCTTTTATTCTTATTCTTTTGTTGCTGCTTTCTTATATTCATTCTTTTAGTAATTCATTTTTAACACTCTTAAGTGTATCCTTTCTTACCATATCTTTGAGCCCTCCATGAGTGAGTCCCAGTCAACTGAGTGCCAGGCCCTCTTCACTTTGAAGAACGCCTGTGACATTAAATTAACTAGCTCATATTAATTCTTTCTTTTCATTCTTTGATAATCATTTATCTCATTCATCAATTATGACTTTTTAATGATCTTATGATTCTTAATTATTATGATTTTCTCTCTCATCAATTTTCATCTCATTCATTTCATTTATATGAAAATTGATTCTTTCTTATTTCTTAATCATTGCTGACCATTTCATCACTTCATTTTATTTTTATCAAATCAATTTTTTCTGTGTTCTCATTCAGGTCTTATTTAGGAATTACTGATTTGTTCAATTGATTGGATTATTCATTGGGTTTCATTGGGTTTATTGATTCAGAGATTCAGGATTTTCTTTTGTATTGGATTTATTGACTTTGAATTTGCAAGATGTTTTATTGATCCTCAAAAATCGATTTGATGATTGATTGATTTTGACTCATCAAGATATTTGAATTGATTGATTGATTCCTCAATACCTTGATTTCAGATTGAAGACACTGATTTATTGATTGATTGATTATTGATTGAATATTGATTGACTTTTGATTTACTCAAGATTATTGATATTTGATTCAAATTTGATTTATTGTTAATTATTGATTGCATTTACTTATTGTTGATTGAAGCTGATTTCACCTCAAGAATTGGACTGATTCCTCAAGACTCATCAAGATTTTCTTGTGATTGATTTGGCCAAGTTTTGATTTCTGTTCTCAATACCATCAAGTCTCTTTTATTCAACTTCTGTTCATAATGCCAGTTCAGCATAGTCCCCCAGCAAAGAACACTAGATCCCAAACAATTGCAGCTGTTCTCACTCCTACAGCAAGGGCTCCTCTTGACCGCACACCATCAGTTCATCAACTGAGTGCAAACTTGAACAGAGGACCACCAATGAAGGAGCAGCACCCTCAAGAAGAGGTGGAATGAAATTTAGAAGATCAAGATCCTTTTCTGGACTTTTGGGTGGCTACCCTGGCATGACTGAAGGTGCAAGAGCAAGATTAGGGGAAGTTGAAGATGAAGAGGGGGAAGAGTCTGGGGAGACTGAAGTGGCAGATGCCTTGGCAAATTCTCCAGAGGTGCCTCAGCGTTCTAATCTAGCCCTTTCTAGTCAACCTCTTGTCTCCCAAACTGATCCAAGTCTCCTCAAGATGATGGAGCAGATGACTCAATTCATGGGGCAACTCACTGAAGCAGTTGCTCCCAGGGACAATTCCAAAGTCCCTGCTTTCAAGACTCCATCCATGAAGGCACCTAATTCTTTCAATGGTACTCAAGCTCATAAATTGAGAGGATTTATCCAATCCTGTCAATTAATCTTCCATAATGATCCAGCAAATTTCTTCTCTGACAGGAAGAAAGTTCTTTACTCAACTTCTTTTCTCACTGGTAGAGCTGGAAAGTGGATGGAACCCTATCTCTCAAATATTTCCAATGAAGACCCTTCCTACCTCCTCAATAATTGGCCATTATTTGAATCTCAATTATTCACTCTGTTTGTTGATCCCAAGGAAGTCAGGAAAGCTGAACAAGAGTTGGACAATGTGAGGATGAAGGAAAGTGGTCATTTATCCTTGTACATTGCAGATTTCAGAAGCTTAATGTCAAGAATTGGAGATTGGGGTGAAAGAGCTTATATCCATGTTTACAGAAGAGGATTGGAATCAATATTATTGGAGCAGTTGGCTTCCCACCCTGGAACATTTGACACTCTTCAAGAACTTATGGATGTCACTTTAGAATTAGACACAAGATTTCATGAGAGGCAAAAGGAAAAGGGTGGCAATCAAGAGAAGAAGCCTCCAGTCAATGGATCCAATCAATCTGGGCCTCCTCAAAACTCATCTTCAAAGAGGCCTCACCAGAAGAAGTGCAAGAAGGGAAAGCAGTTCCAATGTTCAAAGGACAAGCCTCATGCTGCTCTCCTCAATAAGGACAATAAATTAATTGGTTCTGAAAAGGAGAGGAGGATTAAAGAGGGGTTGTGTACTTATAGTGGTGGAAAGCACCCAATTGAAAAATGCTTTAAGAGACCTCAGAACAAGCCTGGGTCATCATCAAGAGGCTTCCCTAGCGACCAGGGAAAAGCCTGAGTGGGGATCATGATGTGTTGAATGGTTCTCACTTATTTCCTTCAAGAGCACAATTTTGCACTCTGAATACTATTGTCAAGAAATCTTTAAAATTTCTTATTTTCTCTTCTGTCTCTGATATTTTTTATAGTATTCTCCTTGATTCTGGTGTTACAAACTCCTTTACTGCAAAGAATTTTGTTCTCAAGTACTCATTGACTCTGTAAGAGCTCCCTGAAGAGATTCCTCTTTTCATTCTTGATTCTAATGAATCCCCTGCCTTGTTCATCACTCATTATACTATGTGGGTAGTTGACTTGCCTTCCTTCCCAAGGTTTGAATGGGACTTCTTTATGATAGATTCACCCAAGGGAGAAGACCTGATATTGGGCTATGATTCCCTTTACAATTTTAATTGCATTATTGATTGGAAAAATGGATTGATCACCTATGATTCTAGTAATAAGGATTCTGGTGGTATTATTCCTTCTACTAGTAAGACTTAGCCACTGCTGTCAACAGTGTTTCTCTGGTTGGTGAACTTAAGACACCTCCCCTTCCTTCTTCTGTCCATACCCCTTCCATCATTCCCTCTCAGTCATTACTTCCATTAAGAGATGAAGTCTTCAAAGAGATAAAGGATGTTGGAGAAGATTTTGCCATATCTTCACTCCATCTCTTTCAAGGGGACATGGAACTTCCTCCTTTATCTTTTCATGCCACCCTGGAGGAGCAGTGGGATGAGGAGGAAGAGCCAGAGGAAATTGAAACTTTGTTGAAGGTAGTCCCTCCTGCTTATCACCAATATTTGGATGTATTCTCCAAGGTGAAATCAGAGAAACTTTCTCCACACTGCGCCTGTGATCACCATATCGAATTGGAGGGTCGTGTACCTCCAATTGGTGTTATCTATTCATTATCAAATCAAGAGTAAGGAACACTACGGTCCTACATTTCAGAGAATGTAGAGAAAGGTTTCATTAGGTCAAGCTCCTCTTTAACAGTAGCACCTGTCCTTTTTGTTAAGAAAAAGGATGGAGGTCTTTGTTTGTGTGTTGATTACCGCAAACTTAATGCTGGTACTAGGAAGAACAGGTACCCTGTTCCTCCTATGAGCCAGCTCCTTACCATATTCAATGGTTCCACTATCTTCTCCAAGATAGACTCGCGTGGTGCATATAACATTCTGAGAATCAAAGAGGGGATGAGCACTTAACTTCCTTTACAGCCAAATATGGTAGTTATGAGTATTTGGTAATGCCATTTGGTTTGACCAATACTCCTGCTTCTTTCCAGAATCTAGTAAATGATATCTTTTCAGATTTGTTGGATGTGTTTGTTGTGGTTTATTTCGATGATATTATGGTCTTTTCCAGTTCTGAGGAGGAACACCTCAAACATGTGGTCTCTGTCCTCCAAAGACTGAGAGACAATAATTTGTTTTCCAAAGCCTCCAAGTGTGTATTCCATGCCTCAAGTGTGGAATACTTGGGCTATGTTGATTCAAGTGATGGCCTCAAGATGGTGTCACAATGCTGTCTGCCAGACCTCAGCAAAGGGAACTCTTGCCAAAAAGGCTATTAAACCAGTTGAAAGACCAATTAATACTGGCAGGTTGTAGATCATATTCCACCATGTGAGAGTACCCCCGGGTTTAGGGAACTGTGTCCCAAAGTGCATTTAGCTGATGGTATTACCCATGTCATCCTCATGGAGTTACATTAGTCAAAACAGGAGCCTAAAAGGAACCCCCAAGGGGCGGAACCCTTGTACGCCAATGGAGCAGAATACCCTGCAATTTTTGGTTGTTTGATTGAGACCTCCTCTTGTCTCCAACTGGAATAGAAACCATGACGTTGGTAACTGGTTTATTGTCACAATGCTGTCTGCCAGACCTCAGCAAAGGGAACTCTTGCCAAAAAGGCTATTAAACCGGTTGAAAGACCAATTAATACTGGCAAGCTGTAGATCACATTCCACCATGTTACAGATGGATTCTTCAAAGGTTCAGCAAATCCTCAATTGGCCTCAGCCCAAAAACATCAAGTCCCTTTAATGTTTTCTTGGCTTTGCCAATTTTTATTGTTGTTTCATTAAAAAATATTCTAAAAAAATCCCTCCTCTCACTTCCCTCCCTAAAAAAGATTCTCCATTCATATTCAATGAGGAAGCTCTTAGTCAGTTTCAAGCACTCAAATAAGCTTTCACCTCTGCTCCTATCCTATCTCACTTCAATCCTTCTCTACCTACTATAGTAGAGACTGATGCTTCTGATTATGCTTTGGGTGCTGTACTGAGCCAGGTGAATGACTCAGGAAAGCATCCCATTGCATTTGATAGTGGCAAGCTTCTCCCAGCTGAACTGAACTATGAAATTCATGACAAGGAACTCCTTAGCATAGCTTGGGCTCTCAAGCGCTGGAGAGCATTTCTTCTCTCTCTTTCCAATTCTTTTGAGGTCTTGACAGACCACTCTTCCTTGCAGTATTTTATGTCTTCCAAAGTTCTTACTTGTCGTCAGGCCCATTGGGCTGAATTCCCACCAGGGCTAATCTCGCGTCAATCGTCGGCAATTGACTTCACGTGGCACCACTGTCAGTATAAAATCTTGCTTCAGTTGCGTTAGTGTCACTTTATAGTCACTGGATTTAGTGGGTCACGCCACGTCAGCGTCAAGACAACGTCAATCGTCACATGTGTCACATGAGAATGTCACTCAAAGCCCAAACCCATTTCAACACTATTCACAATGTTCAGGTTATTTCATCTCATTGGCTTCCGCATCCCCACCTAATCCGCCCTGATGATTCACATGCTTATGAGCCCGCACCGCCCTCCAGATGAGACTCCAACACTGCCCCCCATCTCCGTCCTCACCACTCCTTATGCTTTCACACCCCTGCCCATACCATCTTTATGCTCACGTGGTGCACTCCCGACATCACTTATCCTTACGCTCCCTCAAGTGCCCTCCCGATATGCTCCCGACACTGCTTACGATCCTTACGCTCGCGGAGTGCACTCCCGACACCAATTATCCTTACGCTTGTGTAGTGCCCTCCCGACATGCTCCCGACACTGCTTATCCTTACGCTCGTGTAGTGCCCTCCCGACACTGCTTACCATCCTTACGCTTCCAGAGTGCACTCCCGACATGACTTATCCTTACGCTTCCGTACTACATCCATAGTGTACGGTGGCTTGTTGGCGTACACGATGAACGCGATTGCCGAAATATGCTGAGTGGCCTTCTCTGCCAACAGGACCTAAGGGGAAATTGGTCAGTATATTCACAATGTTGTGGTTAGGGTTTAAATCATGAGACTCACAAATGAAAACCTAATAAGTAGACTATTTAAGACAAGAATTGTGTCTCCTGTTTCTCCGACAAAACCATTTTATTTCATATCATTCAAATGGAACACTTTGCTTATTCCTTACCTCATGAGCGTTGAATAGTTCAAAAGTTGACTTTAGTAGGTTTCTCACTAGTCAACTTTATTCAATGTCTCACAGGGAAGTGATTTCATTTGCATGATATGAAATAATTTGCAACACATCGCCACCTTCAATTTCCCAACAAATGGCATTTTGCAAATGCGATTATTTTACTTCCACCTTTTTTCTTCAATTTGGATCTTTTTATTCAAAAATTTTCAAACAAGTTATCAATAAACTCGTCACCATCTATTTGCTTAATAAACTACCTCCGCTATGGCCCAAACCCCGGGAAATTCAACTGAATTTAATGAACAACCAACTTCAGCCCCAGAGAGTGGAAGTGAATTCTCTGATATCGCCAGTAGTCGTGAATCAGGAATTGAAGTAGAGAGCCAGTCTCATGAAGATAATCAAGATCCACCAGTTCTTCCAGAATGGGAGTATGCATCCATCTTGAATATTTCTAATCTCCCAAAACCTGATATTGTGTCATAGCCTTTATTTCAGGTCAGCCTCCAAGCTCTCAGAAACCGAATTTTAAAAGTTATGAGAAGGAAAAGACTGTTGAACCTTTTGCACCAACAGAAGATGATGGGCAAGATGATGTAATTTTCAGTGGGGAGGTGGAAATTATGTCCAAGGAACAATTTGTCTCCAACATTGCTCAAACAATTCCAAGGCTCGAAAAAATACAAAATGATAGTAAAATTCCTGATTATGTGCATCAAAAGATTGCTGAAGCCATGAGCCTGCTCAAAATGGATTTGAACCGTTATTCCATTACTAATTCAAAACAAAGTTGATAAAAATAGCTTCTTACAATATATGGGCAGGTGTGGAGGTGGGAGAATCTCTACCTGAAGGATCTTGAGTCGTCATTGGATTTCCAGGCAAAGGACCAAATATACATGAAACCAAAAAAACAAACAAAAAACGCCGTACCTTTGAAGCCGAAAATGATTCTCGCGATAAAGGTAATGAGATTATCAATGTTGAAGGGGACCATATTGATAATCAACCTCCGCATACTGAACCCCCCCAATACTCAATGAAACAATCCATGATGAACCTCCACATACTGAAAGCCCCCCGATACCCAATGAAACAATGCATGATGCAACCCCTCCCGCCTCTCCTCGGAATATTCAAGCCTTTCAAGAAAGGGAAACAATTAAACATGATACAATGGGACGAGATATGACTGATATAGTTCTTGGCCCTGAGCCCAAAGTGTCATCATCTGCTAATTTTCAAGGAATATTTTTATCCCACATGGAAGAGTTTGCAGGTATTTTGAATTATCATTCCAATATTACTCAACAATCATGGAAAAGGGGGCTTGATAATATCAATAGTATTTACAAAAATTGATGGGACAATTTACCAACAAAAGATGCTCATACATTCCTGCCTGTTGGTATTAAGGTGATCAGTAACCGAGAGCTTAAAATGTCGGCCTGGCTGGAGGACCTTGAGATGGCAGGTGAGTTTTATCTTTGTGCATGATACATGTTTATTGGCTGTTGACTGGTGATATAAATTGCAATATACAGGGTTAGATTTTTTTAAGCCAACCAACACAGAAGCGTTTTTTGATCACAACATTTGGAATCTCAAATTGATGAAGGAATCAGCTAAACCTCCAGAGAATCTCCCAAAATCTGAACACTCCTTCTTCAAAATGTTTCAGAGCCTTCTTTACCCCGCCAATCCAGTTAAGCATTTTTGGGCAAATGTTATGTTTGAATCCATTAGTTTAGTCTCATACGATATGATTGCACCCAAACCATATGTTGCACCAACATCGAATTCGACCGATCCTCTTGGACTCGAATGGGGGGCAGTTGAATACCTTGCCTCATGCTTGAGTAAATTGAAGCAACGTGCACCCCAACTCAGCATTGAAGGTGGCGGGGCTGACAATGAGATATCCACAAAGCCGCACAAGAACCTGGAGGATCTAATGGATACAGTTATCCATTTGATGATTGCATACAACATGGTACGTGCACATAAAAAGGTTGAAGTTAATGGCATCAAAGGCAAACTCACAAACTCAAAAAAAAATGAGGCCATCAAAGATCTTTTGGCGTGTCACAAGAATCTCGGAATAAATTGAATTTGCTATGGTATATTAGCAGCATTCTGTGCGGCGGGGGTTCATGGTTTGATGGTATGCTCAGATGACTGGAGAACAAGCTCAGTTAAAGGGGCTTTATCACTAATTGACATTTCCGTAAAACTTTCAGAGGGTAAAAATCTAGTGGAGCCAGTGTGGCTACATACTAATAAGTGTTGAAAATAGATCAGAAGTGTTGAAATCAGATCAGAAAGGAAAATAAATCTAATTTAACCAAATCATTTAGTAAGAAGAAATTAAGTTTGTTCAATTCATGTGATAAGATCACAGTGATCTTATCATGTGAATAGATCTATTAACGTATATATAAGGACCGCGTTGGAGGAAAAAAACAATCAATATCTATCCGATATTCTATTCTAATCTCGTATCCCATTTCTATTTCGTATTTCTAATCGTATTTTGTTTCTCATCAAAAACAAAGTTTAGTTTAGACTGAAACTAAGGTAGACAACATATCGTACATCCTATTGTTATCCCTATTAGTAAACTAACTCATTTATTCAGACAGCTCACTCTGAAGAGCTGTTGCCCGTCTGTTTCTTTCCAATGTAAGAAGGAGTTTAAGTAGACTGTTGAGGTACATATCATTCATTTTATTGAGCCATTGCACACTCATTAATCACGAATTTGTTAATTAGTATACAGTAGCACAAACCGACAATAGAGACTTAGTCAGCTGATCCATATATATATATACATATATCTAATTACCATCAGGTTAATCTCTCTGTTCTCTATAACGTATTAAACTATGAACTAATGTCTAGAACTTGTTAGTTATTGCTACTGGTTAATTTTTATCGCAATAGAAAGACACTATTAACTAAACTCTTGCATGGTAGCAAGAGTTAGTTGCTTCTATCTGCGATAAGAGCCAGAGTCAAAACACAGGTATCAGCTACACTATGTCGAATCCATCCTCTGCCCATCCATCGAACATAACACAAACCACTGAAGACGACTATTCAGATTCAGGGTCACTGAAAGTCAAGGTAAACCAACTAACCCAAACAAACTGGGTGCAGTGGAAATGCCATATGACAAACTACCTAAATGGATGCGGCTATGGATGCCTGTTTTGTGCACCATCTGAAAAAGAGAAGGCTACGACAAAATACCAACGCAAAAACAGCGCTGGACTGGCCATTCTCTGGACGACAGTCAGTGAAGAACTTCAAGGCATTCTCCTTGAGAATGACGAATTGTTTCTCACCGCCTGGAATGCTCTGGGAGATGCGTGTGGAAAAAACTCAACAGTTACCATCTGTCGAGCATTAACTCGACTCACCTCACTTATGTATGAACCAGGATCCTCTCTTGATAGTCACATAGACTTATTTCTAAAGCTATACGCAAGTTATAAGTCACTGGTTGGAAGCTCCAGCACTAAAATGGAGCTAAGCAAGGAGATGGCTGCTGCCTTCTTCCTTCAAAGCTTAGATCAAGATCGAGACCTAAGCAGCCTGGTTCAAAATCTCTATGATGTTCAACCCTTTGACGTCACAACAATCACCAAGAGAGTTGCGCTGGAACAGTCCAGACGTGACAATGTTGCCACTGAAGCATTGTTTACCAACAATAGAACACCGACAAATCAAGGAAATTCAAAGAAACCAAGTGGTAATAACACATCGAATTCACCAACAACTCAAGGTGAAGGTGACAATAAGAAGAGACAGCATTACAAAAAAAAGAGGAGAGAAAGAATGGGAAATCAGACTGAGAGCGTGTCCAAGCGATTGGAAAAGTTAGAAAAGCTACTACTGAATAATTCACTGACCACTTCTGCTAATGCCGTGACGACCAGACCAAGTTTAGATCAAAGTCCAGAAAAGGAACACTGCTCATCAGACAGTGATGCATATTACCTTTTGCTAGAAAACATATTCGCTACCGATTATCAAGATAGACAAACACTATATCTCGATACGGGATGTGGGCGCTCAGTAGTCAACAATCTTGCATTACTATCAAATGTCATTAGTGTGAAAAAGAATATCAGAACCTTTGGGAGTCCTGTCGAAATAACCCATCAAGGAACAATGAACTTATATGGGTATCACATAGCCCCAGTGTCCTTTGCACCAAAGGGACCTGTAAATCTCATATCCGTATCGCAGCTAGTGGATCATGGTATTGGGCCACACTACAAAAACGACAACTTCCTGATAAAGCAAGGAAATTCAATCGTTGCCGCATTTACAAGAGATGGAAATCTGTATTCAAATCGAAATCAACCTCAAGTAAATCTGGCAGATACCATCGAAGGAAGAGACTGGCACGTCCTGATGGGACACCCGAGTGACAAGTATCTGGAAAGTCTGCTCACTAAATTATGTATATCTGAACCATTCACATCGTCAAAGGACTGTGAAGTATGCTCAAAGGCTAAGATCCAAAGAAAACCACACAAAAGCACATTGCCTCAAACAAGCTCACCGTTTTTTAAAATCCACTCAGACACCCTTGAAATATCCCCAGTAACACGCAAGGGATATAGATATGTCTTAGTACTAATAGATGACTACATGAGGTTTAATCGCATTTATCTACTGAACAGCAAAGACCAATCAGAAAACATGATCATTTCTTATTTCACTGAGATAAAGAACAAGTTGAATATGACCCCAGCTTATTTTCACTAAGATCGTGGTGGAGAATTCACATCTGCTAGGTTAAAACGCTACTTTCTCCAGTCAGGAACGTCAATCAAACAAGGTGCTCCTAATTCACCACAAACCAATGGAGTCGCCGAGCAATTTAATAAAACGCTACTGTCCAAGATACGATGCCTACTGTGTCAATCCAACATTCCCATAACATACTGGGATGAGGCAGCACGACATGCCTCGTGGTTACTCAATCACACTCCTCACCGTTTCCTGAATTTTCGCACCCCATTGAGCATGCTTAAAGAGCATAGCATGTGGCTTGAGCCAGAACTAGACTACCTTAAGTTAATACCATTCGGGCACAAAGTTCATGTGCTTAAACTCACTAACACATCAAAGGTAGCAGACAAAACAACAACACTCCGTGCGCTAACTCATGAGCAGTACTCAGATGCTATGAGGTTCCTAGAAATTGAGTCAGGGAAAATAATCATAAGTCGCGACTTCATTGTCCCATCCAGTATTAGATCAAGCAAACCACACAAGCAGATGGAAACCCTACCCAACGAAGTGGGAGGACAGCAGTACTGTAGCTTACAGCTACCCTTACCTAAGTCACTGTCACAATGCTGTCTGCCAGACCTCAGCAAAGGGAACTCTTGCCGAAAAGGCTATTAAACCGGTTGAAAGACCGATTAATACTGGCAAGTTGTAGATCACATTCCACCATGTGACAGTACCCCCGGGTTTAGAGCACTGCGTCCCGAAGTGCATGTAACTGATGGTATTACCCATGTCACCCTCATGGAGCTACATTAGTCACAACAGGAGCCTACAAGGAACCCCCAAGGGGCGGAACCCTTGTATGCCAATGGAGCGGAAAACCCAGCAATTTCTGGTTGTTTGATTGAGACCTCCTCTTGTCTCCAACCGGAATTGAACCCATGACGTTGGTAACCGGTTTATTGTCACAATGCTGTCTGCCAGACCTCAGCAAAGGGAACTCTTGCCGAAAAGGCTATTAAACTGGTTGAAAGACCAATTAATACTGGCAAGTTGTAGATCACATTCCACCATGTGACAGTCACCAAACTCGTCTGACAGGAATACGGACAACTTAACTGTTACATCTAGTGAAGTGGATCCAGAACCAGTTACTAGAACCCAGAGATCGCAAGTGAAAGGATGGGATTATGTTCCGCACTATGACACTGCCCCTCAAAACATTAGCAGTAATATTGACGAACAAAATATAGTCAAAAACTCACGTCGATCAACCAGAAGGAGCAACAAAGCCCTCCTCACGGATGTGGTACCATATTCCAAGGCAGTGGGAGACACACAGGAAAAGGAAAAATGGCAGAATGCGATGAACGCGGAATTTAGCTCTCTAATGCAACACAACACTGGACACCTAGTGCCTTACCCAAAGGATGGTTCCAAAGTGATCGGTGGCATGTGGCGGTTGACTAAGAAGAGAAATGAGTTTGGCGAAGTATACCGTTATAAGGCAAGGTGGGTGGTGCTTGGAAACCACCAGATACACATGCTCCACTACTTTGACACATGGTCATCAGTAGGTCAAAACGAGACGTTCAAGATACTGCTGTCTATGGTAGTGAATTTCAACTTTATAGCCTACCAATTTGATGTAGAGACAGCATTTCTGCATGGTGACATGGATGCGGTTGTCTACGTTAAGCAAGTGAAAGGATTTGAAGCCCCAGGCAAAGAAAATTGGGTATGGTTGCTGAATCGATCTCTGTATGGTACTAGACAAGCCCCTAGGATGTGGAAGGTAAAATTCACCAAGACACTCAATGAGCTCAATATGTTCAGTGCTCAATTTGATGACTCGCTATTCATAAATAAGGAAAAGACACTTTTCCTTCACTTACATGTTGACGATGGGTTCCTAATATCGCAACAAGAAGCAGAAATAAAAACCTTTTTGAACCAACTTACCAAGGCCTTCACACTAAAAACAAAGCGCTATCCAACACAGCATCTGGGCTATAAGATAGACTGGCTAAAGAATGGAAGTCTGTTTTTTTCTCAAGAACCGTTTGCAAGAAAGATACTACAACAATTTGATATGAACGACTGTCGACCAGTCAAAACACCTTGTAATGGCAACTTTGCTGTGATCATCAATGAGGAATCCAAGTTGTTTGATAAAACTATGTACCAGCGAGCAATCGGATATTTAAATTACCTGTCTCAACATACGAGACCAGACCTAGTGTACACAGTAAATCAGTTAGCACGATTCTCCACCAAACCCAATGTGAACCATTGGAATGCCCTGAAGCATGTATTTCGATATGTTAAGGGAACTGCTGACTGGGGTATACACTATTGGTCTAGAATCAAGGCTAATGAGTCTAAGCCAGTGTTAGAAGGGTGGGCTGACTCAGACTATGCCAACTGCAGTATTGATCGAAAATCAATCTCAGGTAACATAGTAATGGTGTTTGGTAATCCAATCTCGTGGCTAAGCAAACGGCAGACAATTATTGCCCAGTCTACTACTGAGGCCGAATTTGTGTCAATGAACATTTGCAGTAAACAGCTGCGATGGTTGTCAATGCTGATGGTTAATGATATGAATATTAAAATGAGGAAGCCAGTTCTTTACAACGACAACCCCGGATCAATAACTATTTCTAAACAGGCTACATTAAATCCACAAACCAAGCACATAGAAGTCAGGTATCAATACCTACGACAGCTCGTTCTCAACAATACACTTGAAGTACGACAGGTATCAACTAATGACATGATTGCGGATGTTCTCACGAAACCTATGTCAATCACGAAACTAGATGAGCTGCTACCCCAAATGAATCTAGTAAATCAAGAAGGAGTGTTGAAAATAGATCAGAAGTGTTGAAATCAGATCAGAAAGGAAAATAAATCTAATTTAACCAAATCATTTAGTAAGAAGAAATTAAGTTTGTTCAATTCATGTGATAAGATCACAGTGATCTTATCACGTGAATAGATCTATTAACGTATATATAAGGACCGCGTTGGAGGAAAAAAACAATCAATATATATCCGATATTCTATTCTAATCTCGTATCCCATTTCTATTTCGTATTTCTAATCGTATTTTGTTTCTCATCAAACACGAAGTTTAGTTTAGACTGAAACTAAGGTAGACAACATATCGTACATCCTATTGTTATCCCTATTAGTAAACTAACTCATTTATTCAGACAGCTCACTCTGAAGAGCTGTTGCCCGTCTGTTTCTTTCCAACGTAAGAAGGAGTTTAAGTAGACTGTTGAGGTACATATCATTCATTTTATTGAGCCATTGCACACTCATTGATCACGAATTTGTTAATTAGTATACAGTAGCACAAACCGACAATAGAGACTTAGTCAGCTGATCCATATATATATATACATATATCTAATTACCATCAGGTTAATCTCTCTGTTCTCTATAACGTATTAAACTATGAACTAATGTCTAGAACTTGTTAGTTATTGCTACTGGTTAATTTTTATCGCAATAGAAAGACACTATTAACTAAACTCTTGCAATAAGTATATATGTAATTTACTGAATAAAAGTTTCTTCTCATCCGAGTCTTTTAACCCCACTGTACCTCTTGGATATTAATTTTCACAATGCTTAGTATTAGACTTTGGTGATGCCTGGGTGGCGAAACGTGGTCTTGGTTCAAGTGATGAGGTCACCTTGACTGTACCCAGGTCAGCTAACCTCACCACCAGGATTGACCCATTTTAGATTAGCTTTGTACTAGATAGATTGTAATTGAATTTTGCAAAGTGATTTATTAACTTAATAATCATGACTTCCTATCCTACTACTTCCCGGATGCCACAGTCTGAGTACCAATAGTAATTGTACGGCGGCATGCCTCTGTACATCATTGCAAAGACTACGACAAGACGCAATCTGAGTCAGGCATTGTGCCCGCAAGTAGCACACGCGGGGGCATTGCGGGAAGTCGTGTTTATCACTTCCCGCCAGCCCATAATAGGCCAAAGGTTCCTGTGTCTTTCAAGAGGACTAGGATAGCTAGGGATCCGCAGCAGGATGCATATTGCATTTGCGTGTGCTTGCAATATTCCAAATGGTTGGATTGGAAAGTGATTGCATGGGAACATCAATATTTAAAATTGAATAATGCACTATCCACTTCAATTTTCAGGTTCAGGTATTTGAGATCGCGAATTTGCAAAGGTCAGGTGTGATCTTTCTTTTTAGCCGCAATTAAAAAAGATTCATCAACTGCAATTCAATTTAGGTGATATTAATAAATCAGTAATCATTTGGTTTCATTTCATTTTCTGCTGAAAGCATGCCATTCATGAAAAAAGGAAAAGAGGGTAAAAGGGAGCTCGCGAGAAAGCGTCGGGCTGAGGAAGGAAAGTGTGAGTTGCTCGCTTAATCTCAGTGTATATATATAGATATATATATATGCTTCCACATTTATGTGGCACCCTCATTGGGCCCCATGGAAGCACATTGGCTTTAGTCGGTTCAGATTGTGCCAATGTCATGTGGGCTCCAACAGGGAAGTCAAAGGATGTGTTCCGAAGAAAGCTTGTTGGCAGTATCTGATATCTTGTGTGCTTCAACACATAGTGATCCCTCAACCACTTGGGAATAGTAGCAGATCCCAAAAGTTAAATGAGCGCAAAACGACCCGAATGAATAGGCTGTTTTCCTCCTCTTGCCCAACAGCACAAATATCAATGCCAGTATCAGCAAATATCACCCCAAGTGAAATTTGGAGGGTTGTGGATGTCAATCAGATCAAACACATTCACTTTGGCCGTGTGGCAATTTTCTCTTCAACCGGATTACTCATTGCCCTTGTTGAATTATGACCATTCACAACAATGAGTGAAGTCAAGGTCAATAAATGGGATGAATTATCACAATTCTTATTTCGCGAAAAGAGATTCACCAACCCGATTGCAACCAATGGAGCATTACTGGAGGGATTTATGTTCGCAATTGGGTGGCGCAAATGCAGCACAAAGAATGAACAATTTGGTCTGTATGGAAGTGTCGGGAAAATTGAAAACGCAAAAGATGAATGGCAGAACCGAGGTCCCAATCTTAGCTCGGTGGCTTGCATTCTAGGTCAATCCTTGCGATATGTTGGGGATAATTTATTTGAGAAGATTCAAAATTTCTACAATTCATTGGGGGTTCCGTCTTTTGATCAAGTCAACTATGAAGGCAATATTCCGGCAAATCAGGTTGCATTCGAGTTCGCTTCCGCACTCACTTTCACCATGAATGGATTCAAAAACGCACCTCATGTTGATAAGGATGCATCGCTGTATGCTTTGGGATGGTGGTTTCAAGCTGATAAGGGGACCGGCCAAATTCAAAGAGATGCGTCAAAGCGGTGTACAGGGGGAAGATTGATTTTCCCAAATGAGCATTTTTGAATTGATCTATCCGCATGTCATGGCTCATTCAGGTAGTGTGGGCCAGTAGTACTGTAAGGTTTGACTATGAAACAATAAGTAAAAATTACTAATATTTTACTTATTGTACTATGAATTTCCTTATGAATGAAATAAATAAGATATAAAATAATTATAATAATAAATAATTATTATAATTATGGCGTAAAATTAATTATATTATTAATAAAATATAATAATATAATAAAATAAATATATTAATATAAAATAATTAATATATTTAAAAGCACTTTATTATTGTTACAAACAAATAATAAAGGCGTAAAAAATTGTTTTTTATTAATAAAAAACAATTAATAACAATAATATTACCAATATTATAGCTATAAATTAATATAAATACTATTTATATTAATTAAAGAATTATTAAAATAATAATAAAGAGAAAATTATTATAATAAGAGAAAATAACCTACTTTTAACACTTAATATAATAATTTTGAAATATTTTACGCCAAAAAATATAAATACAACCTTTTCAAATTGTATTTACAATAAAAATAAAGAAAAATTACTAATATTCTTGATTTTTACGTGGAAATGAGTTTTTAGAGAGATTTTTAGCAAAAACAATTAAATAAATGATTTAATCACGTCAAAATAGATGATTATAACAAGGTGGTCTTTGGTCTTTAATAATATAATAGTTTTATATATAAATAATAAAGAAATTACCTTTGATTTAATTGATTTAATGTTTTTGATGTGTCTGAGGGGAAAACAGAGTAAAAAGAGCTCTATTTATAGTAAATACCTCCCTCCTAGAGTCCAACAGGCTTCTAGTAGACGTGTACTGATCATATCCACTGGAATTGATCAATATTTTAAGGTTTGAGGATGATTACATCATGATCAAACCATATTACATCATTATTACACCATTATTTAGAGTTATCACTATAACTCTAAGTTTGCTGACATCAGAGGCTTGGCAGAACCCCAAATTTCGTGGATTTTATTTTTTTTAATCATAAACTAATAGTATTCACCAATTTTATCATTCATATGACTGTTCGACTTAATTTAAGGTTACAGTAGGTGATCATAACTTCTCAATTGAAGCTCAAACTTTGATCTTTAATAACTTCTAATTTTTACACGCTACAGCAATTCAGACAGTGAATTCTGATAGCCTGACATAACCTTATTATGCTGCCAAGATTTTTACATTACATAATCAAAACTCTAATTTTGATGATTTTTCTTGTAACTCATCTTTTCTGTCGAAATTCAATATTTTAAACTTCAAATCATGATTTCAGGGGGTTATACCCTGAATTTAATAATAAAAATTACATCATTCTTCACGAATGAACTAGTAGAATCCAACTGTGTGCTTTCTTTTAATTTTGGACCACTTTCACAACAAAGTGGTCAACAGCTCTGTTGATTTTTATCAATATTTCATCATAGGTTTCAACCTTGTTTATAAATTGTAAAATAAAGTTCATATCTGTGTTCCTACAGTAATTACGTGGTAACTTCATTTTTGGTTCATCACTCTATCTTGTATAGTTTAAGAGATATTAGCTATGATCCTTGAATATATGCGTTGACCAAAAAAGTGCATATATTCAGGTTAATTCCTTAAGTATTAACTTTGGAAATTAGCTCATTGATTTTTTTATGTGTGAATCTTCATGGGGAATCCAATGGTATAATTTATTTCACATGTTGTTCCATTGGTGTTTGAAATAAATAAGGATTTATGGTTTTTATAAGGTATTATTCCTTATAACTCATTAAATATTGACTTTACAGATATGCCATAAAAATGGTATATGTGTATTTTACCATGAGGAATGCAATAGTATCATTCATTTGACATGTTGATTCATTGGTTTTTAAGTTAAACCAATTTATGGTACTTTTGTATTTTTGAAGTAATTAATTTTAATGTATAATTATTCCAAGCACTTTTAGTATAATTATCTTAAAGGTATAATTATTCTGAGTCTTTCTTGTGACCTTATTGGGTATGTGGTCATATCTCAAAGGCTCACAAGTAAATATGTTCATTATACTGATCCAGCACAGGACAACGAAAGCACGACACTAGTGGGTATGTCCGCACAATGCTCAAGCAGGTTAGCAAAAACAATGTGCCAAAAAAGCCATGGCTATTATGAGATTGGCGAGAGAGCGGGCTATCAAATCAGGGATGGTAATACAATCACACGCCAATTCAAAGAATGAGGAGATTTGAATGTGTGTTGGGTAAATAATGGTGGGGTAAGGCAGGGAATAATAGACACCAGGATTGGATGGATTCAAGTGCGGGAGATGGGGTGTCTGACATGAAAAAGGGGTGAAGTGGATTATGTACGGTGGCATGCCATTGTACATCTGTCCTGGTTTGTTGCTATTGTCCAGGATGCCAATGCTTCACACGCGAATCCTTATGCTTGTGCAGGTTCCAACAATGCTAAAAGTTCCTTACGCCTATGCGGGGAGCCAACGCTACACACGCCAATCCTTACGCCTGTGCAGGCTCCCGAAAATTTACATGCCAATCCTTAAAATTGTGAAGGTTCCCAAAAATGCTAAAAATTCCTTATGCCTGTACAGGCTTTTGACAATTGACACGCCAATCCTCAGGCTTGTGAAGGTTCCCCACAATGCTGAAAATTTCTTGGCCTGTGCAGGATCCCGAGAATTCACACGCCAATTCTTATGCCTGTGCAGGCTCCCAACAATTCACACGCCAATCCTTACGCCTGTGCAGGCTCCCAACAATTCACACGCCAATTCTTACGCCTGTGCAGGCTCCAGAAAAGTCACGCGCCAATCCTTACGCTTGTGAAGGTTCCAGACAATTTAAACAATTCAATACATGAGTAAGATTAATAGCGTGTGACCATAGGAAAGGCCATTTTTCACAAATCTGGAGTGGATTGCTCACATGCGGGAAGCTCCCGCTTTTTTACAGTTAAGAATGGATATGGCTCTAAACCATGGAAGAAGAAAATATAGGAGACGTTAATGGCAACTATTGGCGCATTTTGGGAAAAAGAGGTTCACAAAAACAAATACTCACTCAAACTCTTGGTGGGGCACTTACAAAAATAATTCTCATGCAGTCAGGGTTTTTCTCTAAGGAAGAAATAAGTAATTTTTACGTTTACAAAGAATGTAATAGAAATTCAACATAATAATAATTGAATACAAATAATTTATTTAAAAGAAAGTATCACAAATTATAAAAAGTGGAAATAATGAGATAATTTTTTTGGAATTTTTATTTTTTTAAGAATTTGGAGACTATCCCGGTTATGTCCTCCTTTGGATAAGCCTCCAGTGCCTGGGCAAGGAGGGAGTTTAGTTCCTCCCGGAATTCCTGGTGCATCTCATTTCAATGAGTTGCATCCACAAAAGGAATCATGTGGAGCAAGCGGCGATGCTCCAACAAGATTCGGTTGATCGATTTGTGGACGATGGCTCGAGGAATCATTAAAGTTGGTCGTAAGTCAGTGAATTCCTGGTGAGCGTCATCGTGGGAATGAGAGGGGCTTTGCACTGGGGGGGAGGAGGCATTGGGGTTCTCGGGGGCACTGGAAGGGATCTCTGGGGAGGGGGGTGAACGGAAGGGGAAGGTGGGCGAGTCGGGTAAGAAGAAGGGGGATGGGGGCATCCGAAGGGCGTATCGTCGATGATGATTATGGAGCGAGGAGTGGTGGGACGAGCTGGAGATGCTTGAAGAAAAAATGAGGAAAAGTGGATATGGATCGAAGAGAAAGAAGGGGTGACTTACCATAAGGTTCCTCCATGGATTTCATAGGAGCCACCTCAGGTTCTGGCTCACAAGTTGTATCGTCCTCAGGTGGTTGGGACAATGGACTCAGGCCAGGAATAGGTGGCTCTTTGGTTTGGGAGGGTTCTAAAAAAGGAGTAAGAGTCAGTTCACTTGAATCAAAAGTGAAAATGAAAATGAAATGAAACTTTGGCTGCTTACCGCGGAATAATTCCTCAGACCATCGGGTGCCACTCGGGCCTGGAGTGGGTTGCCGGGGGGTTTGCTCGCGAGGCAAACTAGGAACGGGAGAGTCTTGTGGGGGGGGATTCAAGGGGTTTTGTTCTATGAGTAATGGAAAAAAGTCAGTATTATTGTGTGAAGAGAAATGAGATAAGGAGGAGAAAGAAAACTTACTTTGGCGTTTGAATCCCATTGGTGACAAGACATGGTGACGATCAGCCCAAGCTCGAATGTCCTCTCGCCATCGCCATCCTTCATCGGCCGGATAATCACTTCTCTCCGGTCAAGGAGTGAAGTGACCATCGGATGGTGGCCTAGGAGGGGGAGGGGACAGGGCTAATCGTCCGGAATAGTTCCCGTCAGCCTGTTTGGGGGCCCGGCGTCCATTCACGCTCGGAAATGGTTTCATCATCGTCGACCACAAAGGAGTCCTTGCGAGGGCGTCTTGGGCGGGAACTCCTCTGGCCTCGTGGTCGGAAGGGGCGGACAACAAACAAACATTTCTTGTGTGCTTGTTGGCAAGCATCACAAGCGTCGTTCGTTGTCGAGGAACAAATGCAGGAGATACCCCGCTTGGTGCATAAAGTGCACGACATCTAAAAACAAAACAATTGAGGTTAGTAACTGCATACAAAGTAAACAATCAAGAAAGAAAATGAATGCGTACGATGAATTATAAATTTAAAGCATTAACAAAATAAAGAACTCTACTTTCAAGGTTTTAAAAGTCTGGAAGAGAGTCGTGAAGAAAAATAAGTATTAATATCGGTATGTAATGTCGACAAAAGTTTAAAAAAGAGGTAACGCACGAGGTGGATAGAAGTGAGGTTCTGAACGGATTAGAAGAATAAACAAACATGCAAAAGGAAGGGAAGTGGGTTTAGTGGAGTGCAAAAGACAAAAGTAGAAAGGCAGGAAGACAAAGGGGAATACGCACAAGAAGGACAAATGCGGGTGAGGTTGAACGAAGTGGAGCGGGTGAGAAAGAAAGTGAAGTGCGTGTTGTGTGAAGATGGTCTTTTATACCATGGTGAAGCTGAGACGATCTCAGCAGCTGCAGCACCCGCAAAAGTCTCAGCTTCAAGGCGTGTGGGCAAAATTGAAGCTGAGTCTCAGCGAATGCTGCAACTGGGAAGGGAATTGCTGGTGTGAGGCAGAACAACAATGGGGTTCTGGCTGAGTATTGCTATTGATTGAATTGTCAAGCTGAGTCAAATCCCCTTTGTTTCCTTAAATAGCCACCCGATCACCCAGGAGGGTGGTCGTGAGGCCCTTGTTGAATGTGCATTGTGGGTGCAATGCACAAGTGACCCATGCAGAAATGCACCTGGTGCATTTGGTCAAAAGTGACCGCGGCAAGATTACCGGCCGTATGGCCTGGTAATAGTATGTGAACAAAGGGGGGGGCTGTAACACAAGTGAATACAGCATGAGCTTGCCTCGACCCATTGGTCAGGTTTGCTTTTGGGTCATAATTGAAATGCTCAGTGGCTGAACATTTTAATTGCACAGTGATTGAACTATAGATATAACAATATCAAATGCACCATGCTGAGCCATGGCTCAGTCGTTTTTGTATGCACACACTCTGAGCATTTGGCACAGCATTGGATGAAATTTTAGCCAGGTGCAGCATTTCACATGCTTTGGTGAAGTGCTCCAAACTGAGCCTTCCAATGAACTATTGCAAAAATAGTTCATTCCATGGATTTACTGAGCACTTCCACACGGTGCGTTTGACCATGACATGCTCAGCTTGCATGTGCAAATTGGGTGAAACGCAATGCTGAGCATGTGGCACGTGAGCTACCTATATGCAAACGATTGGAAGGTGCATGCACATTCACTGTATGCATGCAGGCTCAAGTAGTATTACACCTTCCTAATCTGTACAGCCAACAATGTAGTACGCAGTACACCTTTGTAAAAGTATGCTGCAGGGCAGAGCAAAAGCTGTTCAACAATGTAACATCCAATCACGTCAAGCCATCGAGTCATACATCTCAACTGCATCCCTTTCATGCACCTTGCTGGACAGCTTTGTTTAACTATGGCACAGATGCGCATGTAACGCAAGTTAATGTAAGTGGGTCATAATGGGATGACTTATTATTTGGGTCATACACAAACAGTGGATTCACTCCGGTGCCATTGTCGGGGCAAACTTTGACTGGCCGCACTTGTTCATCCCGCATTCTCATTGTCGGGCAGCCACACGCTTTCATACGCACCCCCAATGGGTCATACACAGGTAACTTTCACATACCTGGAAGACATTTTACTGCCTATTTTCTTGGTCGGGTTGTCAGCTTGACTGCAGAGGCTCACCCGCTTGCACGTGGAAACCTGAGGCCAATCAGTGTGGATTTGCATCAGCCTCATCCACATTAGAATAATCCCAGCCTATGATTTCTGAGGCTGGTCATGTTTGCGTGGGTATCTCCCACCGCGGGTCATTTTCTTCACGTTCTCACATGCCCCGCGCAAGTTGTGGCACCTGGCTTGCAGCCAAAAATTCCCTTGGGCGTGTGGCCTCTTTCTCCGGAGTTTTGTACAGGCATGAGGAAAAGACCCTGATCCCAATTATGGGGGATTAGTAGCCGCCTCAAAAGCAATAGGGGTGAATGTATATGTGGATCACGCCTCACGGTTGGTGCCCCATTTGATCATGCCACACATCCCCCCCTGAAGCCTAGTTGGCATCAGTCATCAAAAAACTTCATGCAAAATCAAACTCATGTTCGGTGGCACGCCATTGAACATATCTCACCTGCCCACACACAAACATCCCCACAGTGAGATTGCCCTTTGAAACCGCCAACATTGCCTAGTAGGTCCCTGTGCGACAGTTAACCTGGGGATGATATGTTCATTGTTCGCTGTCACACCAGCGAACATGGCCGCATGCCTCTAATATGCCCCTCCACAATAAGTTGCTACAACCCACCCAATCTTGGATATGCTAATGTCAACCTTGTTCCACCAAAGGTTTTGTAACTTTCTGCAGATCCAGCAGTCATATTGGTGCACCCACATTTTGGCCACCTTGCCTTGATATATGCCCCAAATTGGATATGAAAATTATCAGCCCAAGAGGCCCACCCCCATCAAGTCCATGCACGTAACCACAGGCCATCCCCCCTTGACCCCATTGCTGCCTCTCATATAAGCTCCCCACCTGCGCTTATCCGTCTTCATTCCATTTAGCTAACCCTTCCCGAACAAATAATTTCCGACCATCCCCAAATAATTTAAAATAGCTATCATGTCAACCCCTTCACAGCCACTTTGCATTGGGATGATTAATATTTGTATTCAAATAAATAGTGATATAACCTTAAATCCTGAGAATTCTCACTTAGCTTCTTGGATTATCATATGGCACAATCAACACAACATATTCGTTTATCTCCCCAATCACCACCGTGCTATTGGCTCTCTACCTGCAACCCTTTCCAAAACGTTGATACCATTCCTTGGGGCACCAAAAACCTTCATGCACTGTGGTCCTGGTGGGGCATGGATTGAAAATTGCCAATCCAATCCAACTCAAATATTATTTGTTGAGGGAGTATTTATGACTGATGCAAATGATCCCTCCTCATCTCAGAAACCCAATCTAGCATTGATGTTCTTCACATGGTATCCAAACATTTTATTCATAATGGTAAGCCTTTGAACACAAGATTTCAAGCTTAAAATGCCCAAAGAATATGACTGTAATACTCATAGTCAATGTCAACTCTTTACTCCGACATTTCCCGCTTCAAAATCGATGCCAGATTCATATCCTGCTGTTTCATCATTGATTTCCAAGCAAAAACTCATACAATTACCCAGTGGATCAGACCTCCCCCTGATGACCCCGCCCCATGCCATTATTCAAACCCCCCTCCTCCCTCATCAAAAGACCGGACTAGCTTTTCGCTGGGATCAAGAAATCCCCAATGGCCAATCAGCCCGTAACCTTTGGGCCACCTCACCCCCATGATCCACTTTCAATTCCAGGCACATCATTACAAACAAGGTCTTTAGCTCATTTGAATCCCTTTTGACCAATACCCCTCTTGGAGGACTGCTTGTGGATGATATGGGATTAGGTAAAACCATTCAGGTCATTGCTCTAATTGGTACCTCCAAGGAGCGGATGATTGCAAACCCCAATCGCTCCACGCCCACCATGATCATCTGCCCCCCTCGCTTAATTACCAACTGGCAATCAGAAATATCCAAGCATGCTCAGGCTGGAGCGCTGCATTCCAAAATCTACCATGGTCCCAATTGTCACTCATTATCCCAAGCCGACATCTTAAAATATGATATCATCATCACATCTTACAATACTATCACCCAAGAATTTAAGCAAACCAATACCTCTACATCATTCATTTTTCAAATCAAGTGGCATCATATAATTTTGGATGAAGCACAGTGAGTGTCTGATCTTAAATGATTCAAATTACCTTTTATATCCAATAGCCCTTGCCCCATCTTATAGCTATATTTGCTCTCAATACACTGCCACTCACCGTGCCATTAATAGCCTCCTTTCATCCCGTTGAATATGTTTAACAGGCACACCTATTCACAACACCATTTATGACCTTTTGGGCATAATATCATTCATCACTCAACCCCAGAGCGCCGATCAAGATAACTGGTCACCATTCATCCTGAGTAGTCTTTCCAAAGGTTGCAATGATATCTTGCATTTGGCATTGCGGCATTTAAGTTTGCGCCACACCAAAACCACACATCTCAAATCCCTCCCCACTATTAGCCATCATTATGAGCTGCTCCCACTTAACCCAACCATGCAGCAAGAATATTCCATATTATATGAAGAATTCCTATCATCCAAAAGCAAAGGACCAGGAGAATTTTTCAGAAATATTAATAAGTTGCGAATATGTTGTAACCATATTATCATGCTTAACACAATTGCGGAGGCGGATTTGGAAGACCCCGAGGGCAGGAGCACTCAGGATAACTCGCCAACAATCACACGAACTATTGTGGATGTGCAAACATGCATGATGAGTAGTAAAATTGCACACCTCTTACAAAGCTTAATGAAGAACAAACAAACAAGGTGTGATCCAACCAAATTGGTGGTTTATACCCAATGGACCCAATTTCTAGATTTGTGCATTAATTCTAATATGCATCCATTACCAATTGAATCCATCTGACTTTTTCATATTGTAGAATTGGTATTGCACTTGCCCATCAATCTATCCTTTCAGCACGAATTGATGGAACAATTACAGCACGAGCACAGGAGAAGGCACTGGAGAATTTCTTCAATAATCCTGAATGTGAATTTCTGATTGCATCCATTGCCGCAGCTGGAACTGGCCTCAATATAACTTGTGCTAATACGGTCTATTTAATGGTGAGGGGACCCCCAAAATTCTGCCCTGATTTGCGGCCCCTGAAATCCACATTTCCAGGAGCCCAATTGGAACCCAGCCATTGAGGCTCAGGCTGTTGATCGACTCCATCGTATTGGCCAACAACAACCTGTAAAGGTCATCCACTATATCACTCCTCATTCAGTTGAGGTCAACATGCGGAAGGTACCTTTCAAGATCATCTTTGACCCTAATTGTATTGCTATTGTAAAATCCTTCCTTATGGAAATGCCATTTTCCAAACACCAATAGGTCCAAGAAAAGAAAAAATCATTAACTGCGTGAGCCTTACTGATATTATATAATTTGTGTTTGACCAAGTTGATAACTCTTGTTCACCCTGGTATAGGTCCACAAATATGAACACCATGAGTTGGATCGAACTCCTTCAATATTTCCTCAATGCAAGTGAGCAATAGAGTCTTATTTCTAAGGGAGACGGTGATACATTCCAATTCATATTTTCTATATTCTGGCATATTTCGCAAGTTGTTGAATCTTTAAGAAATAATACTCAGATTGTATTACACCTGCACAAATAATTCACAAAATGTTAATTTGTAACAGTGCTATACATTTATATTACTAAGTTGTTGCAGAGCATCACCATTCGGCTTAATAACTGGCATGTCAAGTATTTTGAGGGCGCTAGTCTGCATCTTACTACAGCCTTTGAGCCAATCTTGATCAAATACCTGAAATGATAAGCCTTCCAGAATATCACCATCATCGGTCAATCATAATTCTGGCAATCTATCAAGAGTTTGTTTACCCTTTCTTTTAATGTGATTACAAAACTCTATGTCTCGATCCATTTTTAATACCAATTCATTAAATAACTGGGAGCGCCAGCGTAATCCCACTTTGCGGTAAACTTGACGGCCATTTTCCAGTACCTCCTCAGTATCTGAACATACTCAAGGGTCATTGAATTGTGATGCTAGAATGGGAAATTTAGCCGTATCACACTATTCACGATGGCGCTCACAGGTCTGCACATAATCAAGCAGATCATCATCAGTCTTTGCTCACAATGAAGAAGAGATACATTAACTAATCCTTTGAAAAATCTTTGCAAGCTTTTGATTCTCCTTCTTTTTAACCAAATACTCGGCATCCTTTTGAATAGACTTCCATTCTCTTTTCAAATAAGTGAAATATTGCTCCATTAAAGCTGCCACGACCCCATAGTTATTATGATCCTTGTTCCAACAGTAATGATGATACTCGGTGCTGACCAGTGCAAGACGGAATGTACGGTAAAACACCATAGACATCAGCTCATTGAAAGGATGTTGCCATGAGCTCTCCCAGTCCCAAGTGAATCGCTTTAGTCCTAGCTTGTGGAGCTCATTTTTGCAGTAGCTTTGGAAACCCTGAGACTGAACCTGTGTTGATGGCTCATTGAAAACATCCTCAGGGACATATCCGAGATTACCAGCCACTTGAATTGCAATTTCACGCTCTTCTGTGCTTGGTGGTGCTGGTAGTGAGGAAAAATCCTTATACCTAACTTTGAGTAGGAACAGGCAATGTGCATGTACTGCTGATCTCATTCCATGGACATTCTCTGGAAGTTCTGCTTTCAGTCATTTTTGTTGCTCCTTCTGGCTTGCACGTTTCGCCACATTGTGAGCTTTACGAGCCTGGTTCCTTTGCTGTCTGACCTCGGATTGTTCAAGCATACTCTGGGCAAGGCCCATTTGAGGATGGGTGAACTCATTTGACTGAGTGCCATGCTCATGCGCCGTGAAATCGTCCCTCCTTGATTCATCATTTGTTTCCCTTTGAGTCGGAGACATGTTCTCATCCTTATCATCCACCATTTTTTCTCTTGATGAACTGGCATGAGCTGTTCTTGGTTTGGAGGCATATGGATGATGACGTCCAGTGACTTTCTCTTTATGTACCAGAGGTGAAGATGCATAAAGTTCATCACCTGCCATGCACATCATCAGTTAACACATCAAAAAATTAATGAAGACTGGTCATACTCACAATCTTCAATTGGCTCCTGTGATCGGACTGACTTGCCTTTAGGTGCCATATCTAACCCATGAAACAAAAATATCAAATTGTGAAAAAGGTTATACTCCGAAATTAAAATGACTTACTTTGATGAAGCCTCAATCCTGGATTTCCCTCTGACAGACCACTCCAAGTTACATTCTCCAATGGTCTTTTTTGTTGCCCCCCATCCACGCGCCTTTCATCACCCACATGAACCTGAGATCCTGATGGAATATTGAGGGTTGGCTGTTTACTTTGGCCAAAGGGATCCTGGGATGCGACTGGATTCTGACCGGAATTAAGGAGGAACTCACGTTGAAATTTTGATTGGGGATTAGCGTGTGATGAGATTTGAGGTGTGCCTTCTGGCCCCTGAGACACATGCGTTTGTGTATTAGTTGGATTCGGGGGAATTGGAGTGACAGAAATATTTGGGATCGACCAAGTGCTTGAAGTTGAAGCGTTTGGATTGCCCACATCAATGTTAAGACCTGATACATTCATTGAGGATGCGATAGGGGCTGTGAGAGGAATATTGGGACTCAATGGTGACTGTGTTTGAACATATTCTATGCTAGATTCACTATCTGAGTCATGAACAGAACATGAACGGGATTTATGTGACTTGGAAGATGACATAAGGGCCAAAAAAGTACAGTAATATTTTTATCTAGATAAAACACCTCAGTATTATGATAAAATAGAGTGATATGAGATGAAATATTTTGAAATTTAGAATAGAGAAATTCTATGAATAGTTGGAACTAAGTGTTGCGTGGAAGTCCAATAAGCCTCTTTTTAGGAGAATCCTCCCTGCCTCCTCTTGAGCTCCTCCGCTTTTGTCGGAAACAACCCGGCACAGCCTACCACCATATAATGTAATATTCCCATGATCCATAAGTAATCATATTCGGTAAAATTTCCGCCTCCCCATTGTCACATTTTGTGAATTATCCAAACTGCCAATATATGCATTGAAATTCCACAGCATTGTACATCTGTAAAGGGGTATATTCATGAAGGATTTACCCACAAAAGAGACATCACCTTTTCAAGAAAGGCGAGACAATCCAAATCACATTCCAACCAATTAAAAGCCTGCTGCACTCAAACCAAATACCAAGACTTTAGCTGCACTCCAACCCCTTATGTAATAGAGTTATATCGTTATGTCTGTAATAAGGTTTAAGCCATGTATGATGGCGTGCCAGCATACATGGTTTGAATGTCAATCCCCCAAATCAATGTTGACACATCCCTATTGGAACACCCCTCAAGGGTCAAAACCGCAGTATTGCCATGTGTAAATAAAATAGAATATGTATGAGCATTGAGCAGCATGGCATTTTACCCAATTAAATGCCTAACCAATTCCACCATCCAGATGAGACATGTTACACTCCATCAGCTGCAGCTCACGCACCATTACAAATGGGATAAAACTCTCAGCTGGCTCAAATCATCTCCCCCTTCATAAATAATCACTCAATTTTTTTGCCAATTAATAACACTCCTAAACACTTTCACATCAGCCATAGATATTTATACACAAACCAACCGTACTCCCAATTCCTGCAACAATGACAACCCGCCGCTATTCCTCAATGCGTATATGCATGTGTCAACACTGCTCAACTCAAACACACTCTTCCCCTGAGGGTGATAGGCCTGGAGTTGCCTTCACACCTTTCCAATATAAACAGCACATTAAAAAGCTCAAATCAACCATTTCACCCAAATCTCTTCCAAACATTACTACTTCTGCATCAGGATCCGAGTGCCCACAGCTTCTATTGGATCAAATATTCCCAGCTGATTATTCACCATGGGCCCAAAGCACCTTCTGCACAGCACCGGGTCTCAATTCAATTGCACAGAAACCATACAGAAGCAGTCAAACCCTTCCTCCACAAGACCTTGGAATGATAATATCTGCCATTCTATCATTAAGGTATAATATACCCCGCAGGGCTTCACGCATTCTCAACCCCGCCCTAAACCTGCTGATCAAGTCCAGCATCTCAAGCTCCAGTGGTCCCCCCATTCCTGCATTCCATATACCTCAAGATCTGA
Source organism: Austropuccinia psidii (assembly GCA_023105745.1). Taxonomy (NCBI): domain Eukaryota; kingdom Fungi; phylum Basidiomycota; class Pucciniomycetes; order Pucciniales; family Sphaerophragmiaceae; genus Austropuccinia; species Austropuccinia psidii. The sequence goes on along the minus strand of JALGQZ010000005.1, from coordinate 8,628,111 downwards.
GTACCATATTTGAACATCTCCAATTGGAGCCAGTGATTCAAAACTATATATGTTGTCCTCAATGTTTCTCTCTTAATGGCCTTACTGAATCAGTCACAACTGACCAAACCCACTGTCAACGCCATAATGACCCAAATGATCATGATCCCCCTTGCACACAACCATTAGGCAAATTCATCTATTCTTTTGAAGCCCACACCCAAAGCACCACCAACATGAAGCAAAAATTTATACCAAAAAAACATTTCATTTATCAACCATTCAAAAATTGGCTTGCCAGATTTCTCCAGCGGGCTGGAACTATGGACATTCTGCATCAACATCAACAATCTCAAACTCCCGAAGGTTCCCCAAAATGTGACATCTGGGATGGATTGGTCTGGAGATGCTTCACTGGCACTAGAAATATCCATGACCCCCCATTCATGTCCATTCCTGGTGCATTGGCCTTCTCCATTTATGTGGACTGGTTTAATGCACATGGAAAGTCCACCCGGTTGGCCAGTGTTGGACCTATCATGCTTATTTGTCTTAATCTCCCCCCAAGTGGAAGATTGAAGCCAGAGAATGTCTATGTTGCAGGAATCATCCCTGGTCCGAAGGAGCCAACTTCCCTTCAATTGAATTATTTATTAATGCCACTCATCAGGGAGCTCAAAGAGCTATGGCATGGTTACCATTTTTCACCCACCTCAACAGGTCCTTCAGGATCCTTTATCCGTGTTGCCATTCTCACAGCCATTGCGGATGTGGTTGCCATGCGCAAGCTTACTGGATTTATTTCCCATTCAGGCAGCCACTTTTGTAATTTTTGCACCATTCACAAAGCTCAAATTGAAGAAATTGGTCCTCAATTTCACTACACACGCTCATATCCAAATCATAAATCAACCATTGCCAAATGGCTTCAGGCAACCCCACAACAAAGACAAGCAATTTTCTCTGAGTATGGAGTGCGATTTTCAATTTTAGAAGACCTTCCATATTGGGATGCAACCAGAATGGTTAATCTTGACATAATGCATAATTTAATACTTGGAATTATGAAGGATCATGCAACTTTCAAATTGTGCATTCCAGAGTCCAAATCAAAAATTTACCTCAGGTCCCGCAGGAAATCCAATGGCACCAACAGTTCAGACTCAGATTCCATTACCTACAACAGCTCTCTTGATAAAATCACATTGAGAGAGGCCCGCTCCCTGAGAAGAGACACAGAAAAAATAATAAATGAGCCACTCCCCACCCCTCACACGGAACATCCATCTAGTGATTCTGCAGCGATTCCTTCATTTGATGCCGATTACATCCCCACTTCTGAAATCCCCTCTGAATTGGATATCACTGCACTGAGTGATCACCAGATCAAGGGTGAGGCTCTGGAGCATCTCCGAAAAATCATATCTGAGACAATAATTCCCTCAACATGGACAAGAGTACCTCACAAAATGGGTTCCCCCTCTCATGGTAGCTTAAAAGCCGCTGAATGGGCTCTCTTATATAAGGTCTATATTCCATTTTTAATGCTCAGTCAACAGATTTCATTAGATGTACAGCAATACACCAACATTCAAAGAAAAATGGGTCAGTCAGAAGAACTTGCAAATGAACTAACCAAGAATACATTCCATTTGATTAATGCTATCAGCATTGCCACAAGTTGGACTGTTTCAATAGATGATGCGACTGCATTTGCTGAACATTGGAAAAAATTCCGCCTTTCCAATCAACTCCTGTTCCCAAAACAGAAAAGTAAACCAAATCATCATTTTGCTGATCATATTTCGGAACTCTTCCAACGTTGGGGCCCAGCACAAGCCTCAGCCACATGGGGTTATGAGCGCTTGATTGGAGTATTTGCAAAAATGCCAACAAATAACAAAATATGTACGCCAATTAATAAGATCAATATATTCACATTGATTAAGCACCTGAACTGAATAAGACTAACTTCTTGCAACTCTGAATAGATGATATAGATAAAACCTTACTTCAACATATCTTTCGATGTTCCAACCTTTCCATTCTCCTGAAATCCCCATCCGTGCCATGTGAAATAAAACAGCTTTTCAAATCACAGCCACCTGCCCTGTTCAGTCACCATAAATATAACAAACCATCCCGCCATGACCAAGAAAATTATGATTTCCTGGTTGAGTACTTACAGAATTTTCATGCAACAAGGGAAATAGTTGATTGGATCAGCTTAGACACTACCGTGCAATCCACAAGTCCTCCCACTTCAAGGATTGTCTCACCTTGGTATTTTCCAGTTTCAAACATTAATATTGGGAACAATATATTTTCAACTGAATCCAAAAATGTCAGCAACAGTTTGATATGTTTTCCGAGGGCCAACTCACGACGATTTGGTATTATTAATAGCATTTTTAAAGTCTCTGAGCCATCTAGCATACTGAAAAATAACTTTCTGATCTTAAAAACTTTGAAGATTGATGTGAATTTCTTACCATATTGGCCGCATCTCAATATTTATAAAGCTGTTGGTTTTGATGATGGACAATTGATTATATCTGAAGAAGAAATAGAAGGTAACTGTGGATTGTATGATAACAAAGTTCTGTCATGTGGACTCCTTGTAATGATAAAGCCATTATTTCATGAAATTTAGTCTACAGAAATGCAAATCTCTCAGATTCATTAGCAATTTTGCTAGTGAAATAACTGCCTCAAAACTTAGTGACAGAGACATGCCATTGTGACAAGCAAAGCCCATTATTTCACATTGCCACAAAGAACTTACTATTTTGACATTGGGTACAGTGTGAATAAGGCAAGTTCAATGATCAAATGACCCACACACTCACCTTTCACAGCATCCAAAATTTCTAACTGCGCCATCATCATGTTGGAAGGGGAAGCGGCCCTTGCGCACCTGCACCCGCACACGCACACGCCAATGCACATGCAAGCGCACCCGCACACGCGGTATTGTGCGGCCTGCTCTATCAGTGTCACCTGCAAAACAACAATCCTGCTCAGGCGGAGTCCTTTTATGGATGACCTGGTGAAGTCAAACCCCCCGCCTACATCAAGACTGGCTGAAGGACCTCTTTGATGTGTGTTTTTTCAAACAGGCGGGTCTTGTGTAATTTTTACCAACCATTGGACGGTTGCGGGATGATCAGGTGGTGAGGAATCTGAGTTGAAGGCACAGGGGAACCAATATTGGTGGATGTCACAGGATTTGGTGTAAGACAAGAGTAGGACTTGTGCTCAACGTTCGCTTGATTTTCGCTTGACGTGAGCTCAACTTTCATCCTGCTTGACGTTTGCTTGACCTGAAGTCAATCGCCAACGATTGACACAAGATTTGCCCTGGTGTCCTTTCAGAATTTCACTTCACTATCACTTACCGCCCAGGGAGGCTGGCCACTTTGCCAGATGCCTTGTCACGTTGGGGGGACGTGTACCCAGAGAGGGGGGTGGACTTCATCAGCAAGAATCCCCAACATTTTCACCAAGTAATCAAGAAAGATGGAATTCCAGAGTCAAGATTCTTTTCAATCAAAGTGGAAGTGTTTTCAGATTTAGTTGACAAGATTCAAAAAGAAGTATGGCAAGACAAAGAATATAAAGAAATACTCAAGCAGCTAGCAAGAGGCGAATCAATTCCAGATTATTCTCTTGAACCTCAAGCCAAGTTGTTATTATTCAAAGATAGAGTGGTAATCCCAAGCAATGAAGAACTTCAAATCAATATTATTCAAAAGCGTCATGACTCACCTTTGGCTGGCCATCCTGGCCAGGAGAAGACCCTCAAGCTTATCAAGGATAACTTTTATTTGGCTGGCATGAATGAATTCATCAAGGACTATGTGTCCTCATGTCAGAAATGTTCAAGAAACAAGAAAATTCATCACAAGCAGTTTGGACTACTCAAACTCTTCAAATTGCATCTGGTCCTTGGAATTCCTTATCAATGGACTTTATCACTCAATTTCCCTTGTCAAACAACTTGGACTCAATTCTAGTAGTTGTGGACAGGTTCTCAAAAATGGCAATCTTTATTCCAACTTATGGAACAATCACTGCTCTGGACTTAGCTCAAATTTTCATTAGTCATGTATCTTCCAAGCATGGCCTTCCAGTCAGTATTGTCAGTGATAGAGGAGCTTTATTTGTTTCCTCCTTTTGGACTCAATTATGTCAGCAGCTCAAGATATCAAGAGATCTTTTAACTGCTTTTCATCCTCAAACAGATGGACAGACAGAGAGGGTAAATCAGATTCTAGAACAGTATCTTTGGATGTATCTCAGCTATCATCAAGAGCACTGGTACACCTGGCTCCCTCTGGCTGAATTTGCCTATAATAATGCAGAACCTTCATCAACAAAGCAATCACCTTTTTTCACCATTTATGGAAGAAATCCCACCTTTTACTCGATCCATATTTCCCAAGACTCACCTGCTGGAAAGTTATCAACAAAACTCTAATCAGTACAGCAAGTTGTCAAAGAAGAATTAGAGTCAGCAATAAGGAGATTCAAGAATTATGCAGATAGAAATAGAGCAATTCCACCTGATTTCCAACCTGGGGACAAAGTATGGCTACCTTCTAAGGACATCCAGACACCAAGACCCACCAAGAAATTATCAGAAAGATGGTTGGGACCTTTTGAAGTTCTGAAAAAGATTGGCAGCCATGCATATCACCTCAAGTTGCCTCAGAAATGGCAGTCAGTTCACCCTGTATTGCATGTGTCCTTATTAGAACCAGTGAAGCATTCAGCCATCTTAAATCATCATCAATTGCCGCCACCACCAGTCTTAGTTGAGGAGCAAGAAGAATGGGAAGTGGCTCGGGTTCTGGACTCAAAACTCAAAATAGGTAAATTATGGTATCTTGTAGACTGGAAAGGATTCAGTTAGCACCCTGAAAGAACCACTTTGGAACCAGCTTCCAACCTTACCAACTCACCACACCTTGTCAATAATTTCCATTCATTACATCCAGACAAGCCTGGTCCAAATACCTCAAGAGTTTGATTATGGTGCTTGGTGGGGAGAAAAAGTTATGAAAGTAAGTTCCTCTCCTGGAATGAACCTTTAAGGGGGTATTCTACCCATATGTTGTTGTAAGCATCACCTTGGCCACTTTGTGAGCACTTGTGAAGTCTTTGGACAGGTTCAGGAAGCATATGACATCAATACCCTCCATTTGGACCTTATCAAGATATGGCCAAATGTTTCTTTATTTATTTTTCTTTTAATTTTCTTTTATTTATCATTCCATTTATGCCAATCATCATAATTCAAGACATTCATTACTTCAAGTCATTTATGGCAATGCATTTCAGAAGTCATTTATGGCAATTCATGTCAGAAGTCATTTATGGCCAATTATTTCAGTTTTATGGTGCTTGGTGGGGAGTGGGAGTTATGAAAGTAAGTTTCATCTCCTGGTATGCATCCCTGAGGGTTCTACTTCTTGTAAAACATTACCTTGGCCACTCTGTGAGCATCAAATGCTTGGTTTTCATTTTTCAGACACTTCTTGGCCAGAATCAAGCAACTCACCACAAGGAGGACCAGCCATCAGGATTTTTCTTTATTTCTTTTCTTTGCTCTCATTTTCTCCTATTATTTCATTTCTTTCTTTCTTTACTTGTATAATTTTCTTTCTTTTATGTCTTTAAAGCAGCAGCAACCCCTCCCCAAATCATGTATTGGGAGGTTCCATTATCTTTTTTTATTTTAGTATTTATAAGAGTGGGGATAGAAGTCCAACCAAACACAAACAAGGAAAAGGAAAACTAGTTATCTCTACCTAAATCATCAAAGGTTCTCTGGAAGTCATTTCTCAACTCATCTTCATACCAGGAAATTTAGCAGCCATCTCTTCAGAAGCAGTCCCTGGAATGATTCTATCATTTTCATACATGATCACCTCTCTGCTATTCCTATCAACCCTCCTGAATAATCTGGCCACAGCATCTTGATTTTCACTCGCCGCATTGGGATCTTCTCTGGTAGCTCGGATAGGCCAACGATCGCTTCTTTGAAACACTTGAGGGGCAGGAAACGGTGAAGGAGACAAACCATCCCTTCTTCTACTGGAGTTGACGAGAGGTGGTCATGGGTGAGATTCTGGATGGTTGGAATGGTGATGGCCTTACTTCTGGATTCAAGGCAGGCCTGGCATGGGAAGTAGTTGGTCAAGGAGGAGGAATTGTGGAAGGAATGGAAGCAAGCATTGGTTGGCAGGTTCTGGGGGTACTGGGAATCACTTGGATTTTGAACCTGTTGGAAAGAGGCTAAGCAGAGGAATTGCTGGATGGATGGCCAACTAAATGAGGAACAACTTCAGCTTCTTCACCATCCAACTCATCACTCCCCTCAGCATCTGGATCATATGGGGAATCAGCAATCCTTCTTATCTTTTTCACTACCTTCACTACTCCATCAGTATTGGTCCTTGAGATTGGGACTTCTGAGCTGTAATTTATGGGCCTACCACCGACTGTAATTGGCCCTCCAACATTAGTCCATCTTGCCACATCCCTCTGCCTGGAACCAGTCACTACATCAAAATATCAGTACCAATTCAATCAAGATATGCAAATAGCTCACATTGAGAAAATCCTGAGGTTGCATCAGGAGTAGGTTATTCAGAAATGGGGAATTCCTGCCCAAAAGGCCCATCCTTTCTGCTCCATAAATGCCTCCTGACGCTGGACGAACTTGACCCGGTACGACGACATGGTTTCTTTCCAATGAAGCAAAAGTGGCATTTTGACAATTGGGGGTTGTAATGTTGAAAGCAATCCTTACCCTTGCCCAAACATTAAGTACAGGCAGGATCAAGAACTTCAACTGCTCTGAACCCATCATAGGTTTGGGAGGGATCAAAATGACCAGAAGACGCCATGGAAGGGGAGGACAATTGACTGAAGATGACAGAACCACAAAAAACAGACGGTGGCGGTGCAGAAGGAGAAGATTCAGTGAGTTCAGTCAGTTTGGAACTCATAACTGAAGAATATGCAAGCAGAAGATTCAAGATGTCAGAATCAATCCACTCCATATCAACAAACTTTTTTGACCTCAAGGAAATGGGGGCCATAACTCAATTATTCCCCCCCCTCAAAGCCTCTAAGGTGAAGGTTCATACCCCTTTGGGGCTGAACTCATCACCCAGGGCCTCCCCTGCAACTTTGGGGAGGCCAGGATCTTGATGGTCCTTGTCAGCCTGTGACTCAAAACCAGAGCACAAGCATGACAGCCAAAATACCATAAACCAATGGTATAGCCAAGATACCACCAAAACATGGAGCTGAGCCAAATAAGCTCAAAGGGTATCAAAAGAAAGAGGAAACTCACCTCTTTCTGAAAATATAAGTCCCATCACCATAGGACAAGAAATAACAAAGTTATTCCTGCTCAGAGTTATTGCTGAGCATAAACCTTAATTTTCACCTCTCATCTAAATTCTAGAAGGAGAGGCTTAACCCCATCAAATGGGTATTCATAATGAAGCTCTAAGCCAGGGCTATCCAATGGTACCAGCCAAACTGAGCTAGCACCAATATTGCTGGAGTTATGGTATATTTCAGGCCAAATAAGGGTGAACAAAACATTCACCTCTCATCTAACTTCTACAGTTTTAGTGTGGGATACCTGAAGTGGGGTATTTTTGGGAAGAGAACAATCAGGGCTATCTGATGATGCCATCCATTTCCCCATAACTCAACTAGAACAAACGTTATGGGGCAAACAAGCTCAATACAGCTTTTTGCCCAAAACACGCAAATGTACAAAAACCTTTGTACATGGGATAACTTTGCCATATTTAATGATACCCATATCAAATGAGGTACCATTGTGTAGAGCACATACAGGGCTACACACCGAACAAATTTTGAGGTTGATATCTCAAGAATTGACAAAGTTATGGCTGTTTTAAGGTGAAATCCCACCTGCTGTCATATACAGCCTTACCATGGGATAATATCCCATAACCATGAATATGAGGTGTCAAATGGACGAAGAAGCATGTTTTTACTTCAATAGCTCATATGTCAGTCAATACTGGGGTCCCATACAGTTTCTGTACAGCATTCTATGCGTCATACACGTCAGAATCAGGCTGTGAGGTCCCCAGATGAAAATTTTCACCCTGTATTGGTGAAAACCGCCCAGATGTGGTTTCAAAACCACATCTGAGCCCAATACAGGTTATACAGGCTGTTTTCAAACCACAAGCCAGTACTAGAAAGTGAAAAAATCTTCACTTCCTCTATGTAGAAAGGTCTAGCACCCTTTCCACCCCATTTCAGGATAAAAAGGAGGCTTTTTGCAGCCAGAATAGCTTTCCTCATCCTGCTCTTGAATACCCTACGTAGTAGACTGTCAAAAACAGTTTTACTCTTGGGTAATAAACAGGTATAATTATATATTTAATTATTGTAACTCTTATTATAGTAACCCAACTGGTAAGATTGCACCCTGGGTTCTCAATAGCGCTCACCACCACTATTATTCAATAGTAGAACCCCTTAATTATATTATAAATCATCTTTAAAACCCAATACTCTTATCTTAAATTAATTCTCTACATGTCACAGTCATAATTCTAGTTGTAAATACTCTTATTACCACTTCAATATAGACTCAGCCTGACATTTTGGGGCCTGGCCGTGTTTTTAACTTATTTTGGACCTTTACAAGTAAGTTTTTTCTCTTTTTATCATTTATTGACACCTTTTTTATCTTTTTTTAGGCGTCATTTTTTCCTTTGAAAATATATATTTTATATATATATTTCTTTTAATTCTTATTATACTCATATTTTAAAGAGTATTTTGTCAAGTGGCTAATAACCACAAGACCATTATTTTTGGCGTTTTTTGTATATAAAAACACTTTAAGCCACTAATACAGTCCTTATTCTTAATTGAATTGAGACAGCTCATACTGATAAACCAACAGTTGAGGCGTGTTTGGGTACATTGTTAACTCAATTACCCTGTAATACACCATCTTTGACAGATTATACTTGCTAAATACAAGTATTCTGTGAGATATTGGTATACAAACAGTATACCACATATCAGCAAGCTGTATTTTTTGATGTGGAATTGTTAATTCAATTAAATTGTCATAATACAAGGGCATATTGTAATAATATACAAGCCCAGAGGCCATTCTTAGACGTGCAAAACCAGCCTTTTAAGAAGTCTTAACTGACAAAAGTCCTCTTTTTCCTGTTTGATACAGTGGAAGAAAATCTCATACCACTTGAGACCTAGTCACAGGCCAACATACCAGTGACACCCTCAGAACCTGAGGGCAGCAAGGGCAAGAGAAAAAGACTTAGTGAAGGCCTCATTACAGCAAAAAATGGACACCAATAGCCACTCAGTGGAGTAGAAAACCACAAAACTCTGCTTCAATACAAGGTAAACCCACCTTAACCACTTGTACAGGGAAGATTACAATTATTAACCCAGCTGTAACCTCCAAAGGCAAACTGCCCAAATCAGCAGATAACAAATTTGTACAAGGCACAGTCAAAGGTAAATACCCTAAGAACATAAAGTTTTTGACTGCTTGCAAACACTGATATGTCCCCTGCATACCTCAGAGACCTTGGCTTCCAAAGACACCGGCCAGAGGATAGAGAAGGATTGTCCAGAACCAGAAGAACTGAAAGAAGACACCTTGGACACAGTGGTGGATGGCAAAACAATGAGGGAGATAATATCAACCTTGCCATTCACACTCCAATTCAACAGAAACCTCAAACCAGAGGACTGGCAAGATATGGATCAAGTTCTTCAGATCCACCAACTCCTCAAAGATTTATTTCAATGGAGCATGGACAACAAGAGGTTCAACCTAGCAACTCACTGGGCAGAACTGGGATCAAGTTGCCAGAAGATCTGTCTCAAAGAGATAGACATCAAAGACCTGATGGTAATCACCGAGGGTTGGAATCCTACCAGGCAGCACAGACTCCTGGAGGCAAGGGCACAGAGGATAAGGGAGAATCAAGCCACTATCCTAGCTATAGAAGAACAGTTAACCCAGACAGGGCCTACTCAGATTCCTTCAGGTTCACAAGGAGCAGGCCAAATCAGCTCTCCAGTGGCTTCACACCATTCAGAAACCAGCAGATCAGTGGCCAAGAGTCACCATTCTTCACAATTCCAGGAAGTTTCCAGGAGAAGACAGGGAAAGAAGGGAAAGAACAAAGCCTCCTTCAACCAGAGGAGGAAAGAGTCAGAACCCATGATCCAGAAGCTGTTAGATATGGTAAAAGATGTACACAAGAACCAGAATTAGTTTAAAACCACTCTAGAATCAGTAGTCCTAGTAATAGAAACATTACCCCCACTCAGACTGAAAATAACATTGTCACATCTGAGAGTAACATCAACAGTGATACACTGTGGTTACAAATGTCCTAATATGCTGAACAATCTGTAAAGCAGTTTGCAGAAATTAAAGCTAGCCAAGAGAGGATGAGAGAAACTCAAGCCTCCTTGGAACAAATAGTTAAGAATCTTCAAGAAGGATATGCTCAACTGAGCAAAGCCTCGAAGAAACCAACAAAAGACTGAATATAGTGTTTGAAGAGCAACACCACAGCACAAGGGACAGGGAGTGTCTGGATCAAGACACTAACAAATTGTTTAATGCCTATCATAGCTTGAAGGCGCAACCACAAGGCCAAGCTATGGAGAATCCATATCAACCAGATGCCATGTTGTTGAATAAGGCAAGATCTCCATCACAATACCAGGATGGAGATGGCATGTCTTATTCAGAGAAGGAAGCCTTGAAATAGCTTCCTGAGGCCTCAAACTGGCCCAAATTCTCTGGATCAGGAGAATATGATCATATGGAACTCATAGATTATATTTATGGACTCTTCATTGATGTACCAAGCATACCAGACTACTGGATTACTGCTAGATTGAATACTGCATTTAAAGGTCATGCATGTATATGGTACACAGAAATGAAAGAAATCCATGGCAGAAGAAACTGGCCATGGTGGAAGAGTCAAATCATCCAAAAGTACAGTAATGGAACTTGGATATGGCAAAAGACCATGTCATTTGAGAATGACAAATACTCTGTGGAAAAAGATCCATATGAGTGGTGCCTTAGACAGTCTAAAAGACTTAAAGCCATTGATCCTCAGATGAACATCCAAATGAGGAATCACAAACTTCTGACACAAATGGCAGGAGAACTAGAGCATGCATTCAAATGCCAATGCAATCAAAATTGCACTCTAGATGACATTGCCAACACCTTACAAGACATAAGGAAAAGGACAAATATAGGGAAGTTCACCCCATATAAGAGCAGTAGTTTCAAAGAGAAACAACCTTTCAGGGTAGAGTTTAAAGACAAATTCAGAGAAAGAGTGGCAGAAGTGGCTAAGAAGACCACTATGCCAACAACTGTCAAAAGGCAAAGAAGAAAGTCTATGCCATAGAGAAAGTCCCTGAGGAAGAACCTCCAACAGAGGATTCTGAATCAGACTCCATGGGTGATGCCATCAGAGAACCATCTGAGGATGAGCAAGACCCAAGAGAGGAATTTCTAGTGGAATACTAAGAGGAAACCCCACTGGAAATCCAGGACATACAGTTGGAAGCAGGAATGCCACAGGACACTGCTAACAAGAACTTGTGCAAACACACACAAGATGCACAAACATTCCTGGTTACACCAACAAAAGGAATGGCATATATACATGGGACAGCCACAAAAATGACTGGTTGTATTGACAATGCTCAGCACCCACTGATCATTGATAGTGGAGCACACGGCTCCATAGTGAGCAGGAATTATCTGGATACCCACTTCCCAAATTGGGACAAACAGCTCTTGCCCACTAAGGCAAAGAACTTTAAAAGTGCATCAGGGAAGATGACTTCCATTGGGACAATTATCAAAGAGATAATTATACCCCACAGGAAGGGTAATATTAGACTCAACCCAGAGTTTTTAGTGCTTAATGATGCCCACATCCAAGGGTTTTTACTGGGAACAGATTACCAGAGGATGTATGGCATAGACATTTACAACAGTAAAAATAGGCACATCACCATTGGTACTAACAAGGAAAAGAAATTTTAACTTGATATATACCAGATATCTTCTCAAGATCCACTAGAAGAACTTCTGAAGGAATTCAGAGAGGGACAGTTTAGCACTACCCTCACCAGTAAACAAAAACTAAGTTTACTGAAGATACTGAGAAAGAACAGACCAGCATTTTCCATTGGTGAAGAACCATTAGGCAAGATCAAAGGCCATGATATAGAACTATATCTGGATGTGGAAAGGCCTTATCCACCTATGCTGAGGAGACCTCCTTATCCAGCAAGCCTGGAAACCAGGAAGGAAATTGAGAAACATATAAATGAACTCCTGGACATGGATATTATCAGAAAGATTGGACATAATGAAATAGTGGAAATCACCACTCCTGTCCTCATCACCTAGCATGATGGATAGTCTAGATTGTGTGGGGACTTCAGAGCCCTCAATAACTACACAAAAGCAGACAGGTACCCTATACCAAGGATACCTCATGCCTTTGATAAGCTGGCCAAAGCCAAATACATAACCAAGATGGATTGTATGAAAGGCTTCCACCAAAATGGAGTTAAACCAAACTTCATGAAATTACTCAGAAGACTATGCCATATGGGCATATATGAGTACACCAAATGCCATTTGGCATCAAGAATGCACCAGCCCACTTCCAAAGGATGATGGACACAATATTGGAAGGCTGGATGGTAGTATATATTGATGAGATCATTATATACTCAGAGACATGGGAAGACCATGTGCAATACATAGACAGAGTGCTAAGTAAATGCACACCCATAAATCTGAAAATTTCACTTAAAAAGTGCAATTTTGGCCAACAAGAGTTACTGGCTCTAGGACATAAAGTCTCAGGTCTTAGTCTGGCAATTGACCAGAATAAAGTAGCAGAAGTACTGCAAAAACCAGTACCAAATAGCATCAAAGAGATGTAATATTTCCTTGGGTTTGCTACCTACAATAGAAACCATATCAAAGGTTCTGCACACATAACTAGAAGTTTATACAAGTTATGTTCAAAAGATGTAGTTTTTGAAATAACCAAGGAAAGGAGGGATGCATATGAGAGGATCAAATATGAACTCACTAATGTTTTTTTGGCCAACAAGAGCTACTGGCTCTAGGACATAAAGTCTCAGGTCTTAGTCTGGCAATTGACCAGAATAAAGTAGCAGCAGTACTGAAAAAGCCAGTACCAAAGAGCATCAAAGAGATGCAATCTTTCCTTGGGTTTGCTAGCTACTATAGAAACCACATCAAAAACTTTGCACACATAACTAGTAGTTTATACAAGTTATGTTCAAAAGATGTAGTTTTTGAAAAAACCAAGGAAAGGAGGGATGCATATGAGAGGATCAAATATGAACTCACAAATGCACCTGGGCATATATGAGTACACCAGAATGCCATTTGGCATCAAAAATGCACCAGCCCACTTCCAAAGGATGATGGACACAATATTTCAAGATGAAATATTGGAAGGCTGGATGGTAGTATATATTAATGATATCATTATATACTCAGAGACATGGGAAGACCATGTGCAATACATAGAAAGACTGCTAAGTAAATGCACACCCATCAATCTGAAAATTTCACTTAAAAAGTGAAATTTTGGCCAACAAGAGTTACTGGCTCTAGGACATAAAGTCTCAGGTCCTAGTCTGGCAATTGACCAGAATAAAGTAGCAGAAGTACTGCAAAAACCAGTACCAAAGAGCATTAAAGAGATGCAATCTTTCCTTGGGTTTGCCAGCTACTATAGAAACCACATCAAACGTTTTGCAAACATAACTAGTAGTTTATACAGGTTATGTTCAAAAGATGTAGTTTTTGAAATAACCAAGGAAAGGAGGGATGCATATGAGAGGATCAAATATGAACTCACTAATGCACCTGTGCTCATCTTACCTGACTTTGAACTACCATTCAAGCTATATATGGATGCAGCATGCAGTCAAGGCCTAGGAGCAGCCCTTCAGCAAAGACAAATTGTGGATGGTGAACCAAGAGAAGGAGTAATTTGCTACATCTCAAGGCAGCTGAAAGATTCAGAAGCCAGGTATGGGGCCACCCATACTGAATGTCTATGTCTAGTCTGGGCTCTAGAAAACCTCCATTATTATTTGGAGGGTGCAGTCTTTGAAGTCTACACAGACTGCACAGCCGTGAAGTCTTTACTAAACATGAAGACTACAAATAGACATATGCTGAGATGGCAAATAGCCATCCAGGAGTATAGAGGGAACATGACCATCATATACAAAGAAGGTAAAAGCCATACCAATGCAGATGGCCTCAGCAGATGGCCACTGGACAATGTCAAAAGCAATCCAGCTTATGACCCAGAAGTTGCAGCAAAAATCCCTATCCATTTCATGGAAATAGATAGGAGGAAGAACTTCAGAATATCTGAATGGGCACCAGAAAGTGGTACCCTTGACAGTGGAGACACTGACTCAGAAGGGACAGAAACTCCCATACTGGGAATAAGCTCCTCAGAAATGCACAATGAATTTTTAGTGCAGTACAGAAGTCTTATGCCAAACACAAACAGTGTAGCATACTACTCCAACTCCTTCAAGAAAAGTACAGGAGTCCAGAACTGGAAACCCAGCTGGAAGAACCCTGGTTGAGGGCCTATAAGGACAATAAGTTTTTTCTTATAGATGGCCTGCTCTACCACAGAGAAAAGCACACAAGTTCACTCACAGTGGTAAAAAGAGACCACATCTCATTGATCCTACAAGAATGCCATGACTGCCACTATATGGGACACATGCATGGGGACAGGACCAAAGAGAGGGTAGCAAGCACAGCTTGGTGGCCCAAGTGGGAACAATAGTTGAGTGAATACATCAACACTTGTGAAAGGTGCCAAAAGGCAAATAGGAAACATGGGAAGAAGTATGGGTTGCTTCAACACATAGAAGAAACCAAACACCCATGGGAAACCATCAACATGGACTGGGTAACAGGACTTGTCCCAGGGGGAAAAGAAAACTATAATGCCTGTTTGATCATAGTTGATAGGTTCACCAAGAGCATGAGGTGTCTACCATGCCATAAAGAAGACACAGCCATGGATACTGCTCTGTTGCTTTGAAATAACATCATATCTACCTGTGGAGTCCCTAAGATCATCATTAGTGATAGGTACCCAAAATTCACATCTGAATTTTGGACTAACTTATATGACATGCTTGGTAGCAAACTTACTTTTTCCACAGCTTACCATCCACAAACAGATGGCCTAGCTGAAAGTATGATCCAAACAATGGAGGACATCCTCAGAAGATTCTGTGCCTATGGCATGGAATACAAGGACCATGAGGGATACACCCATGATTGGGTTACCCTCTTACCAGCTGTCCAACTGGCTTATAACACAAGTCAGCACTCCACCACACCATCAAATGGGTATTCAGAATGGAGCTCTAAGCCAGGGCTATCCAATGGTACCAGCCAAACTGAGCTAGCACCAATATTGCTGGAGTTATGGTCAATTTCAGGCCAAATAAGGGTGAACAAAACATTCACCTTTCATCTAACTTCTACAGTTTTAGTGTGGGATACCTGAAGTGGGGTATTTTTGGAAAGAGAAAAATCAGGGCTATCTGATGATGCCATCCATTTCCCCATAACTCAACTAGAACAAAAGGTATGGGGCAAACAAGCTCAATACAGCTTCTTGCCCAAAACACGCAAATGTACAAAACCTTTTGTACATGGGATAACTTTGCCATATTTAATGATACCCATATCAAATGAGGAACCATTGTGTAGAGCACATACAGGGCTACACACTGAACCAATTTTGAGGTTGATATCTCAAGAATTGACAAAGCTATGGCTGTTTTAAGGTCAAAATCCCACCTGCTGTCATATACAGCCTTACCATGGGATAATATCCCATAACCATGAATATGAGGTGTCAAATAGACGAAGAAGCATGTTTTTACTTCAATATCTCATATTTCAGTCAATACTGGGGTCCCATACAGTTTCTGTACAGCATTCTATGCGTCATACACATCAGAATCAGGCTGTGAGGTCCCCAGATGAAAATTTTCACCCTGTATTGGTGAAAACCGCCCAGATGTGGTTTCAAAACCACATCTGAGCCCAATACAGGTTATACAGGCTGTTTGCAAATCACAAGCCAGTACTAGAAAGTGAAAAAATCTTCACTTCCTCTATGTGGAAAGGTCTAGCACCCTTTCCACCCCATTTCAGGATAAAAAGGAGGCTTTTCACAGCCAGAATAGCTTTCCTCATCCTGCTCTTGAATACCCTACGTAGTAAACTGTCAAATACAGTTTTACTCTTGGGTAATAAACAGGTATAATTATATATTTAATTATTGTAACTCTTATTATAGTAACCCAACTGGTAAGATTGCACCCTGGGTTCTCAATAGCGCTCACCACCACTATTATTCAATAGTAGAACCCCTTAATTATATTATAAATCATCTTTAAAACCCAATACTCTTATTTTAAATTAATTTTCTACATGTCACAGTCATAATTCTAGTTGTAAATACTCTTATTACCACTTCAATATAGACTCAGCCTGACAGTCCTGGACCCCATAAATGGGTCCAGGCCATATATGGTGAAGGTTGGGTTTGGGCCAATTCTGGGCCCAGGGGCTCCATTTTGGTCCTGGGGGCCTCCAATAGCCCCCACAGACGGCGGCGTATGGTCCATGGACGTTAGGACCCCAAACACCCAAAATGGCCAAAAATGGCCATAAATCAAAGATCACCAACAAATCACCAAAACCCCAAAAAAGGCCCAAAAGGCCATAAAAATCAAGATTCATCAAGATTCATCAGGGAAGAGGCCACAGCCCAAAAACATTTTTGAGGGCTGTTTGAGGCAATTTCCATGGACAATGGGGACAAGACCCCTTCGAGGAAATTTTTCCAGATTTCATTTGGATTAAGCCTTGCCCAATGAGTACACTTCATATACTCATTGGGCATCATTTTTTGAGCACAAGAGCTCAGTGGCCATCATTCTGGGATATATCCCAAGGCCATACCCCAAATGCAAGATTGATTGAATCAGAAGAAAGTAAAAGCATATTTCAAGGTGGAATACTTATGCAAAACTTGAAAGAAGGGGGGAATCAATTGAATTTGACAGAGAAGAATTGAAGAAGGATTTTCAGGATAATGGTCAAGAGGAAAAGAAAATTAAAAAGAAAGTTTTTGAAAAAATGTGGGGATATTGTGATGCCACTCAACAGTGGCAGGGTATTATGGCATTCAGGAGCCCACCAGTTTCAAGAGGGGGATACTGTAACAACCACTAACCAGGGGTAAGGGTATTCATCAATACACCCACTCAAACACCTCAAATCAGCAGATCCAGTATCTGCATCAGAATTCAGTTTCAGCAATCTTCATTCTGAAACATGCATACAGCTTGGTACATTAATACAGCCTGTCAATACCTGTACAGGTTGGATTCACCCAATACAGTTTCAATACACCAGCATGAAACTGTATGATCACTCAAAAACACCACACCTCTTGTACAGGTTTTATACAGCTGTACAGGACCTTTATTGGCCAGACTCAATTCAATAATTCAATCCTCTCATAAAAATTCTTCCTCTGGATCAGGGCTGGTGTTTCTCACATATACCAGCCCCTGTTTCTCCCCCCTGGGGACTTTTCCCCAGTTAATTAATTTAGTTTATTTATTCTTTTATAATCATTCTTATCCTTATTTTGGGTATTATAATCATTTGATTGTAAGTTAGTCTTTTCATTTCTCTCTTCACCTGTACAGTATGAGTTGGGTGGGCATATCCTTATTAACCCTTCTCTTTCCATTCTGACAGGTTGAAACAGTGGACTTGGACTTGTTTGTGGTTGGCTCTTCTATTCTTTTATTATTATTCTTTTGTTGCTGCTTTCTTACATTCATTCTTTTAGTAACTCATCTTTAACACTCTTAAGTTTATCCTTTCTTACCATATCTTTGAGCCCTCCATAAGTGAGTCCCAGTCAACTGAGTGCCAGGCCCTCTTCACTTTGAAGAGCCCCTGTGACACAGGGATTGTCTGGACAAAGACATAAACAAATTGTTTAATGTCTACCATAACTTGAAGCCCCAACCACAAGGCCAAGTTATGGAGAATCCATGTCAACCAGATGACATCAAACCAGATGCCATGTTGATGAATAAGGCAAGATCTCCATCACAATACCAGGATGGAGATGGAATGTCTTATTCAGAGAAGGAAGCTTTGAAATAGCTTCTTGAGGCCTCAAGCTGGCCCAAATTCTCTGGATCAGGAGAATATGATCATATGGAACTCATAGATTATATTTATGGACTCTTCATTGATGTACCAAGCATACCAGACTAATAGATTACTGCTAGATTGAATACTGAATTTAAAGGTCATGCTAGTATATGGTACACAGAAATGAAAGAAATCCATGGCAGAAGAAACTGGCCATGGTGGAAGAGTCAAATCATCCAAAAGTACAGTAATGGAACTTGGATATGGCAGAAGACAATATCATTTGAAAATGACAAATACTAAGTGGACAAAGATCCATATGAGTGGTGTCTTAGACAGTCTAAAAGACTTAAAGCCATTTGTGAGCCTTAGAGGTAATTTCATATACCCAAAAGACCACAAATATAAAAAATAACATATTAATATAAATAAAATAAATTTATTTATATTATTAAAATAAAAATAAAAATATAAATATAAAATTATATTAAAAATAAAAAATTAATTATAATTTAAAAATAAAAAATACATTAAATTTTGTAAATGTAAAATTACATTTATACTTGAAAAAATTAAGTAAAAATGAAACTTTAACAAAATTGTGAGAAAATAAATAAATTTGGAAAAAAAGTTAAATAAAATTTATTATAACTTTTTATCCAATAAATAAACATATAAAATTTATTTCACCATTGGATTCCTCATAAAAAATCAGGTGGGGTCACCTCTGAGTGAAATTCTTGTAACTCAACTCTAAATAAGCTTAAATTAAGTTTTTAGTATTTTCAATAAAAAAGTTGAAAATCCTCAAAACTTTAATTGAATTCACACTACATGTGGTGTTAACCATCAATTTTTGTGTTAAAATTGAGGTGTTGTGTTTAGTTTAGAAGTTATGAGGAATTGAAGTATTTTCAATTGAATTTAATTGAAATGTCAAAATGTGCGCGTGTATTACATAAGTGAACTTTGATTTACATATGAGGTGTCAATTTTTACTGTATTGTACTGTACAATTGAATTGAATTACATATGTAAATTATAAGTATAATACATGATGAGGAATTAAAGGAAAAATAAATTGGAAAGATTAAATTTGGGGGGAAAAAGGAACTCCAGCTCTAAGGGGGAGCTAGACCCCCAAAATCCTTGCTGACAGGCGTGGGATGTCAAAATTCACGCAAAAGTTCATAACTGTTGGCCTGGAATTGAGTTACAGGGTCTGTGGACTCAATTGATGATGAGGGTTTGATACCAACTGGGGTAGTTTTAGCTGTTGCCAAGAGGGTAAAACTACCCTTAAGATAAAACAATCATAATAAAAACAGTTTTAACTGGTTTCTACGCCTCTGACACACATTCTGACGTGTTTTGAAGGCTCTACGCCTGGTATTGCTATAGTAATGGCTGATTTAAGGGTCTGAAATGGCTAAAAATGGCTAAAAATGGCTAAAAATGGCTTAAACCAGCCCTTTTTGGTCTAAACCAGGGTTCAATGATGCCATAATTGGCTTTTCTGTTGTCAGACTGTTTTTCACGACTGACAAGAGTAAATTTTGCTTTTGGAGCAAGAGAATTGATGGCTATAAAAGAATGTCTTCTTTGCCCCACTTTTCTCTTCATGTTAGAATCTTTTCCTTTTATTAATTAGTTTAAACACTGTTAAAACTAATCAATCAAAGATTCCAACCACCATTTATAAATCATTTTAATCCTTTTAACCACGTGAAAAAATCATTATAATCATTGTTTGTGACTCTTATAATCATTTTTACCCCTGAACCACCCCAAAAGTGAATTAAAGCATCTTTCATCACTGTAAACTTTGTCACTTTGTTTCCAAATTCACTCTGGTCACTTTTGGGCGTGTTTTCTCTTTAATATCCTTTTTAAAGACTTTGTTCTTTAATTAATTGCTTGCAGTTCTTTGCTCAATTAATTCCAATTGAAATTGCTCTTGAAGAAATTTCTTTTGTAGCCTTAAAATATCTCTTGTAGAGTATTTTTTGGATAAATTTTTATTGTTGGTAAAACAATAAAATTTTATAATATTATTGTTTTATACTAATAAAGTTATAAACAATAAAATTGGCGTGTTTTCTCTTAAAAATAATATTTAATACTATTTTTAATTGATTTTTACCTTATACAAATTTTGAGGACAGGAAAAGTACTTGATTTTTAATCAAAGTTTCATATCCACACCTTACACTATTGATCCTCAGATGAACATCCAAATGAGGAATCACAAGCTTCTGACACAACTGCCAGGAGAACTAGAGCATGCAGTAAAATGAAGATGCAACCAAAATTACACTCTGGATGACATCGCCAACACCTTACAAGACATAAGGAAAAGGACTAATATAGGGAAATTCACCCCATATAAGAGCAGTAGTTTCAAAGAGAAACAACCTTTCAGGGTAGAGTTTATAGACAAACCCAAAGAAAGAGTGGCAGAAGTGGCAAAGAAGAGGAATTCTTGTCAAAATTGGGGTTCAACAGACCACTATTCCAACAACTGTCCAAAG
This sequence comes from Austropuccinia psidii, assembly GCA_023105745.1. NCBI lineage: Eukaryota > Fungi > Basidiomycota > Pucciniomycetes > Pucciniales > Sphaerophragmiaceae > Austropuccinia > Austropuccinia psidii. The sequence continues at coordinate 8,607,216 of JALGQZ010000005.1, read as the reverse complement.
GCAAAGAAAAAAGTCTATGCCATTGAGTAAGTCCCAAAGGAAGAATCTCCAACATAGGATTCTGAATCAGACTCCATGGGTGTTGCCATCAGAGAACCATGTGATGATGATCAAGACCCAATAGAAGAATTTCTAGTGGAATACCAAGAGGAAACCCCACTAGATACTCAGGACATACAGTTGGAAGCAGGCATGCCACAGGACACTGCTAACTAAAACTTGTGCAAACACACACAAGATGCACAAACATTCCTGGTTACACCAACCAAAGGAATGGCATATATACAAGGAAAAGCCACAAAAATGACTGTTTGCATTGACAATGCTCAGCACCCACTTACCATTGATAGTGGAGCACACTGCTCCATAGTGGCCAGAAACTACCTGGATAACCACTTCTCAAACTGGGAAAACCAGCTCTTGCCCACTAACGCAAGGACTTTAAAAGTGCATCAGGGAGAATGACTTCCATTGGGACAATTATCAAAGAAATAATTATACCCCACAGGAAGGATAATATCAGACTCAACCCAGAGCTTGTAGTGCTTGATGATGCCCACATCCAAGGGTTTTTACTGGGAACAGATTACCAGAGGATGTATGGCATAGACATTTACAACAGTAAAAATAGGCACATCACCATTGGTACTAACAAAGAAAAGAAATTTTCCCTTTATATATACCAGATATTTTCTCAGGACCCACTAGAAGAACATCTGAAGGAATTCAGAGAGGGACAGTTTAGCACTACCCTCACCAGTAAACAGAAACTAAGTTTACTTAAGATGCTGAGAAATAACAGACCAGCATTTGCCATTGGTGAAGAACCATTAGGCAAGATCAAAGGCCATTATATAGAACTATATCTGGATGTGGAAAGACCTTATCCACTCATGCTTAGGAGACCTCCTTATCCAGAAAGTCTGGAAACCAGGAATGAAATTGAAAAACATATCAATGAACTCCTGGCCATGGATGTCATCAGGAAGATTGCACATACTAAAATAGTGGAAATCACCACCCCTGTCCTGATCACCTGGCATGATGGCAAGTCTAGACTGTGTGGAGATTTCAGAGCTCTGAATAACTACACAAAAGCAGACAGGTACCCTATACCCAGGATACCTCATGCCTTGGATAAACTGGCAAAAGCTAAATACATAACCAAAATGGATTGTATGAAAGGCTTCCACCAAAATGGAGTTAAACCAAACTCCATGAAATTACTCAGAATAATATGCCATATGGGCATATATGAGTATACCAGGATGCCATTTGGCATCAAAAATGCACCAGCCCACTTCCAAAGGATGATGGACACAATATTTCAAGATGAAATACTTGAAGGCTGGATGGTGGTATATATTGATGATATCATTATATACTCAGAGACATGGGAAGACCATGTGGAATACATAGACAGAGTACTAAGTAAATGCACACCCATAAATCTGAAAATTTCACATAAAAAGTGCAATTTCGGCCAACAAGAGCTACTGGCTCTAGGACATAAAGTCTCAGGTCTTAGTCTGGCAATTGACCAGAATAAAGTAGCAGCAGTACTGAAAAAGCCAGTACCAAAGAGCATCAAAGAGATGCAATCATTCCTTGGGTTTGCTAGCTACTATAGAAACCACATCAAAAACTTTGCACACATAACTATTATTTTACCAATTTATGTTCAAAAGATTTAGTTTTTGAAAAAACCAAGGAAAGGAGGGATGCATATGAGAGGATCAAATATGAACTCACTAATGCACCTGTGCTCATCTTACCTGACTTTGAACTACCATTCAAGTTATATATGGATGCAGCATGCAGTCAAGGCCTAGGAGCAGCCCCTCACCAAAGACAAATTGTGGATGGTGAACCAAGAGAAGGAGTAATTTGCTACATCTCAAGGCAGCTGAAAGATTCAGAAGCCAGGTATGGGGCCAACCAGACTGAGTGGCTATGTCTAGTCTGGGCTCTAGAAAAACTCCATTATTATCTGGAGGGTGCAGTCTTTGAAGTCTACACAGACTTCACAGCCTTTAAGTCTTTACTGAACATGAAGACTACAAATAGACACATGCTGAGATGGCAAATAGCCATCCAGGAGTATAGAGGGAACATGACCATCATATAAAAGGAAGGTAAAAGCCTAACAATGCAGATGGCCTTAGCAGATGGCCACTGGATAATGTCAAGAGCAATCCAGCTTATGAACCTGGAGTTGCAGCCAAAATCCCTATCCACTTCATGGAAGTAGATAGGAGGAAGAACTTCAGATTTTCTGAATGGGCACCAGAACGTGGTACCCTTGACAGTGGAAACACTGACTCAGAAGGGACAGAAACTCCCATATTGGGAATAAGTTCCTCTGAACTGCACAATGAATTTTTAGTGCAGTACTGAAGTCTTATGCCAAACACAAACAATGTGGCATACTACTAAAACTCCTTCAACAAAAGTACAGGAGTCCAGAACTGGAATCCCAGCTGGAAGAACCCTTGTTGAGGGCCTATAAGGATAACAAGTTCTTCCTTATAGATGGCCTGCTCTACCACAGAGAGAAACACACAAGTGCACTCACAGTAGTAGACAGAGACCACATCCCCTTGATCCTGCAGGAATGCCATGACTGCCCCTATATGGGACACATGAGTGAAGACAGGACCAAGGATAGGGTAGCAAGCACAGATTGGTGGCCCAAGTGGGAACAAAAGTTGGAGATTACATCAACACTTGTGAAAGATGCCAAAAGTCAAATAGGAAACACAGGAAGAAGTATGGGTTACTTCAACATATAGAAGAATCCAAACACCCATGAGAAACCATCAACATGGACTGGGTTACAGGACTTGTCCCAGGAGTCAAAGAAAACTACAATGCCTGCTTGATCATAGTTGATAGGTTCAGCAAGAGCATGAGGTGTCTACCATGCCACAAAAAGGACACAGCCATGGATACTGCCCTGTTATTTTGGAATAACATCATATCTACCTGTGGAGTCCCTAAAATCATCATTAGTGATAGGGACCCAAAATTCACATTTGAATATTGGACAAACTTGTATGACATGCTTGGCACCAAGCTTGCTTTTTCCACAGCTTACCATCCCCAAACAGATGGCCTACCTGAGAGGATGATCCAGACTATGGAAGACATCCTTAGAAGTTTCTGTGCCTATGGCATGGAATACAAGGACCATGAAGGATACACCCATGACTGGGTTACCCTTCTACCAGCTGTCCAACTGGCTTATAATACAAGTCAGCACTCTACCAAAGGAAAAACACCTGCAGTGGTAGAGAAAGGGTGGAATCCCCTGTTGCCTGTGGATCACCTAAAGAAGAATCTGCTGACCATCCACCCCACAGCCAAAGACTTCCATGATATGTGGAAGAGGGCTTGTGACACAGCTGCCAAATGCATAGCTGAGGCAAAAGAATATAATAAACAGATGTGGGACATGACACACATGGAACCTGACTTCAAGGAAGGGGACGAGGTGCTAGTGTCTACACTGAACTTTAATAATCTTAAAGGACCCAAGAAGATGAGGGACTCATTCTTAGGGCCTTTCACTATAATTAGGTTGATAGGAAAGAATGCAGTGGAAGTCAAACTTACAGAGGAATTTTCCAGGAAGCACCCAGTCTTCCCAGTATGTTTGGTCAAACCATACTTCCAAACAGAGAAGGATAAATTCCCCTCCAGGATGAAGAACCCCACACCACCTGATATAGTGGAAGTGAAGGACTCCCCAGAACCTGAGAGTAAGATCATCAGGGCCAGGAAGATCAGACTTAATGGAAAGGATAAAAGACAATACTTAGTCAGATTCAAGCACCAAACAGCTGATAAAGGCAAATGGTTGGCAGAAGATGCCATACCAGATGGGAACTTTCATCTAAGTAGATTCAGGGCCTCTAGGAGGACTGAACAGTCTCACCAATGATGAGCCTTTTTTGGAGGGAGGGTATGTCAGCCTGTGACTCAAAACCAGAGCACAAGCATGACAGCCAAAATACTATAAACCAATGGTATAGCCAAGATACCACCAAAACATGGAGCTCGGACAAATCAGCTCAAAAAGTATAAAAAGAAAGAGGAAGCTCACCTCTTTCTGAAAATATAAGTCCCATCACCATAGGACAAAGAATAACAAAGTTATTCCTTCTCAAAGTTATTGCTGAGCATAAACCTTAATTTTCACCTCTCATCTAAAATCTAGAAGGAGAGGCTTAAACCCATCAAATGGGTACTCAAAATGAAGCTCTAAGCCAGGGCTATCCAATGGTACCAGCCAAACTGAGCTAGCACCAATATTACTGGAGTTATGGTCAATTTCAGGCCAAATAAGGGTGAACAAAACGTCCACCTCTCATCTAACTTCTACAGTTTTAGTGTGAGATACTTGAAGTGGGGTCTTTTTGGAAAGAGAACAATCAGGGCTATCTGATGGTTTCATCCATTTCGCCATAGCTCAACTAGAACAAACGTTATGGGGCAAATAAGCTCATTACAGCTTTTTGCCTATACCACACAAATGTACAAAATTCTTGTACATTGGATACCTTTGCCATATTTAATGATGCCCATATCAAATTAGGAATCATTGTGTAGAGCACATACAGGGCTACACACTGAACAAATTTTGGGGTTGATATCTCAAGAATTGACAAAGTTATGGCTGTTTTAAGGTCAGATTCCCACCTGCTGTCATATACAGCCTTGCCATGGGATAATATACCATAACCATTCATATGAGGTGTCAAATAGACGAAGAAGTTTGTTTTTACTTCAATACCTCATATTTGAGTCAATACTGGGGTCCCATACAGTTTCCGTACAGCATTCTACGCGTCATACACGTCAGAATCAGGCTGTGAGGTCCCCAGATGAAATTTTTCACCCTGTATTGGTGAAAAGTGCCAAGATGTGGTTTCAAACCACATCTGAGCCCAATACAGGCTATACAGGCTGTTTGCAAACCACAATCCAGTACTAGAGGGTGAAAAATCTTCACTTCCTCTACATGGAAAGGTCTAAACCCTTTCCACCTCATTTCAGGATAAAAACGAGGCTTTTCACAGCCAGAATTGTCTCCTCATCCTGCTCTTGAATACCCTACGTAGTAAACTGTCAAAAACAGTCTTACTCTGGGGTAATAATCAGGGTATAATTATAGTTTTAATTATTGTAGTTCTTATTATAGTTATCCAACTGGTAAGACTGCACCCAGGGTTCTCAATAGCACTCACCACCACTATTTTTCAATAGTAGAACCCTGTTATTATATTATATTAAAGCTCTTATTTTAAAATTATTTCCACGTGTCACAGTCATAGTTCTAGCTGTAAATAGACTAATTACTGCTTCAACATAGACTCCAGCTGACATTTCTCTTATTGCATCTCATCTTTGTACTTGCATTCTTCATAGAAAAGTTTGATCCTTTATTTCTATTTTCTTTATTCTTTTGGAGTCCTCCAAGTGAGTTCCCTGATTGCTGAGTGCCAGGCCACTCTTGTTTTTCTGTCCAAGAGCCCCTGTTACAACAGCTCTATTGATTTTATTCAATAATCCATTACAAGTTTTAACCTTGTTTATAACTTGTGAAATAAAGTTCGTATCTGTATTCCTACAGTAATTACGTGGTGACTTTTTTTGGTTTATCTCTCTATCTTGTATATTTCAAGAGTTATTAGCTAAAAACAATGAATATATGTGTTGACCCAAAAAGTGCATATATTCAGCTTAATTCCTTAAGTATTAACTTTAGAGATTAGCTTTAGAATTGTTTTATGTGTAGACCTTTATGGATAATCCAATGGTAAAGTTGATTTCACATGTTGTTTCATTGGTTTCTGAGATAAATGAAGTTTTGTACCTTTTGAAGGTATTATTACTTATACTTCAGTAATTATTGACTTTTCAGATATGCCATAAAAATGACATATGGGTATTTTACCATGAGGAATCTAAGGGTGTAATTTATTTCACATGTTTACTCATTAGATTCTGAGTTGATTCAGATTTTATACTTATGTATGGTATTTTACTAATTTTTGAGATAATTATCATAAGCATGATTATTACAGAAATCTTTTTGTGACCTTTTTGGATATATGGTTATATCTCAAAGGCTCACAATAGGATTGATTGGAGTTGGATCTTCATGTTCGCAGTGAGTGTATAAATTGAAGGTAGGTAGCCCGTGAGAAGGAATCATGAAGCTATGATTGATGGAGTCAAGAGATATAGTGACTTCTTGGTCACCATCAGCAATAGGTTAGATTTCCAATATAAATGGCATAATAATGTTTAAGAAAAATAAAAATAAATAAATAATATAATATAATAAAACAAATATGTATTTAGACTACAAAAAAAGAAAGAAAGAAATATAAAGGTAGAGAAACAAAGCTGGGGTCATGAGGGAACAATTGGCTATTTATAAACCCACTTACCTTAACTCACATCAACATCAAAAATTTTTAGCAAATTGAAAAAAAAAAGAGTAATCAGCACAATACAAGTAAAAAAATAACTCTCCCCATATTTTTTTAGTTCCCACATACAATTCAAGAAATTTACTGTAATTTGAGTTCTTATTGCAACACATAGAAAAAAAACAATTAGTTAATTAAACAAATTATGCTAAAAAAAGGGGGTCATCAGGGGATGGAAATTAAGAATAAAAAAGATAAGAAAAAAATAACTAACCCCAAAATTCAAAAGTTGGTGGTGCTGTTGGGATTTGGAATTAAAATTTTAGGTGGCACTGAGGTTACTGATCCCAGGTTGAAATTTTATTGCCTGGAGAAATGAAGAAGATAGAAAAAGAAATTAATTAGAATATTTATGAAAAAAAATAAAAAGAGCAAAGCACTCACTAGCATACATCAGCGGTGTTGAAGATCACTGAGTGGCATTGAGATGGAGATAGCAGACATTTAGATCAAAAAAAAACAAATATAGTAAAGATTCATAAATTACCTGTAAAAGAAAGCCACAGATGGTGGCGAAGAAGATTGGGATTAATTGTTGCAGTATACCCACGGGTTATCAGCCACCACTGCATTAACCCCTTCCATCTAAAACATTACCTATGAAAAAAAAACCATTGTAAATTAATTTTTATATATATATTAAATTTCTTAATAATGTATTTTTTTTTAAAAAAAAAGAAGAAAACTCAATGTACAATGACAGATGATCAAAGGAAAAGCTGTAGCAGCTCAGCGCTGCTCATCTAGATATACAATTCCAAAAAAAAGTAGAATATTATTAATAAAAGAAATCCCAGTCCGCGACTAAATAAAAGAACAGATGCTGCAGTAGTGCAGCAGTTCTCAGAAGATTCCTTCTATATTATTTTATTTTTATGTTACAATGCTTTCAGTGTAAAAAATTGTGAACAAATTATTTATTTTTTCTTTAAAAAAAAGAAAATATTTTAAATTAATAATTAAAAATAAATGAGAAAACTTACTAAAATAATAAAGGCATAAAATTAAAAAAAGTTTTAATAAAATAAAATATAGTATAATAGAAAAACACACTGTGCAACCTTAGAATGTGAAGAAATTCTACAGTAACGCAGCTATTCTCCATGACAATTCCTTTGATTTTAGTTTCTCCTTGCAATGCGATGATTGTAAAATATTTAAAAAAAAGACATTATAATTAGTTTTTTTATTATTAAATATTTGAATTATTTTTTTTTAAAAAAAGAGAGTAAACTTACAATAAAGTAAAATAAATAAATAAATATATTTGAGCAAAACGACTTGTGCGCAATGCAGAAAAGAAAAAGTAGCTGCAGTAGCGCATCAATGTGGAGCTTTTTTTTTTTTTTTGGGACTATGATAAATGTTAATTTTTTTTTAATTGATTAGTTTTTTTTATTGTTTTTTTTTTATTTATTTATTTCAAATAAATAATAGTTATAATAAAACATTATTGAATAGATGTAAAATAATAATAAAAATCATAATATCAAAGTAAAAAGACAGATATGATCAAAAATAATAAAATAAAAAAACAAAAAGACATAAGAAATCTCAAAGAATAAATATATAAAGATAAAATTGCATTTCAATCTTTTGCATCTCTTCCATAATATGAAGAATAAAGTATAAATTTCATTTTGGTTTATTCATTTAATCATTATTTTTATCTGGACATAATAAATAAATATTATTACTAATAAAAAAAGGGGGATAAGGTGTTCAATCATTATCTTAAATGATAGCATGTTTTCATTACAATAAAAACTACAAATAAGGTCCTGAGTATGACCTTAAACTGCCTCATCAATATATTTTATCTTCATTATAGTCTAAGGACTAAATCCAAGGTCATGGATAAGACCTTAAACTGTGTCAATATTTTCTATTTCTTGGTTTTAATAATTTTCATGCTTACTACTTTTTTTATGGAAAGTCTTGGGAAATAATGGTATTAGTGAAGAATTATAAGTAATTAAAAAAATAAAATGGAGAGGGAAATTGTCCCTCAAGTAATAATGATATGATTATAAAAATAAGGGGTGGTACTTATTTCTACTCATCACTCCTTATGATGTTACGTTTTTGGGGGAAAGTGGCTCTTCAATAAGTTTTATTCTTGGAAATTTTATTTGTATAGTTAGTTGAGGAAATACCATTATTGAATTTCATACAGGTATTCTTATCATACACATATTTTGAAGAGTAAAAAAATAATTATGTGGAAATCTTTTTTTTTATTAAATGGAGAGGGAATGCATCCCTCATCTCTCAAAAAAAAGATTAATAAATAAAAAATAAAAAATTCAAGATTGATACCTTAAAGAAGAAAAATGGAGATTAAAAATCAATATAAAGAGCCTACATAGAAATTTTTCACGGGAATTCTCTTAAATAATACAGGATGTTTTTATGTGTTGTCATATTGGCAGGAGGAAGGTGTGGATTAAAGAATAAAAGTGGTAAAGAAAGAGATTTGTCCCTTAAGCGTCACTGAAGATGCTGGGGACAGCATCAAATGGAGAGGGGGATGTGGTATACCTATACCAGTTTTGTGAGCCTTGAGGTATATTTTACATACCCAAATAAGCCACAATTATATTAAAAATTAATTTTGACTTATGCATAACTCATAAGTCATGCATATATCTAAAATTCATCATTTTTGATTTCAGAAAAGATGAATAACTTTTTATTGAGTAAGTGAATCCATGGATTCAAGGCCAGATTTGGATTCTACACAGAAATTCACCTATGGTAGCTACATAGAGGGAATAAGCTCAAATTAACTCTTTGAGGTGGTAATAAGGAAAATACTTCAATACCACATCATCGATACCACATAAAAAATCCGTGAAAATTTTTGTTTTGCTTAATTTTATGCCAAAATAATGGGAATGTGAGAAATCCTATGTTACATATACACTAAGAATAGTGTTATGCATTTTTGGGCACTTAATATCATGGTATTCTTACATTGAATTTTGGTACACCCATATTGGATATCTCACTTCAAGCTTAAATTTCTATTTTGACATGAAAAATAGGCAAGGGGGACAAAAGACACCAAAGAGGGCCATGGTACCCAACTTCTGAGGCCTCAGATGTGTGGACAGCTCCAAAGCTTGGATCCATGGCTGATCATGTCCCAATTAGTGAACTAAAACACTTTGGGAACTTGGTTACCATGTTACAACTACAGTAAATCTTAATAAAATATCAAATAACCTGCTATTTTGACGTGCCAAGGAGGTAAAGAGCTACTTAGACTCCTGTAACCTTGTCAATTCTTAATGGCTTTGCATGGATAGACCCTAAAAGATTAATTAAAAACCTTTTTTGACATGTATCCATTGATTTACCTCATAGCAACCAGTTAAACACTGATATTTGCAATTCTACATAGAAATGAGGTAAAAACTTCAAAAATTCATTAAAAATACACTTCTTAATGAATCTCTCTGAAACCCTAAGGACCAATGGAGAACTGTATCATCTATGGTACAACCAAAAAGAACTATAGTTTTACTTACAGTCCATTTTTGACTATTCTATGTGAAACACTGAATCTTCCAAAATTCACAATAATTACAACCTGTGATGAAATTGCCAATAACATTGATAACTTTCAGAAATAAATGATTCTTTTGGAACAAAAAATGATTTACAGATGTTACTCCTTTTATTCTTAACCATATTGGGGTTGGTAGTCACGTAAAAAGCATTACTTAAGTAATTATGATAATCTTACGTGACAACAGATGATGCAATCAATGATCCAAAAGGGTTTATTGTTTTCTCACTCACTGGTTTTTCAGTATGCTCCATGGAATGCCTCTGTGAGCTGTTGTTGACTTAAAAGAGGCCTCCTCTTGATGTTTTTTCCACATCAAATCATCTTATTATCCATGTATATCATTGTTACCAACAATTAAGTATTAGTTAAAATATTCTTAAGTGTTTTAAATCTTTCGACCAATAAGAAAGACGTGAAATCATAGAATCCAACTATATATTGTTGTAATCCTGATATAAATCATTTTGATACCTTAAATCCACAATTCTACGTCAAATTTCTCTACTTATATCTTTCAATAAGTTCTTTGGAATATAAGTGAGTGATTTATCTTTAGTTCTTAAAGTTTTTCTCTAAAATTATTTTTCTTCAAGAATGATCTTTATAATTATTATTGCAAAAGACAATTATATATTAAAATAATTTTATTATTTTAATAAAAGGAGTTTTTATTATTAAATTCTTCTTGTAATTGATTCTTGTAGACAATTACTGCTCACTGTTAAAATCACTAGTAGTGTTTAACACGTGAAAGAAATGATCCTTTAATTATTTAATTGTGGTTATAATAATATTTTACTATTATATCTCATAAGAACAGACATAGTACTGTTGATTAATAGTATTATTATCATCAGTTTCATAGTCAAATCTTACATTTGGGGGCCTGGCCATGATTTTATCCATAGACTTGGCTTTAATCATATTCTTGACTTCAATAATATATTTTTAAGCTCTAAAATATATTAATTTAATAACTTTATTTTTGAAATTGTTTTGGAAATCTTTTTCATTGAGGAATTTTGATTAACTTTATACTGTTTTTACATGTGGCTTTCTCACATCCAAAAACTTATGAAATTATTCTTTGAGTTACTCTGAATTAATTGTCATTCAAAATGTTAGATTTTAATTGTTTTTCTTTGAAAAGAATACTTTTTTAATATTAAAAAATATAAAACTTATGAAAAAATCCTTAAAAATATTTTAAAAAAGTATAAAAAATAATTTTTCTCCTTTATAATTTTTTCTTTTGTCTTTAATCAAATACTGTGAAGCTGGCAACAGACTCAGTAAAAGAGATATCACTAGTCCAGAATCTTCAGAAGCAGAATGTGAAGACAGTATTGAGGTGCAAATTGCTAAAAGAGGCACCTTATTCAACTCAGAAAAGAATAAATTACCACCAAAAGGTGTGTGTTTTATCTTATATTTTCACCTATTATTTTTAAATTGACGTGAAAATGGTTCATACCAGAAATGGAAGCAACTATGCAGTCCAAACAGATGGATGTGGACAAGGAAGAGGCAAGACCAAATACAGAAGTGCCAAGTCTTCCTCAAGAAAGACACATCTGGAGGATGCCAGAGTTGCCCCCCATTCCCCAAGGTCTGGACCCAGAGATTTTGATGTGAATTCTGAGTCTGAACTGATTCATGGAAATATTTCCAGGGCTGAACCATTTTCAGGTGGCAGAAATAGAAATATATCAATGCCAGTACAAAAATTGGTTCAGAGCAGCCAAAGAAGAGGAGTGGGAGATATGCCCAGGCCTTTGGCAGGAGGTCATGAACTCTTACTTACACATCAATATCTTTCTGGGTCAGGAGAAGACCATAGACCTCTTAGGAGGTTGGAGCCCATTGTCTTGCAAACACAAGGTCAAAAAGATAAATAATTGGTTCAAGAACCAAAGTCTTTCATCCATAGACCAGATGAAAGAGTTGGAAATGACTTCAGCTTTGGAGACAGAGGCCCCAGTGGCGTTTACCAGCTCCAAACCAGCTCCAGAAGTGTCCAAGGACAAGCCCAAAGCACCTCATAAAAAGCAGAAAGGTCCCAAGAACCATCAAAGCAAGGTAAAAGGCAAAGCCAATTGGCACAGACCTTACCCACAAGGGTGCAGGATCCCCAAATTGGAGCTTTCAGCTGTGGAAAGTGTATTTGACATGGCCAGGACTTTGATGGAATTCACAGAAAAAGAGCAGGGAAGGATGAAAAGAACCTTCCCAAAGAGATAATAGATCAGATACATTTTGTTCAATTTAATATTGATGTAGCCCTTGCTAAATTTGATGCAAAGATGAATAAACTTACATCAGACATAAGTGAATTGAAAAGAAATGCCAAAAGATATACTAAATGGTGTCAATTGGCAAATGCCAGAATTGATTCAATTGTCAATATATGTAACAGAATTGAAAGTACATGTCAGGTTCAGAATGATGAAATGGAAGATCTTTCCATTTTTGAAATGAAGGATCAACTTAAAATTCTAAAATATCATGTCTTAGAAATAGCTGAAAATACCAATCAGTTTGCTACACATTGAGCAAAAAGTGACAGTGAAAGGCAGAAGTTAAAGAATGAAATTATTGCAAATGTAAAACAAATTCATAATAATTATGTACCACATATACCAAGACATTCTACACCTTTGACTGAAGGAAAACGTTCTGTTAAAGGAAGTTTGACCCCATGCTTAGGAGAAAATGTCATCTCTGCAAAATATATTCCCAAATTGGAAGAATGGCCAACATTCTCTTGTGAAGGAGAATATAACCATATTGAGTTCATCAGGACTATTGATATGTTGCAAGAATACTTTCATATACCTGATGAAATTATAGTGGGAAAACTATACTCTCTGTTTACCAGAACTGCAAATAAATGGTATTACAAGATGAGAATGGATCATGGGAAACATGATTGGTCTTGGTGGAAGTCTGAAGTGATTACCAAATGGGCCAGCAATTCTTGGAGGTTCGAAATGGAAAACGCTTTTTAAAATGCCATTTTAAACTCAGATAAAGATAAGCCACTTGGTTCTTCAAGCAGAAAGACAGATTATCTGCTTTACACCCAGATATGTCTGACACTATGATTGATATGAAAATATTAAGGAAGTGTGGAGGAGAACTAGAACATGCTATCAAAAGCAGATATGTGGAACCCTGTCAAACAGAAGACTACATTAATGCAATGGAATATATCATTATCAGAACAAGAATTGGTAAAACTTGGACTAAAATCCCTATGGAATCCAAGATAGTTTCAAAGATTCCCAGTGGGGACAAAAGACCAGAAACATCTGTCTTGAAGTGTCATAAATGTGGAAGTACTTCACATTTAGCCAGAACTTGTACCAAGAAGATGAAAATCAATGAAGTTAAAGTTATTGAATAAGCTCATTGTACTGAAGAGAAAGAAGAATCTGATCAAGATTCTGCAATCTCTGAGGACACACCAGTGGAGGACTATCCCATTGAAAACATTACAGCTTTCTTTGAGGTCACAGAGGTCCATACCCACTTACCACAGTACAGTGAAGATTGCTACAACCTTATCAATATCCAGGATTCCAAAATTTGTAAGGCCAAACCTGCTAGAGGAAAAGGTTATACTGCTGGAGTATCCTGTATGTAAGGTGTGGATATGAAACTTTGATTAAAAATCAAGTACTTTTCCTGTCCTCAAAATTTGTATAAGGTAAAATTCAATTAAAAATAGTAAGAAATATTATTTTTAAGAGAAAACACGCCAAATTCATTGTTTATAACTTTATTAGTATAAAACAATAATATTATAAAGATTTATTGTTTTACCAACAATGAAAATTTATCCAAAAATACTCCACAAGAGATATTTAAGGCTGCAAAAGAAATTTCTTCAAGAGCAATTTCAATTGAAATTAATTGAGCAAAGAACTGCAAGCAATTAATTAAAGAACAAAGTCTTTAAAAAGAATATTAAAGAAAAAAAACGCCCAAAAGTGACCAGAGTGAATTTGGAAACAAAGTGACAAAGTTTACAGTGATGAAAGATGCTTAAATTCACTTTTGGGGAGGTTCAGCGGTAAAAATGATTATAAAAGTTACAAACAATGATTATAATGATTTTTTCACGTGATTAAAAGGTTTAAAATGGTTTAAATAAGGTGGTTGGAATCTTTTATTGAATGGTTTAACAGTGTTTAAACTAATTATAAAAGGAAAAGATTCTAACATGAAGAGAAAAGTGGGGCAAAGAAGATATTTGTTTATAGGCATCAATTCTCTTACTCCAAAAGTAAAATTTACTCTTGTCAGTCTTGAAAAACAGTCTGACAACAGAAAAGCCAATTATGGCATCATTGAACCCTGGTTTAGACCAAAAAGGGCTGGTTTAAGCCATTTTTAGCCATTTTAGACCCTTAAATCAGCCATTACTATAGCAATACCAGGCCTAGATCCTTCAAAAGACGTCATAATGTGTGTAAGAGGCGTAGAAACCAGTTAAAACTGTTTTTACTATGATTTTTTTATCTTAAGGGTAGTTTTACCCTCTTGGCAACAGCTAAAACTACCCCAGTTGGTATCAAAACCTCATCATCAATTGAGTCCAAAGACCCTGTAACTCAATTCCAGGCCAAAAGTGATGAACTTTTGCGTGAATTTTGACATCCCATGCCTGTCAGAAAGGATTTTGGGGGTCTAGCTCCCCCTTAGAGCTGGAGTTCCTTTCCCCCCCCCCCAAATTTAATCTTTCCAATTTATTTTTTCCTTTAATTCCTCATCATGTATTATACTTATAATTTACATATGTAATTCAATTCAATTGTACAGTACAATACAGTAATAATTGACACCTCATGTAAATCAAAGTTCACTTATGTAATACACGCGCACATTTTGACATTTCAATTGAATTCAATTGAAAATGCTTCAATTCCTCATAACTTCTAAACTAAACACAACACCTCAATTTTAACACAAAAATTGATGGTTAACACCGAATTTGGTGTGAATTAAATTAAAGTTTTGAGGATTTTCAACTTTTGTATTGAAAATACTAAAAACTTAATTTAAGCTTATTTAGAGTTGAGTTACAAGATCTCACTCAGAGGTGACCCCACCTGTTTTTTTATGAGGAATCCAATGGTGCAATAATTTTTATATGTTCATTTATTGGATAAAAAAGTTATAATAATTTTTATTTAACTTTTTTCCAAATTTATTTATTTTTTCACAATTTTGTTAAAATTTCATTTTTACTTAATTTTTTCAAGTATAAATGTAATTTTATAATTTCAAAATTTAATGTAATTTTATTTTTGAATTTTAATTAAATTTTTTTATTTTGAATATAATTTTATATTTATATTTTGATTTTTATTTTAATAATATAAATAAATTTATTTGATTTATATTTATATGTTATTTTGTATTTGTGGTCTTTTGGGTATATGAAATTTCCTCTAAGGCTCACACTGTATCACGTCAGTTTTGATGAGTGATTTTGAAGCCAAAGTAAATTTAGATACAGGGGCATTTTGCCTTGTGTGGTCAAAGATCATCTCCAAGTTATACTTCCTGAATGGATAAACCATCTATTACCAATAGAAGGTGTGCAATTTAGTAGTGCCAGTAACAATACGTACCCCATGGGTATATTAGACACTAATCTTGTACTTCCACACCCAGCAGGAAGCATAAGAGTGAAAACCTAGATTGTGGTGATGGACAATTGCACATCTCAGAATATCATTTTTGGAAATGATTACTTGAATATTTATGGTATTGACATCAATAACCATAAAGACAGATATTTCACAATTGGAGAGAACAAAAGACAAATATTTTCTTTTTCCAATATGCCAAAACAAATATCAATATTATCTTCTAAAAATGGTACTTATAAGGAGGAATTTGTGTCTAATCAACTCATTGAAGCACAAATTAATCCATCATTGTCACCAAAGATGAGGAATGAACTTTTTAATGTGTTATACACATACAATAATGCATTTGCCTCTGATAATGAACCATTAGGTGCTATAAGGGGACATGAAGTTGATATTACTCTTAATATTGACATACTTTATCCTCCAGTACTTAGAAGACCGGCTTATCCAGCCAGTCCCAGAGCTAGAGAAGCCTTGGAGAAACATATCCAAGAGTTGATCCAACTTGGTGTACTAAGGAAAGTAGGCCATAATGAGGAATTTGAAGTGACAACACCTGTTATTATTGCCTGGCATAATGATAAGTCAAGAATGGTGGTAGATTTCAGAGCATTGAATACCTACACAGTTCCAGATAGGTATCCAATCCCTAGAATTCAAGAAACCTTGACTCGATTGTCTAAAGCCAAGTATATAACATCAATGGATGCATTGAAAGGCTTCCGTCAAAATGTTTTGACGCCTAAAGCTAAGAAATTACTTGAATTATCACTCACTGTGGTATTTATGAGTATCTTAGAAGGCCATTTGGCATTAAAAATGCTCCATCCCATTATCAAAGAATGATGAATACCATATTTACCACAGAATTGTCTGAAGGATGGGCTTATCATTTATATTGATGATATTATCATATGTTCTGATTCATGGTCTTTGCACCTTGAAAGACTTGCAAGAGTACTTCACAAAGTTGCAGAAGTGAATATGAAAATTTCACTCAAGAAATGAAACTTTGGTTTTGAAGAACTCAAAGAATTAAGACATGTTGTTTCTGGTTTAAGCTTGGGTATTGATAAAAATAAAGTGGCAGCAGTGTTACTCAAGCCAATACCCCAGAATAAAAAAGAAATGATGTCTTTTCTTGTACTTGCTAGTTACTATAGGCAAAACCTGAAAGACTTCGCAATTCTAGCCAAGTCACTCTATAGAATCTGTGATCAACAAACTGTATTTGAGATGACACAAGAGAGAGTTAAGGCTTATGAGAAGATAAAGAAAGCTCTTACAGAAGCACCTTTACTCCTCATGCCTGACTGGAATATTCATTTTAAATTGTACATTGATGCATGTTGAGATAGATTAGTGGCAGCCCTACATCAAGTCCAAATTATTGATGACAAACCTACAGAGGGCCCAGTTTGTTATATCTCTAGACAAATCAAACCAACAGAGGCCAGATATGGTGCAAGCCAAATGGAGTGCTTATGTTTGGTATGGGCACTTGAGAAATTACACTATTATCTTGATGGCAGTGTTTTTGAAGTGATAACTGACTATAATGCAGTAAAATCACTTCTTAACATGAAAACTCCCAACAGACATATGTTGAGATGGCAAATAGCCATTTAAAAATATAGAGGAAACATGACTATAGTTCACAAAGCAGGAAACATTCACAAGAATGCTGATGGACTTAGCAGGTGGGCATTAACCAACACTGCTGACAACCCAGCTTATGTACCTTTGGAAGCTGAACCACAGATTCCAATTGAAGGGATTAAAATAACTGATATTGCGACGGAATTCTTCCAAGAGGTCAGAGAAGCTTATAGACTGTGCATGGTGGCCATCTTGAAGAAAAGAAACCATTGAATATTTCCATACCTGTGACAGATGTAAAAAAGCAAACTGGAGTACAGGCAAGAAATTTGGACTTATGATCCATATTCAAGAACCAAAATCCCTTTGGGAAGTTGTTCACATGGATTGGGTCACAGCACTTCCTACAAGTGGTTACAAAATTTATAATGCTTGTTTAGTCATTGTAGACAGATATAGCAAAACTCCCATATTCTTACCATGTCATAAAGATGACACTGCTATGGATACAGCTCTTCTTCTATGGAGTAGAGTTATTTCTCATATAGGATTATTTAAGAATATCATAAGTAACACAGATCCTAAGTTCAAATCTGCACTTTGGACCAATCTTCATAGATTGTTTGGGACTAAGTTATCATTCTCTACAGCATATCACCCTCACACAGATGGGCGAGCAGAAAGACTGATTCAAACTGTGAAATATATGATCAGGAGATTCTGTGCTTATGGATTAGAATTCAAAGACTCAGATGGCTTCACTCATGACTGGTGCACTCTGATACCTGCATTAGAATTGGCATATAAGACATCAGTCCATTCTTCCACAGGACAAACTCCTGCTATGTTAGAAGAAGGATGGAATCCAAGACTCCCAGCAGACACACTGAGGAAAGACTTGATTTACATCCATCCTACAGCTTCCAGCTACAAGATAATGCTTGATAAAGTAAAACATCATGCAAAACAAAGTATGAATGATGCTTTTGATTATGCAAAACAGAAGTGGGACAAGAGTCACAAAGTACCAGACTTCAAAGTAGGGGACTTAGTTCTAGTTTCAACCTTGAATTTTAATAATATAAAAGGCCCAAAGAAACTTAAAGATTTTTATGTAGGACCTTTCATTATTGTTGCCTTAGATGGAACCAATGCAGTTCAGGTGGAATTGAGTGTTGAATTGGAAAATAAACACCCTACTTTTCCAGTCAGCTTAATAAAGCCTTATCAACCATCTGACAAAGAATTGTTTCCGTTAAGGAACCCAACTCCTTTAACTGTACCACCAGTGGAACAGAATGGGGAAAAAAAGATAAGGAAAGTCATTAAAGAAAGGAGACTTAGGGGTAAGAATCAAAGAGAATATCTTGTCAGATATAGAAATCCAGTGAATGAAGATGAATGGCTGGCAGACTCAGAAATACCTGACTAAGATAAACTCTTAAGAAGATTTAGACATGAAAGAAGGCCACAATCCTGAATATGTCTACAAATGTGCTTTGAATTACTTGATCTGAGTGATGTAAAGAGGTTTGACAGTGGACATTAACCCCCCTTTGGGGCTTTTATTCTTCATACCATTGATAAAATTGTAGTACAATTTTATTTTTTTGGTGGGAGGGAATGTGAGCCTTGAGGTATATTTTACATACCCAAATAGGCCACAATTATCTTAAAAAGAAATTTTGAATTATGCATAACTCATAAGTCATGCATATATCCAAAATTCATAATTTTTGATTTAAGAAAAGATGAATAACTTTTCATTGAGTAAGTAAATCCATGGATTCAAGGCCAGATTTGGATTCTACACAACAATTCACTTAGGGTAGCTTTATAGAGTGAATAAGCTCAAATTAACTCTTTGAGGTGGTAATATGGAAAATACTTCAATACAACATCATCAATACCACATAAAAAAATCCGTGAAAAGTTTTGTTTTTCTTAAATTCACGCCAAAATAATGGGAATGTCAGAAATCCCATGTTACATATAAACTAAGAATAGTGTTATGCATGTTTTGGGCACTTAATATCATGGTATTCTTACATGGACTCTTGGTACACCCATAGTGGATATCTCACTTGAGGCTTAAATTACTATTTTGACGTGAAAAATAGGCAAGGGGGAAAAAAGTCTTCAAAGAGCCAGGGTACCCAACCTCTGAGGCCTGGAAGGCGTGGACAGCTCCAAAGCTTGGATACATGGCTGATCTTGGCCCAATTAGTAAACTGAAACACTTTGGGAACTTGGTTACCATGTTACAACTACAGTAAATCTTAATAAAATAGCAAATAACCTGCTATTTTGATGTGCCAAGGAGGTAAAGAGCTACTTAGAATCCTGTAACCATGTCAATTCTTAGTGAATGTCTATGGATATACCGCAAAAGAGTAATTAAAACCATTATTGGACTTTTATCCATTGACTTAGCTCATAGCAACCAGTTAAACACTGATATTTGCAATTCTACGTAGATATGAGGTGAAAACGTCAAAAATTCATTAAAAATACAATTCTTGATGAATCTCTCTGAAACCTTCAAGACCATTGGAGAGCTGTATTATCCATGGTGCAACCAAAAATAATCATAGTTTTCCTAATAAAAGTAAAAGTTTTACCTACAGTCCATTTTTGACTATTGTATGTGAAACACTCAATCTTCAAAAATTCACAGTAATTACAACCTGGGATGGAATTGCCAATAACATTGATACCTTTGAGAAATAAATGACTATTTTGGAATAAAAGAAGATTTACAGATGTTACTCCTTTTATTCTTAACCATATTGGGGTTGGTAGTCACGTAAAAAGCATTACTTAAGTAATTATGATAATCTTATGTGACAACAGATGATGCAATCAATAATCCAAAAGAGTTTATTGTTTTCTCACTCACTTTTTTTTTGGTCTGCTCCATGGCACACCTCTGTGAGATGTTGCTGACTTAAAAGAGGCCTCCTCTTGCTGTTTTTTCCACATCAAATCATCTTATTATCTATTTATATCATTGTTACCAACAAGTAAGTATTAGGTATAATATTCTTAAGTGTTTTAAATCTTTCAACCAATCAGAAAGACGTGAAAACATAGAATCCAACTATATATTGTTGTAATCCTGCTATAAATCATTTTGATACCTTAAATCCACAATTCTATGTCAAATTTCTCTACTTATATCTTTCAATAAGCTCTTTGGAATATAAGTGAGTCATTTATCTTTAATTCAAAAATTCTTTCTCTAAAATTAGTTTTATTCAAGAAGTATCTTTATAATTATTCTTGCAAAAGATAATTATATATTAAAATCATTTTATTATTTCAATAAAAGAAGTTTTTATTATTAGATTCTTCTTGTAATTGATTCTTGTAGACAATTACTTCTCACTGTTAAAATCACTAGTAGTGTTTAACACGTGAAAGGAATAATCCTTTAATTATTTAATTGTGGCTATAATAATATTTTAAAATTATATTTCATAAGAACAGACATAGTACTGTTGATCAATAGTAATATTATCATCAGTTTCATAGTTGAATCTTACAAGTGTAGCTTAATGGACCCATTTAAAAAAATAGAAATAAATACCATAATCAAAAGAACCTGATTTTGTAACCTTAAATACTCATATTCTATAAAAAACCACAAAACAAAACAAGTCAAGTTGTTTCTCTACTTATTCAATGAATATTTGAATTCAAGAAAAGAAAAACCCTGTTATTTAATTTTTGGATTCTAATTTTGTGTAAATTTTTAATAAAAAATAATAATCATATAAATTATGAGAGCTGTATTATTCTAGTATCACATGGGAATTAATTTCTCTTATTGGTGGGAATTGTGCAGTTGTGGTTGGTTTTAATTAAAAATATTTTTGGGAAGCCTTATTTACTTGCTTTTGTTGAGAAGAGTATTTAGATGAGCTTTATTTGAATTAGAAAAAAAATATTATTATTCTGCATTAGTGAAGGTATATTTATTTTATTTTGATTTCATTCTATTTTTTGATATAGAATAGTAGTAGTGTGGATTATCTCAAGTATTCTATTGAGATGATGATAGTGGAAGGGAATTGCCTTAAATTTTAATTGTGTAAATTATTGAGTTAATGAGTAGTTTTGATTATTATTAAAAAATATATAATTAATGATGTACAGTGTAAAGTGTGACCAGAGTGAGGAATGGAGTGAATGTATAAAACCTTATCTTGGTGGTAGTAAATTAACTTTGGGTTTATAGAATGCTTAGTAATCCAAGGGAAATTGAACAGGAGCTAGTATTCATATGCATATGCATGAAACAGTTTGTGAAAACCCTAAACCCTAAACCTATTCCCCTGAAAGAATATAAATAGCTGAACTCTTTTCCTCTCCAGACTTTTTCCCATCTGGAAATTGTAACTTCTACTTATTTTTTCCCAATACCTTATCTAAGAGGTTAAATTAGAATTTTTTTGATAAATTAAGCTTAGTAATTGAGGTTCACTGTTGACATAGATCAAGAGAACCAATAGTGTGAAAAGATTTTTATTCATCCCTCACTAGCAGGCAGACTAGTAATCATAATAATTAGGATCTTAATACTTGCAGCTCAAGAGTAACGCATCTCTGGAGCTTAGTGATTAAACCTTAAAAGTAATTTTAGATAGTTTTAAAATAAAACCATCACTTTGAAATAATTTTCTCACATTTTAAAATAAAACCTGAATTTTTTCAAAGTAATTTTACTACTTTTAAGCTAAAGTAGAACCCCTTAAATCAATTCAATTTCATCAAGATACATCTACAGCTAAAATAAACCTATCAACACCCTCAACCAAATTATTTAACATTATCAACAACATTTTCACATCTCTATTCACATTAATCACCTGTCCATTCAGAAGCTATAAGGAAAAATCTTCATATTATACTGAAAATATATTTCTTTCAGTCATAAACTATTACCAAATTAATAACTTTACATCAAATTAATACTAATCCTATTCTACAATAAATATGCAAAACCAACAGCTTAAAATTGTATAAGATCAAAGAGTTTGTTGAAATAATAAGCCATAAATTTATTTTTTTATAACCTCACAAAACATCTCACATATTATACTATAGTAGTTGAATTTTTTAGGTTATAAATATAGCTCAACACCCAGTCAATTTAACTTATTTTACCTGAATATATTTCAAGTTATTTGTCCCTTAATAATCATATACTGTTATATGTGTTATCAAGTGCTATTGATTTCTCTTTCATATTGGAACTGTCTGTACTCTTTCACTTAAAAACAAACATGAAATATATATATATAAGAGTTTTGTTTGGATTGTTTAATAGTAAGAAGTGTGTTCTTCTGCCTTTTTTATTTCATTTATTATCTTTTGTAAAATTATTTTGGTGTAATCCAACCAGAGTTTCTGGAAGCTTTGAAAAGTATTTACTTGTTAAGGTTTTAACTAACCATTGTTTTAAGTAGAGAAAAGTCTGATTAGAGATTGTTGAGTCTAATATTTTGTGATCAAGCCACTATCAATAATAAAATTAATTTGGTGAACTCAGTAAAGATAACTTAGCATATTAGGAAGGGCAGTCTAGATTATTCTAGCACATGAGCAGAGAAAGGGTTACAAGTCTCAAACAGCAATTCAAAACTGTTTTCTTGTAATTTCCCCTTCCAGGTACTGCCTCATTTTATCCCACATGCAGAGTTGTTCCCACAGTAGTTATAAGAGTGGGGATAGAAGTCAAACCAAACACAAACAAGGAAAAGGAAACTAGTTATCTCTACCCAAATAGTCAAACTTTTTCTGGAAATCATTAATCAACTCATCTTCATACCAGGCAAATTTTGCAGCCATCTCCTCAGAAGCAGTCCTCGTAATAGTCCTATCATTAGCATACATAATGACCTCCCTACTATTTCTATCAACCCTCCTAAATAGCCTGGCCACAGAATCCTGATTATCACCAGCCGTATTTGGGTCTTCTCTGGTAACTCGGATAGGCCATTGACCCCTGTGCTGAAACACTTGGGCGGCAGGAAAAGGAAAAGGAGAAAGTTCTTCTCTTCTTCTACTGGTACTGGCCACAGGTTGGAGATGTTGGGAGCTGACTATGGGTGAGTGTCTGGATTGTTGGATGGGGGATGGTCTTACTGCTGGATTCAAGGCAGGCCTGGTGTGGGAAGAGTGTGGTGAAGCAGGAGGAATGGAAGTAGGAATTGTAGCAAGAGTGGGTTGGAAGTTTCTGGGGGTACTGGGAATGACTTGACTTTGGAATCTCTGGGCAGGAGGCTGAGAAGGAGAACTATTGGATGGATGACCAGCAGAATGGGGAATCACCTCAACTTCTTCATCATCCAACTCATTATTACCTTCAGCATCTGGATCAGGTGGGGAATGGGCAATTTGTCTTATTCGTTTCACTATGCCTTCAGTTTTGATCCTGAAAATTGAGACTTCTGAGCTGGAATATATGGCCTATCACCAATTGGATTGGGCCCTCCAGCATTAGTCCACCTGGCCACATCCCTCTTCCTAGAACCAGTCACTGGATCAAGATATCAGTATCCATTCAAGCAATAAAATCAATTCACTTACAAGAAGAATACCCTGAAGTACCATCAAGAGTAGGAGTATCAGAAAATGGGAACTCTTTTCCAAAAGGCCCATCTTTCTTACTCCATAAATACCTCCTGACATTGGGAGCTTGCTTCCCATTAGAGTGGCATGGTTTCTTCCCAAAACAGCAGTGGTGGCATTTTGAAGATATGGGATTTTAATTTTAAAAACAATCTTTTCCCTTTGCCAAACATTCAGTACAAGCAGGATAAAGAACTTCAACTTCCTTGTAACCATCATAAATTTGGGTGGGATCCAAATGACCAGAAGAAGCCATTGATGGTGAAGAAAATTGACTGGGAATTATAGAACCATGAGGACAGATGGTGGTGGCGCAGAAGGGGAAGATTCAGCAAGTTCAGTCAGTTTTTAACTCATGACTAAGGAGTATGAAAGCATAAGATTCAAAATTAAGATTAAATCACTTCAAGTCTGAAGAAAATTCCCTCAAGGAAGTGGGGACCATAACTCAATGATGGCCGCCCCCTCAAAGTCCTTAAGGTGGTGAGTCCATGTCTCTTTGGACTGAAGCCACCACCCAGGACCTTCCCTGTAACTTTGGGGAGGTCAGAAACTTTATGGGCCTGGACCCTTTTAATGGTCCCATGGGACCCCTGAAGCCCCCAGCAAATTTGGGTTCAGGGGTCAAATTTGGTCCTGGGGGTCTCCAAGAGCCTCCAAGACCCCCAGACCGCAGACTGTAGGACCCCAAATCAGCAAAAGACCCAATTGGGACAAGAAATGCCCTAAAGCCAAAAAAGACCAAAATTGCTATGGAAAGGGCCATTACCCAAAATCAATGGTGGGGCCAATTGGGCCCAAATCCATTTTTTGAGGCATTTTCATGGACAATGGGGACAAGACCCCCCCTTTTGAAGATTTTTTGAGGGATTCCAATAAAGGAAAGAATGGCCAAAACATCAATTTGGCCCATTCACAATGAGTCATATGAACATATACTCATTGGCCATCAATTTTTGAGCAGAAGAGCTCTATGGCACTCATTTTGCGATACAACCCAAAGGCCATGCCTTGAAGGGAAGGAAAGGACTGAATCCAAAGAAGAAGCATATTTCAAAGTTTAAAGCACTTACTCAAGTTAAAAGAAGGGAGGAGATAATTCAAATCAAGTAGGACAGTGAAGAAATGAAGAGGGGATTTATAGGATAATGGTCAAGAGGGAATCAAAATTAAAAAAAATTGAAAAGAAGTGGGGGAATATTGAGATGCCACTCAACAGTTGCAGGGTATTATGGTGTTCAGGAGCCCACCAGTTTCAAGAGGGCAATATTGTAACAACTATTAATCAGGGGTAAGGGTATTCATACTTACACCCACTCCAACACCTCAAACCAGAAAATCCACTGTGTGTATCAGCATTCAGTTTCAGCAATCTTCTTTGCTGAAACATGCATACAGTCTTGTTCATCAATACAGCCTGTCAATACTTGTACAGGTTGGAATTACCCAATACAGTTTAGATACACCATTTCCAAACTGTATGATTACTCAATACCACCACTCCTCTTGTACAGATCCTGTACATCTATACAGGACCTGTATTGGCCAGACTCAATTCAATCATCAAATCCACTCATGAAAATTCTCTGTCTGGATAAGGGCTGGTGATTCTCACATATACCAGCCCCTCTTTCTCCCCCTGGGGAATTTTCCCCAGTTAATTAATTTAGTCTATTTATTATTTTATAATTATTCTTATCCTTATTTGTGTATTTTAATTATCTGATTTTAAGTTAGTCTTAGCCTTTTTTTTCTTTCTTTGCCTGTACAGTATGAGTTGGGTGGTCATATCCTTATTAACCCTTCTCTTTCAATTCTGAAAGGTTGAAACAGTGGACTTGGACTTTTTTATTGTTAGCTCTTTTATTCTTACTCTTATCATTTCTTTCTGCTTTTTCTTATATTCATTTATTTAGTAATTCCTCTCTTGACACTCTCAGTGTAATTTTTTCTTATCATATCCTGAGCCCTCCATAAGTAAGTCCCAGTTTACTGAGTGTCAGGCCCTCTTCACTTAGAAGAGCCCCTGTGACACCCTCCCCCCTGTGTTGTTTTAGACTTAGTAAACTCCATGCTTCCATTGTATATCTCCTATTTGAGAAACAAAACAAGGAGTGACTTAATCCTGGATTTAAGTGTTGAGGATAAAAGGCACTCATCTATGTTCAAGGGTCAGGTTGGAAAGAGATCCAATTTGAGTTTTTGCTGTTAATGTTTTTCTCTCTATTGAGTATTTCTTATTTGAACCATTAAGCACAAGTCTATTGGAAACCAACAGTTTAGGAGGAGTGATAAGGTAATTTTCTGTGATCATTAATCACACTTGAAGTAGTTTATTGATTTTTCTTTCAGAAGTAGGATCTAAAGTCTTAATTTTTAACCTCTCCGATTGAACTACAATGTATACTAGGTCTTAGTAGGTAATAGTTTTTTTAAGAGATTCATTATTTGATAGTGTCAATGGTTAAGTAAGGTGGGTTCAACCATAAGAATGGATATCCAATATTGGAACTTTTTAGTATGATTTTTCTCACTCAGAAAGCCACTGATTAATTTTGAATAGTATTTATAGCCCATGTCCAGGGGTAGTTTGTCTGATTTCTCTTTCATCCTCCACTTTTCTGGTTCATTCATATTGTTTATTTATTATTATTTGATAAGCTACTACTAATCACTCAACTTCAACATAGGTTAAGAGCTTTTAGGTATTTATTGTTTAGCTGTTCTTAAATTATTGAAATTTGACTAACAATTTAATATTTGTCACTAAAGAGTGTCATTAGAGAATCTTTTAGTATTTACTTAATTATATTTGATAATCTAACTGCAGTTACTTATTGAATTCATTGTATTATTATTTTCCATTCAAGTTTTTTAATCATTTTTACTTTCTCATGTATATAATAGTATTACTATTAGTGGTTCTTTATTGTGATTACATAGAAATTTTATGATATCAGCTCATAACTCAATGCAAATAGTTGGTTCTGTTTTTAAGAATCCTACCATAATACTTACCATTGTGTACTACAGACCCAACCTTGGTTGTGTTTATTAATACTAGGATATTGTTACTAGAATAATAATTTATACTACAGGTATCTCCATTTGTCTACTTCACTCATCTTACTATGTTGATATTACAATGGTTTTCCTGTTAAGTTACTATTTCTGCTACTTATTTAATTAAGTACCAAAGGTAATAAAACATCTAAAGGAAAATCTCTTTCATATAGATCCCTTACAGCGCTTCCCTGTGAGATTATGTGGATCAAACAATTTGGAAAAGGAATTGGGATCTTGGACATGAAAGATCAAATAATCATTCTTTAAGACAATCAAGAGTGTATTGACACTGACAATGGAGACTGCAATACCAGCAGTAGGAGTATGAAAAACATTGGAATTTAATTACATTTAATTAGGGAATTCATTACAAATGATTGGATCAAGTTGAAATATACACCAATTAATGATATACTGGTGATTTTTTGACAAAATCTGTTAGTCCACCTAGTATTCGTCTCACTATGGACGCTTTATGTTGGCTTGGCATTGTGGTATTCCATACCAGTTCTTCCAAGGTTCAAATCCACAATTTCAAAGCTAAAACTTTGATCAATAATAATAATAATATATATATATATATATATATATAAAATAAAAATAAAAAGTGAAAGATAAAATTAAAAAAAAATGCAAGAAAAAGCAAGATAATTGTATTAAAATAACAAAAACAAGTATTCCACTGGAATCTACATCAAATTTTACCTATAGTCACATATTTCCTCAACCCCATAATGTCAATAATTTTCTATATAGCATGGATTGAAGAAGAGAAAGGATACTATACACTCTATACTAGGTACAAGAATATGCTTAAAGATAATGCAGCTTGTCTAAATATTCAATATGAATGAACATGTGTAATATTACATAAGTGACACCATTACTCTTACAGGATCATGTGTTACATGTCTTGACATAAAAAAAACACTTACATATAAGCTAACATAGTGTTACATTACTCAATCCCCACTTAAACTCCCATAACCAAACATTACAGGTATTATTTACAAATTAAATTTTACATAGAGAAATACTCAACTGAATACAGATCAAGGCTGTGAAGAAGAAAAATAAAGTTATTAGAGATAAGAATACAGTTTTAAAAAAATGGTGCAATCAACCAAACATATGGTGCAATATCTGTATCGAATGACACCATTCCAAATTTAACCACCAGCAAAAATTTCTCAAGGCTGTGAAGAAGAAAAATAAGGTTAGTAGAGATAAGAATAAAGTTTTAAAAAAATGGTGCAATCAACCAAAAATATGGTGCAATATCTGTATCAAATGACACCATTCCAAATTTAACCACTAGCAAATATTTCTCAAGGCTGTGAATAATAAGAATAGAGTTTAGTTAAAATAAGAGTATAATTCAAAAAGTATGGTGCAATCAACCAAACATATGGTGCAATATCCTGAACAAATGACACCATTCCAAATTTAACCACTAGCAAAAATATCTCAAGGCTGTGCACTGACAATAATAAGGTTCAGAATGGTGCAATCAACCAAACATATGGTGCAATATCTTGATCAAATGACACCATTTTTAATTTACCCACCAGCAAAAATGTCTCAAGGTGGAATTTTTTCTAAGTCCCTTGTTTTTGGAAGGCTCTATGGAGGGCCCAAAAGGTATAAATAAAGGGCCTCTCTCCCTGTTTTTCCCCCATGCTTCTGATTCAGACAATAATCTTGAGGATCAATCCATCCCTTCTCTAGTAGGATAATCTAGTATTTATATAGAAAAAGATCAGTAGCAAGGCTCAGTATCTAATAGTATTATTTATGATTAATTAATGAAAGATATTTATAATATTAATGAAAGAGCTTAATATTATTTAATAGTCTTACCATTATAGTAGTAGTCTTGAAGTAGTTTTTGAAGATATTATCATTGGTGATCTTATCTAATTTATCAATAACCCTTATTTATAGAAGGGATATCATCTTACCCTTATACCTTATATTATAAGCCTTTCAGGTATATTGGATTATATTTATATTGATCCCAATAGTATTATATTACTATTATATCATTTATATCTTACCCTTATATTAAACAAAACCACCCTTAAAGAATTATCTTACCCTTAAATTATTATAGCTATATTGAAAGTATTATTGAATCAACTTTAAAAGTATTAGCTAGCCATCAAGATTATTATTAATATTAATAGTGATCTTAAGCAATATTCTTTAGATATCTCAGGTATTGAAATAAGGAATACTAGAAGAATTAATTAAAAAGAATTATAATCAATAACAATAAAGTTAAGCAAAACTAAATTATTAAAAAAATATTAACTATTACCAGTATTATCATAGTGATCTTTTATTGACAGACTGATAGAGACTGCTGAAGAAAATTCTCTAATTGAAAAGCCACAAAACTAAATAATTGATTTGTGATCTCATCAAAAAGGGTATCTTTTTCAGTATATTTAGAGGGGCAGCTAATACACCTTAGCACCCATGGTTATTGGCTAGTTCTGAAATTCAAAACAGACTCACCAATAATTTCCCCCTCAAGGTACTGCCTATTATTTATCCCACAACAAAAGGAGTTCCCACATCTGGTGTCCCAACAGTGGCTTTCAAATCTCAAGTATCATTCATAAGATCACATTATCAATCTTAAAAATCATAAAAAATCAAAAAAATCAAAAAGAATCAATAAAAAATAAAATTAAAAATTAAAACATTGTTTAGATCACAACTATAATGGAGGAATCATCATCATCAAAGAAGGCTCTAACCTTGGAGGAGGAATTGGAAAAAGAGCAGTCCAGAATTGAGGAATTAGGTCAGGAAGAAAGTGAAGAAGAGGATTTTTCTTATTTAGAAAATGATGAAGAATTTCAGAAGAAAAGGTTAGAATTACAGAAGGCTATGGAAATAGCTGCAAGAAGACATGGAAAGAAGACAAAATCAAGTCAATTCTCACCTGAAACTACTGGAGATGCAACGATTGAAAGAATGCTCAGACCCCAGCAACCATCACCATCACCAACCCCAAAGACATTTGCAACATCCACACCAGGAACATTGCCAAGAGCTGCAAGATTTGCAAAAAGGGTACATATTACAACACCAACTCAGCAACCTGAAAGAGTTACAATACCTACAAGAAAGATTGTTAAAATAAAGGCAAAAGATTATAACCTCAACTTTGATGGAAGTGATGTTGAGGATTTTATCAAAAGAGCTGAAAGGATAGCATCAAGTGAAGGAGCCAATGAAATGGATTTGGCAATGCAAATAGCATTCTGGAGTGAAGATAAGGATATCAGATATGAAATTGAAGGAATGCCAGGATATGAAATGGAGGATTGGGATCAATTGAAAAAGGAAATGATCAGTAAATGGGGAAAGGTGGAACCAGAAAGAAGACACAGGAAAGATTCATTAACAAGACTATTTAATCAAACTCAACAGGAGGGAGGAGTCAAGAGTTTGTCCCAATACAGAAAGCTTATTGGGGAATATGACATAATTTCAAAATATCTGCTGAAGTATGGGTATATCAAAAAGGAAAATGATTATCATGAAGATGTCTTTGATTCCTTATCACCAGAAATTAGAAGTAGTGTTACTAAAGAAATGATCAAAGACAGAACCATGGTTCAAGCAAGAGATGGAGGATATATCTTACCTGAGATGGATATCCTCAGAAATTATATTGAGGCAGAATTGGAGGCAGCAGTAGTTATTAAAGGGAAATCACAATTATCAAAGTCAGATGAAATCAAAAGCAAAAAGAAAACCAGATTTGAAGATGAAAGCTGGGAGGAGGTTATCAAGCAGATGAAAGATATTACAAAGAAAATAAAGAATCCACCAGCTCAAGAGGTTCATGTTAATGAAGCACCAAAAGAAGTCAACCCAATGAAGGATGTGTTGGACCAGCTGAAAGAACTATCAGAGGCCATTAATCCACCAAAGAAGGTCTGGAAGGATAAACCAAATACACAAGGATCAGGTTTAGCACCAAATGCACAACCATTCAGACCAAGAAACACCCAGGCACCTTTACCTGCAAATTATCAACCTTATGTTCCAGCACAACTGTATCCAAGACCACCCTTAAGGTGCTATTACTGTTTTGAAAATGGTCATTCATTGACAAGATGCAGCTACCTGGCAGAAGATATGGAAAAAAGAATTGTCAGTAGGCAAGGATTAAATTCCCTTTACCATAATTTCCAAAGAGTACCCTCAGAAGGAACCAAATATCCAAAGGATTTAGTCAGGGAATTTGATAAGGAACAAAAAGAAATTTCAAACAAGATAATTGAAAAGGAAAAGCCTTTATCAATACCAGAAGATCAAAAGATAGTTGAGCTGAAAAAGGAAGAAAAAGAAGTTTCAATTGCTCAAGTAGAAGACTGGGGTAATTGGGAACCACCAATAGTATCTTCACCCACTGAGATTTTGGAAACACATGCAACTCTCAGACAGACAAAGCAAAGATTAGCTAAGCAAGAAAGCCAAAATAGAGAAGATTCTCAAAGTAAAAAACCTATACTACCAGGAACCTATCATGAGGATGAGGCTGAAGAAGAGATGAAGATGATTGTTCCAACCAAATATAAAGATAAACATACTAAAAGAGATGAAAAATTTGAAGGAACTGAAAGTAAAGAAAAAGAGAATTTTGAGGAGGAAAGTGACAAGTTAAATAAAAGGATGGTTCACCACAAAACTGAAAAGAAAGAATTAAAACCAAAATTAGCAATTGAAAATGTGATAAAGAAAATATTGGAACAGAAAATTAACTTAACCTTGCAAGAAATATTATCAGTTTCCCCAACCTTCATTCACAGGCTGCAAGGGACTTCTCTTGAAGAAAAGGAAGCTATCAAATCAGTTAACACTTTGGACATTAAAGAAGATGTTATTTCTATAAAAACTAAAGACTTTGAAAAACCAAGACTTCATTATGCCTGTCCACTTGGGTTATGCAAGTATTTGTTGGAAAAGAAGAATATCCAGTAATGGCACTGGTAGATACAGGATCAGAGCTCAACATAATCACTGAAGATGCAGCAATAAAAGCCTCTCTTCCAAACAGAAAGCTCAACATGAATTTAAGAGGAATTGGAGGACATACAACATCATTAATTGGATTGGCTGAATTTACACAAGTACTCTTGCCTTCTGGAGAAGAAAAAGAAATTCATTTTTTCATTGCCAAGGGAGCAGTGCATACAGTCCTTGGAAGGCCCTTCTTGGAAGACAATAACATTAGATTGGACTTTTCACAGAAACAAGGTGAAATATTTAGCTATCAAGAAGCAGATGGTAGAAGATTATGTATGCCAATATGCAAACCCCATATGTTAGGATGGCAAACAGGACCACCAAGAGGAATGGAACTTTGTTCAATGGGAAAAATAAAGGATTGGTTTAGCAAAGTAAAATTAAAAGAAGCTGAAGATAAATCTAAAGCAAAAATAAAAAGTATTTTCAAATCAACAAAAAACAAAGATTATCAAAATATAAAGTCTATGGAATGTAATTTAGATGAAAGATTATCCATAATGGATAGGGGAATAGAGAATGAACTTCAGGAGGAAGTGGAAGAAGACCAAAAGGTAGAAACACAAGAGCAAGAACAGGGACCATCAACAGAAGCACTATCAAACCAAATAAATTCAGAAGAACCAAAGTCATTAGCCTGGTACTTAGACAAGGCAATAAAAGAAAACAAGGAATGGGCTACATTTGATCCCAAAAAGTGGGTGGAATGGATTAACAGAAATCTACCACCTTCAAGTGAATATGAAGATTATGTCAAAAGTAAAAACCCTCAAGTAAACAACCTAAGCTTAAGCCCATGCCCTGACTTCTGGAAAATTGATGATGAACCTGAAAACAACAAAAGTTATATATGGAAACAAGATGAAAAATCAAATTGGTATATGGAAGAAGTTAATGAAGCAGAGAAAAAGAAAAATAAAGTTAGCTATAAACCAATTGACACCAATGGTATGTTATATCAGGTTTTGATTAATGGCTCAGAAATAATAGAAGGACCACCAATACATAGTAGAAAGAATCTGTTTGACATATTTTCCAAGCAAAAATACCCACAAGATATGGAAATTGAAATGAAGCCAGAAATGAACAGTGATCAGTACTGTGAAGACTCATTGGAAGATCTTAGAAATAAAATTAATGACTGTTTCAAAGATGAAGAATTTATGAAGGAATACAATAAAGAGGAATATAATCAAACTGATGAATTCCAAATACATGAAATTTCTCAAGATCCTCCAAAGAAGAAAATAAAGCACTCCCATGCTTATGAAAATCTTTGGGAGACCTACAACAATCATGACTCTTTAAAAGAAATTAAGCCAAGATTATATTCACATTCAAAGCCAGAAGCAAATTTGATAGAAGTTGAAGTCTCACCATTGCAAAAAGATCTCATGAACACTATTCTGTCATATGATTTAAACCCAAAAAGCCCATGGAGAATTGATAAAGACAAGGAAATGGACTTGGAAAAAGAAAGTTTCTTGAAGTATTATGATGAAATGTCTTACTGGCAACTTCCAACACCTGAAGAAGAGCCAGATTTCATAATTCTTCCCTACATTGAATTCAAATATATATACTTTGAGGGTCCATCAAGAGTAAAAGGTGGAAAATGGTTGAAGAATCTTCCAGGATATGACCTGTCAAAATTAGACTTCATGGAGCTCTTGAATGAGGAAGGAATTAAGGGTAATTTGGAAAACAAGTATTGGGAGGAAGTATTTTACTTTGATGAACAAACAAGGAAGGCTCTTTATGATGGTAGACTTTGGCCACAAGAAGACTTCAATTTGAATAATATGGAGCTTCTTGGTGGAAATCTTTTCTGAAAAGAGTATGGATACCTCTTTATACACAAAGAAGAAGGATTCATAAGAAATTGGAAAGGTAATACCCTAGAAGAAAGGAAGAAAGGAAGGAAAATACTGGGAGAAATAGCCAAGGACATATGTGTGAATAGAATTCTTCAGAAAAAAGAAAAAGGAAAATGGGTTTCATGAATTGAATATATTTTTCTGCACATGTAAAAAAAAAAAAAAAAAAAAAAAAAAAAAAAAAAAAAAAAACAAAAAAACAAAAAAACATAAAAAAAACATAAAAAAACAATTATTAAAATTAAAAAAAAATATAAACTCAAAAAATTAAAAAATTAAAAATTAAAAAATTAAAAATTAAAAATTAAAAAT
Source organism: Austropuccinia psidii (assembly GCA_023105745.1). NCBI lineage: Eukaryota > Fungi > Basidiomycota > Pucciniomycetes > Pucciniales > Sphaerophragmiaceae > Austropuccinia > Austropuccinia psidii. The sequence goes on along the minus strand of JALGQZ010000005.1, from coordinate 8,572,937 downwards.
AAATTTATGAATGCTGATTTGGGGGTATGCAAGAGTTTTAACTGTAAAAGTATCATAAGGCTATGTTTAAATTAAAAAATGGGGGTGGGTGTCTGTTTCTTATTCCACCTCTAATGGTTTAAGTTTTTTGGGATGAAATCCTTGGGAATTTCAATATCAATTTCTATTCAATTTGAATATCAATATCATTAATTTCAAGACTTTTGAAAACAGAAAAAAAATTGATATGATCATAATCTTCAATAAAATTAACAGAAAATCAAGATGCCAAAGCTTGGATGTTATGGGGATGAATTGTTGAAGGATGAAGAGAGTTTGGATCAAAGGCAATTGAAGAAGCAATATGAAGAATTCATTTTTGAGTATGAAGATGAATTTCAAGAATGTCAGTCATCAAGTCCCCAATCAAGAGAAGAAAAGGAAAAATTGGAAGAAATAAGGTTTCTATTGGAGGAACTTAGAGTTTTTAATGAAAAATTAGCTTATTATATAAATTACTTACCATCAATGAGCAAAGTACAGCTGAAGCCAATTCTGAAAACCTCCAGCCCACATAGCTCAAAAACAAAGAAGAGAAGAAAATCAGTAAGATTCAATTTAAATAATCAAGTCCAGTATTTTTGGCAGTGACTTCCTGCCTTATCAAAGTGGACCCAAATATTTCTCACCTTATTACTTAAAGACTTCAATTTATTCAAGCTTTTGGCAGTGACTTCCTGCCTTATCAAAGAGGATTAATTCTTTAAGAAATATTTTACTTAGATTATTTATTTCATCCACCTTTACCAAGAAGCTATTATAATTATTCATATTTTTTTAACATCAAGAAACCATTAGCAATTTCTTTATCATATTTTATATTTTATAATCATCATGTCTGAAACTAAAGAAGCAGACAATACCATCTGGATCTATTTGCCACACTCAGAAACAAATGAAGAAAGCCAAGACCTCTGGATTAATCATCATTTTGAAGGACTTAACAATGAAGACCAAAGATGGGGCTTACCAATTATTGAATACTTCAAGATACCAATTATTCAAACCATCCCCTTTATTTAATTTGAAGATTTATTTGGAAATGCAGACATTATTCCAGAAAACCTTACAGAAGCCTCTTTAACCCAGCTTCCTGGATCAAACCTTTCAAAACTAGAATTTATGGATATGCTTAATTATGATGGAATTAAAGGAAATCTCAATAATGACTATTGGAATGAAATTTTCTATATGGATTCAGATATAAGGAGCAGTCTTTACTGGGGAACAATACAAGCTCAGAGATGGTTTTGTCTTGAAGAATATCAAATTGAGGGTAGAAGTATCAAGTGGAGAGGGGACTGCTATAGTATTGAAAAGGGATTGGATTTTGAGTTAGAGGATAAAGTCTTACAGTTAGTAATTATAATGAAGAATCACAAGTTTTGTTTGAAGAAGAATGGAATAAGTTATGGAAAGAAATTGTCAGCAGCAAGATTGAAATGAAAATGAAGAAGAATCAAGATTATTTTAAGAAAATTGTTCTTCAGAAAATTAAGGGCCCAGCATGGCCTTAAACTGCAATTCAACTATTTGGTTACTGTTTCTCTTACTCTATTTTAAGTCAGTTCATCAAAAAAAAGAGAATATATTAACAAATGCAAGGACTAATGATACATGATGGCCCAGCATGGCCTTAAACAGCAAATTTAATTTTTTGACTTTTCTGTAATAGTATCAAAAAAAAACATGAAAAAAATATAGAAGAAAATTAAAAAAAATCTATTCATAATCAATAAATCAATTAAAAAAAACTATATAAAAACTAATAAAACAATAAAAATTAATAATTGATATGGAGATCAGAAGTGATAGTTGTGGTAAAGATATTTCAATCAGTATCAAAAATAAAAAAAATAAAAAAAAAGAGCTGGTTACAAAATTCATCTAGAAAGAATGTTTTAGTTTTTTTATTCTGTAATAGTATCAGTAGTTTTTCATACTTGTAAAATAGGGGTGGTTAACTATTTCTTATACCACCCAAAGCACCAGTGGCCATAGGTTTTGGGGAAAGTGGGACTTTAACAATGAAGCATCAGTTTATAAATTTAATCAATCAAAATCAATTGAATTAATTGTCTTGAAAGAATTCACATATTAAATTATAATTTATTCAAGCTTATTTTCCATTAATAAATTACTTAGATATTTCTTGAATTCTCAATTTCATGAATAATTACCTTTCATCAGGTAACAAAATTCCTCATCATTGCACTTCTTCCAAAGAAGATTGTTGCTTTTTTTAAAAAAAAATAAAGTTATAATTTTAAATAATCATTTCAAAATATAATTCAACAAAATGATCTGAAAATAGGGAAGATTTAATCAGTATTATGTTGAAATTGAAAATAAAAAAAAATAAAAAAAATAAGTTTTATGAACTTACTAATACAAGAGGATATGTTTGTTATAAAAGATACTTCAAGATCTTTTCCCTACAAGAAGACTAGAAATTTCAGAAGGAAGAAAAAAGACATTATCAGTTATGTATAGTATCAATCCTCAAGAGAAATTATAAAGAAACTTATCTTAACATTCTAGAACTGAATCAATCAGGAAGCCAAAATGGAAATTATTGAGATGAACTACTCAATACACATACATGCTACACACATACACACAGCATGCATACACACATAGCACATACAAAGAATCCAACTCACAAGGAGGGATGACCAGATTTTTTAATTTAATTTTTCTCTTTTTTCAATTTTTTAATTTTTTTAATTTTTTAATTTTTTTTTAATTTTTTTTAAAAAAAAAAAATTAATAAAAAAAAACTGGCCACCCCCCCTTGCTTTAAAAAGAAGCAAAAATAAAAAAAGAAAACCAATTCATGTGTAAGGAGGAATAAATATAGCACATCAATATAAAGCTATATTGAATAAGATAATATTATAATAATATAAGTATCATAATATTATAATATTGAAAATAAAATAATATTAAAATAAGAATAATATAATAATACTATAGTATTCTAAGGGATGATATTTAATCCCAATAGCATATTATATTTAAGAAACAACTATTGTTTTAGTTAGTAACATTATTATTTGATAAAGAAAATAATGTTATATGGATATCCTTAAGTGATTTTGTGAAAATGATATAATTTTAAATTCAATAAATGAAAAAACAGCTATATCAAAAGGGATATGTCCCTGAATGATTAATAAATATAAATAATCTTATTGATTTAACATGATAATATTTAGAATATAATTTTAACCTTAAAATATATATAATGATAGATATTATCAAGGTTATTCAAAAGATAAATATACAGAGGCAACTGGCCAGGTTGACCCTACATAATTTATTTTTTAACCTTACTTGGCTTAAAGCATAACAAAAAAAAAATTAGAATATTTTCCTCTAAATATATAAATAAAAAATTACTTTGAAAAAGAAGAATTATTAAAAGAATAGGGGAGTAGCTTGAAAATGTAGCTCCTTTTATATTGAAGAGAAGAGCTTTTGGGTCACCCACAACTTGACCATCATAACACTAGAAATAAAATAAAATTGTTGGTTCTTTGCAAGTTTTTAGTTTATTTTTTTTAAATAATTTCAAAGTTTAATTTATCTTTACTTAGTTTTTTTTATAAACAAATATAAATATAAATAAATATAAATTTATATAAATAAATATATATAAATATAAATAAATGTAAATAAATGTAAATTTATATAAATAAATCTATATAAATACAAATAAATATAAATGAATTTAATTTATATAAATAAATATAAATAAACATAAATAAATATAAATAAAAATTCAATTAAATAAATAAATGTTAATATATATAAATCAATATAAATATAAATAAATAAGAGCTCAACTAAACAAACAAACAAATATATATATATAAATATAAATAAATATAAATAAATATAAATATATATAAATATATTTAAATAAATAAATATAAATATAAATATAATTAAATATAATATCCAAATATATGGATACAAATAAATATAAATAAATATATATAAATAAAATAAATAAAGAAATATATATAAATAGATATAAATATAAATATATATAAATTAATATATATAAACTTAAATACAAATATAAATACATTTAAATACATTTAAATATATACAAATATAAATAAAAATTAATATATATAAATATAAATAAATATATATAAATACAAATAAATCTAAATAAATGAAAATATATATAAATAAATATAAATAAACATAAATAAATATAAATAAAAACTGAACTAAATAAATAAATTAATATGTATATATAAATATAAACAAATAAATACAAATACATATAAATTTATATAAACAAATATATAAAAATATATATAAATATAAATAAATATATACAAATATATATAAATACAAATCAATACAAATAAATAAAAAACTAAATTAAACAGGAAAAGATAAAGATACATAAATATAGATAAGTCTACAGAAATATAATTAAATTGAAATCTGTTTTTGTTTGATAAAAAAAAAAGTCGGAGTTACCAAAATAGTAGAGTTTTCACTTTACAACAACATATTGTATTAAATAAAAAAAACAATAGTAAAAACATTTTTTATTTCAATTAAAAAATTTATCAAATATTTAAAAAAACAAAAAACTAATAGTTTTTTTTAAAAAAAGAAAAAAAAACAAAACTAAAAAGAGAAAGCTCACTAAAGTGAACAAGTAAAGATTTAAAATTAATAAAAAAATAGATGCGATCAAAAAAAAAAAAAGATTAAAGTACTGTACCGTACATTACAGTTATACTGCTGTACAGTACTGTTGTAAACTCTAGTATAAAAAAATATTATAATAAAAAAAAAGAGACTAGACGCGATTAAAAAAGAAACAGAGTACAGTACATTTACTGTACTGTACTAAAAAAAAAAAAAACAACGTTCATGATTAAAAAAAAAAGAAAGTACAGTACACTGTGTTACTGTACTATAGAGTTATTCACTGATACCTGACAAAAAAAAAATCATCATCATATTAAAAAAAAAAAAAATTCACAATCGCAATATATTTAAAAATACACAGTAGAGTACTATCATGTGTACTGTACTGTAATGCTCCTCCACTGTATAGTACTGTTCACTATACTAGAGTAAAAAAAAAGAAATCGCTCATGCGATCAGATAAAAAAATTAATATAATAAAAGATAATATAAAAAAAAAGAAATAAATCATGTTAATTTTTTTTTTGAAGAATGTGAACAATATAAAAAAAAAAAAAATTGCAATGAACAGTACAAAGCTACAATGATGTACTGTACTGTAATTTACACTAAGTAGTAAAATAACCAAGTAGGAAATAAAATGAATAATAAAATAGAAATTATCATAATTATCAAATATTTACTAAATAACATACAATGTATATATATATATACATATATCTATATGTGATATTATAGATAAAATTAAATAAGAAAATAAAACTTATAGAAGTATAATAATAATATAATCAATAAAAAATAATGATGAAATACTACATCATTGTCTTTTTTTTCAAAAAAAAAAGGAAGATTATTCAAAATAAATCATATAGCAATAGTGAAAATAAAATCATAATAACAAAAAAAAAATTAAATTGTAAAATAAATCAATTGATTATAGTTAAAACTCAAATTTAATCATTATTTAGTTGATATATTACAATCAGATATTGAAAAAAATATATCATGTGGCTATAATTATTATATAATAACAAAAAAAATGTAAAAATATATAAATAAAAAGAATGATAGTAATTGAAAACAAAAAAAGGGTCCACCATGACCTAAAACTGGATTATTTAGTAGACTTATAAGATATTTTCTATAGGTTCTCTATGACCTAAAACTGGAAATTTTCTTTTGTTATTAATTTATCATTATCAAAATACATTTATGACTATATCATTCTAAATAGAATTATTTTATATCAGAACCAATCAAATGATCTTATTATTATTGCTATATTTCATATCAAATAGCTTTTAGATTCAAAGAGGAACCTTCAAGTCAATGAGGGTCCTCTATGACCATAAACTGGAATTTCTTTTTATTATTATTTTTTACTCAATAAATATTCAAAGTCCACCAAGACTATAAACTGGAATTTTTTATTATTATTATTTTTCACTCAATAAATATTCAAAGTCCACAAATACTATAAAATGGAACTTTCTCACTTATCATTTTTAAATAAATGAATGTTCAATTAAATGGGTCCACCATGACCTTAAACTGGAAATATTAAAATATTAATACTATAAAATATTATATATGAAAAAGTCAAATATATATATATAAATAGATATAAATATATATATACTCAAGAAAAAAAACATAAGAATTATAAATCACTTAAAGATTATAGATATGACGTTTATTATTAATATTATTATTAGGAAAATCTCATTCAAAAAAGAGAGGCTTTAATGGTCTTCCTGCTCTAGGTGGCACTTGGACAACTGGTCTATATGTACATAAAAAATACATATACACTGAGCAGCCAAGGTCAGACCTGGTCTGATGAGGGGAAATATCTCTGAGTTGATTAGATTTATAGCCTTGTAGACTGCCACTATATAGTGTCAGGCCACCACAGAAATTAAAACCTCTTCTTAGTATGAATAAGACTCAAAATAATAATAATAATTAAGCTGAAAATTCAAAATTTGGCAAAAAAATATTGCAAGAATCAAAAACAAAATAGAAATAAAGTAAAAAAACAACCAACTACAGAAATTTAAATGGGGAGGGGGTCTTATCCCAAACCTGAAGATTAATGTTACAGAAAGAAAGAAGAAAAAAAAGATATCTTAATAGTATCTTGAAAGCTCAATTATGATATGATTAATTTTCATAATAATAAATGGAAGATGATAAATATAGACTGGCTTTCCTTTAAGCTTATCATAAAAACATCCTGAAGGCATATTCAACTCCAAAATTATGAGAATTTCTTTCAATATGAAAAATTTGCAATTTAATGAATCCATGAAGGGAGTAGTGGAATGTTAAGTCCTTGTATGACTTAAAACTACAGGGGTGGCACACCTGAGGGCTTATAATCTATTTCTTTATTTTATTCCATGAAAGGAGTAGTGGTATTAAAGAAATAATGTGAAGAAAGAAGAGGTCAGATTTGAAATGGTTCAAATAAAATCCTCAAATATATGTGATAAATTGGCCAAAGAATAAAATATTGAAGAAAGAAGGACAAAAATGTAGAAATGAAATATGCAAGGAGATTGGAAATGACTGAAAAGGAGCAAGAAATATCTATCAACCCAAACATTTTATGAATTTTAAGCCTCAAGGTAGCTTAATTTGATATTAGTAGAAGAAATCTTTCAGCTTGAAAAAAAAAAAAAAACTGCCCTTGGATCAAGTCAAATTGAAGACCAGGAGGTCCTCAGCATGACATGAAACTTCTCCCTTGTGAAGAAATGGACAAGGGGTCTTATTGTCCTTGTATGACATAAAAAGGCAGCATTTTGTATACCTAATTTACAGGGTCTGCACACCTGAGTTGTAGGGTCCTGTATGACCTTAAACTGCAACCTCAAATGTATGGACAGAAAAAAGATAACAGAAGTGAAGATTTATTTAATTTAATAAATTATTAAAATAAGGAGAATAATTAAAGAGAATAGAAGAATTGATACTATATTGATTACAACTTAACCAGTTTTAAAAAGAAAAAAATATATAAAAAAATATAGAAATATCAAAGAGAAAAACAGAATCATTTCAGTGATATTACAAAATGGATTACCAAAATAGTGCAGCAAAATACAAATCAGTACTCAAGAAGGTAAAACCAGTTAATGAGCCTATGCCACAAGACATAAATCCTCCTTTGGGAAGGCCACCATTATCAAGAGACCCTTATAACACACCTATCACCAAAACCACCTAAATTTATGGTCACATCAAAAATAACACAAGAAAGATTTGAATTGATAAATTTTGGACCACCTGGATGGCTTTCAGAAGAAGAAAGGAGTCTTCTTATGAGTGTCATAGTTTTAAGAGAAAAAGAAATTGCATTCAGTGCAGAGGAAAGGGGTTTACTAAAACATTCATATGGAAAACCCTACAAAATACCAGTAATACCACATACACCTTGGCAGAAGCCAATACCAATACCAAAGCCTATAATACCCCAGTTTATTGAATTGGTAAGGGAAAGGATTAGAACAGGCTTGTATGAGCAGTCTACCTCCAGCTATACAAGTCCAGTATTTTGTGTTGCAAAGTCAAATGGAAAACTTAGAATTGTCCATGACTTACAGGATCTTAATAAGGTAACAATTAAAGATGCAGGATTACCACCACATATTGAAGAATTTGTAGATGCCTTTTCAGGGAGAGCTTGTTATGGACTTGGTGACATAATGGGAGGGTATGATGAAAGAGAATTAGACATTTCTACAAGACCCTTAACTACATTTGAAACACCACTTGGAAGGCTACAACTCACAAGATTACCACAAGGAGCAACCAATTCTGTTGCATTTTATCAAGCCCAAATGACGTGGATACTTCAAGAAGAAATACCAGAGAATGTAGGAATTTTTATTGAGGATGGAGGGATAAAAGGTCCAAGATCAACATATAATAATGAGGCTTTACAAGAAAATAATTTGATAAGAAGATTCATTTGGGAATATGCAGTTACATTAGAGAGAATATTATTCAGAATTGAAGAGGCAGGACTTACCATATCAGGAATCAAATTTGCATGTTGTGTGCCAGCATTGGACATAGTAGGGCATGTAGTTTCTTTGAATGGAAGAAAAATTTCAAAGCAGAAGATTAATAAAATACAAAGTTGGCCAAAGCCCCTCAATAAAAAGGAAGTAAGAGGCTTTTTGGGACTTTGTGCATATGTTAGAATGTTCATTCAAAATTTCTCTCAGATTGCATCACCACTAAGAAGATTAACAAGAGATGATGAAGAATGGGAATGGAATACTAAATCTGATGAAGCATTTGAAAAGTTAAGAAAAATTGTAGGGGAGGAAATAACATTAAAAAATTTGGATTATGAAAAGGGAGCAGGGAAGATTAAATTAGCAGTAGACTCAAGCTATATAGCTGCAGGAGCAGTACTTACTCAAGAAGACAAAGAAGGAAAGGAAAGACCAGTTCTTTATGAATCAATAACATTCTCAAGATTGGAATCAAAATACTCACAGCCAAAGCTGGAGCTATGTGGAGTGGCCAAAATACTCAAGAAACTCCAAACAGTACTTTGGGGACAGCATTTTGAGCTACAAGTAGATGCAAAAGCCTCAATTGAAATGATAAACTCACCCTGTTTGCCAAACGCCCCAATGACAAGATGGGTTGCATTTATTCAATTGTTTTCTTTTGACTTAGTTCATAAGCCAGGGAAGACCTTCACAATGCCAGATGGGCTGTCAAGAAGACCTCAGTCAGAAGATGAAGAAAAAGAAAAATCTTATTTTGATGAAGAAGAAGAATGGATAAAACCACACCCAGGGTTTGGAATAAAACATAATAATATAATAAAATTGGCAGGAATAAAGCTACCATCAAAGCAAGAAGGATTTTGGAAAAGAATGGTGGAATACTTAAATACATTGAAAAGGCCCTTTGGTAGTAAAGAGGATGACTTCAAAAAAATTAAAAGGAAGTCATCAAATTTCTTTCTGGAGGAAGGCCAACTCAAAAGAAGAAACACACCAAATCCACAAGTAGTTGTGACAAGTCAGAGTTCTCAAAGAAGAATATTAAAATCATTACATGAAGAAATGGGACATAGAGGAGAAAATGAAACATACAGAAGAGTTGAAGAAAGATTTTGGTGGGAAGGAATGAAGAAAATAGTCAAAAAATGGGTCAAATCTTGTAAAGCTTGTCAAAAGAGAAGTCATTATCACCAAAAAGAGGCAGGAAGAATCTCATTCACCTCAACATTATTTGAAAGAGTCAGTATAGATGCAGTACATGTAAAAGCAGGAAGATGGAAGTATTTAGTAGTGGCCAGGGATGATTTCTCAGGATGGCCAGAGACAATTGGTTTAGTAAAGCTTACAGCAAAGTCAGTATCAGAATGGTTCACTTCTGAATGGATTTGCAGGTATGGAGCCCCAAAAGAGGTCACAGTAGATGGAGGGCCTGAGTTTGGAAAGGAACTACAAGATGCAGTAAAAAAAGCAGGCTCAAAGATAAGGGTAACAACACCCTACTACCCTGAGTCACAAGGAATGGTAGAAAGGGGCATAAACAATTGAAGGATGCATTGGTGAAGATTTGTGGTGAAAATGGTTCAAAATGGAAAGAATACTTACCTTTGGTACATTGGCTGACAGAATAGCAACCAAAAGAACAACAGGTTACTCCCCATTTGAGCTTCAATTTGGTCAAAAGTCAGTACTACCAATAGACATTGAAGCAAAAACATATTTATCAATTGAATGGCACAAAGTCAAATCAACAGAAGATTTATTGGAAGCAAGAGCTGAACAGCTATCAGGAAAAGAAGAAATAAGAAAAAGGGCAAAAGAGAAATTGAAAAAGGCCAGGGAGGATTCAGTAAAATATTGGGACAGGAAGTTAGCACATCAAATAAGAAAGCCAATTCATCCAGGTGAAATTGTTCTTGTATACAATAAAGCATTGGAGTCACAATGGGGAGTATTGTTCAAGAATAGATGGGATGGACCCTATAGAGTTGTGAGACAAATAAACAATGGTCCATATGAGCTGGAAGAATTAGATGGTACAAAGCTAGCAAGAAGGTTTGCAGCAAGTCAAATAAAAAATTTCTATCCAAGAGGAAAAGAGTTGGACTCAGAGGAAGAAGAGGAAGAAGGAGAAGAGGAAGTTGAAGATGAATCTCAATTTGAAGATGAAGAGGACTTTGATGAATAAAAATCCTTTTATTCAAAAAAAAGGGGGGAAATGTTTGATTGTTTTTTTTTAAAAAAATGTAAGTGGATTATCACCTTGAATGCTGGGGACAGCATTAAATGGAGAGGGGGATGTGGTATTCCATACCAGCTCTTCCAAGGTTCAAATCCACAATTTCAAAGCTAAAACTTTGATCAATAATAATAATAATATATATATATATATAAGTAAAATAAAGATAAAAAGTGAAAGATAAAATTAAAAAAAAAATGCAAGAAAAAGCAAGAGAATTGTATTAAAATAACAAAAACAAGTATTCCACTGGAATCTACATCAAATTTTACCTATAGTCACATATTTCCTCAACCCCATAATGTCAATAATTTTCTATATAGCATGGATTGAAGAAGAGAAAGGATACTATACACTCTATACTAGGTACAAGAATATGCTTAAAGATAATGCAGCTTGTCTAAATATTCAATATGAATGAACATGTGTAATATTACATAAGTGACACCATTACTCTTACAGGATCATGTGTTACATGTCTTGACATAAAAAAAACACTTACATATAAGCTAACATAGTGTTACATTACTCAATCCCCACCTAAACTCCCATACCCAAACATTAGAGGTATTATTTACAAATTAAATTTTACATAGAGAAATACTCAATTGAATACAGATCAAGGCTGTGAAGAAGAAAAATAAAGTTAGTAGAGATAAGAATACAGTTTTAAAAAAATGGTGCAATCAACCAAACATATGGTGCAATATCCGTATCAAATGACACCATTCCAAATTTAACCACCAGCAAAAATGTCTCAAGGCTGTGAAGAAGAAAAATAAGGTTAGTAGAGATAAGAATACAGTTTTAAAAAAATGGTGCAATCAACCAAACATATGGTGCAATATCTGTATCAAATGACACCATTCCAAATTTAACCACTAGCAAAAATGTCTCAAGGCTGTGCATAATAAGAATAGAGTTTAGTTAAAATAAGAGTATAATTCAAAAAGTATGGTGCAATCAACCAAACATATGGTGCAATATCCTGAACAAATGACACCATTCCAAATTTAACCACTAGCAAAAATATCTCAAGGCTGTGCACTGACAATAATAAGGTTCAGAATGGTGCAATCAACCAAACATATGGTGCAATATCTTGATCAAATGACACCATTTTTAATTTACCCACCAGCAAAAATGTCTCAAGGTGGAATTTTTTCTAAGTCCCTTGTTTTTGGAAGGCTCTATGGAGGGCCCAAAAGGTATAAATAAAGGGCCTCTCTCCCTGTTTTTCCCCCCATGCTTCTGATTCAGACAATAATCTTGAGGATCAATCCATCCCCTCTCTAGTAGGATAATCTAGTATCTATATAGAAAAAGATCAGTAGCAAGGCTCAGTATCTAATAGTATTATTTATGATTAATTAATGAAAGATATTTATAATATTAATGAAAGAGCTTAATATTATTTAATAGTCTTACCATTATAGTAGTAGTGTTGAAGTAGTTTTTGAAGATATTATCATTGGTGATCTTATCTAATTTATCAATAACCCTTATTTATAGAAGGGATATCATCTTACCCTTATACCTTATATTATAAGCCTTTCAGGAATATTGGATTATATTTATATTGATCCCAATAGTATTATATTACTATTATATCATTTATATCTTACCCTTATATTAAACAAAACCACCCTTAAATAATTATCTTACCCTTAAATTATTATAGCTATATTGAAAGTATTATTGAATCAACTTTAAAAGTATTAGCTAGCCATCAAGATTATTATTAATATTAATAGTGATCTTAAACAATATTCTTTAGATATCTCAGGTATTGAAATAAGGAATACTAGAAGAATTAATTAAAAAGAATTATAATCAATAACAATAAAGTTAAGAAAAACTAAATTATTTAAAAAAAATATTAACTATTACCAGTATTATCAAAGTGATCTTTTATTGACAGACTGATAGAGACTGCTGAAGAAAATTCTCTAATTGAAAAGCCACAAAACTAAATAATTGATTTGTGATCTCATCAAAAAGGGTATCTTTTTCAGTATATTTAGAGGGGCAGCTAATACACCTTAGCACCCATGGTTATTGGCTAGTTCTGAAATTCAAAACAGACTCACCAATAATTTCCCCCTCAAGGTACTGCCTATTATTTATCCCACAACAAAAGGAGTTCCCACAGCGTAGGAGACAGCGGGGTTGTTAATATTGATCCTCCCAACGCTTTTAAAGAAAGCAGCGTATTGTGCCCACAAACTGAGAATGAAACTTTGGAATAATTAATTGAATCTGCGAGGTGTTAAGTGTTGAAAAACACAAATCCGTGAAGAGCTAAGGTTAGTTCCATCCCAGCCCAAAAAACACTGCCACAGGCAGCAAGGCATAGATCAGAAACTAACTCTGATCCATGCCTACAGACTTAAATCGCCATCGTAGAACTAACTACAGACTGTTGTTATTGTCGGACAATAGCAACAGGGTCACATAGTGATCTTAACTAGAACATATGTGCTCTTACTATAAATAGAACACCTGATGACAGGAAGTAAGGGGCATCGACTACTGGATAGTGATTACTTTTTTGTGTAAAAACAAACCTTGCTATCTCAATTTTACTCTGGTACTTCATGATTATAAAATACTTGCTGCAAATCATTCTTCCTTAAAATTCCCTCTCCACTCATATTTATAAGAGTTTAGTTAATAAAATCTTTTCTATTGCAATAAAAGTTAACCAGTAGCAATAACTGACATCATGCATATGTTAGTACTTGTATACATTGAGATTAGTTAGATAAGATATTAACCTGGTTCTCTAGCTTGATATATCTAAGGATAAATTCAGATAGTTCACTATGCTGTATATATACTAATACATATGCTAATTAATAAACTCGTAAATCAATGGATGTACAAGGGTTTTAGTGAAGTTGATTGACAGTTAACTCAACAGCTCAATTGTTCTCTTCTGCATGTCAGAGAGAAATAAAGAAAGAAGAGAAAAGTCCTTAGATGTAACTGAATGAACAACATGTTAGCAAATGGTAAAGTTAAGAGTTATGATATTGGACATATCATCTACCTTGGTTCAAGTCACAAATGGACTGCAAGGTGGGTTAAGTAGTAATAAATAAAGCAATCAAAGGTGGATGTAAGAAAACAACTTTTTGTTGGTCAACTGGTTGTAATGAGCTCGACCTATGAGTAGGGTTTATATATATACATTTACACAAGTCATTCACGTGATAAGATCACTGTGATCTTATGATACAATCGGCCAAGACTTAGTTTTCCGTTCTCAGAATGACTCGGCTAAATCATTTCATCTTCTCTGATTTCAAAACTCCTTCTTGATTTACAAGATGCATTCTAGGCAGTAGTTCACTTAGTTTGGCAATTGACATTGGTTTTGTAAGAATGTCAGCCAGCATGTCATTTGTTGACACCTGACATACTTTAAGTACATTTTCAGTAACAAGCTGTCGTAGGTATTGGTACCTGACCTCTATGTGTTTGGTTTGTTGGTTTAACATGGCTTGTTTGGAGATTGTAATTGATCCTGAGTTGTTGTTTTAGATAACTGGTTTCTTCATTCCGATATTCATGTCCCTTACCATCAACATTGATACCCATTGTAGCTGTTTACTTCAAATGTTCATTGATACAAGTTCAGCCTCGGTGGTGGATTGGGCAATAATTGTTTGTCATTTGCTCATCCAAGAGATTGGATTTCCAAACGCTGTCACAATATTACCTGAGATTTATTTTCTATCAACAATACAGTTTGCATAGTCTGAGTCCGCCCATCCTTCTAAGGCTGGCTTAGAGTTATGCTGTCTCGCTCGATAGTGTATTGCCCAATAAACTGTTGCTTTTATATAGCAGAATACATGCTTCACGGCGTTCCAGTGGTTTAGGTTAGGTTTTGTCGAAAATCTTGCCAGTTGATTCACAGTGTACACTAGATCTGGTCTGGTGTGCTGAGACAGATAGTTCAGATAGCCAATCGCTTGTTGGTAACTTGTTTTGTCAGATGACTTAGATTCCTCATTGATGACTTCAGTGAAGTTGCCATTACAAGGTGTTTTGACGGGTTGACAGTCAGTCATGTCAAATTGTTGGAGGATTTTATGAGCAAATGGTTCTTGGGATAGAAACAAATTTCCATTACTCCACCAGTTGATTTTATACCCTAGATGCTGCATTGGGTATCATTTAATTTTTAGTGTAAAAACCTCACCAAGCTGCTTCAAGAAGGTTTTTATTTCAGTTTCTTGTCAAAATCTCATTCAAAAAAGAGAGGCTTTAATGGTCTTCCTGCTCTAGGTGGCACTTGGACAACTGGTCTATATGTACATAAAAAATACATATACACTGAGCAGCCAAGGTCAGACCTGGTCTGATGAGGGGAAATATCTCTGAGTTGATTAGAGTTATAGCCTTGTAGACTGCCACTATATAGTGTCAGGCCACCACAGAAATTAAAACCTCTTCTTAGTATGAATAAGACTCAAAATAATAATAATAATAATTAAGCTAAAAATTCAAAATTTGGCAAAAAAATATTGCAAGAATCAAAAACAAAATAAAAATAAAGTATAAAAACAACCAACTACAGAAATTTAAATGGAGAGGGGGTCTTATCCCAAACCTGAAGATTAATGTTACAGAAAGAAAGAAGAAGAAGAAAAAGATATCTTAATAGTATCTTGAAAGCTCAATTATGATATGATTAATTTTCATAATAATAAATGGAAGATGATAAATATATACTGGCTTTCCTTTAAGCTTATCATAAAAACATCCTGAAGGCATATTCAACTCCAAAATTATGAGAATTTCTTTCAATATGAAAAATTGGCAATTTAATGAATCCATGAAGGGAGTAGTGGAATGCTAAGTCCTTGTATGACTTAAAACTACAGGGGTGGCACACCTGAGTGCTTATAATCTATTTCTTTATTTTAGTCCATGAAAGGAGTAGTGGTATTAAAGAAATAATGTGAAGAAAGAAGAGGTCAGATTTGAAATGGTTCAAATAAAATCCTCAAATATATGTGATAAATTGGCCAAAGAATAAAATATTGAAGAAAGAAGGACAAAAATGTAGAAATGAAATATGCAAGGAGATTGGAAATGACTGAAAAGGAGCAAGAAATATCTATCAACCCAAACATTTTATGAATTTTAAGCCTCAAGGTAGCTTAAGTTGATATTAGTAGAAGAAATCTTTCAGCTTGAAAAAAAAAAACTGCCCTTGGATCAAGTCAAATTGAAGACCAGGAGGTCCTCAGCATGACATGAAACTGCTCCCTTGTGAAGAAATGTACAAGGGGTCTTATTGTCCTTGTATGACATAAAAAGGCAGGATTTTGTATACCTAATTTACAGGGTCTGCACACCTGAGTTGTAGGGTCCTGTATGACCTTAAACTGCAACCTCAAATGTATGGACAGAAAAAAGATAACAGAAGTGAAGATTTATTTAATTTAATAAATTATTAAAATAAAGAGAATAATTAAAGAGAATAGAAGAATTGATACTATATTGATTACAACTTAACCAGTTTTAAAAAGAAAAAAATATATATAAAAATATAGAAATATCAAAGAGAAAAACAGAATCATTTCAGTGATATTACAAAATGGATTACCAAAATAGTGCAGCAAAATACAAATCAGTACTCAAGAAGGTCAAACCAGTTAATGAGCCTATGCCACAAGACATAAATCCTCCTTTGGGAAGGCCACCATTATCAAGAGACCCTTATAACACACCACTATCACCAAAACCACCTAAATTTATGGTCACATCAAAAATAACACAAGAAAGATTTGAATTGATAAATTTTGGACCACCTGGATGGCTTTCAGAAGAAGAAAGGAGTCTTCTTTTGAGTGTCATAGTTTTAAGAGAAAAAGCAATTGCATTCAGTGCAGAGGAAAAGGGTTTACTAAAACATTCATATGGAAAACCCTACAAAATACCAGTAATACCACATACACCTTGGCAGAAGCCAATACCAATACCAAAGCCTATAATACCCCAGTTTATTGAATTGGTGTCAGGGTGAGTCTATGTAGTAGCTTAAAAATAGTAAATACAAGCTAGCACTATGACTGTGACACACAAAAAAAGTAATAAATCAAATCTTCAGGTCCTACTGCTAAGTGGTAACAGTGGTGATGAGTCTATTGAGGACCTGGGTTGCAATGCTCTAATATCTTTTACTGTAAAGAAACACTACAATAATTAATTATTTTAATTATATCTATATAATCCTAAGAGTACTACTGGTATAAGACAGTTTTACTATGTAAGGATGTTAATTCATGATAAGATGAGTCTTTTCCAGTGAGGAAAGACCTGCTTTTATCTCCTCTGAGGACTGTGAAAGACTGGTAGGCTCTTCACACGTCTACAGAGTGAAAATTTTCACTCTGGAGGCTGGGTTGTGGTTCTGTACCATCAATTCTGACGTCAGCATAGTCAGAATTGTGGTTTTTGGACCACAAATGATCATTCTGGATCAATACAGGGTGAAAAAACTCTTCACAGGCCACGTCAGCACCATTGTGACGTGTCCAGAGTGTCTGGATGACTAATATTAGTCATTCTGGGCGGGTTTAAGCTTTAAACAACCATTATTTTAAGTATCAAGCCAGTACTGGTTGGTACAGGTTTGGTACAGACCAGTATTGGTCAAAATACTTCCAACCAAGATATCTTAGTCAGTTTTTGAGATATCAATAATCCAAGAGCACAGAATTGAAGGGCTTAATGAGCTCTTCAATTTTATATGCTTCATGCTTACCCTTCTCTAAGATAGCAAAAGCTATAAGGACTTTAAGTTTTTGGATGTATTTTTGTACATCAGTATGAGGCTTCAAAACCTTCCAAGCCAGATATCTTCTCCAATTTAGAAGATATCTGTATTCCAATGATACAGTATTGTAGGGCTTGATTAGATCTACAGTTTGGTATACAACACTTTACAACTGTATGAATATATTCCAAAGATACAGGGGTTTCTTTATATGGTTAGTTTCAGAAATCCTGTATTTTGAGATGTAAACCTTTAAACCAAGATCCCTCTGTCAATTTTGAAGATAGAGGGGTCTAAGGTATCTCAAATTAAAGCTCTCACTCAGACCTTCAATTTGGCCGTACTTTTGTACAGTTTTGTACAAGCCCTCCTACACCTTTGAGGGGTTGTTGGTGGAAAAAAGGTGGTATAATGGTATCTCCTGATTTAGGAGTGCTACAGATGAATAGATGATACCATTGGATAGCTCTACCTTAGAGCTTCAAGAAAAAAACCATTCTGGTTGGGGTTTCATGAAATATGTATAAGTTAGATTAGAGGCTAGAATAAGAGTTTTTGCTTATTTGGTCTTATCTTTGATAGGGCATATCTTTGTCCTTTCTTATTATATTTGAGGAGGTTTCCTCTTTATAATTTACTTGTATTGGCTATATTTGTCCAATACTCCTCATACCATTACTTATGGTATGTTGGATGTCATGCTGGTGCTCTGTTTTGAGTCACAGGCTGACATACCCTCCCTCCAAAAAAGGCTCATCATTGATGAGACTCTTTTGTCCTTATGGAGGCTCTTGATCCTTTCAAAAAAGAATCTTTATCTGAAACATCATCCAGATTTACCCATTGGTCTTTTTCTGGTGGTTTATTCCTTCTTTCTGTTAAATAATCCCTATTGGAATATCTTTTTATTTGATTGGGGTTGTCAGTTTCAAAGTAGAACTTTCTTTGTTTGTCTTGCCCAATTATCAAGTAACTCTCTAGGGAATTATGTATGCTTATGCCATAGATTTTATGGTACTCTGTACCCATTAAAAATCCATCAAACGTAGCATTTTCAAGTACCACAAATTCAATGTGTAGTCTGAGGTTTCCCATTTTGTGTGGTATTATAATTATTTTTTGGATTATTCCAAGTGACTTCACTTTGCCTGCAGCACTTTTAAAGCTTCTTGCTTTTGTTAAAAGCATCTCTGCATTCCACATTGGAAAGTGTCTGTCCAAGTATTCTTTGGCTACCACTGAGCAATTTGCTCCTGTGTCAAAAATCAAAGGATGCTTTTTATTTTCAATGTATACATCAAGCTTTGATTTTGCTCCATGAATAAAGGCCATACCAGTTTTGGGTACTTCCAAATACTCTTTAGCATCAATGGTTCTGCCACTTCTGTCTTCACCATTTTTGGGTTGAATGAGTTCTGGTTTCAAAGAGTTTCCTAGGACTGATTCTGTTTTCTCATCCTCATACTCTAATAAATATTGTTCAATAGGCTCTGATCCACTGTCTGAATCCTGTCTTAGCCCATTTCCCATGCTGTCAGAGTCAGATTTGTACTCCATGTGTTCTTCTACTGACTCTTCCTCTATTGCAAATATTTTCTTTTTTCCCTTGGGACAATTATTTGCATAGTGGTCAGGTGATCCACAGTTATGGCATGTGTTCCTTCTCCTTGGTGCTTCTTCACCATTAGTAGGTTTGAGGTCTTTTTCCATGAGTATCTTTGGTTTTTCTCTGCTATCATGTGACCTATAGGGTGAACTACTGCCAATTGATGTCTTTTTTCTGACATCTTGTATGACATTTGCTATGTCATCAATGCTGCTTATTTTGCTGCATCTGCACTTTACTGCATGTTCTAAGTCTCCTGGAAGTTTTGTCAGAATCTTATGATTTCTCATCTCTATTGTCATGTTTGGATCAATAGATTTGAGTCTTTTTGTTTGTTTAAGACACCATTCATAAGGGTCTTTTTCTGTAGAGTATCTGTCACTCTCAAAAGAGATGGTTTTTTGCCAAATCCAAGTACCATTGCTGTACTTTTGTATTATTTGGTTTCTCCACCATGGCCAGCTTTTTCTACCATGTATCTCTTTGGTTTCAGTGTACCATATATTTGCATGGCCTCTGAATGCAGTGTTGAGTCTTGTGGTGATCCAGTAGTCTGGTATCCTTGGTACATCAACAAAAAGTCCATTAATATAATCAATAAGCTCCATATGATCATATTCTCCAATTCCTGAGAATTTGGGCCAGTTTACCACGTCAGGTAATTGCTTTAATGCTTGTTTCTCAGAGTAACTGAGGTTCTCACCATCTTGTTAAATAGACTCAGACCTTAACTTTGGATCCTGGGATTCAGGAGCTTGGTTTTCTGATTCTTCCTCTTTTACTTTGGTGATTGGTTTATCATCTTGAGTTGTTTGAGGGAAGAAATTATCTTCTTTTTCCTCCTTTTTATAGAGAAAATCCACTTCTTTTTCCAGGATTTCCTGTTGATATTGGATATTTCTTAAATCTCTTATCACAGCTTGTTGTTCCTCTAGTATTGAGTTCAACTGTTTGTTTTTAGTTTCAAATTCTGCCCAGATTCTGGATAGATTTGTGTTCAAGTTTTCTATGACTGTTGCTTGGAAGGAATTTTCTTCCTTGAGTGTTTTCATTTCTGAAGTCACTTCTTGAACATGATCATATGTCCAATCCATGAATTTACCCATGTTGGACCATATGAAACTACTACCTCTGGAATCTGTGGTTTCAAATTTTTGAGGGGGTATTTTATCATCAATAGGCTTAAGCTGAGGATCAATTGATTCTGAGCTAACACTATTGGTAGGTACAGTGTTTTTTAGGATTTGTGTTCCTCGTGGACTAATTTTATTCATTGTTTCATCAAAGGATCTGATTCTATCTTCTCCTTCCTGAAAGAATTCTTGTTTTCTACTAGGGCTCCATGTCCTCTGCTGGAAACCACTAGGGATGACTGGAGAGTCCTGGAAATATTGTCCTTTGGATTTCAAGTCCTGTAGCTGTTGGACTGATGTGGTAAAGATGGAATTTCTTCTTCCATGCCTTGGTGTTCCTGAATCAGATTGGGCTCTTCCATATGCCAAGAATTCTCTATGGCTTGGATTTCTGTTTGATTCCCTCTGATTCAAGTCTCTTCTGAGAGTATGAAATGGCTGTTGAGATTCCAACTTTTCATTTCTTCCAGAATCTTTTGGCAAGTAATAAGATTGACTCATATTTTTTGCCTCATTATTCCAATTTCCTTCCATGATACTCCCATGGTTAAGGTTTTGTTGTCCATACTCAATGTGGAAAATCCTTTTAGGAGTACATGAATATGAGTTATTTTCCCTGCATCTGTCCAATTTTTTTGTTGGACTGGGCTGGATTTGGTTTGGGGTGGGACTTTGAGCAGGAGTTTCCTGATAATAAGTCCTTTGTTGGTTATTTGATCCAGAAGGGGGTGGCCTTCTCCCTCTGTTTCTTCTTTGCCAGATTTCTGGCTGATTTCTTGGGTATCCAAGATCTCTGAGAAATGGAGTTGTCATGTTAAAAAATGACAAAAGACAAAAATTCTGTATTTTCCAAGGTTTCTTTACCTTTAAAAGGCCCTTGGACTGATTTCTGCTTTATACTCCTTGGCAATTTGCTTGGGAGTTAGTACTTCCTCCTTGTCTTTGAGGCTGGTACAGATGAATTTCACTGTGATTTTGTCTCAAATGGAATGTATTTTTTCCACTTTGAAAGAAAATGGAGAAGGTTTGTAATTCAATTTGAATAAACAAAATTTCCAATTCCTTACTGTTATTTCTTCTGAGTTTGGTTTGATATTTGAGTTTTAATTATTTATTATTATTATTATTTTATTTTTTATTTTTTGAAGAAATAACAGTTTTGTTTCACTTATTTTCATTTATTTATTTATTTATTTTTTTATTTTAAAAAAAAAATTAATGAATTTTTCCTTAACTTGAGTAGAAAGGATTCTTCTTCAATAATATTCAATTTGAATATTAAAGAATTGAAATAATAATAAAATTATTATTTAAATATTTATTGTTGGTTTACAATAAATATTATGATTTAAATTAATTTTACACAATTTGGTAAAAATTAATTATGCTTTCTATTTAAATATACTATTTGTATATAAAAATAAGTTTGGGAAGTTAATAATAATTACTTATTATTATTAAAATTGATGAATTTTTCCTCAACTTGAGTAGAAAGATTCTTCTTCAATAATATTCAATTTGAATATTAAAGAATTGAAATAATAATAAAATTATTATTTAAATATTTATTGTTGGTTTACAATAAATATTATGATTTAAATTAATTTTACACAATTTGGTAAAAATTAATTATGCTTTCTATTTAAATATACTATTTGTATATAAAAATAAGTTTGGGAAGTTAATAATAATTACTTATTATTATTAAAATTGATGAATTTTTCCTCAACTTGAGTAGAAAGATTCTTCTTCAATAATATTCAATTTGAATATTAAAGAATTGAAATAATAATAAAATTATTATCTAAATATTTATTGTTGGTTTACAATAAATATTATGATTTAAATTAATTTTACACAATTTGGTAAAAATTAATTATGCTTTCTATTTAAATATACTATTTGTATATAAAAATAAGTTTGGGAAGTTAATAATAATTACTTATTATTATTAAAATTGATGAATTTTTCCTCAACTTGAGTAGAAAGATTCTTCTTCAATAATATTCAATTTGAATATTAAAGAATTGAAATAATAATAAAATTATTATCTAAATATTTATTGTTGGTTTACAATAAATATTATGATTTAAATTAATGTTACACAATTTGGTAAAAATTAATTATACTTTCTATTTAAATATACTATTTGTATATAAAAATAAGTTTGAGAAGTTAATAATAGTTACTTATTATTATCAATTTTCGTGGTAAATTGATAATAATGACTTATTATTATTAAGATTTTTTTTTGATTATTTATCAAAAAAAGAAAATTTTAATCAATTTTTCCTCAACTTGAGTAAAAAAAGATCTTCTTCAATAATATTCAATTTGAATATTAAAGAATTGAAATAATAAAATTATTATTTCAATATTTATTGTTGATTTACAATAAATATTATGATTTAAATTAATTTTTACACAATTTGGTAAAAAATAATTTTTTTTATTTAAATATACTGTTTGTATATAAAAATAAATTTTAAAAATTAATAATAATTATTTATTACTATTAATTTTCGTGAAAATTGCAATATAAAGCTTTGAAGAGTATAAATACTCAAAAATAAAATAAAATAAATTATTTAATATATTTTGATAAAATACAATATATAAAAAATATATATTATATTTTTATAATATAAGAGATGAAAATTAGTTAAAAAATGAAAAAAACTCGAAATTGTACTTACTTTTATAGTAAAAAACCTTCAAAAATAGTGAAGATGATCCAAAAATCGCCAAAATAGGTCCAGAATAGGTTAAAACAACGGCCAGGCCCCCAAAATGTCAGGGTGAGTCTATGTAGTAGCTTAAAAATAGTAAATACAAGCTAGCACTATGACTGTGACACACAAAAAAAGTAATAAATCAAATCTTCAGGTCCTACTGCTAAGTGGTAACAGTGGTGATGAGTCTATTGAGGACCTGGGTTGCAATGCTCTAATATCTTTGACTGTAAAGAAACACTACAATAATTAATTATTTTAATTATATCTATATAATCCTAAGAGTAATACTGGTATAAGACAGTTTTACTACGTAAGGATGTTAATTCATGATAAGATGAGTCTTTTCCAGTGAGGAAAGACCTGCTTTTATCTCCTCTGAGGACTGTGAAAGACTGGTAGGCTCTTCACACGTCTACAGAGTGAAAATTTTCACTCTGGAGGCTGGGTTGTGGTTCTGTACCATCAATTCTGACGTCAGCATAGTCAGAATTGTGGTTTTTGGACCACAAATGATCATTCTGGATCAATACAGGGTGAAAAAACTCTTCACAGGCCACGTCAGCACCATTGTGACGTGTCCAGAGTGTCTGGATGACTAATATTAGTCATTCTGGGCGGGTTTAAGCTTTAAACAACCATTATTTTAAGTATCAAGCCAGTACTGGTTGGTACAGGTTTGGTACAGACCAGTATTGGTCAAAATACTTCCAACCAAGATATCTTAGTCAGTTTTTGAGATATCAATAATCCAAGAGCACAGAATTGAAGGGCTTAATGAGCTCTTCAATTTTATATGCTTCATGCTTACCCTTCTCTAAGATAGCAAAAGCTATAAGGACTTTAAGTTTTTGGATGTATTTTTGTACATCAGTATGAGGCTTCAAAACCTTCCAAGCCAGATATCTTCTCCAATTTAGAAGATATCTGTATTCCAATGATACAGTATTGTAGGGCTTGATTAGATCTACAGTTTGGTATACAACACTTTACAACTGTATGAATATATTCCAAAGATACAGGGGTTTCTTTATATGGTTAGTTTCAGAAATCCTGTATTTTGAGATGTAAACCTTTAAACCAAGATCCCTCTGTCAATTTTGAAGATAGAGGGGTCTAAGGTATCTCAAATTAAAGCTCTCACTCAGACCTTCAATTTGGCTGTACTTTTGTACAGTTTTGTACAAGCCCTCCTACACCTTTGAGGGGTTGTTGGTGGAAAAAAGGTGGTATAATGGTATCTCCTGATTTAGGAGTGCTACAGATGAATAGATGATACCATTGGATAGCTCTACCTTAGAGCTTCAAGAAAAAAACCATTCTGGTTGGGGTTTCATGAAATATGTATAAGTTAGATTAGAGGCTAGAATAAGAGTTTTTGCTTATTTGGTCTTATCTTTGATAGGGCATATCTTTGTCCTTTCTTATTATATTTGAGGAGGTTTCCTCTTTATAATTTACTTGTATTGGCTATATTTGTCCAATACTCCTTATACCATTACTTATGGTATGTTGGATGTCATGCTGGTGCTCTGTTTTGAGTCACAGGCTGACAATTGGTAAGGCAAAGGATTAGAACAGGCTTGTATGAGCAGTCTACCTCCAGCTATACAAGTCCAGTATTTTGTGTTGCAAAGTCAAATGGAAAACTTAGAATTGTCCATGACTTACAGGATCTCAATAAGCTAACAATTAAAGATGCAGGATTACCACCACATATTGAAGAATTTGTAGATGCCTTTTCAGGGAGAGCTTGTTATGGACTTGGTGACATAATGGGAGGGTATGATGAAAGAGAATTAGACATTTCTACAAGACCCTTAACTACATTTGAAACACCACTTGGAAGGCTACAACTCACAAGATTACCACAAGGAGAAACCAATTCTGTTGCAGTTTATCAAGCCCAAATGACTTGGATACTTCAAGAAGAAATACCAGAGAATGTAGGAATTTTTATTGAGGATGGAGGGATAAAAGGTCCAAGATCAACATATAATAATGAGGCTTTACAAGAAAATAATTTGATAAGAAGATTCATTTGGGAATATGCAGTTACATTAGAGAGAATATTATTCAGAATTGAAGAGGCAGGACTTACCATATCAGGAATCAAATTTGCATGTTGTGTGCCAGCATTGGACATAGTAGGGCATGTAGTTTCTTTGAATGGAAGAAAAATTTCAAAGCAGAAGATTAATAAAATACAAAGTTGGCCAAAGCCCCTCAATAAAAAGGAAGTAAGAGGCTTTTTGGGACTTTGTGCATATGTTAGAATGTTCATTCAAAATTTCTCTCAGATTGCATCACCACTAAGAAGATTAACAAGAGATGATGAAGAATGGGAATGGAATACTAAATCTGATGAAGCATTTGAAAAGTTAAGAAAAATTGTAGGGGAGGAAATAACATTAAAAAATTTGGATTATGAAAAGGGTGTAAGATGTGACTATGAAACTGATGATAATATTATTATTAATCAACAGTACTATGTCTGTTCTTATGAAATATAATAATAAAAAAATTATTATAACCACAATTAAATAATTATAAAATTATTTCTTTCACATGTTATACACTACTAGTGATTATAACTGTGAGCAGTAATTGTCTACAAGAATCAATTACAAGAAGAATTTAATAATAAAAACTTCTTTATTAAAATAATGAAATTATTTTAATATATAATTATCTTTTACAAGAATAATTATAAAGATAATTCTTGAAGAAAACTATTACTAGAGAAAAACTTTAAGAATTAAAGATAAATGACTCACTAATACTCCAAAAAACTTATTGATAGATATAAGTAGAGAAATTTGACGTCGAATTGTGGATTTAAGGGATCAAAAGGATTTATAACAGTATTACAACAATATATGGTTGGATTCCAGGATTTCACGTCTTTCTGGATGATTTGGAAAGATTTAAAACACTTAAGAATAGCTTTAACTAATACTTACTTGTTGGTAATAATGATTTAATAAATTGATAAGATGATGATACGGAAAAAACAGCAAGAATAGGCTTCTTTTAAGTCAACAACAGCTCACAGAGGCGTGCCATGGAGCAAACTGAAAAACCAGTGAGTGAGAAAACAATAAACCCTTTTGGATTAATGATTGCATCATCTGTTGTCACGTAAGATTATCATAATTACTTAATTGATGCTTTTACGTGACTACCAACCCCAATATGGTTAAGAATAAAAGGAGTAACATCTGTAAATCTTCTTTTATTCTAAAATAATCATTGATTTCTCAAAGTTATCAATGTTATTGCCAATTTCATCACAGGTTGTAATTATTGTGAATTTATGAAGATTCAGTGTTTCACGTAGAATGGTCAAAAATGGACTGTAAGTAAAACTTTTAATTTTACTAGTAAAACCATAATTCTTTTTTGTTGTACCATAGATAATACAGTTCTTCATTGGTCCTGAACGTTTCAGGAAGATTCATTAAGAATTGTATTTTTAATGAATTTTTGAAGTTTTTACCTCATTTCTACATAGAATTGCAAATAGCAGTATTTTGCTGGTTTCTATGAGGTAAATCAATGAATATGGATCCCAAAAGGTTTTAATTACTCTTTTAGGGTCTAGTCATGGAAAGTCATCAAGAATTGACGTGGTTACAGGAGCCTAAGTAGCTTATTACCTCCTTGGCACATCAAAATAGCAGGTTATTTGCTATTTTTCTTATGATTACAGTAGGTGTAGCTTGGTAACCAAGTTCCCAAAGAGTTTTAGTTTACCAATTGGGCCAAGATGAGCCATGGATCCATGCTCTGGAGCTATCCATGCCTCTGAGGGCTCAGAAGTTGGGTACCCTGGCTCTCTTTGATGTCTTTTGTCCCCCTTGCTTATTTTTTACGTCAAAATAGTAATTTAAGCTTAAAGTGAGATATCCACTATGGGTGTACCAAAAGTCCATGTAAGAATACCATGATATTAAGTGCTCAAAACATGCATAACACTATTCTTAGTGTATATGTAACATGGGATTTCTCACTTTCCCATTATTTTGGCTAAAAATCAAGAAAAACAAAACTTTTCACGGATCTTTTATGTGGTATTAATGATGTGGTATTGAAGTATTTTCCATTTTACCACCTCAAATACTTAAATTGAGCTTATTCACTCTATGGAGCTACCCTGGGTGAATTTTTGTGTAGAATCCAAATCTGGTCTTAAATCCATGGATTTACTTACTCAATAGAAAGTTATTCATCTTTTCTGAAATTGAAAATGATGAATTTTGGATATATGCATGACTTATGAGTTTTGCATAATTCAAATTTTCTTTTTAAGATAATTGTGGCCTATTTGGGTATGTAAAATATACCTCAAGTCTCACATTCCCTCCCACCAAAAAATAAAATTGTACTACAATTTTATTAGTGATAAAAGAATAAGGCCCCAAAGGGGGTAATGTCCACTGTCCAACCTTTTCACATTACTCAGATCAAGTAATTTAAAGCACATTTATAGACATATTCAGCCTTGTGGCCTTCTTTCATGTCTAAATCTTCTTAAGAGTTTATCTGAGTCAGATATTTCTGATTCTGCCATCCATTCATCTTCATGTACTGGATTTCTATATCTGACAAGATATTCTCTTTGATTTTTACCCCTAAGTCTCCTTTCTTTTATGACTTTCTTTATCTTTTTGTCTTCATTCTGTTCCACAGGTGGTACAGTTAAAGGAGTTGGGTTTCTTAAGGGAAACAATTCTTTGTCAGCTGGTTGATAAGGCTTTATCAAGCTGACTGGAAATGTGGGGTGTTTATTTTCCAATTCACCACTCAATTCCACTTGAACTGCATTGGTTCCATGTAAAGCAACAATAACAAAAGGTCCTACATAAGAATCTTTAAGTTTCTTTGGGCCTTTGATATTATTAAAATTCAAGGTTGAAACTAGAACTAAGTCCCCTACTTTGAAGTATGGTACTTTATGACTCTTGTCCCACTTCTGTTTTGCATAATCAAAAGCATTATCCATACTCTGTTTTGCATGGTGTTTTACTTTATCAAGCATTAATTTGAAGCTGGAAGCTGTAGGATGAATGTCAATCAAGTCTTTCCTCAGTGTGTCTGCTGGGAGTCTTGGATTCCATCCCTTCTCTAACATAGCAGGAGTTTGTCCTGTGGAAGAATGGACTGATGTCTTGTATGCCAATTCTAATGCAGGTATCAGAGTGCACCAGTCATGGGTAAAGCCATCTGAGTCTTTGAATTCTAATCCATAAGCACAAAATCTCCTGATCATGTCTTCTAAAGTTTGAATCATCCTCTCTGCTAGCCCATCTGTTTGAGGGTGATATGCTGTAGAGAATGATAACTTAGTCCCAAACAATCTATGAAGATTGGTCCAAAGTGCAGATGTGAACTTGGGGTCTCTGTCACTTATGATATTCTTAAATAACCCTGTATGAGAAATAACTCTACTCCATAAAAGAAGAGCTGTATCCATAGCAGTGTCATCTTTATGACATGGTAAGAATATGGGAGTTTTGCTATATCTGTCTACAATGACTAAACAAGCATTATAACTTTTGTCACCACTTGGAGGAAGTGCTGTGACCCAATCCATGTGAACAACTTCCCAAGGGGATTTTGGTTCTTGAATATGGATCATTAATCCAAATTTCTTGCCTGTACTCCTGTTTGCTTTTTGGCATCTATCACAGGTATGGAAATATTCAATGGTTTCTTTTCTCCAAGATGGCCACCATGCACAGTTCTTCACTTTTTCAAGTGTTCTGTCTTCTGATAGGTGTCCACAGTAAATGCTATCATGGCATTCATGAAGAATGGTATTGATAAGCAATCTACTACACAGTGTCATCACACAAGAATGTTTTTGTTCTATGGTAAATAATCCCATCAAACAAGTGAAATCTTCCTTCAGAATAGGAATTTTTCTAAACTCCATCTAGTGCATTAACCAAAGATGTATCTTTGCAGTCTTTATCCAATAAAGAAGTCAAGATATGGCAATTCTTGTCTTGTTTATAAGACTCTCTGACCTCTTCAAAGAATTCAGTCCCAATATCAGTTATGTTAATTCCTTCAATTGGAATCTGTGGTTCAGCTTCCAAAGGTAAATAAGCTGGGTTATCAGGAGTGTTGGCTAAAGCCCATCTACTAAGTCCATCAGCATTCTTGTGAATGTTTCCTGCTTTATGAACTATATTCATGTTTCCTCTATATTCTTGAATGGCTATTTGCCATCTCAACATATGTCTGTTGGGAGTTTTCATGTTAAGAAGTGATTTTACGGCATTACAGTCAGTTATCACTTCAAAAACACTGCCATCAAGATAATAGTGTAGTTTCTCAAGTGCCCACACCAAACATAAGCACTCCATTTGGCTTGCACCATATCTGGCGTCTGTTGGTTTGATTTGTCTTGAGATATAACAAACTGGTCCTTCTGTAGGTTTGTCATCAATAATCTGTACTTGATGTAGGGCTGCCCCTAATCCATCTCCACATGCATCAATGTACAACTTAAAAGGAATATTCCAGTCAGGCATGAGGAGTAAAGGTGCTTCTGTAAGGGCTTTCTTTATCTTCTCATAAGCATTAATTCTTTCCTGTGTCATCTCAAATACAGTCTGTTGATCACAGATTCTATAGAGTGATTTGGCTAGAATTGCAAAATCTTTCAGGTGTTGCCTATAGTAACTGGCAAACCCAAGAAAAGACATCATTTCTTTTTTATTCTGGGGTATTGGTTTAAGTAACACTGCTGCTACTTTATTCTTGTCAATACCCAAGCTCAAACCAGAAACAATATGTCCTAATGCTTTGAGTTCTTCAAAACCAAAATTGCATTTCTTAAGTGAAATTTTCATGTTCACTTCTGCAACTTTATGAAGTACTCTTGCAAGTCTTTCAAGGTGCAAAGACCATGAGTCAGAACATATAATAATATCATCAATATGGATGATAAGCCATCCTTCAGACAACTCTGTGGGGAAGATGGTATTCATCATTCTTTGATAATGAGATGGAGCATTTTTAATGCCAAATGGCATTCTAAGATACTCAAAAATGCCACAGTGAGTGATAATTCTAAGTAATTTCTTAGCTTTAGGCGTCAAAGCATTTTGATGGAAGCCTTTCAATGCATCCATTGATGTTATATACTTGGCTTTAGACAATTGAGTCAAGGTTTCTTGAATTCTAGGGATTGGATAACTATCTGGAACTGTGTAGGTATTCAAAGCTCTAAAATCTCCAACCATTCTTGACTTATCATTATGTCATGCAATAATAACAGGTGTTTTCACTTCAACTTCGTCATTATGGCCTACTTTCCTGAGCACACCAAGTTGGATCAACTCTTGGATATGTTTTTCCAAGGCCTCTCTAGCTCTGGGACTGGCTGGATAAGCTGGTCTTCTAAGTACTGGAGGATATGGTCTCTCAATATTAAGAGTAATATCAACTTCATGTCCTCTTATAGCGCCTAATGGTTCATTATCAGAGGCAAATGCATTTTTATATGTGTATAACACATTAATAAGCTCATTCCTCATCTTTGGTGACAATTATTGATTAATTTGTGCTTCAACAAGTTGATTAGTCACAAATTCATCTTTGTAAGTATCCTTGACAGAAGATACTACAGATATCTGTTTTGGCATATTGGAGAAAGCAAATTTTTGTCTCTTGTTATCTCCAATTGTGAAATATCTGTCTTTATGGTTATTTATATCAATACCATAAATATTTAAGTAATCATTTCCAAGAATGATGTGCTGAGATGTGCAATTATCCATTACTACAATCTCAGTTTTCATTCTTACACTTCCTGCTGGATGTGGGAATACACTATTAGTGTCCAATATGCCCAAGGGGTACATATTGTTACTGGCACTACTGAATTGTACACCTTCTATTGGTAATAGATGGTTTTTCCATTCAGGAAGTATAATTTGGAGATAATCTTTGCCAACACAAGTGCAAAATGCCCCTGTATCCAAATTTACTTTGGCTTCAATATCACTCATCAGAACTGATGTGATACAGGATGCTCCAGCAGTATAACCCTTTCCTCTAGCAGGCTTTGTTTTACACATTCTGGAATCTTGGATATTGATCAGGTTGCAGCAATCTTCACTGTACTGTGGCAAGTGGGTATGGACTTCTGTGACCTCAAAGAAAGCTGAAATGTTTTCAATGGGCTAGTCCTCCACTGGTGTATCTTCAGAGACTGCAGAATCTTGATCAGACCCCTCTTTCTCTTCAGTACACTGAATTTCTTCAATGACTTGAACTTCATTGATTTTTGTCTTCTTAGGACAAGTGTTGGCTAAATGTGAAGTACTTCCACATTTATGACACTTCAAGACAGGTCTTTCTGGTCTTCTTTCCTCTCTAGGAATCTTTGAGACTATTTTGGACTCTATTGGGTTTTTAATCCAAGTCTTACCAATTCTTGTCCTGGTAATGATATCTTCCATAGCATTAATGTAGTCCTCTGTTGAACAAGGTTCCACACATCTGCTTTTGATAGCATGTTCCAGTTCTCCTCCACACTTTCTTAATATTTTCATATTAATCATAGTGTCAGACATGTCTGGGTGTAAAGCAGATAATCTGTCTTTTTGTTTGAAGAACCAAGTAAGTGGTTTGTCTTTTTCTTAGTTAAAAATAGCACTTTCAAAAGCATTCTCCATTTTAAACCTCCAAGAATTACTGGCCCATTTGGTAATCACTTCAGATTTCCACCAAGACCAGTCATGTTTACCATGATCAATCCTCATTTTGTAATACCATTTCTTTGCAGTTCTGTTAAACAAACAATGTAGTTTTCCCACTATGATTTCATCAGGTATATTAAAGTCTTCTTGCAACATATCAATAGTCCTGATGAATTCAATATGGTTGTATTCTCCTTCACCAGAGAATGTTGGCCATTCTTCTATTTTTGGAATATCTCTTGCAGAGTAGGCATTTTCTCCCAAGAATGGTGTAAGACTTTCTTTAACAGAGAGTTTTTCTTCATTCAAAGGTGTAGAATGTCTTGGCATATGTGGTTCATTATTCTTATGAATTTGCTCCACACTTGCAATTATATCATTCTTCAATTTCTGCCTCTCACTGTCACTTTTTGCTAAATGTATAGCAAATTTATTGGTGTTCTTAACTATTTGTAAGACATGGTCTTTGAGAGTTTTAAGTCTATCATTTACTTTAAAAATGGAAGGATCCTCTGTGTCATTATTTTGACATTGGTTCTCAATTCTTTCACAAGCATTGCTAATTGACTCAAGGGTGACAGTTGTCAATCTATGCCATTCAGAATGTTGCTTGTCATTTTTCTTTAATTCATTTATGTCTGATGTAATTTGCTTTAACTTTGACTCAAGTTTTCCAATTTCTACATTAATACTTCTATGTACATCAGTTATTTGCGTGGAAAAGTCCTGTTCATCCTTTCCTGCTCCTTGGCTGTGAATTCCATAAGAGTTCTGGCCATATTGAAGACACTGTCCACTGCTGAAGGCTCCAATTTGGGGATCCTGTACCCTTGTGGGTAAGGTCTGTGCCAATTGGCTTTGCCTTTGCCCTTGCCTTGATGGTTCTTGGGACCTCTCTGTTTCTTTTGAGGTCCTTTGGGTTTGTCTTTGGACGCTTCTGGAGCTGGTTTGGAGCTGGTAGATGCCACTGGTGCCTCTGTCTCCAAAGCTGGAGTCATTTCCAACTCGTTCTTCTGGTCTATGGATAAAAGACTTTGGTTCTTTAACCAATTCTTTATCTTTTTGACCTTGTCTTTGCAAGACAGGGGGCTCCATCCTCCTAAGAGTTCTATGGTCTTCTCCTGACCCAGAAAGCTCTTGATGTGTAAGTAGGAGTTCATGGCCCCCTGCCAAAGGCTTGGGCAGATTTCCCACTCCTCTTCCTTGGCTGCTCCGAACCAGTTTTTGTACTGGCATTGATATATTTCTATTTCTGCCACCTGAAAGTGGTTCATCCCTGGAAATATTACCATAAATCAGTTCAGGCTCAGAATTTACGTCAAAATCTGTTGGTACAGACCTTGGGGAATGGGGGCAACTCTGGCATCCTCCAGATGTGTCTTTCTTGTGGAAGATTTGGAACTTCTGGATTTGGTCTTGCCTCTTCCTTGTCCACATCCATCTGGTTGGACTGAATAGTTGCTTCCATTTCTGGTATGCACCATTTTCACGTCAATTTAAAGATAAAAGGTGAAAAATATAAGATAAAATACACACCTTTTGGTGGTAATTTAGCTTTTTCTGAGTTGAATAAGGTGCCTCTTTTAGCAATCTGCACCTCAATACTGTCTTCAGATTCTGGACTATTGATGTATCTTTTACTGAGTCTGTTACCAGCTGCACAGTATTTGATTAAAGACACTTAAAGAGAAAAAATATGATAAAAGAAATTATTTTTGTGTTTTAAGATATTTTTAAAAGATTTTTTATGAATTTTATTATTTTTTAATATTAAAAAAATTATTCTTTTTAAAGAAAAAAAAATAAAATTCAAGATTTTGAATGAAAATTAATTCAGAGTAACTCAAAGAATAATTTTATAAGTTTTTGGATGTGAAAAAGCCACATGTAAAACAGTATAAAATTAAACCAAATTCCTCAATGAAAAAGATTTCCAAAACAATTTCAAAAATAAGAATTATTTTGACTTTAAAATGAAAGAAAAAAATATTCAATTAATATATTTTAGAGCTTAAAAATATATTAATTAAGGGTACAAGGTTCAAAAAACACGGCCAGGCCCCCAAATGTAAGATGTGACTATGAAACTGATGATAATATTATTATTAATCAACAGTACTATGTCTGTTCTTATGAAATATAATAATAAAAAAATTATTATAACCACAATTAAATAATTATAAAATTATTTCTTTCACGTGTTATACACTACTAGTGATTATAACTGTGAGCAGTAATTGTTTACAAGAATCAATTACAAGAAGAATTTAATAATAAAAACTTCTTTATTAAAGTAATGAAATTATTTTAATATATAATTATCTTTTACAAGAATAATTATAAAGATAATTCTTGAAGAAAACTATTACTAGAGAAAAACTTTAAGAATTAAAGATAAATGACTCACTAATACTCCAAAGAACTTATTGATAGATATAAGTAGAGAAATTTGACGTGGAATTGTGGATTTAAGGGATCAAAAGGATTTATAACAGTATTACAACAATATATAGTTGGATTCCAGGATTTCACGTCTTTCTGGATGATTTGGAAAGATTTAAAACACTTAAGAATAGCTTTAACTAATACTTACTTGTTGGTAATAATGATTTAATAAATTGATTAGATGATGATACGGAAAAAACAGCAAGAATAGGCTTCTTTTAAGTTAACAACAGCTCACATAGGCGTGCCATGGAGCAAACTGAAAAACCAGTGAGTGAGAAAACAATAAACCCTTTTGGATTAATGATTGCATCATCTGTTGTCACGTAAGATTATCATAATTACTTAATTGATGCTTTTATGTGACTACCAACCCCAATATGGTTAAGAATAAAAGGAGTAACATCTGTAAATCTTCTTTTATTCTAAAATAATCATTGATTTCTCAAAGTTATCAATGTTATTGCCAATTTCATCCTAGGTTGTAATTACTGTGAATTTTTGAAGATTCAGTGTTTCACATAGAATGGTCAAAAATGGACTGTAAGTAAAACTTTTAATTTTACTAGTAAAACCATAATTCTTTTTTGTTGTACCATAGATAATACAGTTCTTCATTGGTCCTGAACGTTTCAGGAAGATTCATTAAGAATTGTATTTTTAATGAATTTTTGAAGTTTTTACCTCATTTCTACATAGAATTGCAAATAGCAGTATTTTGCTGGTTTCTATGAGGTAAATCAATGAATATGGATCCCAAAAGGTTTTAATTACTCTTTTAGGGTCTAGTCATGGAAAGTCATCAAGAATTGACGTGGTTACAGGAGCCTAAGTAGCTTATTACCTCCTTGGCACATCAAAATAGCAGGTTATTTGCTATTTTTCTTATGATTACAGTAGGTGTAGCTTGGTAACCAAGTTCCCAAAGAGTTTTAGTTTACCTTTTGGGCCAAGATGAGCCATGGATCCATGCTCTGAAGCTATCCACGCCTCTGAGGCCTCAGAAGTTGGGTACCCTGGCTCTCTTTGATGTCTTTTGTCCCCCTTGCTTATTTTTTACGTCAAAATAGTAATTTAAGCTTAAAGTGAGATATCCACTATGGGTGTACCAAAAGTCCATGTAAGAATACCATGATATTAAGTGCTCAAAACATGCATAACACTATTCTTAGTGTATATGTAACATGGGATTTCTCACTTTCCCATTATTTTGGCTAAAAATCAAGAAAAACAAAAATTTTCACGGATCTTTTATGTGGTATTAATGATGTGGTATTGAAGTATTTTCCATTTTACCACCTCAAATACTTAAATTGAGCTTATTCACTCTATGGAGCTACCCTAGGTGAATTTTTGTGTAGAATCCAAATCTGGTCTTAAATCCATGGATTTACTTACTCAATAAAAAGTTATTCATCTTTTCTGAAATTGAAAATGATGAATTTTGGATATATGCATGACTTATGAGTTTTGCATAATTCAAAATTTCTTTTTAAGATAATTGTGGCCTATTTGGGTATGTAAAATATACCTCAAGGCTCACAAAGGGAGCAGGGAAGATTAAATTAGCAGTAGACTCAAGCTATATAGCTGCAGGAGCAGTACTTACTCAAGAAGACAAAGAAGGAAAGGACAGACCAGTTCTTTATGAATCAATAACATTCTCAAGATTGGAATCAAAATACTCACAGCCAAAGCTGGAGCTATGTGGAGTGGCCAAAATACTCAAGAAACTCCAAAAAGTACTTTGGGGACAGCATTTTGAGCTACAAGTAGATGCAAAAGCCTTAATTGAAATGATAAACTCACCCTGTTTGCCAAATGCCCCAATGACAAGATGGGTTGCATTTATTCAATTGTTTTCTTTTTACTTAGCTCATAAGCCAGGGAAGACCTTCACAATGCCAGATGGGCTGTCAAGAAGGCCTCAGTCAGAAGATGAAGAAAAAGAAAAATCTGATTTTGATGAAGAAGAAGAATGGATAAAACCACACCCAGGGTTTGGAATAAAACATAATAATATAATAAAATTGGCAGGAATAAAGCTACCATCAAAGCAAGAAGGATTTTGGAAAAGAATGGTGGAATACTTAAATACATTGAAAAGGCCCTTTGGTAGTAAAGAGGATGACTTCAAAAAAATTAAAAGGAAGTCATCAAATTTCTTTCTGGAGGAAGGCCAACTCAAAAGAAGAAACACACCAAATCCACAAGTAGTTGTGTCAAGTCAGAGTTCTCAAAGAAGAATATTAAAATCATTAGATGAAGAAATGGGACATAGAGGAGAAAATGAAACATACAGAAGAGTTAAAGAAAGATTTTGGTGGGAAGGAATGAAGAAAATAGTCAAAAAATGGGTCAAATCTTGTAAAGCTTGTCAAAAGAGAAGTCATTATCACCAAAAAGAGGCAGGAAGAATCTCATTCACCTCAACATTATTTGAAAGAGTCAGTATAGATGCAGTACATGTAAAAGCAGGAAGATGGAAGTATTTAGTAGTGGCCAGGGATGATTTCTCAGGATGGCCAGAGACAATTGGTTTAGTAAAGCTTACAGCAAAGTCAGTATCAGAATGGTTCACTTCTGAATGGATTTGCAGGTATGGAGCCCCAAAAGAGGTAACAGTAGATGGAGGGCCTGAGTTTGGAAAGGAACTACAAGATGCAGTAAAAAAAGCAGGCTCAAAGATAAGGGTAACAACACCCTACTACCCTGAGTCACAAGGAATGGTAGAAAGGGGGCATAAACAATTGAAGGATGCATTGGTGAAGATTTGTGGTGAAAATGGTTCAAAATGGAAAGAATACTTACCTTTGGTTACATTGGCTGACAGTTAAGCAACCAAAAGAACAACAGGTTACTCCCCATTTGAGCTTCAATTTGGTCAAAAGTCAGTACTACCAATAGACATTGAAGCAAAAACATATTTATCAATTGAATGGCACAAAGTCAAATCAACAGAAGATTTATTGGAAGCAAGAGCTGAACAGCTATCAGGAAAAGAAGAAATAAGAAAAAGGGCAAAAGAGAAATTGAAAAAGGCCAGGGAGGATTCAGTAAAATATTGGGACAGGAAGTTAGCACATCAAATAAGAAAGCCAATTCATCCAGGTGAAATTGTTCTTGTATACAATAAAGCATTGGAGTCACAATGGGGAGTATTGTTCAAGAATAGATGGGATGGACCCTATAGAGTTGTGAGACAAATAAACAATGGTCCATATGAGCTGGAAGAATTAGATGGTACAAAGCTAGCAAGAAGGTTTGCAGCAAGTCAAATAAAAAATTTCTATCCAAGAGGAAAAGAGTTGGACTCAGAGGAAGAAGAGGAAGAAGGAGAAGAGGAAGTTGAAGATGAATCTCAATTTGAAGATGAAGAGGACTTTGATGAATAAAAATCCTTTTATTCCAAAAAAAGGGGGGAAATGTTTGATTGTTTTTTTTTAAAAAAATGTAAGTGGATTATCACCTTGAATTCTGGGGACAGCATTAAATGGAGAGGGGGATGTGGTATTCCATACCAGTTCTTCCAAGGTTCAAATCCACAATTTCAAAGCTAAAACTTTGATCAATAATAATAATAATATATATATATATATAAATAAAATAAAGATAAAAAGTGAAAGATAAAATTAAAAAAAAATGCAAGAAAAAGCAAGAGAATTATATTAAAATAACAAAAACAAGTATTCCACTGGAATCTACATCAAATTTTACCTATAGTCACATATTTCCTCAACCCTATAATGTCAATAATTTTCTATATATCATGGATTGAAGAAGAGAAAGGATACTATACACTCTATACTAGGTACAAGAATATGCTTAAAGATAATGCAGCTTGTCTAAATATTCAATATGAATGAACATGTGTTATATTACATAAGTGACACCATTACTCTTACAGGATCATGTGTTACATGTCTTGACATAAAAAAAACACTTACATATAAGCTAACATAGTGTTACATTACTCAATCCCGACTTAAACTCACATAACCAAACATTACAGGTATTATTTACAAATTAAATTTTACATAGAGAAATACTCAACTGAATACAGATCAAGGCTGTGAAGAAGAAAAATAAAGTTAGTAGAGATAAGAATACAGTTTTAAAAAAATGGTGCAATCAACCAAACATATGGTGCAATATCTGTATCAAATGACACCATTCCAAATTTAACCACCAGCAAAAATGTCTCAAGGCTGTGAAGATGAAAAATAAGGTTAGTAGAGATAAGAATACAGTTTTAAAAAAATGGTGCGATCAACCAAACATATGGTGCAATATCTGTATCAAATGACACCATTCCAAATTTAACCACTAGCAAAAATGTCTCAAGGCTGTGCATAATAAGAATAGAGTTTAGTTAAAATAAGAGTATAATTCAAAAAGTATGGTGCAATCAACCAAACATATGGTGCAATATCCTGAACAAATGACACCATTCCAAATTTAACCACTAGCAAAAATATCTCAAGGCTGTGCACTGACAATAATAAGGTTCAGAATGGTGCAATCAACCAAACATATGGTGCAATATCTTGATCAAATGACACCATTTTTAATTTACCCACCAGCAAAAATGTCTCAAGGTGGAATTTTTTCTAAGTCCCTTGTTTTTGGAAGGCTCTATGGAGGGCCCAAAAGGTATAAATAAAGGGCCTCTCTCCCTGTTTTTCCCCCCATGCTTCTGATTCAGACAATAATCTTGAGGATCAATCCATCCCCTCTCTAGTAGGATAATCTAGTATCTATATAGAAAAAGATCAGTAGCAAGGCTCAGTATCTAATAGTATTATTTATGATTAATTAATGAAAGATATTTATAATATTAATGAAAGAGCTTAATATTATTTAATAGTCTTACCATTATAGTAGTAGTGTTGAAGTAGTTTTTGAAGATATTATCATTGGTGATCTTATCTAATTTATCAATAACCCTTATTTATAGAAGGGATATCATCTTACCCTTATACCTTATATTATAAGCCTTTCAGGAATATTGGATTATATTTATATTGATCCCAATAGTATTATATTACTATTATATCATTTATATCTTACCCTTATATTAAACAAAACCACCCTTAAAGAATTATCTTACCCTTAAATTATTATAGCTATATTGAAAGTATTATTGAATCAACTTTAAAAGTATTAGCTAGCTATCAAGATTATTATTAATATTAATAGTGATCTTAAACAATATTCTTTAGATATCTCAGGTATTGAAATAAGGAATACTAGAAGAATTAATTAAAAAGAATTATAATCAATAACAATAAAGTTAAGAAAAACTAAATTATTTAAAAAAAATATTAACTATTACCAGTATTATCAAAGTGATCTTTTATTGACAGACTGATAGAGACTGCTGAAGAAAATTCTCTAATTGAAAAGCCAAAAAACTAAATAATTGATTTGTGATCTCATCAAAAAGGGTATCTTTTTCAGTATATTTAGAGGGGCAGCTAATACAACTTAGCACCCATGGTTATTGGCTAGTTCTGAAATTCAAAACAGACTCACCAATAATTTCCCCCTCAAGGTACTGCCTATTATTTATCCCACATCAAAAGCAGTTCCCACAGCGTAGGAGACAGCGGGGTTGTTAATATTGATTCTCCCAACCCTTTTAAAGAAAGCAGCGTATTGTGCCCACAAACTGAGAATGAAACTTTGGAATAATTAATTGAATCTGCGAGGTGTTAAGTGTTGAAAAACACAAATCCGTGAAGAGCTATGGTTAGTTCCATCCCAGCCCAAAAAACACTGCCACAGGCAGCAAGGCATAGATCAGAAACTAACTCTGATCCATGCCTACAGACTTAAATTGCCATCGTAGAACTAACTACAGACTGTTGTTATCGTCGGACAATAGCAACAGGGTCACATAGTGATCTTAACTAGAACATATGTGCTCTTACTATAAATAGAACACCTGATGACAGGAAGTAAGGGGCATCGACTACTGGATAGTGATTACTTTTTCGTGTAAAAACAAACCTTGCTATCTCAATTTTACTCTGGTACTTCATGATTATAAAATACTCGCTGCAAATCATTCTTCCTTAAAATTCCCTCTCCACTCATATTTATAAGAGTTTAGTTAATAAAATCTTTTCTATTGCAATAAAAGTTAACCAGTAGCAATAACTGACATCATGCATATGTTAGTACTTGTATACATTGAGATTAGTTAGATAAGATATTAACCTGGTTCTCTAGCTTGATATATCTAAGGATAAATTCAGATAGTTCACTATGCTGTATATATACTAATACATATGCTAATTAATAAACTCGTAAATCAATGGATGTACAAGGGTTTTAGTGAGGTTGATTGACAGTTACCTCAACAGCTCAATTGTTCTCTTCTGCATGTCAGAGAGAGATAAAGAAAGAAGATAAAAGTCCTTAGATGTAACTGAATGAACAACATGTTAGCAAATGGTAAAGTTAAGAGTTATGATATTGGACATATCATCTACCTTGGTTCAAGTCACAAATGGACTGCAAGGTGGGTTAAGTAGTAATAAATAAAGCAATCAAAGGTGGATGTAAGAAAACAACTTTTTGTTGGTCAACTGGTTGTAATGAGCTCAACCTATGAGTAGGGTTTATATATATACATTTACACAAGTCATTCACGTGATAAGATCACTGTGATCTTATGATCCAATCGGCCAAGACTTAGTTTTCCGTTCTCAGAATGACTTGGCTAAATCATTTCATCTTCTCTGATTTCAAAACTCCTTCTTGATTTACAAGATGCATTCTAGGCAGTAGTTCACTTAGTTTGGCAATTGACATTGGTTTTGTAAGAATGTCAGCCAGCATGTCATTTGTTGACACCTGACATACTTTAAGTACATTTTCAGTAACAAGCTGTCGTAGGTATTGGTACCTGACCTCTATGTGTTTGGTTTGTTGGTTTAACATGGCTTGTTTGGAGATTGTAATTGATCCTGAGTTGTTGTTTTAGATAACTGGTTTCTTCATTCCGATATTCATGTCCCTTACCATCAACATTGATACCCATTGTAGCTGTTTACTTCAAATGTTCATTGATACAAGTTCAGCCTCGGTGGTGGATTGGGCAATAATTGTTTGTCATTTGCTCATCCAAGAGATTGGATTTCCAAACGCTGTCACAATATTACCTGAGATTGATTTTCTATCAACAATACAGTTTGCATAGCCTGAGTCCGCCCATCCTTCTAAGGCTGGCTTAGAGTTATGCTGTCTCGCTCGATAGTGTATTCCCCAATAAACTGTTGCTTTTATATAGCAGAATACATGCTTCACGGCGTTCCAGTGGTTTAGGTTAGGTTTTGTCGAAAATCTTGCCAGTTGATTCACAGTGTACACTAGATCTGGTCTGGTGTGCTGAGACAGATAGTTCAGATAGCCAATCGCTTGTTGGTAACTTGTTTTGTCAGATGACTTAGATTCCTCATTGATGACTTCAGTGAAGTTGCCATTACAAGGTGTTTTGAAGGGTTGACAGTCAGTCATATCAAATTGTTGGAGGATTTTATGAGCAAATGGTTTTTGGGATAGAAACAAATTTCCATTACTCCACCAGTTGATTTTATACCCTAGATGCTGCATTGGGTATCATTTAATTTTTAGTGTAAAAACCTCACCAAGCTGCTTCAAGAAGGTTTTTATTTCAGTTTCTTGTCGTGATATAAGGAAACCATTGTCAACATGCAGATGAAGAAAAAGTGTTTTTTCTTTGTTTATGCACAATGATTCGTCAAATTGAGCACTGAACATGTGTAATTGGTTGAGGGATTTGGTAAGCTTCTCCTTCCACATCCTAGGGGCTTGCTTAGTGCCGTACAGGGATCTGTTCAAAAGCCATACCCAGTTTTCTTTCCCTGGGGTTTTGAACCCCTTTACTTGTTTAACATAGACAACTGCATCCATGTTACCATGCAGGAAAGCCGTTTCTACATCAAACTGATAAGCTATGAATCTGAAATCAACCACCATCGACAGCAATATTTTGAACATTTCATTTCGACCTATTGAAGACCAAGTATTGAAGTAGTGAAGCATGTGCACTTGGTGATTTCCTAGCACTACCAATCTAGCCTTATAGCATTACACTTTTCCAAATTCATTTCGTTTTTTGCTTAGAAGCCACATACCTCCAATCACTTTGGACCCATCTGTGAGCCTTTGAGATATGACCACATACCCAATAAGGTCACAAGAAATACTCAGAATAATTATACCTTTAAGATAATTACTCAGAATAATTATACATTAAAAATAATTACTTCAAAAATACAAAAATTGGTTTAACTTAAAAAACAATGAATCAAAATGTGAAATAAATTATACCATTGCATACCCCATGGTAAAATACACATATACCATTTTTATGGCATATCTGTAAAGTCAATATTTAATGAGTTATAAGGAATAATACCTTAAATCCTTATTTATTTCAAAAGCCAATGAAACAACATGTGAAATAAACTGTACCATTGGATTCCCCATGAACATTAACACATAAAACAATTAATGAGTTAATTTCCAAAGTTAATACTTAAGGAATTAACCTGAATATAGGCACTTTTTTGGTCAATGCATATATTCAAGGATCATAGCTAATATCTCTTAAACTATACAAGATAGAGTGATGAACCAAAAATAAAGTTACAACGTAATTACTGTAAGAACACAGATATGAACTTTATTTTACATTTTATAAACAAGGTTAAAACCTATGATGAAATATTGATAAAAATCAACAGAGCTGTTGACCACTTTGTTGTGAAAGTGGTCCAAACTTAAAATAACGTTCACAGTTGGATTCTACTAGTTCATTCGTGAAGAATGATGTAATTTTTATTATCAAATTCAGGGTATAACCCCCTGAAATCATGGTTTGAAGTTTGAAATATTGAATTTCGACAGAAAAGATGAGTTACAAGAAAAATCATCAAAATTAGAGTTTTGATGATGTAATGAAAAGCTCTTGGCAGCATAATAAGGTTTTGTCAGGCTACCAGAATTCACGCACTGAATTTCTGTAGCGTGTAAAACTTAAAAGTTATTAAAGATCAAAGTTTGAGCTTAAATTGAGCAGTTATGATCACCTACTGTAGCCTTAAATTAAGTTTAACAGCCATATAGGTGATAAAATTGGTGAATACTATTAGTTTATGATTAAAACTAATAAAATCCACGAAATTTGGGGTTCTGCCAAGCCTCTGATGTCATCAACTTTAGATTTATAGTGATAACTCTAAATAATGGTGTAATAATGATGCAATATGGTTTGATCATGATGTAATCATCTCCAAACCTTAAAATATTGATTAATTCCAGTGGATATGATCAGTAAACGTCTACTAGAAGCCTGCTGGACTCTAGGAGGGAGGTATTTACTATAAATAGAGCTCTTTTTACTCTATTTTCCCCTCAGACGCATCAAAAACATTAAATCAATTAAATCAAAGGTAATTTCTTTATTCTTTATATATAAAACTATTATATTATTAAAGACCAAAGACCACCTTGTTATAATCATCTATTTTGACATGATTAAATCATTTATTTATATGTTTTTGCTAAAAAATCTCTCTAAAAACTCATTTCCACGTAAAAATCAAGAATATTAGTAATTTTCTTTATTTTTATTGTAAATACAATTTGAAAAGGTTGTATTTATATTTTTTGGCGTAAAATATTTCAAAATTATTATATTAAGTGTTAAAAGTAGGTTATTTTCTCTTGTTATAATAATTTTCTCTTTATTATTATTTTAATAATTCTTTAATTAATATAAATAGTATTTATATTAATTTATAACTATAATATTGGTAATATTATTGTTATTAATTGTTTTTTATTAATAAAAAACAATTTTTTACGCCTTTATTATTTGTTTGTAACAATAATAAAGTGATTTTCAATATATTAATTATTTTATATTAATATATTTATTTTATTATATTATATTTTATAGTATAAATTATATTATTATATTACATTAATAATATAATTAATTTTACGCCATAATTATAATAA
Organism: Austropuccinia psidii; assembly: GCA_023105745.1. Lineage (NCBI taxonomy): Eukaryota > Fungi > Basidiomycota > Pucciniomycetes > Pucciniales > Sphaerophragmiaceae > Austropuccinia > Austropuccinia psidii. The sequence goes on along the minus strand of JALGQZ010000005.1, from coordinate 8,528,463 downwards.
TCCTTTATTATTATAATTATTCTTTATCTTATTTATTACATTCATAAGGACATTCATAGTACAATAAGTAAAATATTAGTAATTCTTACTTATTGTTTCATAGTCAAACCTTACACATCAGTTGGGTATGGTACCAGATGACCAGTGTTGTGCTGCATTAGAGAATTGAATTCGGTCTTCATTGAATCATGCCATTGCTCCTTTTCTTGGGTGTAACCTATGGCCTTGGAGTATGGGACCGTATCGGTAAGGAGGGCTTGATTACTCCTTCTGGTCATTTGGCATGAGTCTTCAATTATGTTCTGTCAATCAATGTTGCTGCTTATGTTTTTAGGAGCGGTATCATAGTGTGTGAAATAGTCTCATCCTTTCATTTGAGTTCTAGCCGTTAATTCTGGTTCACTTCTGCTTGGTGTGATCATGGTGTTGTAAGAGTCTTGGATGGGTGAGTCTGGAAGTTCAGGAAGTGGTAGGTTGACACACTGATGCTGTGAGCTCATTACTTCAGTGGGTAGGGTTTCTGTCTGCTTGTGAACTGTGCTTGATCTAAAAGTAGGTGGGACTGTGAAGTCCCGACTGATAACTATCTTCCCTGAATCAATGTCTAAAAATCTCATGGCATCAGAGTAATTCTCATTTGTCATCGCACGAAGTGTTATTGTTTTTTCAGCTACTTTCAAGATGTTTGTAACCTTAAGCACATGGACCTTCTACCCAAATGGTATAAGTTTTGAATAATTTAACTCTGGCTCTATCCACACATTGTGTTCCTTGAGTTTGTTGAAAGGAGTGTCAAGATTCAAAGAACAATGAGGTGTGTGGTTTAGTAATAGGGAAGCATGTCACACTGCTTCATCCCAATATGTAATTGGAATCCTTGACTGACAGAGCAAGCATCGAATCTTTGAGAGTAGGGTCTTGTTAAATCTCTCGGCAACTCCATTGGTCTGTGGTGAATATGGAGCGCCCTGCTGAATTGAGGTTCCTGACTTAAGAAGGTAGTCCTTTAGCCTGGTAGATGAGAATTCTCCACCTTGATCTGAGTGGAAGAATGCTGGAGTTATATTTGCCTTGTTCTTTATCTCAGTAAAGTAAGACATGATCATATTTTCCGATTTATCCTTGCTGTGCATGAGGTAAATACGATTAAACCTTGTGTATTCATCTATTAGTACTAGGATGTACCTATATCCCCTTTTGGTTGGTGGGGATATTTCAAGAGTATCAGAGTGTATTTTCAAGAAAGGCAAACTGGTTCGCGGCAGTGATCCTTTATGTGGTGTTCTTTGGAGTTTGGACTTCAAGCAAATCTCACAGTCCTTTGACTATGTGAAATGCTCGGTGATACCGAGTTGAGTAGGCAAGTGCTCCAAGTACTTGTCATTTGGGTGTGCCAGTCTCTTCCCTCCCTGATCTCTGCCAGATTCACGCAGGATTGATGTCGATTAGAGTATAGATTTCCATCTTGTGTGAAAGTGGTAACAATTGATTTTCCTTGCTTAATCAGGAAATTTTCATTCTTGTAGTGTGGTTTGATACCGTGATCAGCTAGCTGGGACACAGATATTAGGTTTACCGGCCCTTTTGGTGCGAATGACACAGGGGCTATATGATATCCAAACAAGTTGAGTGTCCCCTGGTGAGTCACTTCAACAGGGCTTCCAAAGTTTTTGATGTCCTTCTTTCCTTTAATAACATTTGATAAGAGTGGAAGTTCATTAACTATGGAACGTCCGCAGCCTGTATCAAGATAGAGGGTTTCTCTATCTTGATAGTCGATGGCGTATATGCTTTCTGATGGAAGATAGTACACATCACTGTCCAAAGAGCAGTTTTCTTTTTCTGCTTTTTGGTCTACAGTGGGTCTAGTCGTTACTGTGTTAGCCGAGGTATTCAGTGAATTGTTCAGCAGGAGTTTTTCTAGCTTCTCCAGACGCTTGGACACGCTTTCAGCATTGTTCCCAGTCTTTTCTCTTCTTTTCTTTTTGTGATTATGTCTCTTCCTATTATCACCCTCCCCTTGAGCAGTTGATAGTGTAGATTGGTTGTTTCCATTGGGTTTTTTGAACTTCCTTGATTTTCCTGATTTTTGTTATTTATATAAAGAGCTTCAATGGATACATTTTCACGTCTAGACTGTTCAAGAGCAACTCTCTTGGTGATTGTGGCGACATCAAAGGTTGGACATCATACAAGTTTTGAACCAGGCTACTTAGATCTCGATCTCAATCTAGGCTTTGAAGAAAGAAGGCAGCAGCCATCTCTTTGCTAAGCTCCATTTTGGTACTGGAACTTCCGACAAGGGACTTGTAGCTTGCATACAGCTTTAAGAAAATGTCTATATGTCGATCAAGAGAGGATCCTGGTTCATATGCAAGTGAGGTAAGTCAAGTCAATGCTCGACAGATTGTAACTGTTGAGTTTTTTCCGCATGCGTCTGTAACAACCATCCATCAGGCATAAGGGTATTCATTCATACACCCACTCAAACACCTCAAATCAGCAAATCCAGTATCTGCATCAGCAGTCAGTTTCAGCAATCTTCATTCTGAAACATGCATACAGTTTGGTACATCAATACAGCCTGTCAATACTTGTACAGGTTGGATTCACCCAATACAGTTTCAATACACCAGTATGGAACTGTATGATCACTCAAACACACCACACCTCTTGTACAGGTTCTGTACAGCTGTACAGGACCTGTATTAGCCAGACTCAATTCAATAATCAATTATTCTCATGAAAATTCTTCTCTGGATCAGGGCTGGTGATTCTCACGTATACCAGCCCCTCTTTCTCCCCCCTGGGGACTTTTCCCCAGTTAATTAATTTAGTTTATTTATTATTTCATAATTATTCTTATCCTTATTTTGGGTATTATAATTATTTAATCTTAAGTTAGTCTTTGCATTTTTCTCTTCGCCTGTACAGTATGAGTTGGGTGGCCATATCCTTATTAACCCTTCTCTTTCCATTCTGACAGGTTGAAACAGTGGACTTGGACTTGTTTGTGGTTGGCTCTTCTATTCTTTTACTCTTATCCTTTGTTGCTTCTTTTCTTATATTCATTCTTGTAGTGATCCATCTTAACACTCTTAAGTGTATCTCATCTTATCTTATCTTTGAGCCCTCCATAAGTGAGTGCCAGGCCCTCTTCACTTCGAAGAGCCCCTGTGACATTAAATTAATTAACTGGTATTTGATTCTTTCTTTTCATTCATTTATATTCATTTTCTCTCATTCATCAATTATGATCTCATTTATGATTTAACGATCTTTAATGATTATGATTTTCTCTTTTATCAATTTTCATCTCATTCATTTCATTTATATCAAAATTGATCCTTTCTTCTTTCTTAATCAATGATGACCATTTCATCATTTCATTCTATTTTATCAAATCAAATTTTTCTGTGTTTTTATTCAGGTCTTATTCAGGAGTAATTGATTGGTTATTTGATTGGATTATTCATTGGGATTCATTGGTTGATTGGGTTATTGATTCAGGATTTCATTTGGATTATTGATTGACTTTTGAACTCTCAAGATATTGATTTATCCTCAAGAATTTATTTTGATTTATTGATTGATTTTGACTCATCAAGATATTGAATTGATTTCTGAAGATTTTGAATTGATTGATTGATTCCTCAAGACCTTGATTTCATAATGAAGACACTGAATTATTGATTTACTCAAGATTATTGATATTTGATTTGAATTGATTGTTGATTCATTGAATTGATTTGATTGTTGATTGAATTTGATTTCACCTCAAGATTCATCAAGATTTTATTGTGATTGATTTGGCCAAGCCTGATTATTCTTCTTAATACCATCAAGTTATTTTAATTCTTTTCATAATGCCAGTCCAGCATAGCCCCCCAGCAAAGAATACTAGATCCCAGAAAATTCCAGCTGTTCTCACTCCTACAGCAAGGGCTCCTCTTGACCGCACACCATCAGTTCATCAACTGAGTGCAAACTTGGACAGAGGACCACCAATGGAAGGAGCAGCACCCTCAAGAAGAGGTGGAATGAAATCTAGAAGATCAAGATCCTTTTCTGGACTTTTGGGTGGCTACCCTGGCATGTCTGAAGGTGCAAGAGCAAGATTAGGGGAAGTTGAAGATGAAGAGGGGGAAGAGTCTGTGGAAGAGGAAGATTCTGGGGAAACTGAAGTGGCAGATGCCTTGTCAAATGCTCCAGAGGTGCCTCAGGGTTTTAATCTAGCCCTTTCTAGCTAACCTCTTGTCTCTCAAACTGATCCAAGTCTCCTCAAGATGATGGAGCAGATGACTCAATTCATGGGACAACTCACTCAAGCAGTTGCCCCCAGGGACAATTCCAAAGCCCCTGCTTTCAAGACTCCATCCATGAAGGCACCTGATTCTTTTGATGGTACTCAAGCTCATAAATTGAGAGGGTTTATCCAATCCTGTCAATTAATCTTCCATAATGATCCAGCAAATTTCTTCTCTGACAGGAAGAAAGTTCTTTACTTAACTTCTTTTCTCACTGGTAGGGCTGGAAAATGGATTGAACTCTATCTCTCAAATATCTCCAATGAAGACCCTTCCTACCTCCTCAATAATTGGCCATTATTCGAATCTCAATTATTCACTCTGTTTGGTGACCCCAATGAAGTCAGGAAAGCTGAACAAGAGTTGGACAATTTGAGGATGAAGGAAAGTGGTCATGTATCCTTGTACATTGCAGATTTCAGAAGCTTAATGTCAAGAATTGGAGATTGGGGGGAAAGAGCTTATATCCATGTTTACAGAAGAGGATTGGCATCAAGATTATTGGATCAGTTGGCTTCTCACCCTGGAACTTTTGATACTCTTCAAGAACTTATGGATGTCACTTTAGAATTAGACACAAGATATCATGAGAGGCAAAAGGAAAAGGGTGGCAATCAAGAAAAGAAGCCTCCAGTCAGTGGATCCAATCAGTCTAGGCCTCCTCAAAACTCATTTCCAAAGAGGCCTCATCAGAAGAAGAATAAGAAGGGCAAGCAATTTCAATATTCAAAGGACAAACCCCATGCTGCTCTCCTCAATAAGGACAATAAATTAATCGGTTCTGAAAAGGAGAGGAGGATTCAAGCAGGGCTGTGTACTTATTGTGGTGGCAAGCACCCAATTGAAAAAAGTTTCAAGAGACCTCAGAACAAGCCTGGGTCATCATCAAGAGGCTTCCCTAGCAAGCAGGGAAAAGCCTGAGTGGGGATCATGATGTGTTCAATGGTTCTCACTTATTTCCTTCAAGAGCACAATTGTGCACTCTGAATACTAGTGTCAAGAAATCTTTAAAGTTTCTTATTTTCTCTTCTGTCTCTGATATTTTTTATAGTATTCTCATTGATTCTGGTGCTACAAACTCTTTTATTGCAAAGAATTTTGTTCTCAAGTACTCATTGACTATGTCAGAGCTCCCTGAAAAGATTCCTCTTTTCATTCTGGATTCTAATGAATCCCCTGCCTTGTTCATCACGCATTATACCAAGTGGGTAGTTGACTTGCCTTCCTTCCCAAGCTTTGAATGGGACTTCTTTATCATAGATTCACCCAAGGGAGAAGACCTGATATTGGGCTATGATTTCCTTTACCATTTTAATCCCATTATTGATTGGAAAAATGGATTGATCACCTATGATTCTAGTCATAAGGATTCTAGTGGTATTATTCCTTCTACTAGTAATGACTTAGCCACTGCTGTCAACAGTGTTGCTCTGGCTGGTGAACTTAAGACACCTTCCATTCCTTCTTCTGTCCATATCCCTTCCATAATTCCCTCTCAGTCATTACTTCCATTAAGAGATGAAGTCTTCAAAGAGATAAAGGATGTTGGAGAAGATGTTGCCATATCTTCACTTCATCTCTTTCAAGGGGATATGGACCTTCCTCCCTTATCTTTTCATGCCTCCCTGGAGGAGCAGTGGGATGAGGAGGAAGAGCCAGAAGAAATTGAAACTGTGTTGAAGGTAGTCCCTCCTGCTTATCACCAATATTTGGATGTATTCTCCAAGGTGAAAGCTGAGAAACTTCCTCCACACCGCGCCTGTGATCACCATATCGAATTGGAGGGTCTTCTACCTCCAATTGGTGTTATCTACTCATTATCAAATCAAGAGTCAGAAACACTGCGGGCCTACATTTCAGAGAATGTAGAGAAAGGTTTCATTAGACCAAGCTCCTCTTCAACAGGAGCACCTGTCCTTTTTGTAAAGGAAAAGGATGGAGGTCTTTGTTTGTGTGTTGACTACTGAAAACTCAATGCTGTCACTAGGAAGAACAGATACCCTGTTCCTCCTATGAACCAGCTTCTTACCGTATTCAACGGTTCCACTATCTTCTCCAAGATAGACTTGTGTGGTGCATATAACCTTCTGAGAATCAAAGAGGGGGACGAGCACTTAACTGCCTTTAGAACCAAGTATGGTAGTTATGAGTATTTGGTCATGCCATTTGGTTTGACCAATGCTCCTGCTTCTTTGCAGATTTTTTGGATGTGTTTGTTGTGTTCTATTTAGATGATATTATGGTCTTTTCCAGCTCTGAGGAGGAACATGTCAAACATGTGGCCTCTGTCCTCCAAAGACTGAGGGACAATAATTTGTTTGCCAAAGCCTCCAAGTGTGTATTCCATGCCTCAAGTGTAGAATACTTGGGCTATGTTGTTTCAAGTGATGGCCTCAAGATGGATTCTTCAAAAGTTCAGCAAATCCTCAATTGGCCTCAGCCCAAAAACATCAAGGCCCTTCAATCTTTCCTTGGCTTTGCCAATTTTTATCAACATTTCATTAAAAATTATTCTAAAAAAATCACTTCTCTCACTTCCCTCCTTAAAAAAGATTCTCCTTTCATCTTCAATGAGGAAGCTCTTAGTCAGTCTCAAGCACTCAAAGAAGCTTTCACCTCTGCTCCTATCTTATCTCACTTTAATCCTTCTCTACCTACTATAGTAGAGACTGATGCTTCTGATTATGCTTTGGGCGCCGTACTGAGCCAGTTGATTGACTCAGGAAAGCACCCCATTGCATTTGATAGTCGCAAGCTCTTACCAGCTGAACTCAACTATGAAATTCATGACAAGGAACTCCTTGGCATAGTTTGGGCTCTCAAGCGCTGGAGAGCATTTCTTCTTTCTCTTTCCAATCCTTTTAAGGTCTTGACAGACCACTCTTCCTTGCAGTATTTTATGTCTTCCAAAGTTCTTACTTGTCGTCAGGCCCGTTGGGCAGAATTTCTCTCAGAATTTCATTTCACTATCACTTACCGCCCAGGCAGGCTGGCCACTTTACCAAATGCCTTGTCACGTCGGGACGACGTGTACCCAGAGAGGGGGGTGGACTTCATCAGCAAGAATCCTCAAAATTTTCATCAAGTACTTAAGCAAGATGGAATTCAAGAGTCAAGATTCTTCTCAATCAAAGTGGAAATTTTCTCAGATTTAGTGGACAAGATTCAAAAAGAAGTATGGCAAGACAAAGACTATAAAGAAATACTCAAGCAACTAGCAAGAGGTGAATCAATTCCAGATTATTCTCTTGAACCTCAAGCCAAGTTGTTATTATTCAAAGATAGAGTGGTAATTCCAAGCAATGAAGAACTTCAGCTCAATATTCTTCAAAAGCGTCATGACTCACCATTGGTTGGCCATCCTGGCCAGGAGAAGACCCTCAAGCTCATCAAGAGGGATTTTTACTGGGCTGGCATGAATCAATTCATCAAGGACTATGTGTCCTCATGTCAGAAATGTTCAAGAAACAAGAACATTCACCACAAGAAGTTTGGACTACTCAAGCCTCTTTCAATTCCGTCTGGTCCTTGGAATTTGTTATCAATGGACTTCATCACTCAATTGCCACTGTCAAACAACTTTGATTCAATTTTAGTAGTTGTGGACAGATTCTCAAAAATGGCAATCTTCATTCCAACCTATGGAACAATCACTGCTCTGGACTTAGCTCAAATCTTCATTAGTCATGTATTTTCCAAGCATGGCCTTCCAGTCAGTATCATCAGTGATAGAGGATCCTTATTTGTTTCATCATTTTGGACTCAATTGTGTCAGCAGCTCAAGATATCAAGAGATCTTTCAACTGCATTTCACCCTGAAACAGATGGACAGACAGAGAGGGTAAATCAGATACTAGAACAGTACCTTTGGATGTATGTCAGCTATCATCAAGATGACTGGTACACCTGGCTCCCTCTGGCTGAATTTGCCTATAATAATGCAGAACATTCATCAACCAAGCAATCACCTTTTTTCACCATTTATGGAAGAAATCCCAGCTTTGACTCAATCCACATTTCTCAAGACTCACCTGCTGGAAAGTTATCAAGAAAACTCCAATCAGTACAGCAAGTTGTCAAAGAAGAATTAGAGTCAGCAATAAGGAGATTCGAGAAGTATGCAGATAGAAATAGGGCAATTCCACCTGATTTCCAACCTGGGGACAAAGTATGGCTATCCTCCAAGAACATCAAGACCACGAGACCAACCAAGAAGTTATCAGAAAGATGGTTGGGACCTTTTGAAGTTCTGAAGAAGATTGGAAGTCATGCATATCACCTCAAGTTGCCTCAGCAATGGAAGACAGTTCACCCTGTATTCCATGTGTCCTTATTAGAACCAGTCAAGCATTCAACTATCCCAAATCGACATCAATTGCCACCAACACCAATCCTGGTGGAGGAGCAGGAAGAATGGGAAGTGGCTCAGGTTCTGGACTCAAAACTCAAAAGAGGTAAATTATGGTATCTTGTAGAGTGGAAAGGATTCAGTGAAGACCCAGAAAGAACCACTTGGGAACCAGCTTCCAACCTTACCAACTCACCAGACCTTGTCAAGGATTTCCATTCATTATATCCAGACAAGCCTGGTCCCAATACCTCAAGAGTTTGATTTTATGGTGCTTGGTGGGGAGAAGAAGTTATAAAAGTAAGTTCCTCTCCTGGCATGCACCTTTAAGGGGGTATTCTACCCATAGGTTGTTGTAAGCATCACCTTGGCCACTTTGTGAGCACTTGTCAATTCTTTGGACAGGTTCAGGAAGCATACAACATCAATACCCTCTGTTTGGACCTTATCAAGATATGGCCAAATGTTTCTTTCTTTCTTTATGTTTTCATTTTCTTTCTTTATTACCATTTCAATTTATGCCAATCATCATAATTCAAGACGTTCTTTACTTCAAGTCATTTACGGCAGTTCATTTCAGTAGTCATTGGTGGCAATTCATTTCAGAAGGCATTTATGGCAATTTATTTCAGTTTTATGGTGCTTGGTGGGGAGTGGAAGTTTTAAAAGTAAGTTCCAACTCCTGGTATGCATCCCTGAGGGTTCTACTTCTTGTAAAAACATTACCTTGGCCACTCTGTGAGCATCAAATGCTTGGTTTTCATTTTTCAGACACTTCTTGGCCAGAATCAAGCAACTCACCACAAGAAGGACCAACCATCAGGAATTTTTCTTTATTTCTTTCTTTACTCTCATTTTCTCTTATTATTTTTCTTTCTTTCTTTACTTGTATAATTTTCTTTCTTTTATTTCTTTAAAGCAGCAGCATCCCTTCCCCAAGTCATGTATTGGGAGGTTCCATTATCTTTTTATTTTTTATTTTTTAGTATTTATAAGAGTGGGGATAGAAGCCAAACCAAACACAAACAAGGAAAAGGAAAACTAGTTATCTCTACCCAAGTCATCAAAAGTTCTCTGGAAGTCATTTATCAACTCATCCTCATACCAGGAAAATTTTGCAGCCATCTCTTCAGAAGCAGTACCTGGAATAGTCCTGTCATTGGCATACATAATCACCTCTCTGCTATTTCTATCAACCCTCCTGAACAATCTGGCCACAGCATCTTGATTTTCACTAGCCGCGTTGGGATCTTCTCTGGTAACCCGGATAGGCCAACGTTCTCTTCTTTGGAAGACTTGGGCGGCAGGAAACGGCAAAGGGGATAATCCATTCCTCCTTCTGCTGGAGCTGGCCACAGGTTGGAGTTGACGGGAGGTGGTTGTGGGTGAGTTTCTAGACTGTTGAGCTGGTGATGGTCTTACTGCTGGATTCAAGGCAGGCCTGGTGGTATGGGAAGTAGTTGGTGAAGGAGGAGGAAGGGTTGTAGGAATGGAGGCAAGCATTGGTTGGAAGTCTCTTGGAGTGCTGGGAATAATTTGGCTTTGGAATCTGGTGTTGGCAAGAGGTTGAGAAGAGGAATTTCTGGATGGATGGCCACTTGAATGAGGAATAACTTGAACTTATTCACCATCCAACTCATCACTTCCTTCAGCATCTGGATCTGTTGGGGAATCAACAATTCTTCTTGGTTTCTTCACTACCTTCACTACTCCATCAGCATTGGTCCTTGAGATTGGGACTTCTGAGCTGTAGTGGATGGGCCTACCACCGATTGGAATGGACCCTCCAACATTGGTCCATCTGGCCACATCCCTCTGCCTGGAACCAATCACTACATCAAAATATCAGCATCAATTCAATCAAAATATGCAATTCACTCACATTGAGAAAACCCAGAAGTTGCATCAGGGGTAGGTTCCTCAAGAATGGGGAATTCCTGCCCATAAGGCCCATCCTTCCTACTCCATAAGTGCCTCCTGACCTGGGACAAAGTGGTTCCGGCACGGCGACATGGCTTCTTCCCAATAAAGCAATAATGGCATTTTGATGATTGAGGATTGTAATGTTGAAAGCAATCCTTACCCCTGGCCAAACACTCAGTACAGGCAGGATCAAGAACTTCAACTGCTCTGAACCCGTCATAAGTTTGGGAGGGATCAAAATGGCCAGAAGACGCCATGGAAGGAGAGGACAGTCGGCTGAAGATGCCAGAACCATGAAGAACAGACGGTGGCGGTGCAGAAGGGGAAGATTCAGTGACCTCGGTCAGTTTGGAACTCATAACTGAAGAATATGCAAGCAGAAGATTCAAGATGTCAGAATCAATCCACTCCATATCAAGAAAAAGAACTTGACTCAAGGAAATGGGGCCATAACTCAATTATGCCCCCCCTCAAAGCCTCTAGGGTTAAGGTTCATACCCCTTTGGGGCTGAACTCATCACCCAGGGCCTCCCCTGCAACTTTGGGGAGGCCAGGATCTTGATGGTCCTGGACCCCATCAATGGGTCCAGGCCATGTAGGGTGAAAATTGGGTAAGGGCCATTTCTGGACCCCTTGGTCACCCTGGGTCCCCAGCAAATTTGGGCCCAGGGGCTCCATTTTGGTCCTGGGGGCCTCCAATAGCCCCCACAGACCGCGGACCATAGGATCCCAAAGACTCAAAAAGGCCCATTATGACCAAAAAATCAAACAAATCAAAAAAAAAGTGCCAAATCCCTAAAACACCCAAAAAGGCCGAAAGGGCCATAAAAAGCAAATTGCCTCAAGATCCCTCAGGATGGAGGCCACAGCCCAAAAAACATTTGGAGGGCTGTCTGAGGCCATTTCCTTGGACAATGGGGACAAGACCCCTTGGAGTACATTTTTCATATTTTTAGTTGGATTAAGCCTTGCCCAATGAGTACACTTCATATACTCATTGGGCACCATTTTTTGAGCACAAGTGCTCAATGGCCTTTATTCTAGGATATATCCCAAGGCCACATTCCAAGGCATGGCTGATTGAATCAAAAGAAAAGAATGGCATATTTTGGAAGGAATACTCACTCAAGCTTGGAAAAAAAAGGGGGAATCAATTGAATTTGGCAGGGAAGAAATAATTAAGGATTTTCAGGATAATGGTCAAGAGGAAAAGAAAATTAAAAAGAAATTTTTTTGAAAAAATGTGGGGATATTGAGATGCCACTCAACAGTGGCAGGGTATTATGGTGTTCAGGAGCCCACCAGTTTCAAGAGGGGGATACTGTAACAACCATCCATCAGGGGTAAGGGTATTCATTCATACACCCACTCAAACACCTCAAATCAGCAAATCGAGTATCTGCATCAGCAGTCAGTTTCAGCAATCTTCATTCTGAAACATGCATACAGTTTGGTACATCAATACAGCCTGTCAATACTTGTACAGGTTGGATTCACCCAATACAGTTTCAATACACCAGTATGGAGCTGTATGATCACTCAAACACACCACACCTCTTGTACAGGTTCTGTACAGCTGTACAGGACCTGTATTGGCCAGACTCAATTCAATAATCAATTATTCTCATGAAAATTCTTCTCTGGATCAGGGCTGGTGATTCTCACGTATACCAGCCCCTCTTTCTCCCCCCTGGGGACTTTTCCCCAGTTAATTAATTTAGTTTATTTATTATTTCATAATTATTCTTATCCTTATTTTGGGTATTATAATTATTCAATCTTAAGTTAGTCTTTGCATTTTTCTCTTCGCCTGTACAGTATGAGTTGGGTGGCCATATCCTTATTAACCCTTCTCTTTCCATTCTGACAGGTTGAAACAGTGGACTTGGACTTGTTTGTGGTTGGCTCTTCTATTCTTTTACTCTTATCCTTTGTTGCTGCTTTTCTTATATTCATTCTTGTAGTGATCCATCTTAACACTCTTAAGTGTATCTCATATTATCTTATCTTTGAGCCCTCCATAAGTGAGTCCCAGTTTACTGAGTGCCAGGCCCTCTTCACTTCGAAGAGCCCCTGTGACAGCGTCTCCTAGGGCATTCCATGCAGTAAAGAACAAGTCATTGTTTTCAAGGAGAATTCCTTGTAGTTCTTCACTAACTGTTTTCCAGAGAATAGCCAATCCAGGGCTATTTTTGCATTGGAACTTGGTTGTGACCTTCTCTTTTTCAGATGGTGCGTGAAAGAGACATCCATAGTGGCATCCGTTTAGGTAATTTGTCATGTGACATTTCCACTGTACCCAATTGGTTTGGTTCAGTTGGTTTACCTTGACCTTCAGTGCTCCTGAGTCAGAGAGTTCATCTTCAGTAGGTTGAGTGGTGTTTGGTGGACGGGCTGTGGATGGGTTTGACATAGTGTGGCTGGTACCTGTGTTTTGACTCTGGCTTTTATCGCAGATAGAAATAACTAACTCTCGCTACCATATAAGAGTTTAGTTAATAAAATCTTTTCTATTGCGATAAAAGTTAACCAGTAGCAATAACTGACATTATGCATATGTTAGTACTTGTATACATTGAGATTAGTTAGATAAGATATTAACCTGGTTCTCTAGCTTGATATATCTAAGGATAAATTCAGATAGTTCACTATGTTGTATATATACTAATACGTATACTAATTAATGAACTCGTAAGTCAATGGATGTACAAGGGTTTTAGTGAAGTTGATTTACAGTTACCTCAACAGCTCAATTCTTCTCTTCTGCACATCAGAGAGAAATAAAGAAAGAAGAGAAAAGTCCTTAGATGTAACTGAATGAACAACATGTTAGCAAATGGTAAAGTTAAGAGGTATGATATTTGACAGATCATCTACCTTGGTTCAAGTCACGAATGGACTGCATGGTGGGTTAAGTAGTAATAAATAAAGCAATCAAAGGTGGATGTAAGAAAACAACTTTTTGTTGGTCAACTGGTTGTAATGAGCTCAACCTATGGGTAGGGTTTATATATATACATTTACACAAGTCATTCACGTAATAAGATCACTGTGATCTTATGATCCAATTGGCCAAGACTTAGTTTTCCGTTCTCAGAATGACTCGGCTAAATCATTTCATCTTCTCTGATTTCAACAATATTTTGTCATTAAGACACCTCACAAAGAAGATCCAAGGTATTATTGCTTAGAAAGATAAAACTAAAGATGAATTTCAGCAGAGGTATAGTTAGAGCTAAAGATAAGGGACAAGATCTACCTAAAGGACAAACGACGATAAACAAAATAATAACTAATCAATGCAATGGTAGATGACTTATGGTATCAGTGTGCTAACAGAAAAAGAAGTGAATAGTTAAGATTGTGAACAAAAAGAGTCAAAGGAAAAAACATATGGCTTTATACCTCACAAGACAGTAATATCAGACAAAGGGCTTGTGAAAGGATGAGTCAGTGAAATAAGGAGAAGCGTAGTAATCGAAATGAAAGAGAGAGAAAAAAGTAGTGGTCAGAATGGAAAAAAGAGGGAGAAAGTATTTTATGAGGAGGAGTGATGACGTGGGTTATTAGAGGAAAAAAAACAAAAAATGGTGGATGAAATAGGGAGGAGGCATGGATCAAGACCTGAAACTATACTTGGATTAGGTTTCAGTCAGGAGCCGTGCAGCGCAAACCTAACACCCCCCCTTGCGATGTACTGTCAGGGAAAGAGCATGGTGGATTAGGAAGAAGGTTGAGTGCAAGATTGGAGCTCCTCAGGGCAGTCTTACCTACAGCCTTGGTTAGAAAATCTGTGATCATGTTATGTGTTGAAACGTGCTGGAGTCTGATTGTGTTGTCTTGTAGGAGCTCTCGAATATAGTGAAGTTTGATGTCCATGTGTTTGGTCTTAAAGCCGTTGTGATTTGCTTTTCAGAGGGCCAGGTCAATCGCACCTTTGTTGTCATTTAGGATGATAGGTTTTTCCACGAGAGGCAGATTAATTTCCTTGCAGAAGTTGTGTAACCACATAGTTTCTTTTGTGACGTTGGACAGGGCCTTGTACTCGCCTTCTGTGGTCAAATGCAAGACTGTGCTTTGTCTCTTTGAGCGCCAAGAGATCAGGTGGTGATTTCTGCTCACTACGTACCCTGAAACTGATTGGCGGTCGACAGGGTTGTTTCCCCAATCGGCATCGGCATAGCTGATGATCTGGTTATTTTCTTGGCTGTGGAAGTGGAGAGAGACATGCCTCGTATGGAACAGGTATCCTAGGACTTGAAGACAAGCTTTCCAGTGAAGAATTCTGGGGTTTTCCAGAAATTGAGAGAGATGGCTTACGGCAAAAGTGATATCTGGTCTTGTGTTTGAACTGATGTAATTTAAGGATCCAACAGCGCTACAATAGTTTATTCCCGTATCTTCAAACTGTTTGATTTCTCCACTAGAGGCAGGTAAGAGTTGAAGATGGGGTTTCAGTGGAGTGTTGGATGGGGTGAGTTCGGATATACTGAAGGTTTCTGCTAGTTCGTTGATGTACTGAGCTTGAGACAGGGAGAATCCATTCTGGAGGTGGTGAATGGTTATTCCAAGGAGCAGGTTTGCCTCCCCGAGATCCTTCATTTCGAAGTGTTCTTGTATGAGTTTCTTGAATGAGTCGAGATTTGGACCAAATAGAGCCAGGTCGTCTACGTGGACGTAAATCCAGATGGGATCTGGGTCTGATTTCCAGAAAACACAGGGGTCAGAGACTGATTGAGAGAAATTGACACTTTTTAACCATTTCGAGAGATGATTATGCCAGGCAAGGGGAGATTGCTTTAACCCGTAGAGAGCTTTATTCATTTGGAGCACGTGAGAGGTTTTGTTGAGTGCCAGGCCTTGTGGGACTTCAATTGGGGCATTTAGGAATGCACTTTTGACGTCCAACTGGTGAAATTGGTAGTGGTTGGAGGCGGCGAAGGAAATGAGAGTTCGGAGAGAACTGAGTCGACCGGTTGGAGAAAGCATGTGTTGGTAGTCAACCCCTGGAATTTGTCAAAAACCTTGAGCGCAGAGACGAGCCTTGTATTTGGTAGGCTTCCCTGTTGGGTCTTTTTTAATCTTGAAGGCCCATGTGCAGGTGATTGGCTTGTCATCAACAGATTTAGGGTGAGGAGTCCATACTTTGAGTTTCTCCATGTTATCAAGCTTGGTCTGAATTGCTACTTCCCACCTTTCCTTGTTCGGCCCAGATAGTGCTTCATTGTAGGATTTTGGAGCTTCGTTTACCTTGATTTGAGTGAGGTTAATTCTTGGTCTTCTTCAGTATGATAGGATGTTTGCTGTATTGATGTCGCTACTGATCAGAGTGGGGTGTCTTGGACCAATGACCCTGATTCTGCTGGGTGGAATTTCTAGGGTTTTGGACTGGGACTCTAGATCTTCTGCCTCTTTGGTTAGTCGATCCGCCTGTTCAGTGCTTGATTCTGATGGGGTCATCTCATTAGGCTTGTTGCTATTTCTGTTGAATTACGGAAAGAGGGATCTGAGGTCAGGGCTGAAAGTCATGACATCATATGAGGAGATCGATGGGAAAGTTTTTTTGTCAAAGAACACGTGCCTGCTGATTACCACTGCTTGATCTTGGCTTCTAAGGATTCTGTAGCTGGATCCATTGTTTCCGTAGCTTAGAAATATTCCTTCCCATGACACCAGGGCAAACTTGTGAGTACGTAATTGTGGTGGAATTCGGATCCAGGCCTTGCATCCGAATGGTCTCAAATGTCTAAGAGGGGGCTTTTTGTGATGCCAATTTTTGAATGGGGTTTTGTTGTCACCTTGTTTAGGTATTAGGTTGCATAGAAAAGCCGCAGTTGATACAGCCTTGCCCCAGAATTTTAATGGAAGGGCGGATTGGATCAGCAAACACCTAGCTTTTTCAATGATCAATCGGTTTCCTCTCTCCAATATACCATTGTGTTGGGGGGTGTAGGCTGGACTGAAACGATGTTCAATACCACTTTCAAGACAGAGTTGTTCGAAAGACTTATTCTTGAATTCGCCTCCTCCATCTGAAATGATTCTCTTGATTTTTGTTGAGTGGAGGTTTTTGGCTGCATTTTTGAATTCTTTGAATTGGTTGAATGCTTCACTTTTGTGTCTTAGTAATTTGACTGAGATGAACTTGCTGAATTGATCAATAATGATCATGAAGTATTGGCTTCCTGATACTGTTGGTGTGGCAATAGGTCCACACAGATCGAGATGGACGTTTTCTAGAATTGAAAATGCCGGTGTGAATTTTGAGGAGAAAGGTAAGGCAGTTATTTTTCCTTTAAGGCAGATATCACAGTTTTGCTTGCCTTTTTGACTGTTTACTAGCTTGGCGATACCTGCTGCATTCATGTGACCCAATCTATCATGCCATGGTTGGTCGTTATGTTTGGTATGGTAACATTGGTTAGTAGGCAGTCTGATTTTTGTTTCTAGTACTGAGTTGGTAATGGAGCATATGAACGCTGGCTTGCTCTCCTGGTCTAAATACACCTCATGGTGTCCTTTTTCCTTCTTGATCCTTGTTTCTGAGGCGGCAAGGTTAGTTAGGGAGAGTAGATTTGTAGTGAGTGCTGGTACATAAAGACTGTTGCGTAGGACCCAGGTTTTTCCTTTCCTGTCGGTAATCCTGGCTGTCCCAACGGCTTCCGCTTTCAGTGATGAACTATTGCATCCTGCTGATATTTTAGTAGAGCAGGGTTTGATCGATGAGAAGAAACGTTTGTTGTTGAACATGTGATTTGACACTCCTGTGTCTAGGACTAGAGAAGTTGTTGTTAGTTTGTTCTCCTTTAGGGTTAGGAGAGCTCAAGCAAGAGTAAAGTTAGAACAAGCTTCTCTTGTTCTTCTCTCCGGCCTAAGTTCCGGATGCAGCTGCCAGCATTTTTTGGGTCCGTGACTTTTAACTAGTGGGTTGTGCTTTCCGTTTGCACAGTAGTGGACTGTTTTGGATGGAAATGTTTCGCAGTTAAGTGCTATGGTGTTGGATGGCTCGTTTGATAGTGCTTCGCCTTTTAAAACCATTTTGTGAAGTGTTTTGAGTACGTTGTCAGGGTTTCCTTGCTGTTTGGTGTTTAGAGTGATTTTCTCGATTAGAGCTTGGAAATCTCCAGGAAGTTTAGTGAGGATGGTGAAGGCTAGGATTATGTCTCCTACCTCCAGACCGACCAAGGAGATTTCATTGAGACATTGGCGGAACTCTGAGATAAATGTTCTGAGGTTGTTTTGGTACACTACTTTGAGAAAACGACTCCATACTCTGGCTTTGCTGTTAAACAAGGAAGATGCAAATCGTTCATTTATTCTCCTCCAGAGTTCATGACTGTTCTGAGATGTTTCCTCATTTACTAGCTCGGCAAACATCCGTGAGTTTAGTGTGCTTGTGATTAGGGAACAGGCCTCATTGCTTGCATCGAGATCATCGCTTTCTGATTTAGTTAGCTTTGCGGTATCCAGGGCTGGAGTGATTGGGTTGTTGCAGTATGTCAACAGCTTCTTCTGTCTTAGGTAAATTGAAATACAAAGCCTCTATTCCGGGTAGTTTTCCTTGGTTAGAGTGGGGATGCTTTTCCTAAGATCATTCACTGGATCCAAATTGTTCATGCCTTGATCATTTGTCCTAGTTTGTTCGAGACTGTAAATCTATTATTGTTTAGAAAGATAAAACTAAAGATGAATTTCAGCAGCAGTATAGTTAGAGCTAAAGATAAGGGACAAGATCTACCTAAAGGACAAACGACGATAAACAAAATAATAATTAATCGATGCGATGGTAGATGACTTATGGTATCAGTGTGCTAACAGAAAAAGAAGTGAATAGTTAAGATTGTGAACAAAAAGAGTCAAAGGAAAAAACATATGGCTTTATACCTCACAAGACAGTAATATCAGACAAAGGGCTCGTGAAAGGATGAGTCAGTGAAATAAGGAGAAGCGTAGTAATCGAAATGAAAGAGAGAGAAAAAAGTAGTGGTCAGAACGGAAAAAAGAGGGAGAAAGTATTTTATGAGGAGGAGTGATGACGTGGGTTATTAGAGGGAAAAAAACAAAAAATGGTGGATGAAATAGGGAGGAGGCACGGATCAAGACCTGAAACTATACTTGGATTAGGTTTCAGTCAGGAGCCGTGCTGCGCGAACCTAACACAAGGAAATAAGAAATGAAAAAACTTATAAGGGTTGAAGGCAACAGTCGTCAGTCCAACAAAGGACTCAAGAATAAGATAAATCTTTTAAATTTAGTCATATCATTCTTAATGGAAGAGAAAGAGCAACTTCAAGAGAAAGACTGATAAGTCTTAGCCAATAAGCTAATCAAGGACAGGAAAGAAAACAGCGAACTTTGAATAAGGTGTAATTAGAAAGTGAACAAACGAGATGATTTTACTAGAAGTCGAACAACGTGGCTGTTTAAATACGCCAAGAGGACTATCTCGTTGGGGTTTATCTAAAAATAGTGTAAAAAACGTGATAATTACAAGTATTTGTCTAGCTCTACGACAGGTATGCTAGACTCATGTTATATTCTTAAATTTAAAATATTATTATTAGTTATCTTATACTTAGATTTGTTATTTAGTTCCATTGCGTGTCTGCATTTATTCACCATCTCATAAATTCTGTTATTCACCTGTAGGTACTTCAATTTGCTTTTTTTGTTATCTCTATTTACATTTATCTGATGTTAATACAAACTTTATTTCATTGAATATTTACAGTCTGGAGTAAATTCTTGAGGTTGTGAAAGAAAGGTGAGAATTGTTTTTCGTCATACTCATTAGCACCATTTGAGGCAGGTGTTCTTAGAGTGTGCTCTCTTATAGCCGCGCATACATTGTGACTTGATAACTTAATTCCTGGGCTGTTCCACTAGTTTCAGAGAATACTTCTCTGAGTCTAGATGGCGTTGGATCATCTACTTCCTCAGGTTTGGAGATAATTTCTGCTTTAACAGATGAATTAGGCTTTCTTTATAATTTTGATTTTTTTTCATTGAGATGAATAGGCGTGGCAATGGTGAGGCATTTTTTGAGTTTTGCTTTTCAAATCGGGATACATAGTTGATACTAATCGAGTTATAATAAGCGACTCCAAAGTTTAAAATTTCATTTTGAATCAACTGATGAAAGTATGAAAGGCCAGTCTAAAGGCGAGGGCAGGCATCGTCTAATTCAAAGCTCCTTTGGAGATTCCAACCCTTGGTCGCCATCCAGCTTGCTCCTATGAGATCCCCGACGAATGTATTAATAGTATAAACTCGGGATTTAAATCTAATCAAAGCCATTCGAATGTTATAGACTGTTCTCTGATCATACCCATGTCATCCTCGAACAAGGATTCAATTCAAAACAACTTTAAGATTGCAAATGCAAAGGGTAATTCTAGGCCTAGTTGCTCCGACTTGTGCCCAAAAATTTACTATTACTCTTATTTTTATTAACGAAGCTTTTATGGAGAGAAAAAGACAATGCTTGAAATCTTGCAGATTCATGGTTGCAGATTCATGGTCACAGCTGTATTGCGGGATGTGATAAAAATTTGACAGTCCTTTTTGAGCTGGAATAATAATTTGGCCTCGATGGAACGTTCTGAGCTAAAAAAGAATATGGCTAATTAGCGCATGCTGACAATCTTTGGAGGATTAAAGCCGATTTTTGTGGTGAGAATTCGGGTTGATCAAGACCAAAGCGTTTAAGTGTTTACCTGAGTTTCAGTTAGCTGTACTAGTTTGAATCATGTGATAAGCCAGTTGACTTGGGGTTATGAGTACTGTGAGCTGTTGTCTTGGTGGCTTGATCAGAGAGAGGGTTTTGGAAGCCATAAAGGTTTTGAATTCGGGCCATTCCATCTCCCTGATTAGTGGACAAACCGGAAGATTGAAGGTCTGAAGTAGGGGACTTTCTTTTGCGAGGTTTCTCGAAAGGATTGGTTTTAAAAGACGAGAAAGTATCTGAGTTTGAGTTTTCGAAATGAAGTTGCTGATCAAATGAGTGTTTTTGTGGTTGCTGGCTTGATAAGGAGTTAGGATGGCGATTGGAAGTTTGAAGGTTGATTTGAGTGACTTGATCTTGAAGTGAAGGGTCCTGAATGCTTTTCACTCGGGGAGATGTTTTTTGAGGCCGTTTAGCTGGCTGATAGTCATAGACCGAAGGTGAGTCAACAAAGTGAAGGGGTAATTTGTCAAGAAGGGTCCAATCATCCAAAGTTTTAAGTGACTCCTTTTCCAAAGAGGAATAGATGTAAGCAGGAAGAATTATTATTTTAACCCAGACTAGAGTGAGCCTAAAAGGAACCATGACGATATGTGTGATTGAAGTGGATGTGATTATTGGGAAACTGGAGAAAGAAAGAAATGAGGCCAAATCAAAAGAATGGTCTGAATGTCTGCGACGTTATCTTGGGCTAGCTGCAGCTAAGCTGGGAATTTAACACAAAGCATACTTTGGCCAGTAAATTGAAATGTTTCGGAAAGCCGAGGGAGAGCCTTTTGACCCATGAATCAGACGGTTTTGGGGAGAGTACTAGTGGGGATAGTATGAATATTTTAAGGGATGAAACAGGAATAAAATGTTGAAGCAAGGACGAAAGAAGAGGTAACTCAACGGTAGTGATTTCTTTCAGGTAGAAGATCATTCTCCCCCTGCGACACACCTACTGGTCATGATTATCAGTTTCATACCCATTTCCTATTTAAGTAACCTACTGTTAGTGCCGAATGAGAGAACGGATGGATGATGAGGATATAAGAAGCCAATGAAGAAAGATGACTTTTTGATTTGCTTCCTCACACCTATCTCTTGAATCCGCTCACGTCTTTACTTGATCGAATGTATTCAGAAAGTCATCACTCGGGAGGAGCAATAAGGTATTGATCGTGATTGTTTGAGCGTAGTATAGTTGTTGATGTGTTTTATTATTCCCAAATTATAAGAGCATATGCTCATTAGTTCTAGCTGATCTTCACGCACAGATAGATAAATTATTTTGCCAGTTTGTTAGGTAAATAGTAGCAGTAGTCTCATGTCTGGCTCATCCACTTACTCACTACTGATGTTTAACGTTATCGAACCAGGTTTAGCTGTTAAACCTCTGTATACTCTTTCTAGGGATACACGTATTGAGCTGTTCAATAGGTAAAACAGGTATATACGTCTATGTACTTCAGGATATAATATACGACCCTTATAGTGTTTTCTGTTAGCTGCTATTACTGCTACTTTTTTTATTGAGTCTTACAAGCAATAAACATCTGAAAAAAAAACTCTTGTATAAAATGTCAAAAAATACAGGAAACTAGTGGGGATTAATCTGGATTACAGATTCACAAACACATAATCCCATAGGATTTGTGTCGAATGGAGCCAATCCTGACGGAAACTAGGCCTCATTTCAATATGCGACGAGGAATTGTATGGCTATTGATGAGCCGGATCAAGTACATCAACTGTTTGAAGGAAGATTTAGGGAGGACTGAGCAGTGAATTGTCAGAGAGCCAGATTGAGTCTATCAAGGGATTTGGGGCAAGTCAGAAGCTCATGTTTCAGTGACGACGCGCGGATATGACACTCGCGATTATTAGGGGAAGCCGTGGGTCTGTCGCAAAAGTGAATCTATCTTAATCTGTGGCAGTATCAGCAACGCCGCCGTCACGCCCGCAGTGGAAAGGCCATGAGACAGCAGCACGATATTGTGGAACTGGGGCGATTGGACGGCCTGGTTGGGGTGAGTGCGATGACAAGAGCGAGAAGAGGAAGGAAAAATGTGAAGTTGAGAAGGAAATGTTAGAAAGATTTGAAATTTTTGGGAATGATGGCCACGGAGAATTCGAGAAGTGGATCAATTTGAGGTTAAATTGGATTAATTGGAATGAACGAGGCCTGCAATGACCAAAAGGGGCCCATCCCACCAATTCCGTGGAGTCTTTCTTGAAACCAGCGAGGATGGCATTGGATTGTCTTTTGGGCTTTTACTGAGGTTCCCTGTCCTCTTGCCCTCCCCAGTTTGTCTAAAATGATCTCTTTTTAGCATCATCCATTATTGCCAGTTATTTATACCCTCACAACATTTCAGTTATTTTTAACACTCATCATTTTCTTATTTTACCACTTAAGCAAATCTCTAGTGCACCACCATCAAAGAATCTAACATCCTTTAGAAGAAAACAAGTCATCCATTCCTCCACTGGTGTGCCAGTTGGACTCCAACACTGCTCATGGGTGATGTCCTATTTCTGTGAACTCAACGCATCCTATTTTCAATGTCAAGTTATTTCTTATGGAGGCCAATAATGTAATAGTAATATTAAAAAAATACTTTGCTTGTAACATGAAGGGCATGGCTAACCACTTGAATTTCATGCTTCAATTGACAAACCCAAACATCAAGATTCTCATTTGGGCCTCCAAGGAATAACTTGAAAGGTTTTTTCATACATCACACCCAAAAAAGATAACTTTTTTTCTATTTCATATTTTTAACAACATTTCTTTGAAAGGATTCTTATTATTCTCTTTGTTGACTTAGAAAACTAAATTCAGAATCTTGAAAATATTCTGACTTACTCTATTAGTCAAGGTAATATTTTCTTATGAATTGGAAAATCACCAGAGATCAAAAGCTTACTTAATTGATGTAACCCAATGGTTTAGAATATCCTTTTTTAAAACAATTCATTGAAAGAAAAATTGTAAAATGTTTATTATTTCCATCAAAAACATATATTTCAGATATTATATAAGAACAAAAAATGAAATGATTTCACAACTGATTCTTGGAAAGACCCAAAGGTAATTATTTTCATCTTAGTCAATTGTCACCTTTTGGAAAATAAACTCAAGCTAACATATTTTTATTTGTACTATCAAAATTTAAGGTGAGTATGATCAAGACTGATTTTGGAACTCAGATTAATGACCACTAATTTTCATCTAGGAGATCTCTTATTATTGTCATTTGTAAGGTACTTCAACAACATAATTGGGAGATACAAATTGGGAAAGTGAATTATGTGCATCACCTCATATAATGTCTCAGTAAATCTATGCAGGACTCAAGAAATTAAACAACAACTTTCAGATCTTTCATACAACATTAATAAGATTCTATGGCGCATATCTTTCAAGTAGCCATCAGAGAGCTTCTTAATGGCTTAGGAAAAATTCAAAAGGAATTCAGAAAGTTAACATATTGCATAGATAGATATCAAAAATCTGATCATACATGTAGATGGGGTAAATATGAATTAAATTTCAGTTCTCATTTGAATTTCTCAGCTTGAATTATATAAAGAACACATAAATGATAAGAAAGATTTATTACCAACATGAATTTTTGTTATGATGGCTCAAAAAAACCATGTTCTCCAAGCTTTCAAAACAATTTTTCCTTGATGTACTTTCACATACAACTATTAGTTTGAGTCTTCAAGCCCAAAGACTTTTTCAACCAATTTTTCATCACATTCAACATTAAGAAATACAAATTAAAACCTCTTGAGTGAGAAAACATAAAAGTCATATTTGAATTAATTAACCTTCTGTTTGGGGCTTCCCCCATAATTCTGCAAAGAAATTATCAATCCATCAAACAAACATTTCCAATTTGAATTTTCCTTATAAAATGGATTTAAAAAATAACATTTATTTTGTTCATTCACTCTTCATATTCTGATTCTAAGAATATTCTCATAGGAATATCAAAAATATGATCTTTTTATAATGAAATATTCAGGAATTTTAATGACTAAAGAGTTATGAAAATATCCTAAATAGTTTTTTACATAATACTTCAGTAGTATTTTAACAAATCATTTCTCCTTGGTTTAAATTTTAATTTTTCAAATCTCATCAGAAAATATTTTTTCTATATGAAGATTTTCTGATCACCTAAAGAAAAAAATTATTTAAAGAAAAAAAAATAGATCAATAATTTCAACTAAATTTCTAAAAAGGATTTAAATTAAATAAATTAATAAAAAAAACAAAAAACACTTCTAATTTGAAAAAAAAGAAAAAAAATTAAATTCAATTAAAAATATCCATATTTAAAATTTAAAGCTTTTAAAAAAAGAAATTGAGTTTCATAATTTGAATTTTTTTTTTCAACTTAATTTAATTTTAATTTTTTTTATATTTTAATTTAAAATTTAATTTTAAATCTTATTTTATTCAAATTCAATTAACTCATAATTTTTTTTTTTCAAAAAAAAAAAAAAAAAAATCTTTTAAGCTTTTTTTTTTAATTTAGCCTCTCTTAGTATCTTTTGGAATTTAATAAATTTGATTTTTTATTTTTTTCTTTTATTTTAGTTTATTTTTTTTTTATAAATTATTAAAAAATAAAAGAAAAAAAAATCTTTTTAGAAATTTTCTTTTTCTTTTTTTTTTAATAATTAAATTTAGAAGTTTTCAAATTTTAAATTAAATAATTGAACCCAAATTATAGAATAATTTTTCTTTTTTTTCAAGATTTCTTTTTTTTTATTTCTTTAAAATTAATAAAAAATGAATAAAATATGGAATTCTCATTTTTTTAAAAGAAGTTTAAGAATGAAATTATTTACAAATTGAATATGAACAAAAATATGATGTTAATACATTAAGTATCAAATAATATAAATTGAATCAGATTGATTTTTTTTAATATGAAATATTATTATAAGAAACTTATTTTTAAGAATTTAAAAATATTAAACAAACTCAATAATTTGAGATTTTTTTTTAAATTCATTTATTAATTAATATCCTTAAAGAATTATTTCTAAAAACTTTAGACTTACAGATAAGAGATAAATTTCAAAAAGGTTTCTCTGAAAAAATTGATAAGAAGAAATTTTGATTAAAAATTGCAGAACTACTTTCCATATTTATATTATTACATATGTGATATTTGATTTCCAGTTTTGTTCAGCCATCATGAAACTGAGACAGGATTTTGTGTAATGCAAAATATCTTTTAATCAAATGATAAATATGAAATATTTCCTGATTATCATTCAATATTAGACATAACTCTTTCAAAGAGATTCATATAAATTTTGATCCTTTAAATCCACAATTTATTTGTCAAATCTCTCTACAAATATTTTTCATGGTTTTATTGGAGTATTAATGAGTGGCTTGTATTAATTCTTAAATTTTTTTCTAATAATAGTTTTCTTCAAGAATTTTCTTTATAATTAATCTTGAAAAGGTTAATTCTATATTAAAATCATTTTATTATTTTAATAAAGAAGTTTTATTATTAAAAACTTCTTGTAACTGATTATTGTAGACAATTACTGCTTGCTGTTGTAATCACTAGTAGTGTATAATGAGTAAAAGAAATAATTAAGTAATTAATTATTTAATTCTGGTTATAATAAGTTTATTTCTTACATTTCATAAGAAAAGTCAAATTACTGTTGATTAATAGTAATATTATTACCATTTTAATAGACAAATTTGACAACATTCTTCATAGTTTTTTAGAGTAAGAAAGTTATTTTCAAAGAAGGTAATGTGCCTACTAGTATATACCTTCTTTTTTATAACTTTTAAGATAAAATATGCAGATTCATTATTCAATCCAAGAAAAATTCCTATTTTTCCAGTTGGGGCTGATTTCCAGTTGCATTTATGTCTGAGAAAGTGAAAGCTAACTTAATAAACAAAGGTTCTGATCAGTTGTATCGTGGGGGAAAATCCTGTCCATAGAGTATATGGTGATTGGTTGTTTCTTCAGGGTGCAGGAATGATATTGAAAAGGTGGGTTGAAGTGTTGACTTCTTCTTCCCAATAGCTGTGATCCTCTGAGATATAAACACATATAAAAAAAGATCACATAAACAAAATTATAAATCTTATTTTAATAATAATAATTGAAATTATAATCTGTAAATAAGTAAAAACTCCATAAAGAGGAATAAATTGTTGATCATGTCAGAAACCAATTAATAAACATTTGAAATAGATTAAGCCATTAAGTTCCCCACCAAGAACTAAATATATTACATTTTTCTTTCATATCTGTAAAATCAACACTCACTGAGATAACCTGGATATATGCACTTTTATGATCAGTGCATATATTCATAGTTTTTAGCTCAGATCTTTTGAATTACACAAGATAAAGAGTTGATTCATAAATATAATTACAGAAAAATAACTTTAAACATAAATATATAGCCTTTGTTTAGCTAGTTATAAACAAGTTAAATCTTGTAAGGAGATATTGGACAAAATAGCAATAGCTGTTGAGCACTTTAGATGTAAGGAGGTCCAAAATTAAGAAAGTAGATATTCAGATTTTACTAGTTTCTATGTGAAGAACAATGAAATTAGTATCATAATATTAAAGGTACATCCCCATGAAATAATGGTAGAAAAATCATCAAAAATAGGGTTTTGATGTTTTAATACAATTCTCTTGAAATCTTAGTAAGGACACACCAAGCTATCAAAATTAACTCTCAGAATTTCTGTAGCATGAAAACTTGAAATGTATTAATAATCAAAGTTTAGGGTTAAAATTAATCATTTGTGATCATTAACTCCAATCTTATTTTAATTTTAACAGTTAAATAAGAGAAAAAACTTTTGGATATTAGTATTTTATAATTAAAACACTATAGTCCACGAAAATAAATTATTTGTCAAGCTTACAATTTCATCAAATTAGAGCTACAGTAATAACTACATAAAACTGCATAATAAGGAGATAAAAAGGTTCAAAAATGATTCAATCATCAGAAAACCTTGAAATACTGGTCAATTCTTGTGTATAACATTGTTACATGTCTACTAGAAGGTATCTGATCACTAGCATGATGGATATTCTCTATAAAAGGACCTCTTATTTGTCTGTTTCCCCCTCAGACATATCAAAAACACTAAAACATTAAAATAAAAGGAAATTTTTTTATTATATATATATATAACTATTGTATTATTAAATATAAAATATTGAATTTTCAGTCATCACTATCTTTGATGTGATTAATACAATATTTTCTTTTGTCAAATTCTATTAAATATCTCTGAATTCACAAAAAATAGTTAAATTTGTAATTCTTTCTTTTTTATATTGTAAATAAAATTTAAATAGGTTTTATGTATAATTTATTCTCTCTTATTACAATATTTGTTGCCTTATTGTTATTTTTAATAATTCTTATATTACTATATAACTTTAATATCAGCAAGATTATTTTTATTAAATTTTTATTTATTGTTAAATATCAATTGTGTTACACATTTATTATTTTTTGTAATATTAATAAATTGAAAGAACTATATGAAAATATCTATATTTTATACTATCATTATTTAAAAATATACTAAATCTTAAGCCATAATTATAATATATTTTTATTATTATAATTATTTTTGATATTATTATCCATTAAATTAGGACATTAAAAGTGAAATAAGTAAAATATTAGTAATTTTTAATTATTGTTTTATAGTAAAACCTTACCTTTGGGAGCCTGGATGTGATAATTACTTAAAAGACCTTTAAAAAAATTGAAATTGGGATTAACCAATAATGAATTATATTTATAATTATAAAATTATATAATCATTTTATATTTATTGATTTTAAAAGCTATTGAGGCATTTGAAAAGTAATTGTATTGTCCTATTTGTGCTTTTTCACATCCTTAGACTTTAAAAAATGCTCTTTGAGTGACCCTAGTAATTGAAAAAGATATTCATAAATCAAAAATATAAACTTCTATTATGATTTAATTAAGAAAATCACAGTATTGTTTTATTACTTACTCAGAAATTGAAAAATAAAACAAATATTATCTTATTAATAAATAACAAAACAGTTTTTCTTCTTTATTTCTCATTGAAAAGATAAAAAGCAATTTTTTATGTGGAAATTGCCATATATTGCCAAAAACCACTTTTATAAGAAGATTTATATCTATTTGTCTTTTTTAGTTTTTGAAGACAACCCAACCAAGGACAATCAAACCCCTGTTGACAGATTGGTGGAAGAAACTTGCCAAAGCTCTCCAACACCAGTGGCCAACAAGAAAAGAAAATCCCAGAAGTTAGTTTTTCTGGGACCCACCACCCAGGCCTCTGAAAGTGATAACCTTTCTTTAAATTCCATCAAAATAATGGATTTTTTTATAAATTTATTTCAATTATTACTACTAGAAGAGGTTTCAAATACTCCATACAATCAGATGGAGGTGTAATCAGAAGTAGAAATGATCCCACAAATGGGAAAAGAAAGGGCAAAATCCACACAGGGAAGTGCCATTGTAACAACCACTATTCAGGGGTAAGAGCATTCAATATTACACCCACTGAAACACATCAAACCAGCAAATCCATTGTGTGTATCTATAATCAGTTTAAGCAATCTTCCTTGCTGAAACATGCATACAGCTTGGTTCATCAACATAGCCTGTCAACTCTTGTACAGGTTGGATTGACCCAATACAGTTTGTTGTCACCATTCTGAAACTGTATGATAACTCAATACTTCCACACCTCCTTTACAGATTATGTATAGATGTACAGGACCTGTATTGTCCAAACTCGATTTAATCATCAATTCCTCTCATGAAGATTCTCTGTCTGGATCAGGGCTGGTGATTCTCACATTTAACAGCCCCTATTTCCTCACCCTGGGGAGTTTTCCCCAGTTAATTATTTAGTTGATATATTAGGTTATGAATATTCTTACCCTTATTTTTGGGTGTTATATTTAGGGTGTTGGTAAAAACACGTAAGCAAATTGGTAAAAACATGTAAGGGGTGCCCCGGGCCCATTTTTAATTAAAAATTAAACACAATTGGGCCTGTATTGGGCCAAAACATGCCCAACAGAGGTTTTTTCCCCACAAAACCTCTCTAACTCCAAATTGTTTCAGATTTTTTTGGCCCAGCCCCCCCCCAAAAAAACAAGCCCAAACACCCCAATAATCCACATTATCCCCACCCCAAACCATTGTTGTTTTTTTTTGGAAAAACAGCATTACCAAAGCCATTTTGCAAAGCTTTTCACACTTTTTTTCTTTTTTTCCCCCAAATATTGCATTTTCCACCACAACAACCTGCTTTCAGGCCTCTCAATTTTCAATTTTTTACCTTCCCTCAACTATTAATCCCAAATTTAAACCACTTTCTTTCACTCTTAACCACTTCTGTTCATTTTTCACACCTTTTTTCACCTCTTTTTCACATTTCGAAAGGTTCTTACCCCATTCCCAATCCCCCAATTCCCCCTTTTTTTCACTTTTATACATATTTTTCATTAAAAAAATGCTTCAACCCCCCACTGAAGGTGAATTTAAGACCCTTGAGCTTCTTTGGCAACATGTGCATAATGTTTCCAGCGCTCAGGGGTATGCTGTGTCCACCTTGAGGTCCAATCTGACCCACAACCAAATTGAAATATGTTGTGACAGGTCTGGCACCCCAAATCCCAACAAAAGCCCCTCCAAAACAGTCACCTCAAGAAAGCTTGATTGTACTTTTAGACTTTATGACAGGAAATATGACAAGAGTACCACTTGGACTCTTAAAGTCAAAAATACTGAACATAGCCATGATGCCACTGAAAATTTCATGGCACATCCTGCTTTCATGAAATTCAATGAGCGAGAAACATCCCAAATTTCTCAAATGTCTGAATCACTGCTCATGCCAAGGCAAATTCAGGCCCAATTATGGAGCCTGTGAGCCTTAGAGGTAATTTCATATACCCAAAAGACCACAAATATAAAAAATAACATAGTAATATAAATAAAATAAATTTATTTATATTATTAAAATAAAAATAAAAAATATAAATATAAAATTATATTAAAAATAAAAAATTAATTATAATTTAAAAATAAAATTACTTTAAATTTTGTAAATATAAAATTACATTTATACTTGAAAAATTTAAGTAAAAATGAAATTTTAACAAAATTGTGAAAAAATAAATAAATTTGGAAAAAAGTTAAATAAAATTTATTATAACTTTTTATCCAATAAATAAACATATAAATTTTATTTCACCATTGGATTCCTCATAAAAAATCAGGTGGGGTCACCTCTGAGTGAAATTTTTATAACTCAACTCTAAATAAGCTTAAATTAAGTTTTTAGTATTTTCAATACAAAAGTTGAAAATCCTCAAAACCGTAATTTAATTCACACCACATGTGGTGTTAACCATCAATTTTTGTGTTAAAATTGAGGTGTTGTGTTTAGTTTAGAAGTTATGAGGAATTAAAGTATTTTCAATTGAATTCAATTGAAATGTCAAAATGTGCGCGTGTATTACATAAGTGAACTTTGATTTACATATGAGGTGTCAATTATTACTGTATTGTACTGTACAATTGAATTGAATTACATGTGTAAATTATAAGTATAATACATGATGAGGAATTAAAGGAAAAATAAATTGGAAAGATTAAATTTGGGGGGGAAAAGGAACTCCAGCTCTAAGGGGGAGCTAGACCCCCAAAAATCCTTGCTGACAGGCGTGGGATGTCAAAATTCACGCAAAAGTTCATCACTTTTGGCCTGGAATTGAGTTACAGGGTCTGTGGACTCAATTGATGATGAGGTTTTAATACCAACTGGGGTAGTTTTAGCTGTTGCCAAGAAGGTAAAACTACCCTTAAGATAAAACAATCATAATAAAAACAGTTTTAACTGGTTTCTACGCCTCTGACACACATTCTGACGTGTTTTGAAGGCTCTAGGCCTGGTATTGCTATAGTAATGGCTGATTTAAGGGTCTAAAATGGCTAAAAATGGCTGAAAATGGCTTAAACCAGCCCTTTTTGGTCTAAACCAGGGTTCAATGATGCCATAATTGGCTTTTCTGTTGTCAGACTGTTTTTCACGACTGACAAGAGTAAATTTTACTTTTGGAGTAAGAGAATTGATGGCTATAAAAGAATGTCTTCTTTGCCCCACTTTTCTCTTCATGTTAGAATCTTTTCCTTTTATTAATTAGTTTAAAACTGTTAAACCAATCAATCAAAGATTCCAACCACCACTTTTAAATCATTTTAATCCTTTTAACCATGTGAAAAAATCATTATAATCATTGTTTGTAACTCTTATAATCATTTTTACCCCTGAACCACCCCAAAAGTGAATTAAAGCATCTTTCATCACTGTAAACTTTGTCACTTTGTTTCCAAATTCACTCTGGTCACTTTTGGGCGTGTTTTCTCTTTAATATTCTTTTTAAAGACTCTGTTCTTTAATTAATTGCTTGCAGTTCTTTGCTCAATTAATTCCAATTGAAATTGCTCTTGAAGAAATTTCTTTTGTAGCCTTAAAATATCTCTTGTAGAGTATTTTTTGGATAAATTTTTATTGTTGGTAAAACAATAAATTTTTATAATATTATTGTTTTATACTAATAAAGTTATAAACAATAAAATTGGCGTGTTTTCTCTTAAAAATAATATTTCATACTATTTTTAACTGAATTTTACCTTATACAAATTTTGAGGACAGGAAAAGTACTTGATTTTTAATCAAAGTTTCATATCCACACCTTACATTTGGGGGCCCAGCCGTGATATTTTACCTGTGACATATTTTTTTTACTCTTTTTAAATCTTTTTTCTTATATTGAAAAATTTAAAAACATATAAAAAATACTTATAATCCAAAAAAAATCCTTAAAAAATAATTTTTTTCATATTATAAGTGAGGCTTATATTTTTATTTCTTTTTTGAAATAACCTTTTTTTTACTTAATTAATTGGCTTTTTCATTAATTTTAGTGTCTGACAACGTGGTAAGACAAGAAAACATTGAAACAGCCTCAACAGTAACCAGCATTATCCCTGCCAGTACTGTTAATTCTGATCATAATAGTACTGTTATTGTGACTCAAAATAATCAACCTGAACCAATATCTTCTGAATTAATTAACTTGGATATAAGTAATACACTTCAGAAAGCCAAAAATTTGGCCAATAGTAAGTTTTTGACGTAAAAATACTATTTTAAGCCTTTTTTTTAACCATAATTATGCCTTCAACCAGGTCAGGAGCCAGCTACAACCCCTCAAGCAGCTCCCAAAAAGGTAATAGACGTGATTATGGCAGAGGCCAACCAGGTACAGAAGGAAAAGCGTCAGTTGATGACTTCCAAACAACTAAAATGGGTCATTCTGAAGCTGATAATACCATTTTACCTTCAAAAAGAGCTGACACCGCCACAACAAGCCTCTGTGGACATATACAAAGCCAGCCACAGTGCATACAACAATGCACTCCAATTCAAGGAGTACCAGATCCTTGCAGACCTGTGGAAGAATTGCATGAATTCTTACCTGACAGTAAGAAAATTCTTGGGCCATCCCAACACTTGCAAATTGCTCAATGGATGGCATCCATTGATGGAGAAGAAAAACATGATGCTTTTGACACTAGAATGGAGGAAAAACAACCCTCCACCAGCCAAACCAGTGCCAAAAACAGCCCCAGTGGCCAGCAGCAGCAATTCCAACGTGAAAAAGCAGCCACAAACTCCAAACAAGGGCAAAGGGAAGGCATCAGCCCCAAAACCTTACAGCCAGGGCTACAGAATCCCAAAGATTCAGCAGGATGCCATGGAAAATGTATTTCAGATGGCCAGAACCATGATGGAATTACAGAAGAAGGAGGAAGCCAGATTAAGGTTCCAGAAATGATTTCTGACATATTTGATTCCATCCCAGAGTTGTATAATGCTATAAATGACGTGAAAAAACATCTTTCTGATAAAAATGACACCATTTGTAACAACATTAAAACAAACAACCTGAGTCTGTGCCAAATTAATGAAACACTTATGTGTTTTGAAAAAGTTTTGAGAACAATTAAAAATTCCAATAATGATAATTCTTCTAACAATAAAATAAATGAACAATCTGCCATTATTAAAGAATTAACAGATAAATATTCTAAATTCAATATTGATGACATAATTGAAACAAGAATTAAACAAGCCATAAATATTATCAAGACAGATAACAAGAAAGTCCTTGATGACATTTCAAATTCATTTACTGAAGTAAAGACATATACCATTGCCTTGAAAAAGTGTTTTGATGCTTCACAAGAAGAAGTATCAAAATTATCAATGAAATTGAATCAAGTCACTGCTGATAATACAAGACAGACAGAGTTATGGCAAGAACTTACACATAAAGAAGACATGTATAAAATTGAAGTAATAAATTTAATACAAAGCTTCCAACATGAATACAGAAATTCCCAAAGTTGTAGCAACATTAAAATGAATGACATTGAACAATTACTGAACACCTTACCAAGAATGTCTACACCTCTAAATCAAAATGAGGGCACAAGAATTTCAAATCCACAAGTATTGGATCCTGATAATTCACAATTAAAAAATGAATTATCCACTTCTTTTCATAACTTGGAACCATCAATGGGCCAAGCACTCTTGAAAGAAGTTCCAAAACTTAAAGAATGGCCTCACTTCAGTGGTGAAGGAGAGTATGACCATATGGAATTCATTAGAGGTATTGACATGATCAAAGAGGATTTTGAATTACCAGACAGATTGGTAACAGCCAGGTTTAACACCTTGTTTACCAGATCAGCTCACAGATGGTACATCAAAATAAGACAAGCACATGGACACCAGAGTTGGACTTGGTGGAAAACCCAAATCATCAACAAATGGGCAAATGATGCTTGGAGGTTTAAAGTTGAAACAGCCTTTGAATCTGCCAAATTTAATGCTGATAAAGACAAAGCTTTACCATGGTTTTGCCAACAAAAGGACAGATTAACAGCATTATATCCTGACATGTCAGAATTTATGATCCATAGAAAAATTCTGAGACAATGTGGAGGTGACTTAGAGCATGCTGTCAAAAGCAGGACTACTGAACAATCTTCAGCAGAGGATATTATCAATATACTAGAAGAAGTAACCACCAGAACCAAAATTGGTTCTAGTAGGGTGAATCTTAAAACAAGGTTTAATACACCTTGGAAAGATTCTGTGGACAAAAACCCCAAAGAAAATTCTAGTAATATTAAATATAAATCTGCAGATACAGTCATAAAATGCCATATTTGCCAAAGCACCACCCATTTAGCCAATACATGTCCAAAAAGGGGGAAAATCAATGAAATTGACATTGAAAAAGAACCAGATGTTGAAAAGGAAGACATAATTGAAGACAATTCAGATGATAAGTCATCCATATTCTCTGAATCTTCAAAACATATAGAAAATATCAATGCCACTTTTGACATCATGGAATCTTATTCCCACTTACCACAATTGAGCAATGGTCAAGTTGATTTATCAAAAGTTCAAGATGCACAACTTATGAAGACAAAACCAAACAGAGGAAAAGGTTATACAGCTGGTAACTCCTGTATAACAGAAGTGGTGATTGACAACAAACCCACCAAACTTTTGCTTGACCCAGGAGCCTTCTGCTCTTGTGTTGGAAAATCTTTTCTTAAGACTTGTGTACCAAATTTTGAAGACCAATTGTTACCAATTGATGGTATAAAATTCAACAGTGCAAGTAACCCAATGAAAGCATTAGGAATCTTTGAGACCAATGTCATATTCCCACACATAAATGGGAATTTAAGGATCACAGTTGAGTTTGTTGTTATGGAAAATTGCTCTAGTACCCATTTTATATTGGGAAATGACTATTTAATCATGTATGGGATAGATTTACATAATAACAAAGACAGATACTTTACAATTGGAGACAATAAGCGCCAGAAATTTGCCTTTTTACCCTTTAAAAGACAAATTACAGTAAACAAAGTATCACCAGTCAACTTAGAGTTAGAGAAATTCAAGTCTGAACAGTTAAATGAGGCTGAAATAAGCCTTCATCTGACTGATAAGCAAGAAAATGAACTTTCTTCCCTTTTGTATGACCACAGAGGAGCATTTGCTACAGACAAAGAACCCCTGGGAGCAATTATTGGTCATGAAGTTGACATCATTCTTAACATTGAGAGGCCTTATCCACCACTCTTAAGAAGACCTGCTTATCCAGCAAGTCCAAAATCAAGAGAAGCTCTAGAAATTCATATCAAAGAACTTCTAGACCTTGGTGTAATAAGAAAAGTAGGCCACAATGAGGAAGTAGAAATAACTACACCAGTCATAGTGGCGTGGCATAATGGAAAATCCAGAATGGTTGGGGACTTTAGAGCTCTGAACACTTACACTGTTCCAGACAGATACCCAATACCAAAAATCCAAATTGCCCTTAATCAAATATCTCAAGCAGTGTATATAACCACTATGGATGCCCTTAAAGGATTCCATCAAAATGTAGTAACACCAAGAGCAAGAAAATACTTGAGAATTATTGTTCATTGTGGAGTGTATGAATACTTAAGGATGCCCTTTGGTATCAAAAATGCACCTTCACACTTCCAAAGAATGATGAATGAAATCTTCCCTGAAGAACTCTCAGAGGGATGGTTAATCATTTACATTGATGACATTATTATCTGTTCAAAGACTTGGGAGGAGCACATGTACAGATTATCAAGAGTTTTGACAAAAATCCAATCAGTAAACATGAAAATCTCCTTGAAGAAATGTCATTTTGGATTTAAAGAACTTAAGGCACTAGGACATGTTGTATCTGGTTTGTCCCTTGGAATTGATAAAAACAAAGTTGCAGCAGTATTGTTAAAACCCATGCCTCAGAATAAGAAGGAAATTCAGTCATTCTTAGGTTTTGCAGGATATTACAGGCAACACATTAAAGACTTTGCATCCATAGCAAGACCACTTTATAAGTTGTGTGACAAAGACACAGTATTTGAGATGACTGTTGACAGAGTCAAAGCTTTTGAGTCTCTAAGAGAAGCATTGACCACTGCTCCACTCTTACTGATGCCAGACTTTAGATTGCCTTTCAAACTGTATATTGATGCATCAGGGGATGGACTAGGTGCTGCACTTCACCAAGTTCAGATCATAAATGACAAACCTGTAGAAGGACCAATATGTTTCATATCCAGGCAAATCAAACCAACTGAAGCCAGATATGGAGCAAGTCAAATGGAATGTCTATGCCTTGTCTGGGCCTTAGAGAAATTGAACTATTTCTTAGAGGGATGTGTTTTTGAAGTAATAACAGATTGTACAGCTGTGAAATCACTTTTGAACATGAAAACACCTAACAGACACATGCTCAGATGGCAAATAGCCATACAAGAATACAGAGGCCATATGACTATTGTTCATAAGGATGGGAATATTCATAAGAACGCAGATGGACTAAGCAGATGGCCATTACCAAATAACATTGATAATCCTGCATATGTTCCAGAAGAAGCTTCACCACAAATTCCAATAGAAGGAATAAGTGTTACAGACTTAAACACCACCTTCTTTGAAGAAGTCAGAAATAGTTACACTCAAGATAAGAATTGTAGCATCTTATGCCAATTACTTAACAAAGACTGTAAAGACAACTCTCTAATACATGCCTTGGATGAAGTATGGAGAAAATCTTATAATGAAGGGAGATTTCACCTACTGGATGGTATAATTTACCACAGAACCAAGCACACATGTGTCATGACAGTTGTAGACAGGTCATTAATCAATCTTGTACTGAAAGAATGCCATGATAGTCCCTTTTCAGGACATCTTTCTGAGGACAGAACAAGAGAGAAAGTAAAGACCTGCATATGGTGGCCAATGTGGCAAAAAGATGTTGCAGAATATTGCAAAACCTGTGACAGATGCCAAAAGGCAAATAAATCCACTGGCAAAAGACTTGGAAATATGATGAAAATCCAAGAACCAAACAGACCTTGGGAAATTGTCCATATGGATTGGGTAACTGGCCTACCACCAGGAGGTGACAGGAGCTATAATGCTTGCCTAGTAATTGTGGACAGATTCAGTAAAACTCCAATCTTTTTACCATGTCACAAAGATGATACAGCCATGGATACAGCTCTTCTGATATGGAATAGAGTAGTGTCATGGACTGGGATATTTACAAATATCATCAGTGATAGAGATCCCAAATTCACT
Organism: Austropuccinia psidii; assembly: GCA_023105745.1. Classification (NCBI taxonomy): domain Eukaryota; kingdom Fungi; phylum Basidiomycota; class Pucciniomycetes; order Pucciniales; family Sphaerophragmiaceae; genus Austropuccinia; species Austropuccinia psidii. The sequence goes on along the minus strand of JALGQZ010000005.1, from coordinate 8,490,847 downwards.
TCAGCTCTATGGACAAATCTTCACCAATTATTTGGCACAAAACTGTCTTTCTCTACAGCCTACCACCCACAAACTGATGGTCTGGCTGAAAGAATGATCCAAACCTTAGAGGACATGGTGAGAAGATTTTGTGCATATGGCCTTGAATTCAAAGATTGTGATGGATTTACCCATGATTGGTGTACTCTGTTACCAGCACTGGAATTAGCATATAAAACATCAATCCATTCCAGTACCAATCAGACTCCTGCTATTCTAGAAAAAGGATGGAACCCCAAGTTACCCCAAGATTCCTTGAGGAAAGACTTAATTGAAATACATCCCACAGCTGCTAGCTTCAAAGGAATGCTAGACAAAGCTAGAAAGCATGCAGTGAGATGCATGGAGGACTCTTTTGCATATGCTAAAGACAAATGGGATAAATCTCATGCAACTCCAGATTTCAAAGTGGGGGACCTAGTTCTTGTATCCACCACTAACTTCAATAACATCAAAGGATGTAAAAAGTTAAAAGACTCCTTTGCAGGACCTTTTGTGATTAAGGCCCTCCATGGAGAAAATGCTGTTGAAGTAGAGTTATCTGAAGAACTTAGCAATAAGCACCCTACATTTCCAGTAAGCTTGATAAAGCCATACAAATCTAGTGATGCTGAGAAATTTCCCTTGAGGAATAAGATTCCCCAAGTTATACCTCCTATTGAGACATCTGGTACTAAGAAAATAACCAAAGTTCTTAAAGAAAGGAAATTAAGAACCAAGAAAGTAAGGGAATACCTTGTTAGGTACAGTGACCCAACTTGTGAAGATGAATGGTTAGAAGAGAAAGATATACCAGAAGCCACCAAACTCCTGAGGAGATTCAGACACACTAGAAACACCAATATTACAAAGTAATATTCTTTTTTAGGGGGAGGGAATGTGAGCCTTAGAGGTAATTTCATATACCCAAAAGACCACAAATATAAAAAATAACATAGTAATATAAATAAAATAAATTTATTTATATTATTAAAATAAAAATAAAAAATATAAATATAAAATTATATTAAAAATAAAAAATTAATTATAATTTAAAAATAAAATTACTTTAAATTTTGTAAATATAAAATTACATTTATACTTGAAAAATTTAAGTAAAAATGAAATTTTAACAAAATTGTGAAAAAATAAATAAATTTGGAAAAAAGTTAAATAAAATTTATTATAACTCTTTATCCAATAAATAAACATATAAATTTTATTTCACCATTGGATTCCTCATAAAAAATCAGGTGGGGTCACCTCTGAGTGAAATTTTTGTAACTCAACTCTAAATAAGCTTAAATTAAGTTTTTAGTATTTTCAATACAAAAGTTGAAAATCCTCAAAACCGTAATTTAATTCACACCACATGTGGTGTTAACCATCAATTTTTGTGTTAAAATTGAGGTGTTGTGTTTAGTTTAGAAGTTATGAGGAATTAAAGTATTTTCAATTGAATTCAATTGAAATGTCAAAATGTGCGCGTGTATTACATAAGTGAACTTTGATTTACATATGAGGTGTCAATTATTACTGTATTGTACTGTACAATTGAATTGAATTACATGTGTAAATTATAAGTATAATACATGATGAGGAATTAAAGGAAAAATAAATTGGAAAGATTAAATTTGGGGGGGAAAAGGAACTCCAGCTCTAAGGGGGAGCTAGACCCCCAAAATCCTTGCTGACAGGCGTGGGATGTCAAAATTCACGCAAAAGTTCATCACTTTTGGCCTGGAATTGAGTTACAGGGTCTGTGGACTCAATTGATGATGAGGTTTTAATACCAACTGGGGTAGTTTTAGCTGTTGCCAAGAAGGTAAAACTACCCTTAAGATAAAACAATCATAATAAAAACAGTTTTAACTGGTTTCTACGCCTCTGACACACATTCTGACGTGTTTTGAAGGCTCTAGGCCTGGTATTGCTATAGTAATGGCTGATTTAAGGGTCTAAAATGGCTAAAAATGGCTAAAAATGGCTTAAACCAGCCCTTTTTGGTCTAAACCAGGGTTCAATGATGCCATAATTGGCTTTTCTGTTGTCAGACTGTTTTTCACGACTGACAAGAGTAAATTTTACTTTTGGAGTAAGAGAATTGATGGCTATAAAAGAATGTCTTCTTTGCCCCACTTTTCTCTTCATGTTAGAATCTTTTCCTTTTATTAATTAGTTTAAAACTGTTAAACCAATCAATCAAAGATTCCAACCACCACTTTTAAATCATTTTAATCCTTTTAACCACGTGAAAAAATCATTATAATCATTGTTTGTAACTCTTATAATCATTTTTACCCCTGAACCACCCCAAAAGTGAATTAAAGCATCTTTCATCACTGTAAACTTTGTCACTTTGTTTCCAAATTCACTCTGGTCACTTTTGGGCGTGTTTTCTCTTTAATATTCTTTTTAAAGACTCTGTTCTTTAATTAATTGCTTGCAGTTCTTTGCTCAATTAATTCCAATTGAAATTGCTCTTGAAGAAATTTCTTTTGTAGCCTTAAAATATCTCTTGTAGAGTATTTTTTGGATAAATTTTTATTGTTGGTAAAACAATAAATTTTTATAATATTATTGTTTTATACTAATAAAGTTATAAACAATAAAATTGGCGTGTTTTCTCTTAAAAATAATATTTCATACTACTTTTAACTGAATTTTACCTTATACAAATTTTGAGGACAGGAAAAGTACTTGATTTTTAATCAAAGTTTCATATCCACACCTTACAGAGCCAGAGGGAGTCTGGCAGGCCTGTAATCCTTCAAGAAATTTACAACCAAGTCAAGAAAATCAAGAAAGACAAATTGCAAGGCAGAAGGCCCATTGATGCTCTTATTGACACTCTCAAAGAAGAAAATTTTGCTTGGTCCTCTGCAAGGGATTCTGAGGGACACATTACCTCCTTGTTTTTACTCACCCCCTGGCCATCAAACTTCTTCATGGCTTTCCTCATGTCATTCTTATGGATTGTACTTATAAAACCAATAAGTACAAAATGCCCGTTTTTTGTATTGTTGGATTCAGCTCAACCAATAAGACATTTTCTGGGGCTTTTTGTTTGATGAAGAATGAAAATGAACCTTCATATACTTGGGTATCAAATCAATACATAGAAAAGGTCCTCAACAACACCAATCTTGTTCCCCCTCCAGTTATTGTTATTGACAGGGATCTGGCCTTGAAAAACTCTATTAAGAAGCTCTTCCCAGACTCCAAAGTCATGCTATGCATTTGGCACATCAACAAGGATGTATATTCTCATTTAATGAAGGAAATTGGTCATGGAACTGATTGTGAAAATTTTTTGGGCCTTTGGAATCAAGTAATATACTTCTTGACTTTATTTCACTTTTTTTCTTATTATTGTCTTTATTAATGACTTTGGGATTCATTTGTCAGCTTATGTATTCATCCATTGAAAAGTCTTTCAAAGACAACTGGACAAAGCTTCAAAAGCAAGTCAAAAATCCTGAGGTCTTGCAATATTTGGAAAAGACGTGGCTTTCTCTAAAGTAGTATTATGTGCCAGCCTGGACCAACCACCATTGCCACCTGGGTGTGGGCTCCACCTCCAGAGTTGAAGGTGCCCATGCCATGGTTAAACTTTGGCTCCAAAGGTCCACTGGTACTATCCTGGAGGTAGTCAGGGCTCTCCACATGGCATTCAGAAAACAATTTATTGAAATAATCAACAGAATCTCCAAAGAAATGATTGTCCATGTCAAGAATTTTCCTCCACACATCTATGCCCTCAATTGCAAGGTGTCTCATTATGCTCTTCAGATTGCCTTTGAAAATTTCAAAACAAAATTTCCTCCAAATGAAAAATCCATCAGCAAATACAACAATTATAAAGGAATTCCTTGCAAGCACAAGACCCAAAAGGCATTTGCCAAGCGCCAAAGGCTTGAATTATCAGACTTCCATCCTCAATGGCATTTGAATTTGCCTGTGAGGGTTTTTTAATTTCTTCTTATTATTTTTTTTATTATTAACTTATTTTATTTGTCATATTCTTCTCAGGCTGGTTTTCAAGGTGATGATAAAAGTGTTGAAAAAGAAAGAAAGAATGAAGCAAACAAAATATTTTAAGACATTGGGGAAGGCCTGTTTCAAAGACCAATGTCAGAAATCACTCCAATACTTCAACATTTTCAAGATGTTTTGACTGGAAAAGTCCCATTTCATCAAATTCCCAAGAGTCAAGAGGATGATAAATATTATGAAGACCCTCTAGAGTGCAAGAATATCCATGGAAGACCCCAAGGAGCCAAGAATAAAATCAAAAATCAAAAAAAAAGAGAAACTTCAAGATTTGAAATTATTGAAAGTCAATCCAAGAGAAGAGGAAGACCACCCTCAAAAGTGACCAGTACAACAACGTCAAGATCCCAGTCAAATGTCCCCTCTCCAATTATGGAAGTGGACTCATCTGAAGATTCTGAAGATTCTGAGGACTCATTATCTAAATCCATCAGTTCATCAGATTCACTACCCTCAGCAAATGAATTAAATAAATCAGAAGTAACCCTTAGAAGGTCCAGAAGATTGGCAATTGCAAGCAAAACCTCACAAAGAAGATCACACAAGCCTTCCACCAGTTTGAATATCTATGATGCAATTGACTTGACCTGTGAGCATTGTCAAAGCAATTATCACACAAGTGATGAATGCTCCAAGCTGTTTGTGAGTTTCTAATTATTTCTAATGTAATTTTCTGTTGTTTATTTTGATATTTATTCATTTTTTGAACTTATTTTATCAGATAACTGGCTCAGAAGACTTGCCCAAGTTTATATTGAAATACACCTTCAAGGCCATCAATGTCCAGGGTGATGGAAACTGTGGCTACAGAACAGTATCCCACTTCATTTACAAGACTCAAGATCAATGGGCTGATGTCAGAGGTGACTTGGCTGAAGAAATTCACCAAAATCAAGACCTTTATGAAGCCATGAACACCTTAATTCCCTCAGTATCCTCTTTTTTGGAAAGAATTGAATGGTATGAAGATGTTGGCCAGGCTCCAAAAAGCAAGTGGATGTCCATGCCTGACATGGGGATCCAATTGAAAATAAGTATAAAAGACCAGTTTTATTTTATTCCACAGCCCAATATTTCCCTTTTTTCCCTTATTTCTGTCCTCCAAATGATAATCCCCCCATTTTCATCTGCTTCTTGAATAGTTGTGCTCATTTTGTTCCTTTGGACATCATCATTTCTAAAGTTTATCCAGTCCCCCCCATTACTGTGAACTGGGAGATTCATGCCCAAACACAAGCCCTGGGGTGGGCTGATAAATTTAAGAAACACAGAATGTTGTATTTGTCCAATCTTCCTCCCCCCTCTCAGAAACAACCCACTATTTTGGAGGTTGATTCTGATTGAATGATTTTTGTATTTACAATTTATGCCAATTATCCCCCTCCTCAGTCATACTTATTGCTTAAATCCCACCTCAGTCTCTTTTTTTATCAAACATGTGAAGCTTTTGTACTTGAAAATAGTCATATTACACACAAGAAAAAAAACAGTTGAAAAAAACACTCATTGCGCCTTCACTTGTTGTCCCACCAAAAGAATTTTCCCAATTCATGAGCTTCTGGTTCTTTATTGTCCAGCTTCAACCCTTTAATTTAAAAAAATGAAGGAAATTCATAAGTGGGAAGTTATTAAATTCACTTTCTAAAAATAGGCATATTACAATGACGAGAAAAAACATTTGAAAAAAAACCCTTTTTGCGCCTTCACTTGTCCCACCCAAATAAATTCCCAAAATTATGGGATTCTGACACTTTATTCTTCACATTGAACCCTTCATTTTTAAAAAAAATGAAGGAAATTCATAAGTGGGAAGATTTCAAATGAATTTTTGAAAAAAATGCCATTTTGGCATATTGGCCAAATTGGTGAAATTTGGCAAAAGAAAAATTTTTGAAAGAATTTGTGCTTATTGACATGCCAAGTCGGGAAAAATATGGCAAAAAAAATTAAAAAAATCCTCAAAACTGAGCCTGAGGAATTTTTTTTGAAAAATAAGGTCACTTACGTGTTTTTACCATAAATTGGTAAAAACATGTAAGGGCTTACGTGTGTTTACCAACACCCTATATTCATTGGTATTAATTTAGTCTTTTCATTTCTTCTTTGCCTGTAAGCTATGAGTTGTGGTGGCCATATCCTTATTAACCCTTCTCGTTCCTTCTAACAGGTTGAAACAGTGGACTGGGACCTGTTTGTTGTTGGCTCTTTTATTTCTTACCCCTATTATTTGTTTCTGCTTTTCTTATAAGTATTTTATTAAGAATTCTACTCTTATTACACTCTGTCTTATTTTATCTTTAAGACCTCCATAAGTGAGTCCCAGTTTACTGAGTGGCAGGCCCTCTTCATTTAGAAGAGCCCCTGTGACATTAAATTAATTAACTCCCATTTTCTACTTTCTTTTCATTAATTTATATCCATTTCTCTCATTCTTCAATTATTACTCTTTCATAATTTTATGACATTTTCATGATTATCATTTTTCTCTCATCAATTTTCATCTCATTCACTTTATTAAAATCAAAATTGATTCTTCTTATTTCTCAATCATTTCTGACCATATCACTTTCATCCTAAATTATGTATAAAATCCACAATTTGTTTTGTTTGCTTATTCAGGTTTTATCAGTATTTTCTATTGATCAGTTGATTGAGTGGTTGATTTATTGGGACTCATTTTGTTTATTGATTCAGAAATTCAGAATTATGTTTGGATTGGAATGATTGACTGGCTTAGAATTCCTCAAGAATTGATTTTGACTCATCAATATATTAAATTGGTTCCTGAAGCTATTGATTGACTTATTTATTACTAAAGACCTTGATTTTATATTGAAGACCTTGATTTATTTATTTATTATTTATTACTTTAGAGTTTGGTTTATATTTGATTTGATTTTTTCCATTGACTTAATTGATTGATTTATTGATTGAAGTTGCTTTCACCTCAAGACTTTTGATTGATTCCTCAAGTTTCATAAGGAATTTTATTGTTATTGATTTGGCCAAGCTTTGAATTCCCAGTTCAAGTACCATAAAGTTATTACAATTTTCATTTTCAAAGAATGCCAGTACAGCATAGCCCTCCAGGCAAGAACACTAGATCTCAAAGAAATCCAGCTGTTCTCACTCCTACAGAAAGGGTTCCTCTTGACCGCACACCATCAGTTCATCAACTGAGTGCAAACTTGGACAGAGAAACACCCATGGAAGGAGCAGCACCCTCCAGAAGAGGGTAAATTAAATTGAGGAGATAAAAGTCATTCTCTGGTCTTTTGGGTGGTTATCCTGATATTTATGAAGGTGCAAGCACAAGACTAGGGGAAGCTGGAGATGAAGAGGGATAGGAGCCTGTGGAAGAGGAAGATTCTAGGGAAAATGAAGTGGAAGATGCTTTGGAAAATGCTCCAGGGGTGCCTCAGGGTTCTAATCTAGCCCTTTCTAGTCAACCTATTCACTCAATCTGATCCAAGTCTCCTCAAGATAATGGAGCAAATGGCTACTATCATGGGACAACTCTCTCAAGCAGCTTCCCCTAGGGACAATTCCAAAGCCCCTGAATTCAAGACTACATCAATTAAGGCACCTGATTCTCTTGATGTTACTCAAGCCCATAAATTGAGAGTATTTATCCAATCCTTTCAATTGATATTCCATAATGATCCAAAACATTTCTTCTCTGACCAGAACAAAGTTATTTACTCAACTTCTTTTCTCACTGGTAGAGGTGGAAAATGTATTGAAACCTACCTCTCAAATATTTCCAATGAAGATCCTTCCTATCTCCTCAATAATTGGCAGTTGTTTGAAGCACAATTATTCACTATTTTTGGTGACAATAATCAATTCAGGAAAGCTGAACAAGAGTTGGGAAATTTAAGGATGAAGGAAAGTGGTCATGTATCTTTGTATATTTCTGATTTTAGAAGCCAAATGTCATGAATTGTAGATTGGGGAGCAAGGGCATATATTCATGTTTAAAGAAGACTATTGGAATCAAAATTATTGGATTGGTTGGCTTCTCACCCTTGTGGTTTTGATCATCTTCAAAAACTCATGGACATCACCTTGGAATTGGATACCAGGTACCATGATAGGCAGAAGAAAAATAGTGGCAATAAAGAAAAGAAGCCTTCTGTCACTGGATCCGATGTCTCAAGATCTCCTCAAGACTCATATTCAAAGAGGCCCCACCACAAAAATAATTACAAGGGAAAGCAATTTCAAATTTCAAAGGACAAGCCCCATGCTGCTTTTGTCAATGAGGGTAATAAATTAATTGGTTCTGAAAATGAGAGGAGGGTTAAGGCTGGGCTGTGTACGTATTGTGGTGGGAATAACCCAATTGAAAAATGCTTCAAGAGACCTCAGAAAGAGCCTGGGTCATCAAGAGGTTATCCTAGCAAGCAGGGGAAAGCCTGAGTGGGAATCATGATGTGTTCAATGGTTTTCACTTATTTCCTTCAAGAGCACAATTGTGCACTCTGAATACTAGTGTAAAGAAATCTTCAAAATTCTTTATTTTTTCATCTTTATCTGATATTTTTTATAGTATTCTCATTTATTCTGGTGTTACAAAATCTCTGGGCCTTAGAGCTATTTTCATATACCCAACAGACCACATATAACAAAGTAAGATATAAATATAAATAAAAAAATTTATTTATATTATAAAAATAAAAATATAAATATAAATACAAATTTATATACAAAAATAAAAATTTAATTATAATTTAAAATAAAAGTTACATTAAAATTTAAAATTGTGAAAATGCATTTTTACTTGAAAAAATTAAGTAAAAATGAATTTTTAATAAAATTAATGAAATTAAAATATTTTCAGAAAAAAGTTACATAAAATATATCATAGCTTTTTATCTAATGAATAAACTTAAGAAAATTACTTCACCATTGGATTCCTCATAAAAAATGAGGTGTGGTCACCTCTGGGTAAAATGCGTGTGACTCAACTCTAAATAAGCTTAGAATTAAGTTTTTAGTATTTTCTGTACAAAAGTTGAAAATCCTCAAAACCTTCATTTAATTCACACCACATGTGGTGTAACCATCAATTTTTGTGTTAAAATTTAGGTGTTGTGTGTAGTTTAGAAGCTATGAGGAATTGAAGCATTTTCAAATGAAATGTCTACATGTGTGCGTGTATTACATAAGTGAACTGTGATCTACATATGAGGTATCAATTATTACAGTTGTGTACTGTAAAAACTCAATTGAATTGTATGTGTAAATTACAAGTGTATTACATGATGAGGAATTAAAAATAAAGAAATTGGAAAGATTAATTCTGGGCGGGAAATACGCGTGGAATGTCAAAATACATGCAAAGGTTCATCACTTTTGGCCTGGAATTGTGTAAGGTTTGTCTATGAAACTCTTGATAATAGTAGCAAAATCAAGAGTACTGTGACTGTCCTCAATAGAAATAGATAATATAATAAAATATTATAACCACAAATTTAAATATAATTATTCAAAATAATTATATATAAGAAAATAAATTTAATTATTATTATAATAATATAATAATAAAATAATAATAATAATAATAATAAATTATAATTATTCTATTGTTGTTATAGTCACTGACAGCTATAACAATAAGAAGTGTAAAGCTCTTAATGAGACAATTACACGTGGAAAATATGAATATTAACCACTTATAAATAATATAAATATTATTTATAAAAAGAATTAAAAACACACTGTGCAGAAATAATTCTTTTAGAATAAAAATTCTATATGAAAAAACTAATATTTAGATAAAAAAAATATAGAACTTTAAAGAAAACTTACTTATAAGATTTATTTAATACAACAAGTCTAATACAACAGTTATTATACTAAACAAAGGTTATAAGTTAAGAAAACACGTCAAAAATCAATAAATTTAAAGATAAAACAACTTTTTATAATATAAATTATGATTAAAGAGTTTTGAGAGGAATTTGTGGATTTTAAAAGATATTTAAAATGATAATGTTATATAATAAAATATATTATTGGTGATTACAACAATAATCTAAATTCTATGACTTCAATTCTTTAATTTTAATAAATAAAGAATAAAAATAACTTAAGGATTACTTTTAATAATAAGATTTTATATTTAATAAAACTTTACCTGTTTAAATTTCTAATATGATTGGATTAATAATGAATGATGGACAAAAACAGTGATGAAAAGACTCTTTTTATGTCTTCAGAGCAGCTCTCATGATTCATAATGAATATAGAGGGCGTGCTCAGGTAAAAACTGAAAAACCATGCTTAAAAATAAAGTTCTTAACTTAAGGCAACTTATTTTTACTTCCAATTTAAAGTTACCAGTGTTATTCTTAACTCCAAGTAACTTTAATCCTCATTTAGTTTAACTATTTTAAGTTTTAATATAAAATAAGGTTATTTATATTAAAGTTCATCACATGAAAAACTTAAAATTACAGTTTCAAGCAAAAATCTCTTAAACTCAATTTTTTATTGATTTTTAAAGAAATCACAATTTTCTTTGAGTTTAATTAAAAGAGTAAATTTCCAGGCTAATTACCCAGGAAATTTATTTATTAAAGATAATTAAAATTTAATTTATATATAGACAATATTAAATTCTAAGTTGTGTGAAATTTTCAAGCAAATCCATTAAGAATTGGATTTTTAATGAATTTTTGAAGTTATTGCTATTTTTTCCACGTAAAATAGCAATACACACCAAACCTTAAATTTTGATAAGGTTTTAATGCTTGAAGCTTTAAAGGTTTAAGCTTATTTAAGCTTTGACAGTTCTTAAAACCTTGATTTTAAGCCTGCATATTGGGATTTACCCTTTGGCAGCTTGAAATTCCTGTCCAAATTGGGATAAAACCAGTTTAAACCTTAAGGTTGGATCAAAGTCTAATCTTAAAGTTTAAATAAGGTTGAAAATCCTCCAATACAGGTGGACAACCTTAATTGAATCATTGCAGATCCAAAAAGTTGGTACCCCAGCTCTATTTGGTCTTTTTCCTTTGTCCCACCTTTTTGCGTGGATTTTGCCCTTTTATTTATTTAAAGCCATACCAAGGCTTTAAACCCTTTTAAATTGAGCTCATGCAGGATTTACATTCTGTATGGCAAATCCTTAGCCAATTCAGTAAATATACACCACACCTCAATTTTAACTAAAATTTTGGTAAGTTTGCATTAACCTTATGCAACTTTAAATTTAAGCTTATTTGAGCTTAAATTTAACAATTTTAAAAAATGTTAAAAAAGTTAAATTAGTACTGTGAGATTCTTAAATCTTCCAATAACACAAGAAATAAGTGTTTTTGGGTATAACACCCTATGGGTGTACCCTAGGTTATTTTTGATGTAGAATCCAAAAATGACATAATAATTATAACTTTGTTTATCCAAAAAAATTTATACTTATTTTTTGTTATTTTTTATTTTAAATTCAATTGAAAAGTCTGTTTAAGAAAAAATTAACTGTCTATAAAATCATTTGTGGCCTTATGGGTATGTTATACATACCTCACAGGCTCACAAATTGAGTCACAGGGTCAGTGACTCAATTGATGATGAGGCTTTGATACCAACCAGGGAAGTTTTAACTGTTGCCAAGAGGGAAAAACTACCCTTAAGTTAAAAAAATCTTATTAGAAACAGCTTTAACTGGTTTCTACAACTCTTACACACATTTTGACATTCTTTGAAGACTCTAGACCAGGTATTAATATAGTAATGCCTGATTTAAGGGTCTAAAATGGCTAAAATTGGCTAAAACCAGCCCTTGTTTTGTCTAAACCAGGGTTGTATGATGCCATAATTGGCTTTTCTGTTGTAAAAGTTCTTTTCACGACTGAAAAGAGTAAATTGTACTTTTTGAGTAAGAAAATTGATGTCTACAAAAGAATGTCTTCCTTGCCCCACTTTTCTCTCCATGTTAGAATCTTCTCCTTTTATAATTAGCTTAAACACTGTTAAACCAATCAAGAAATGATTCCAACCACCATTTTTAATCATTTTGAACCTTTCAACCACGTGAAAAGATTATTATAATCATTGTTTGTAACTCTTATAATCATTTTTACCCCTTGAACCACCCCATAAGTGAATTAAAGCATCTTTCATCACTGTTAACTTTGTCACTTTGTTTCCAAATTCATTCTAGTCACTTTTGGGAGTGTTTTCTCTTTGAATACCTTTTCAAATACTTTGTTATTTCATTAATTTATTGCAGTTTTTTGCTCAATTAATTCCAATTGACGTTTCTCTTGAAGAAATTTCTTTTGTAACCTTAAATATCTCTTGTAGAGTATTTTTGGATAAATTCTTATTGTTGGTAAAACAATGCATCTTTATAATATTATTTTTTTATAATTATAAAGTTAAAGAAATAAATTTGGCTTGTTTTCTCTTAAAAATAATATTTCTTACTATTTTTAACCCTATTTTACCTTATACAAATTTTGACAACAGGAAAAGTACTTGATTTTTAATCAAAGTTTCATATCCACACCTTACATTTGGGGGCCCAGCCATGATATTTTACCTGTGACATCATTTTTTACTCTTTTGTAAATCCTTTTTCTTATATTGAAAAAATTTCAAAATATATAAAAAATACTTATCATCCCAAAAAATCCATAAAAAATAGTTTTTTTTCATATTGTAAGGTAGGCTTTATTTTTCATTTCTCTTTTTGAAAAATTCTGTTTTTACTTAATAAATTGGCTTTTTCATTAATTTTAGTGTCTGACAATGTGGTAAGACAAGAAAATAATGAGACAGACTCAACAGTAACAAGCATTCTTCCTGTAAGTATTGTGAATTCTGACTATAATAGTACAGTTATTATAACTTAGAATAATCAACCAGAACCAATTCTTCCAAATTAATTAGCTTGGATATAAGCAATACCCTTCAGAAGGCTAAGAATTTGGCAAATAGTAAGTTTTTTGACGTAGAATTACTATTTTAAGCTTTTCAATCATAAAATATGCCTTCAACCAGATCTGGAGCCAGCTATAACCCCTCAAGCAGCTCCCAAAAAGGTCATAGATGTCATTATGGTAGAAGCCAATCAGTCACAGAAGGACAAGGGTCAGTTGATAACTTCCAAATTAATAAATAATGTCATTCTGAATCTTATAATACTATTTTACGTTCAAACAGAGCTGACACTGCCACAGGAAGCCTCAGTAGACATTTACAAAGCCAGCCAGAAGGCTTACAACAATTCATTGCAGAAAAAAGAGTACCAGATCCTTGCATATCTGTGGAAGAACTGTATGAATTCTCACCTGACTGTGAGAAAATTCCTGGGCCATCCCAAAACTTGAAGGTTACTCAATGGATGGCATTCATTGATGGGAAAGAAGAACATGATGCTTCTAACAGAAGGGTGAAGGAAAAAAAATCCTCCACCACCAAAGCAAGTGCCAAAAACAGCCCCAATAGCCAGCAGAAGCAATTCCAATGTGAAAAAGCCGCCACAAGCTCCAAACAAGGGAAAAGGCAAGGCACCAGCCACAAAACCCTACAGCCAGGGCTACAGGATCCCAAAGATTCAGCAGGATGCCATGTAAAATGTATTTCAGATGGCCAGAACAATCATGGAATTTGTCACAACCATGGCAATTCATCCCCTTGGACTTCAATATGGCATATTGATGCCACATCCAATATATGGCAATTTGGCCATATCCATAAATCATTGGCCACTTTGGCCATCTCACCTCATTTGGCCTTTTATGGCCATTTTGTCATCTGGGCCCAACTTGGGTCCTTCACTATCATCAGGCCTTTCCTGGCCTTTCTCTACCTTTGGGAAATTTTGGTATTCCCCAGTCAACAGGGGAAATACAGCCCAAGAAGCTGTATTTGGCTTTAAATACAGTTTCTGCGCATTTGCGCACTTTGGCAAATTTTGTGCATTTTTGCGCACTTTGCGCAAATACAGTTTTAAGGCTATATGAGCTGTATTTGGCCAAATACCTCAAAGGACACTCTGACACCTCTGAAGCCCTCCAAAACCAAATTTCACCAATATCCTCCTGGCATCATTTCTAAAGACTTATGGCCATTTTCAACCTCCAATAACCAAAACGCCATATATGGTGTTATACACCATTATGCATCTTTTTTCAGCAGCAATCCACTGGCGGCAATATCATCTGGTTATCTCAACCTTCAATCAGGCCATCCAGTCACGTCATCAAGAGGATTCATCAAGGCTCAAGGGCAAGTGTCAAAACATCAAATACCAATGACACCATCAAGCAGTCATTGGTTATTCTCACTCCAAGCATTCCTTCCAAGGGAATACTGTCAATTCATTCTCAAGGTGTATTCAAGAGGCAGTGCCAAAAGGAGTTGTCAAGTGTCAAAGCTCCACTCAATCCATCTTGGAAACCACCTTCATTTCAATACAGTCTGGATCCATCAAGAACTGTATTTCATTTTCAAGTGCGGGAAATTCATTCAACCCATTTCAATTTCAATATTAGCCAGCTGTATCAATTCCCAAAACAATCAATACAGCCTCAAGGATCAATACAGATCCGTTTTCAGCCTGAAGAACTCAAGCTCCCAACTTTTCACATATACTGGCTACCCTTTCCACCCTGGGGGGTTTTCCCCCAGTTAATTAATATACTTTGTTTTATTTTTATCTTTATTTTCTTTTCATTTTAGTTAGGCAAATACTGATATTATTAAGTCAGTCATTTAGCACTTTTCTCTTATTCTTTCCTCACCTGTCAATGGATATTTTGTGGTCATATCCTTACTAATTCCATTGTTCATTTTGGCAGGTTGAAACAGTGATTAAGGACTTAATTGGTTGGCTCTTTGGCCATTTGGCTTCCCTTTCCTCTTATTACATCTCATCTTGTACCTGCATATCTTTTAGAGGAATTCATTCTTATTATTTTTATTCTTTATTCTTTTGGAGTCTTCCAAGTGAGTTCCCTGATTGCTGAGTGCCAGGCCACTCTTGTATTTCCACTAGAGCCCCTGTGACATTATATTAATTAACTCATAATTTCTTTTCATTCTGTTCATTATTCCTTTAGAATTTCATTCACTCATTTCATTGAAATTATGATTCTTTTACGCTTATGAGCTTAATGATTCATTGTCACCTCTCAATTTTCTTCCATTCATTCTTCATTTTGAAAATTGAAAGCTGACCCATTTTTATTTTGTTATTCTTTTTAAAATCTTTTTCAAATCATCAAATTTTCATTTCATTCATAATTCAGGCATCATCTTGATTTTCTTTGATTTTCAAATTTTTCATCAAGATATTCGGACACATTCTTCACATCAAGATTCATAATTGATTCATTCTTCAAGAATTTTGGTTTTTAAAGAAGAATTCACTTGATTTTGATTTATTTATTGATTTGACATATTTGATATTGACCTCAAAAAAATTGATTGACCTGAAGATTTCATTGATTCTGCTGATTTTTCACATCAAGAATTTTGACATAAATTGATTTTTCTTCAAGATTTCATTTGATTGATTGATTTTTGCAAGATTTTGATTTTGATTGATTTGATTCATTGATTTATTGACTTGAAGACTTCATTTTGATTTGATTCATTGATTTACTTCAAGACATTGATTTGATTTTGACTCCAAGACTTAATTTGATTTTGATTTATTGACGTACTTGAAGATTTTCATTTGATTCATTGATTTTACTCAGGATTTGATTGTTGACCCTTTTCACTTCAAGCAAATTTTGATTTTAATTCATTTATTTCAATTTTATTCCTGACATCATGCCTGTTCAACATTCACCACTGGCAAGACAGACAAGATCTCAGGCCAGAGCAAAAGCTGTTCTCACTCCAACTCCAAGAGCTCCTCTAGATGGCACCCCAGCAGTTCCTTAACTGAGGGCCCAATTAGATAGAGGACCCCGCATGGAAGGAGAAGCACCATCCAGGAAGGAAGGAAGAGGGCCAAGAAGATCATGTTCATTCTCAGGAGTAGTTGGCAGATTTCCAGGACTTTCAAGGACCATTTCCAAAGGTCCAGGTGAAGATGGTGAAGAGGAGGAGGAGAATTCTGTGGAAGAGGAAGAGTCTGATGGTACTGAAGGTGCTCCTGCTGGGGTGGAAGCATCCCAAGGTACTGGAGGACCAACTCTACCCCAGTATAATCAGCCTGTCTCTCATCAGTCTGAACCATCTTTATTGGCCATAATGCAGCAAATGACTCAAATTATGGCCAATCTTCAAGCAGATTCATCTTCTGAAGCATCAAGACCACCAGCCTTCAAGACTCCATCTATGAAGGCACCAGAATGCGCTGATGGGACTCAGCCCTTCAAAGTTAGAAGTTTCATTCAGTGTTGTCAATTGATATTTCATAATGATGCAGAAAATTTCTCTCAAGACAGAAAGAAAGTTCTCTATGCCACATCATTTCTTATTTGCAGGGCTGCAAAATGGATTGAGCCTTATCTTTCCAATCTCACCAATCAAGATTCAAATTACCTTCTCAACTCTTGGAAAATGTTTGAATCCCAACTTGTCACTTTGTTCGGGGATCTGAATGAAGTCAGAAAAGCAGAAGCTGAGTTGGATTCTTCAAGAATGAAAGAAGGTGGGCATGTATCCGTATACATTGCTGATTTCAGAAGTTTAGTCTCAAGAATCGGGGATTGGGGTGAAAGAGCTCTCATACATCATTTCAGGAAGGGATTGCCATCCAGGATTTTGGATCAATTGGCCTCCCATCCTTCAAGAATTGACTCTCTTCAAGACTTAATGGATATTACCCTGGAGCTTGATACCAGGTACCATGAGTGGCAAAATGAAAAGAGTCCTCATCAAGAGAAGAATCCAGAAGCCTCAAAGTCAAGTTCTTCTCATCCTCAAAATTCTTCAAGCTCAAGTCATAAGAAGAAGAAGAATTTTCAGAAGAGGGACAAGCCCCATTCTTCTTTCTTGAATAAAGATTTCAAGCTCATGAACTCTGAAAAAGAAAGAAGAATCAAGGAGGGTCTGTGTACCTATTGTGGTGGGAAGCATAGTCTTGAGTCCTGTTTCAAAAGGCCTCAAAACAAGCTTACCCAACCGTCAGGCAAATTTCCCAGCCAGGGAAAAGCCTGAGTGAAGATCATGTTGTGTTCAATGGTCTTCACAGTTTTCCATCCAGAGCACAATTGTGCATTCTGAATACTTGTGTCAAGAATTCTCTTAAATTCTTTGTTTTTTCTTCTCTTTCTGATGTTTTTTACAGTATTCTCATTGATTCTGGTGCTACCAACTGATTTATTGCAAAGCGGTTTGTTCACAAGTATTCATTGACTACGTCGGAACTTCCAGAGAAGATTTACCTCATCATTTTAGACTCCTCTGAGTCTCCTTCTTTATTTGTGACTCACCATACTAAATATATGGTTGAGCTCCCTTCCTTCCAAAGATTTGAATGGGACTTTTTAGTCATTGATACTCCCAAGGGAGAAGACCTCATATTGGGCTTTGACTTTCTTAATCATTTTAATCCGTTTATTGATTGGAGGAAAGGATTGATCACCTTTAATTCTGATCATAAGTACTATAATGATCCTTCAATTTCTTTTACTAATGACGTTTCTTCTGCCAAATTATGTGCAGCTCTGGTTGGTGATTCTAGAACACCATCATTTCTGTCTTCTGTCCATATTCCTTCCCGTAATTCCCATCAGTCATTACTATCATCTAGAGATGAAGTATTCAAAGAGATTCAAGATGTTGGAGAAGATAATTCTGTGTCTTCACTTCACCTCTTTTTTGGGAATATGGACCTTCCTCCTTCATCTTATCATGCCTCCCTGGAGGAGTTGTGGGATGAAGAGGAAGAGCCAGAAGAAATATAAACGGTGATGAAGGTTGTTCCTTCTGTTTATCACCAATACTTGGATGTATTCTCCAAGGTGAAAGCAGAAAAACTTCCTCCTCACCGTGCCTGTGATCATCATATTGAGCTGGACGGGTCTCTACCTCCATTTGGGGTGATCTACTCTTTATCAAACCAAGAGTCAGATACACTCAGAGCCTACATTTCAGAGAATGTAGAGAAAGGTTTCATCCCGCCAAGCTCCTCTTCTACAGGAGCACCTGGTCTTTTTGTCAAAAAGAAAAATGGTAGCCTCCGTTTGTGTGTTGATTACCACAAACTCAATGCTGTTACTAGGAAGAACAAGTATCCTGTTCCTCCTATGAATCAGCTTCTCACTGTTTTCAATGGCTCTTCCATCTTCTCAAAGATTGATTTGCGTGGTGCATATAACCTGCTCAGAATCAAGGAAGGTGATGAACATTTGACTTGTTTTAGAACCAAATATGGTAGTTATGAGTACTTGGTTATGCCATTTGGCCCTACCAATGCTCCTGCTTCTTTTTAAAACCTTGTCAATGATATTTTTTATGATCTTCTTGATGTTTATGTTGTGGTGTATTTGGATTACATTATGGTCTCTTCCAAATCTGAAGAAGAACATGTCACTCATGTGTCCACTCTTCTTTTTAGACTCAGAGCCAATAACCTCTTTTCTAAGGCCTCCAAGTGCCTGTTTCATGTTACTAGTGTAGAGTATTTGGGTTATGTTGTTTCTTCTGAAGGCCTCAAGATGGAACAAGCAAAAGTCCAGCAAATTCTCAATTGGCCACCTCCAAGAAAGCTCAAGGCTCTTCAATCATTCCTTGGCTTTGCCAATTTTTTACCGCCGTTTCATCAAGAATTATTCAAAGAAAATTAGTTCACTCACAAGTTTTGTCAAGAAAGATTCCTGTTTTCCCCTCAATGAGGAAGCTCTTAGACAGTTTCATCAACTCAAAGAGGCATTCACCACTGCTCCAATCCTTCTCTACCCACCATTGTAGAGACTGATGCTTCAGATTATGCTTTGGGTTCTGTACTGAGTCAGGTCTCTGACTCAGGAAAACATCCCATTGCATTTGATAGCCGCAAGCTTCTCCCAGCTGAGCTCAATTATGAGATTCATGACAAGGAACTTCTTGGAATAGTCTGGGCTCTCAAGCGCTGGAGAGCTTTCCTTCTTTCAATTTCTTCCCCTTTTGAAGTTCTCACCAATCATTCATCACTTCAATACTTCATGTCATCAAAGATTCTCACTCGCCGTCAAGCCTGCTGGGCTGAATTTTTATCTGAATTTCATTTCTCAATCACTTACTGCCCTGGCCGCTTGGCCACCCTTCCAGATGCTTTGTCACGTCGGGACGACGTTTACCCAGCGAGGGGGGAGGATTTCATCAGCAAGAACCCAATGAATTATCAGAAGATAATTAAGCAAGATGAAATTCAAGCCTCAAAGTTTTTTGCAGTCAAGGTGGATTCTTTTTCAAATCTGATTGATTCAATTCAGAAGAAATTATGGCAAGATTCTCAATATAGAACTATCCTTGAAGATTTGGGTAAGGGTAAATCTGTCCAAGATTATTCTCTTGATTCCTCTTCCAAACTTCTCCTTTTCAAAGATCGGGTGGTGGTCCCAAATGACCCCACAATTCAACTCAATATGCTTCAAAAGCGGCATGACTCTCCTCTAGCTGGAAACCCTGGCCAAGAGAAGACTCTCAAGCTTGTCAAGCGGGATTTCCACTGGTCCGGCATGACTCAATTTATCAAGGATTATGTATCATCCTGTAAACAGTGTTCAAGAAACAAAAATATTCATCACAAGAAGTTTGGACTCCTCAAGCCTCTTCCAATTCCAAGTGGTCCTTGGATTTGTCTTTCAATGGATTTCATCACTCAATTGCCACTGTCCAATTCCTTTGATTCAATTTTAGTCATAGTGGACAGATTCTCAAAAATGGCAGTTTTTATTCCAACAATGTCTTCAATAACTTCACTAGATTTGGCCAATTTATTCATCAAGAATATTTTCTCAAAGCATGGCCTTCCTTCAAGCATTGTTAGTGATAGAGGTTCTCTTTTTGTTTCTTCTTTTTGAACCGATCTTTGTCAGCAGCTCAAGATTTCAAGAGATCTGTCAACTGCTTACCATCCAAAAACTGATGGACAGACAGAGAGGGTAAATCAGATACTAGAACAGTACCTTTGGATGTATGTCAGCTATCATCAAGATGATTGGAACACCTGGCTCCCTCTGGCTGAATTTGCCTACAATAACTCTGACCACTCTTCAACAAAACAATCACCGTTTTTGACTGTTTATGGAAGATATCCACAATTTGACTCAGTTCACATCACTCAAGATACTCCTGCTGGAAAGTTATCAACAAAAATCCAATCAGTACAGAAAGATGTCAAGACAGAACTTGAAGTTGCCATAAACAGGTTTAAGAGGTATGCAGATAAAAGTAGAGCAAGTCCACCTGTTTTCAATCCTGGTGACATGGTATGGCTTTCCTCCAACAACATCAAATCAACTAGACCCACCAAAAAACTGTCTGAAAGATGGTTGGGTCCCTTTCCAATCTTGAAGAAAGTCAGCACTCATGCCTAACACCTCAAGCTCCCATCTCAATGGAAGTCCATCCACCCAGTCTTCCATATTTCACTCTTAGAACCAGTCAAGACATCAACAATGCCAAATGGGAATCAAGAGCCTCCTCCTCCAATTATCCTTGAAGAAGAAGAGGAATGGGAAGTCTCTCAAATACTGGACTCAAAGCTCAAGAGAGGAAAATTATGGTATCTGGTGGAATGGAAAGGTTTCAGTCAAGATCCAGAAAGATCCACTTGGGAGCCAACTGAAAACCTCAAGAATTTTCCTGAACTTGTCAAATATTTTCATTCATTATATCCTGAGGAGCCTGTGCCCAATTCTTCAAAAGCTTGATTCATTATGGTGCTTGGTGGGGAGAGGAATTACCAAAAGTAAGTCCCACTCCTGGTATGCACCTTTAGGGGTATTCTACTCTTCTTTTTGTTGTAAGAATCACCTTGGCCACTCTGTGAGCACTTTGCAATTTTGGACACAGATCTTTGGCATGGCTTTCAACTTCATTTCCAATCTTATGGCCAATTTCACTTGGGACAATGGGCCATTCACTTTTCAATTCATTTCCAAGACTTCAAATTCAAATTCATTCCTTCAACAATGTTTTTTTCTTTTTATGGCACTGGCGGGAGTGGTAATTACCAAAAGTAAGTTCCTCTCCTGGTGTGCACTTCCCTGAGGGGTCTACAATCTTTCAAAACATCACCTTGGCCACTCTGTGAGCACCTGGCATTGAATTTCTCTTTCCAGGTCCTTGGCCATTTTCAAAATCAATTGTCAACATTAGTGATCAAGATTGGAACCTCCTCAAAAATTCATCTCTCTTTTCTTTTCTTTTCCTATTTTCATTTTCATTCTTTATTTTTATTTTATTTTCATTTTAAATTTTCTTTTATCACGTCAATTATCACGTCAAAAATTTTCATTCATTTTAAAATCCAATTCAAACCATGAAGCCAAAGTCAAAAGAAGATCAAGCAAGTCCTGCGTCAAATGTCAAATTTTTGATATCAGTTTTCAAATTTTTTAGCTTAATCAGTCCTCTTGAATCACTCTCTCAAAATCTTTCCAATAGCCTCAACAGGCTTCACCTTGTATTGGTGCTCAGGAGCTCACCATTTCAAGGTGGGGGGTACTGTCACAACCATGGCAATTCATCCCCTTGGACTTCAATATGGCATATCCATGTAACGTCCAATATATGGCAATTTAACCATATCCATAAATCATTGGCCAAATTGGCCATCTCACCTCATTTGGCCTTTTATGGCCATTTCATCATCTGGGGCCAACTTGGGTCCTTCACTGTCATCAGGCCTTTCCTGGCCTTTCTCTACTTTGGGGAAATTTTGGTATTCCCCAGTCAACAGGGTAAATACAGCCCAAGAAGCTGTATTTGGCTTTAAATACAGTTTCTGCGCATTTTTGGGCATTTGCGCACTTTTTGTGCATTTTGCGCACTTTTGCACACTTTGCGCAAATACAATTTTAAGACTGTATGAGCTGTATTTGGCCAAAAACCCAAAAATGACCAAATACCTCAAAAGACACTCTGACACCTCTGAAGCCTTCCCAAACCAAACTTCACCCATATCCTCCTGGCGTCATCTCTAAAGACTTCTGGCCATTTTCAACCTCCAATAACCAAAATGCCATATATGGTGTTATACACCATTATGCATCTTTTTTCAGCAGCAATCCACTGGCGGAAATATCATCTGGTTATTTCAACTTTCCATCAGGCCATCCAGTCACGTCATCAAGAGGATTCATCAAGGCTCAAGGGAAAGTGTCAAAAACTCAAATACCAATGACACCATCAAGCAGTCATTGGTTATTCTCACTCCAAGAATTCCTTCCAAGGGAATGCTGTAAATTCATTCTCAAGGTGTATTCAAGAGGCAGTTCCAAAAGAAGTTGTCAAGTGTCAAAGCTCCACTCAATCCATCTTGGCAACCACCTTCATTTCAATACAGTCTGGATCCATCAAGAACTGTATCTCATTTTCAAGTGTGAGAAATTCATTCAACCCATTTCAATTTCAATATTAGCCAGCTGTATCAATTCCCAAAACAATCAATACAGCCTCAAGGAGAAATACAGATCAGTTTCCAGCCTGAAGAACTCAAGCTCCCAACTTTTAACATATACTGGCTACCCTTTCCACCCTGGGGGGTTTTTCCCCAGTTAATTAATATACTTTGATTTATTTTTATCTTTATTTTCTTTTCATTTTAGTTAAGCAAATACTGATATTATTAATTCAGTCATTTAGCACTTTTTCTCTTTCTCTTTCTTTGCCTGTCAATGGATATTTGGTGGTCATATCCTTACTAATTCCATTATTCATTTTTGGCAGGTTGAAACAGTGATTAAGGACTTACTTGGTTGGCTCTTTGGCCATTTGGCTTCCCTTTCCTCTGTTGCATCTCATCTTGTACCTGCATATCTTTTAGAGGAATTCATTCTTATTATTTTTATTCTTTATTCTTTGGAGTCTTCCAAGTGAGTTCCCTGATTACTGAGTGCCAGGCCACTCTTGTATTTCCACTAGAGCCCCTGTGACAAAGACCCTCAAGGTCATTAAGAGGGATTTTTATTGGGCTAGCATGAATCAATTCATCAAGGACTATGTGTCCTCATGTCAGCAATGTTCAAAAAACAAGAACATTCATCACAAGAAGTTTGGACTACTAAATCCTCTTCAAATTCCATCTGGTCCTTGGAATTCCTTATCAATGGACTTTATCACTCAATTGCCCTTGTCAAAAAACTTTGACTCAATTCTAGTAGTTGTGGACAGGTTTTCAAAAATGGCAATCTTCATTCCAGCTTATGGAACAATCACTGCTCTGGACTTAGCTCAAATCTTCATTAGTCATATATTTTCCAAGCATGGCTTTCCAGTCAGTATTGTCAGTGATAGAGGATCATTATTTGTTTCATCATTCTGGACTCAATTATGTTATCAGCTCAAGATATTGAGAGATCTTTCAACTGCTTTTCATCTTGAAACAGATGGACAGACAGAGAGGGTAAATCAGATTCTAGAACAGTATCTTTGGATGTATGTCAGTTACCATCAAGATGACTGGCACACCTGGCTCCCTCTGGCTGAATTTGCCTATAATAATGCAGAACATTCATCAACAAAGCAATCACCTTTTTTTACCATTTATGGAAGAAATCCCAGCTTTGACTCAATCCATATTTCTCAAGATTCACATGCTGGAAAGTTATCAAAAAAACTCCAATCAGTACAGCAAGTTGTCAAACAAGAATTAGAGTCAGCAAGAAGGAGATTCAAGAAGTATGCAGATAGAAATAGAGCACTTCCACCTGATTTCCAACCTGGGGACAAAGTATGGCTAGCTTCCAAGAACATCAAGACAACAAGACCCACCAAGAAATTATCAGAAAGATGGTTGGGACCCTTTGAAGTTCTGAAGAAGATTGGCAGCCATGCATATCACCTCAAGTTGCCTCAGCAATGGAAGTCAGTTCACCCTGTATTCCATGTGTCCTTATTAGAACCAGAGAAGCATTCAACTATCCCAAATCAACATCAATTGCCACTACCACCAGTCTTAGTGGAGGAGCAAGAAGAATGGGAAGTGGCTCAGGTTCTGGACTCAAAACTCAAGAGAGGTAATTCATGGTATCTGTTAGAGTGGAAAGGATTCAGTGCAGACCCAGAAAGAACCACTTGGGAACCAGCTTCCAACCTTACCAACTCACCACCCTTGTCAAGGACTTTCATTCATTGTATCCAGACAAGCCTGGCTCAAATACCTCAAGAGTTTGATTTTATGGTGCTTGATGGGGAGAAGAAGTTATGAAAGTAAGTTCCTCCCCTGGCATGCACCTTTAAGGGGGTACTCTACCCATATGTTGCTGTAAGCATCACCTTGGACACTTTGTGAGCACTTGTAAGTTCTTTGGACAGGTTCAGGATGAGACAATTACACATGGAAAATATAAATATTTAACCACTTATAACCAATATATAAATATTATTTTTGAAAAAATTATAACACACAGTGTGCAGAAATAATTCTTATAGAAAAATCCTCTATAAAAAAACTAATAATAGATAAAAAAAGATATAGAATTTTAGAGAAAACTTACTTATGATATTTATTTAATACAACAAGTCAAACATCAACAGTGATTATATCAAATAACAATTATAAGTTGAAAAAACACCAAAAATCAACATTTCAAATGATAAAACAACATTTTTATGATAAAAAATATGTTTAAAGAGTTTTTGAGAGGAATTTGTTGACTTTTAAAGATGTTTTAACAACAATAATTTTATAAAATAAAATATATTATAGCTGATTACACCAAAAATTTAATTTATATTATTTCAATTCTTTAATTTAAGATTTATACAGAATAAAATACTTAAGAAATACTTTAATAATAAGATTTTATATATAATCAAACTTTAACTGTTTAAATGTCTAATATGACTGAAATTATAATCGATTATGGACAAAAGCAGTGATGGAAAGATTTTTTTTATGTCTACAGAGCAGCTCTCATGATTCATAATGGATATAGAGGGCGTGCTCAGGTAAATACTGAAAAACCATGGTTAAAAATAAGGTTCTTAACTTAAGGTAACTTATTTTAATTCCAATTTAAAGCTACCAGTGTTATTCTTAACTCCAAGTAACTTTAATCCTCATTTAAGCTAATTATTTTAAGTTTTAATATGAGATAAGTTTATTCATATTAAATTTCATCACATGAACAACTTAAAAATAGAGTTTCAAGCAGAAATCTCTTAAACTCAATTTTTAATAAAATTTTAAAGAAATCTTAATTTTCTTCAAGTATACTTAACAGATTGAAATTTCAGGCTAATTACCCAGGAAATCTGTTTATAAAGGATACTCAAAATTCAATTTATATATATATATATCATGAAATTGTAAGCTGTGTGAAGGTCTCAAGCAAACCCATTAAGAATTGGATTTTTAATGAATTTTTGAAGTTACTACTATTTTTCCACGTAAAATAGCAATACACACTAAACCTTAAATTTTTATAAGGTTTTAATGCTTGTAACCTTAACGTTTGAAGCTTATTTAAGCTCTGACAGGTCTCAAAACTTTAATTTCAAGCCTGCATATTGGGATTTACCCTTTGGCAGCTTGAAATTCCTGTCCAAATTGGGATAAAACCAGTTGAAACTTTAGGGTTAGACCAAAGTCTAATCTTAAATTTTAAATAAGGTTGACAATCCTCCAATACAGGTGGACAACCTTAATTGAATCCTTGCAGACCCAAAAAGCTCAGCACCCCAGCTCTGTTTGGTCTTTTTCCTTTGTTCCACCTTTTTGAGTGGATTTTGCCCTTTTGTTTATTTAAAGCCATACTATGGCCTTAAAAGCTTTTAAATTGGGCTCACACAGGATTTATATTCTGTATGACAAATCCTTAGCCAATTCAGTAAATATACACAACACCTCAATTTTAACTAAAAAATTGGTAAGTTTGCATAAACCTCATGAAACTTTAAATTTAAGTTTATTTAAGCTTAAATTTAACAGTTTCATTTTTTTTTAAAGAATTTACATTAGTACTGTGAGATTCTTAAATCTTCCGATAACATAAGAAATAAGCTTTTTTGGGTATAACACCCTATGGGTGTACTCTAGGTCATTTTTGGTGTAGAATCCAAAAATGACATAATATTTATAGCTTTGTTTATCCAAAAAAGGTTATACTTATTTTGTGTTATTTTCTATTTCAAATTCAATTGAAAATTCTGTTGAAGACTAAATCAGCTGCATATAGAGTCATGTGTGGCTTATGGGTATGTTATGCATACCTCACAGGCTCACAACCAGCTATTGTATAGAATGATGCTTCTAATTATACCTTGGGTGCTGTAATGAGTCAGGTGAATGACTCAGTAAACCATCTCATTGAATTTTATAGCTGCAAGCTCCTCCCAGCTGAGCTTAACTATGAAATCCATGACAAGGATTTCTTTGGCATAGTTTGGTCTCACAAGTGCTGGAGAGCTTTTCTTCTTTCTCTTTCCAGCTTTTTTGAGGTCTTGACAGGCCATTCTTCTCTTCAGTATTTCATGTCTTCCAAAGTCCTGACTTGTCGTCAGGCCTGTTGGGCAGAATCTCTCTCTGAGTTTTATTTCACAATCACTAACCACCCAGGCAGACTGGCCACTTTACCAGATGCCTTGTCACATTGGGACGGTGTGTACCCAGAGAGGGGGATGGACTTCATCAGAAAGAATCGTAAAAATTTCCATCAAGTAATAAAGCAAGATGGAATTCAAGAGTCAATATTTTTCTTAATCAAAGTGGAAATGTTTTCAGATGTAGTTGAAAAAATTCAAAAAGAAGTATGGAAAGACAAAGAATATAAGGAAATTCTCAAGCAATTAGCAAGAGGTGAATCAATCTCAGATTATTCTCTTGTACCTAAAGCCAAATTGTAATCATTCCAAGAAATACTGCAATTCAATTGGACATTATTTAAAAGCCTAATGACTCACCATTGGCTGGCCACCCTGGCCAGGAGAAGACCCCCAAGCTCATTAAGAGGGATTTTTACTGGGCTGGCATGGATTCATTCGTTAAGGACTATTTTTCCTCATGTCAGAAATGTTCAAGAAGCAAGAACATCGACCATAAAAAGTTTTGATTACTCAAACCTCTTCAAATTCCATCTGGTCCTTGGAAACCCTTATCAATAGACTTCATAACTCATTTGCTACTGTCCAACAACTTTGATTCAATTTTAGTAGTGGTGGACAAATTCTCAAAAATGGAAATCTTTTTCCCACTTATGGAACAATCACTTCCCTGGACCTATGTCAAATTTTCATTAGCCATGTCTTTTTCCAAACATGGCCTTCCAGTAAGTACTGTTAGGGAGAGAGGATCTTTATTTGTTTTATCATTCTGCACCAATTTATGTCAGAAGCACAAGATATCAAGAGATCTTTCAACTGCTTTTCAGCCTGGATCAGATGGACAGACAGAGAGGGTAAATCATATTCTAGAACAGTATCTTTGGATGTATGTCAGTTAACATCAAGATGACTGGAAGATCCGTCTCCCTCTGGCTTAATTTTCCTACCATAATGCAGAACATTCATCAACAAAACAATCACCTTTTTTCACCATTTATGGCAGAAATTCCAGCTTTGAATCAATCCATATTTCTCAAGACTCACCTGCTTAAAAGAAATGAACAAAACTCCAATCAGAAGAGAAAGTTGTCAAAGAATAATTATAGTCAGCAACAAGGAAATTTAAGAAGTATGCAGATAGAAATAGTTGAATTCCACCTGGTTTGCAACCCTTGGGACAACGTATGGCTAGCCTCAAGGAATATCAAGACCACAATACCCACCAAGAAGCTTTAAGAACGATGATTGGGACCTTTTGAAGTCAATGACTGGGACCTTTTGAATTCTTGAAAAAAATTGCTAGCCATGCATATCACCTGCAGTTTCCTCAACAATGGAGGTCATTTCACCCTGTATTCCATGTGTTCTTATTAGAACAAGTCAAGCAGTCAACATCCCAAATCAAAATTAATTGCCACCACCATCAGCTTTAGTGGAGTAGCAATAATAATGGGAAGTGGATCAGGTTCTGGATTCAAAATTCAAAAGAGGTAAAGTATTGTATCTTGTGGAGTGGAAAGTATTCAGTGAAAACCCAGAAAGAACAACTTGGGAACCATATTCCAACCTTAAAAGCTCACCAGACCCTGTCAAGGATTTCCATTCATTGTATCCAGACAAGCCTTGCCCAAATACCTCAAGAGTTTGATTTTATGGTTCTTGGTGGGGACTGGATTTTATGAAAGTAAGTTCCTCTGCTAGCATGCACCTTTAAGGGGGTATTCTACCCAAATGTTGTTGTAAGCATCACCTTAGCCACTTTGTGAGCACTTGTCAAGATATGGGCAAATTTCTTCTTCTTTTTTTTTTCTTCCCCAAATTATGCCATGTCAGGATGATACTATGATAAAGGTATAACTAGGCTAATTAAAACTTTAACTGTGTATGTGACACGACAGAAAATGATTTAAAAAAATATTTATAAGGGTTTATAATAAGATAAAAGGGTTCTACTATTGGGAAATAGTGGTGGTGAGCGCTATTGAGAACCCTGGGTGCAGGCTTTATCTATTGGATTACAATAATAAAGTCTACAATAATTAAAGATTATAATTATACCTGATTATTTAACCAAGAGTAAAACTGTTTTTGACAGTTTACTACGTAGGTTATTCAAGAGCAGGATGAGGAGAGGATTTTGGCTGTGAAAAGCCCTCCTTTTATCATGAAATTGGGGTGGAAAGGCTGCTAGACCTTTCCACGTAGAGGAAGTGAAGATTTTTCACTCTCTATGACAGGCTTGTGGTTTGTAAACAGCCTGTATACCCTGTATTGGGCTCAGATGTGTTTTTGAAACCACATCTGGGCAGTTTTCACCAATACAGGGTGAAAATTTTCATCTGGGGACCTCACAGCCTGATTCTGACGTGTATGACGCGTAGAATGCTGTACAGAAACTGTATGGGACCCCAGTATTGACTGACATATGACGTATTGAAGTAAAAACATGCTTCTTCGTCTATTTGACGCCTCATATTCATGGTTATGGGATATTATCCCATGGTAAGGCTGTATCTGACAGCAGGTGGGATTTTGACCTTAAAATGGTCATAAATCTGTCGGATTTTGAGATATCAAGCTCAAAGTTGGTTCATTGAATAGCTCTGTATGAGATCTACACAATGGTACCCAACTTGACATGGTTATCATTAAATATGACAAAGTTATCCCATGTACAAGTATTTTTGTACATTGGCGTGGTCTGGTCAAAAGCTGTATTAAGCTTGTTTGGCCAATAACTTCTGTTGTAGTTTAGTTATGAGGAAATGGATGGCACCATCAGATAGCCCTGATTGTGCTCTTTCCAAAAAGACCCCACTTCAGGTATCTCACACTAAAACTGTAAAAGTTAGATGAGAGGTGAATGTTTTGTTCACCCTCATTTGGTCTGAATTTGACCATAACTCAAGTAATACTGGTGCTAGCTCAGTTTGGCTGGTACCATTGGATAGCCCTGGCTTAGAGCTTCATTTTGAGTACCCATTTGATGGGGTTAAGCATCTCCTTCTAGATTTTAGATGAGAGGTGAAAATTAAGGTTTATGCTCAGCACTAACTTTGAGCAGGAATAACTTTGTTATTTCTTGTCCTATGGTGATGGGACTTATATTTTCAGGAAGAGGTGAGTTTCCTCTTTCTTTTGATACCTTTTGAGATGATTTGGCTCAGTTCCATGTTTTGGTGGTATTTTGGCTATACCATTGGTTTATGGTATTTTGGCTGTCATGCTTGTGCTCTGGTTTTGAGTCACAGGCTGACATGCCATTTATCATTATTTGAGACATTTATTACTTCAAAGTCAATTACGTCAAAGTTTACCTTTTTTAGAATTCTTGGTGGGGAGTAGAAATTATGAAAGTCAGTTCCATCTCCTGGTATGCATCTATGATGGCTCTACTTATTTCAAAAAATCTCATTGGTCACTCTGTGATCATAAAATGCTTGGTTTTTATCTCTGAGAAAATTCATGGCCAAAATCAAGCAACTCACCACAAGAAGGACAAACCTCAGAAATTTATTTATTTCTTTAATTTACTTTTTTTTTCTGTTGAGTTACTTTCTTTCTTTACTTGTATAATTTTGTTTCTTTTATTTCTTTATAAAGAAGCAGCATCCCCTCCCATATCATGTACTGGAAGTTTCCTATTATAATTATCTTTAGGCCATAAATGATATAATTCTTTATTATTATAATTATCTTTGTGCCATAATTATAATAATTCTTCATTATTATAATTATTTTTATCTTATTCATTTTATTTACAAGGAAATTCAGAGTACAATGAGTAAAATATTAGTGATTTTCACTTATTGTTTCATAGTCAAACCTGACATTTGGGGGCATGGCTGTGATATTTACTTAAAAATACCTCTAAGAAGATTCTAATTCGGTTTATCCAATAATAAATTATATTTATAACCATCAACTTATATGATAAAATTATATTTATTGATTTTAAAAGCTATTGAGGCGTTTGGAAAGCAATTTTACTGTTGTACATGTGGTTTCTCACATCCTTAGACTTGCAAGAACTTTCTTTGAGTGACTCTAGTGATTAAAAGAGATATTTTATAGCTAAAAAAACAGTTTTATATTATAAATTAATTTTATAAAAGATTCATATTCATTTTTATTTTATTCTTTAAGAATAAAAATATAAAAACATTAAAAAAATAAAAAATAAAAACAAAAACCAAATAAAAAAGTTATTTTTATTCATTTTTTTTTCATTTCTTTCTTCATTTCACTTATTCTGAGATATAAAAGCAATTTTTATGTGGAAAATTGCCATATCTTACCAAAAATAACACTTTATATAAAAGACTTATATTTATTTATCTTTTTTAGTGTTTGAAGACAATCCAACAGAGGACAATCAGACCGCTGTTGAAAGATTGGTGGAAGAAAATTGCCCAAGTTCTCCAACACCAATTTTCATTGAGAAAAAGAAAGCTAAGAAATTAGAATTTCCAGGAGCCACTATTCAGGACTCTGAAGGTGAGAACCTCCTTCATAAATTTCCATAAAAAGCAATTCTTGTCATGAAATCTTTTTAATTTTTCTTTTCTTAAATTATGACTAATGGAAGAGGTTCCCAATACTCCATTGAATTAGATGGAGCTGGACTCAGAGGTAGAATTGATCCCTCAAAAGGGAAAAGAAAGGGAAAAATCCCCAGTGCAACAGAATCCACACAAGGAAGTGCCTTATCCCAAATGCAAGTCGCAAAAATGCCCATAATATGTGAACCAGAGTTAGAACTAAGCATGAGTGACTCAAATAGGTACAAGTCACATTCGGAGGGCTCAGATAGACATTTACATGAGCCAGTACAAGCATTACTACACAGTGTACAAGAACAAGGACTGGAAAATGTTGCCACAAATACACCAAGGAGGGATGAACACATCCTCAAAAAGTTCCACAAAGAGGAGGAAATAGTGAGATACTCCAATGGATGGAATCCACTATCATCCAAACCTCAAATCAAAAAGATAAAGGAATAACATGCCAAAAAGAGGGAATAAACCAAGGAAGAAGCCCCAGAAGCTTCTACCAGCAAGCCCCAAGCCAACCCACTTCCCCAAGAAGGGAAGAAGAACAAGAAAAAGAACTGGAGAAAATCATATTCCCCAAGTTACAGGATTCCAAAAATCCAACAATATGGCATGGACAATGCCTTCAACATTGTAAGGTGTGGATATGAAACTTTGATTAAAAATCAAGTACTTTTCCTGTCCTCAAAATTTGTATAAGGTAAAAATCAATTAAAAATAGTAAAGAATATTATTTTTAAGAAAAAACACGCCAAATTTATTGTTTAGAACTTTATTAGATGAAACAATAATATTATGAAGATTTATTGTTTTATCAACAATAAAAATTAATCCAAAAAATACTCTACAAGAGATATTTTAAGGCTACAAAAGAAATTTCTTCAAGAGCAATTTCAATTGGAATTAATTGAGCAAAGAACTGCAAGCAATTAAATAAAGAACAAAGTATTTAAAAAGAATATTAAAGAGAAAACATGCCCAAAAGTGACCAGAGTGAATTTGGAAACAAAGTGACAAAGCTTACAGTGATGAAAGATGCTTTAATTCACTTTTGGGGTGGTTCAGGGGTAAAAATGATTATAAGAGTTACAAACAATGATTATAATGATTCTTTCACGTGGTTAAAAGGTTTAAAATGATATAAGAAAGGTGGTTGGAATCTTTTATTGATTGGTTTAACAATGTTTAAACTAATTATAAAAGGAAAAGATTCTAACATGAAGAGAAAAGTGGGGCAAAGAAGACATTCTTTTATAGCCATCATTTCTCTTACTCCAAAAGGAAAATTTACTCTTGTCAGTCGTGAAAAACAGTCTGACAACAGAAAAGCCAATTATGGCATCATTGAACCCTGGTTTAGACCAAAAAGGGCTGGTTTAAGCCATGTTTAGCCATTTTTAGCCATTTTAGACCCTTAAATCAGCCATTACTATAGCAATACCAGGCCTAGAGCCTTCAAAACACGTCAGAATGTGTGTAAGAGGCGTAGAAACCAGTTAAAACTGTTTTTACTATGATTGTTTTATCTTAAGGGTACTTTTACCCTCTTGGCAACAGCTAAAACTACCCCAGTTGGTATCAAAACCTCATCATCAATTAAGTCCACAGACCCTGTAACTCAATTCCAGGCCAAAAGTGATGAATTTTTGCATGAATTTTGACATCCCACGCCTGTCAGCAAGGATTTTGGGGGTCTAGCTCCCCCTTAGAGCTGGAGTTCCTTTTCCCCCCCAAATTTAATCTTTCCAATTTATTTTTCCTTTAATTCCTCATCATGTATTATACTTATAACTTACATATGTAATTCAATTCAATTGTACAGTACAATACAGTAATAATTGACACCTCATATGTAAATCAAAGTTCACTTATGTAATACACACGCACATTTTGACATTTCAATTGAATTCAATTGAAAATACTTCAATTCCTCATAACTTCTAAACTAAACACAACACCTCAATTTTAACACAAAAATTGATGGTTAACACCACATGTGGTGTGAATTAAATTGAGGTTTTGAGCATTTTCAACTTTTGTATTTAAAATACTAAAAACTTAATTTAAGCTTATTTAGAGTTGAGTTACAAGAATTTCACTCAGAGGTGACCCCACCTAATTTTTTATGTGGAATCCAATGGTGAAATAATTTTTATATGTTTATTTAATGCATAAAAAGTTATAATAATTTTTATTTAACTTTTTTCCAAATTTTTTTATTTTTTTCACAATTTTGTTAAAATTTCATTTTTACTTAATTTTTTCAAGTATAAATGTAATTTTATACTTACAAAATTTAATGTATTTTTGTTTTTAAATTGTAATTAATTTTTTATTTTTAATATAATTTTATATTTATATTTTGATTTTTATTTTAATAATATAAATTTTATTTATATTACTATGTTATTTTGTATTTGTGGTCTGTTGGGTATATGAAATTACCTCTAAGGCTCACATTCCCTCCCCCTAAAAAAGAATATTACTTTGTAATATTGATGTTTCTAGTGTGTCTGAATCTCCTGAGGAGTTTGGTAGCTTCTGGTATATCTTTTTCTTCTAACTATTCATCTTCACAAGTTGGGTCACTGTACCTAACCAGGTATTCCCTTACTTTCTTGGTTCTTAATTTCCTTTCTTTAAGAACTTTGGTTATTTTCTTAGTACCAGATGTCTCAATAGGAGGTATAACTTGGGGAATCTTATTCCTCAAGGGACATTTCTCAGCATCACTAGATTTATATGGTTTTATCAAGCTCACTGGAAATGTAGAATGCTTATTGCTAAGTTCCTCAGATAACTCTACTTCAACAGCATTTTCTCCATGGAGGGCTTTAATCACAAAAGGTCCTGCAAAGGAGTCTTTCAACTTTTTGCATCCTTTGATGTTATTGAAGTTAGTGGTGGATACAAGAACTAGGTCCCCCACTTTGAAATCTGGAGTTGCATGTGATTTATCCCATTTGTCTTTAGCATATGCAAAAGAGTCCTCCATGCACCTTACTGCATGCTTTCCAGCTTTGTCTAGCATTCCTTTGAAGCTAGCAGCTGTGGGATGTATTTCAATTAAGTCTTTCCTCAAGGAATCTTGGGGTAACTTGGGGTTCCATCCTTTTTCTAAAATAGCAGGAGTCTGATTGGTACTGGCATGGATTGATGTTTTATATGCTAATTCCAGTGCTGGAAACAGAGTACACCAATCATGGGTAAATCCATCACAATCTTTGAATTCAAGGCCATATGCACAAGATCTTCTCACCATGTCCTCTAAGGTTTGGATCATCCTTTCAGCCAGGCCATCAGTTT
This sequence comes from Austropuccinia psidii, assembly GCA_023105745.1. Classification (NCBI taxonomy): domain Eukaryota; kingdom Fungi; phylum Basidiomycota; class Pucciniomycetes; order Pucciniales; family Sphaerophragmiaceae; genus Austropuccinia; species Austropuccinia psidii. The sequence continues at coordinate 8,456,246 of JALGQZ010000005.1, read as the reverse complement.
GTGGGGGTAGGCTGTAGAGAAAGACAGTTTAGTGCCAAATAATTAGTGAATATTTGTCCATAGTGCTGAAGTGAATTTGGGATCTCTATCACTGATGATATTTGTAAATATCCCAGTCCATGACACTACTCTATTCCATATCAGAAGAGCTGTATCCATGGCTGTATCATTTTTGTGACATGGTAAAAAGATTGGAGTTTTACTGAATCTGTCCACAATTACTAGGCAAGCATTATAGCTGCTGTCACCTCCTGGTGGTACGCCAGTTACCCAATCCATATGGACAATTTCCCAAGGTCTGTTTGGTTCTTGGATTTTTATCATATTTCCAAGTCTTTTGCCAGTGGATTTATTTGCCTTTTGGCATCTGTCACAGGTTTTGCAATACTCTGCAACATCTTTCTGCCACATTGGCCACCATATGCAGGTCTTTACTTTCTCTCTTGTTCTGTCTTCAGAAAGATGTCCTGAAAAGGGACTATCATGGCATTCTTTCAGTACAAGATTGATTAATGACCTGTCTACAACTGTCATGACACATGTGTGCTTGGGTCTGTGGTAAATTATACCATCCAGTAGGTGAAATCTTCCTTCATCATAAGCGTTCCTCCATACTTCATCCAAGGCATGTATTAGAGAGTTGTCTTTACAGTCTTTGTTAAGTAATTGGCATAAGATGCTACAATTCTTATCTTGAGTGTAACTACTTCTGACTTCTTCAAAGAAGGTGGTGTTCAAGTCTGTAACACCTATTCCTTCTATTGGAATTTGTAGTGAAGCTTCTTCTGGAACATAAGCAGGATTATCAATATTATTGGGTAATGGCCATCTGCTTAGTCCATCTGCATTCTTATGAATATTCCCATCCTTATGCACAATAGTCATATTGCCTCTGTATTCTTGTATGGCTATTTTCCATATAAGCATGTGTCTGTTGGGTGTTTTCATGTTCAAAAGTGATTTGACAGCTGTACAATCTGTTATCACTTCAAAAACACATCCCTCTAAGAAGTAGTTCAATTTCTCCAAGGCCCAGACAAGGCATAGACATTCCATCTGGCTTGCTCCATATCTGGCTTCAGTTGGTTTGATTTGCCTGGATATGAAACATATGGGTCCTTCTACAGGTTGATCATTTATGATCTGAACTTGGTGAAGTGCAGCACCTAGTCCATCCCCTGATGCATCAATATACAGTTTGAAAGGCAGTTTAAAGTCTGGCATCAGTAAGAGTGGAGCAGTGGTCACTGCTTCTCTTAGAGACGCAAAAGCTTTGACTCTGTCAACAGTCACTTCAAATACTGTGTCTTTGTCACACAACTTAAAAAGTGGTCTTGCTATGGATGCAAAATCTTTAATGTGCTGCCTGTAATATCCTGCAAAACCTAAGAATGACTGAATTTCCTTCTTATTCTGAGGCATGGGTTTTAACAATACTTCAGAAACTTTGTTTTTGTCAATTCCAAGGGACAAACCAGATACAACATGTCCTAGTGCTTTAAGTTCTTTAAGTCCAAAATGGCATTTCTTCAAGGAGATTTTCATGTTGACTGATTAAACTTTTGTCAAAACTCTGGACAATCTGTACATGTGCTCTTCCCAAGTCTTGGAACAGACAATAATGTCATCATTGTAAATGATTAACCATCCCTCTGAGAGTTCTTCACGGAAAATTTCATTCATCATTCTTTGGAAGTGTGAAGGTGCATTTTTAATACCAAAGGGCATCCTCAAGTATTCATACATTCCACAATGAACTATAATTTTCAGGTATTTTCTTGCTCTTGGTGTCACCACATTTTGATGGAATCCTTTAAGGGCATCCATAGTGGTTATGTACACTGATTGAGATATTTGAGTAAGGGCAATTTGGATTTTTGTTATTGGGTATCTGTCTGGAACAGTGTAAGTGTTAAGAGCTCTAAAGTCCCCAACCATTCTGGATTTTCCATTATGCCACGCCACTATGACTGGTGTAGTTATTTCTATTTCTTCCTTGTGGCCTACCTTTCTTATTACACCAAGGTGCAGAAGTTCTTTTATATGGACTTCCATAGCTTCCCTTGATTTTGGACTTGCTGGATAAGCAGGCCTTCTTAGGAGTGGTGGATAAGGTCTCTCAGTGTTAAGAATGATTTAAACTTCATGACCAATAATTGCTCCTAGAGGTTCTTTTTCTGTAGCAAATGCTCCTCTGTGGTCATACAAGAGGGAAGAAAGTTCATTTTCTTGTTTATCAGTCAGATGAAGGCTTATTTCAGCCCCATTTAACTGTTCAGACTTGAATTTCTCTAACTCTAAATTGACTGGTGATACTTTGTTTACTGTAATTTGTCTTTTAAATGGTAAAAAGCCAATTTTTTGGCGCTTATTGTCTCCAATAGTAAAGTATCTGTCTTTGTTATTATGTAAATCTATCCCATACATGATTAAATAGTCATTTCCCAATATAAAATGGGTGCTAGAGCAATTTTCCATAACAACAAATTCAACTGTGATCCTTAAATTCCCATTTATGTGTGGTAATATGACATTGGTCTCAAAGATTCCTCATGCTTTCATTGGGTTACTTGCACTGTTGAATTTTATACCATCAATTGGTAACAATTGGTCTTCAAAATTTGGTACACAAGTCTTAAGAAAAGATTTTCCAACACAAGAGCTGAAGGCTCCTGGGTCTAGCAAACGTTTGGTGGGCTTGTCGTCAATCACCACTTCTGTTATACAGGAGTTACCAGCTGTATAACCTTTCCCTCTGTTTGGTTTTGTCTTCATAAGTTGTGCATCTTGAACTTTTGATAAATCAACTTGACCATTGCTTAATTGTGGCAAGTGGGAATAAGATTCCATGATGTCAAAAGTGGCATTGATATTTTCTATATCTTTTGAAGATTCAGAAAATATGGATGACTTATCATCTGAATTGTCTTCAATTATGTCTTCTTTTTCAACATCTGGTTCCTTTTCAATGTCAATTTCATTGATTTTCCCCCTTTTTGGACATGTATTGGCTAAATGGGTGTTGCTTTGGCAAATATGGCACTTTCTGACTGTATCTGCAGATTTATACTTAATATTACTAGAATTTTCTTTGGGATTTTTGTCCACAGAATCTTTCCAAGGTGTTTTAAGCCTTGTTTTGAGATTCACCCTACTAGAACCAATTTTGGTTCTGGTGGTTACTTCTTCTAGTATATTGATAATATCCTCTGCTGAAGATTGTTCAGTAGTCCTGCTTTTTATAGAATGCTCTAAGTCACCTCCACATTGTCTCAAAATTTTTCTATGGATCATAAATTCTGACATCTCAGGATATAATGCTGTTAATCTGTCTTTTTGTTGGCAAAACCATGGTAAAGCTTTGTCTTTATCAGCATTAAATTTGGCAGATTCAAAGGCTGTTTCAATTTTAAACCTCCAAGCATCATTTTCCCATTTGTTGATGATTTGGGTTTTCCACCAAGTCCAACTCTGGTGTACATGTGCTTGTCTTATTTTGATGTACCATCTGTGAGCTGATCTGGTAAACAAGGTGTTAAATCTGGCTGTTACCAATCTGTCTGGTAACTCAAAATCCTCTTTGATCATGTCAATACCTCTAATGAATTCCATATGGTCATACTCTCCTTCACCACTGAAGTGAGGCCATTCTTTAAGTTTTGGAACTTCTTTCAAGAGTGCTTGGCCCATTGATGGTTCCAAGTTATGAAAAGAAGTGGATAATTCATTTTTTAATTGTGAATTATCAGGATCCAATACTTGTGGATTTGGAATTCTTGTGCCCTCATTTTGATTTAGAGGTGTAGACATTCTTGGTAAGGTGTTCAGTATTTGTTCAATGACATTCATTTTACTGTTGCTACACCTTTGGGAATTTCTGTATTCATGTTGGAAGCTTTGTATTAAATTTATTACTTCAATTTTATACATGTCTTCCTTATGTGTCAGTTCTTTCCATAACTCTGTCTGTCTTGTATTATCAGCAGTGACTTGATTCAATTTCATTGATAATTTTGATACTTCTTCTTGTGAAGCATCAAAACACTTTTTCAAGGCAATGGTATATGTTTTTACTTCAGTAAATGAATTTGAAATGTCATCAAGGACTTTCTTGTTATCTGTTTTGATAATATTTATGGCTTGTTTAATTTTGTTTCAATTATGTCATCAATATTGAATTTAGAATATTTATCTGTTAATTCTTTAATAATGGCAGATTGCTCATTTATTTTATTGCTAGAAGAATTATCATTATTGGCATTTTTAATTGTTCTTAAAAGTTTTTCAAAACACATAAGTGTTTCATTAATTTGGCACAGACTCAGGTTGTTTGTTTTAATGTTGTTACAAATTGTTTCATTTTTATCAGAAAGATGTTTTTTCACGTCATTTATAGCATCATAAAACTCTGGGATGGAATCAAATATATCAGAAATCATTTCTGGAATCTTAATCTGGCTTCCTCCCTCTTCTGTAATTCCATCATGGTTCTGGCCATCTGAAATACATTTTCCATGGCATCCTGTTGAATCTTTGGGATTCTGTAGCCCTGGCTGTAAGGTTTGGGGCTGGTGCCTTCCCTTTGCCCTTGTTTGGAACTTGTGGCTGTTTTTTCACGTTGGAATTGCTGGTGCTGGCCACTGGGGCTGTTTTTGGCACTGGTTTCGGTGGTGGAGGGTTGTTTTTCCTCCATTCTAGTGTCAACAGCATCATGTTTTTCTTCTCCATCAATGGATGCCATCCATTGAGAAATTTGCAAGTGTTGGGATGGCCCAGGAATTTTCTTACTGTCAGGTAAGAATTCATGCAATTCTTCCACAGGTCTGCAAGGATCTGGTACTCCTTAACTTGAAGTGCATTGTTGTATGCACTGTGGCTGGCTTTGTATATGTCCACAGAGGCTTGTTGTGGTGGTGTCAGCGCTTTTTGAAGGTAAAATAGTATTATCAGCTTCAGAATGACCCAATTTAGTTGTTTGGAAGTCATCAACTGAGCCTTTTCCTTATGTACCTGATTGGCCTCTGCCATAATCATGTCTATTACCTTTTTGGGAGCTGCTTGAGGGGTTGTAGCTGGCTCCTGACCAGGTTGAAGGCATAATTATGGTTTAAAAAGGCTTGAAATAGTATTTCTATGTCAAAAACTTACTATTGGCCAGATGTTTTGCTTTCTGAAGGGTATTACTTATGTCCAAGTTAATGAATTCAGAAGATCTTGGTTCAGGTTGGTTATTTTGAGTCACAATAACAGTACTATTATGGTCTGAATTAATAGTGCTTGCAGGAACAATTCTGGTGACTGTTGAGGCTGTTTCAATATTTTCTTGTCTTACCACGTTGTCAGACACTAAAATTAATGAAAAAACCAATTAATTAAGTAAAAAAAAGGATATTCCAAAAAAAGAAATAAAAATATAAGCCTCACTTATAATATGAAAAAATTTATTTTTTATGGATTTTTTGGGTTATAAGTATTTTTTATATGTTTTTAAATTTTTCAATATAGGAAAATTTTTTTTTAAAAAGAGTAAATAAATATGTCACAGGTGAAATATCATGGCTGGGTCCCCAAATGTAAGGTTTGGGTATGAAACTTTGATTAAAAATCAAGTACTTTTCCTGTCCTCAAAATTTGTATAAGGTAAAAATCAATTAAAAATAGTAAAGAATATTATTTTTAAGAGAAAACGCACCAAATTTATTTTTTATAACTTTAGTAGTATAAAACAATAATATTATAAAGATTTATTGTTTTACCAACAATAAAAATTTATCCAAAAAAAACTCTACAAGAGAAATTTTAAGGCTACAAAAGAAATTTCTTCAAGAGCAATTTCAATTGGAATTAATTGAGCAAAGAACTGAAAGCAATTAATTAAAGAACAAAGTCTTTAAAAAGAATATTAAAGAGAAAACACGCTCAAAAGTGACCAGAGTGAATTTGGAAACAAAGTGACAAAGTTTACAGTGATGAAAGATGCTTTAATTCACTTTTGGGGTGGTTCAGGGGTAAAAATGATTATAAGAGTTACAAACAATGATTAAAATGATTTTTTCACGTGGTTAAAAGGTTTAAAATGATTTCAGACAGGTGGTTGGAATCTTTTATTGATTGGTTTAACAATGTTTAAACTAATTATAAAAGGAAAAGATTCTAACATGAAGAGAAAAGTGGGGCAAAGAAGACATTCGTTTATAGCCATCATTTCTCTTACTCCAAAAGTAAAATTTACTCTTGTCAGTCGTGAAAGACAGTCTGACAACAGAAAAGCCAATCATGGCATCATTGAACCCTGGTTTAGACCAAAAAGGGCTGGTTTAAGCCATTTTTAGCCATTTTAGACCCTTAAATCAGCCATTACTATAGCAATACCAGGCCTAGAGCCTTCAAAACACTTCAGAATGTGTTTAAGAGGCTTAGAAACCAGTTAAAACTTTTTTTGCTATGATTGTTTTATCTTAAGGGTAGTTTTACCCTTTTGGCAACAGCTAAAACTACCCCAGTTGGTATCTGTAACAACCATCCATCAGGGGTAAGGGTAACCATTCATACATCCACTCAAACACCCCAAATCAGCAAATCCAGTATCTGCATCAGCATTCAGTTTCAGCAATCTTCATTCTGAAACATGCATACAGCTTGGTACATCAATACAGCCTGTCAATACCTGTACAGGTTGGATTCACCCAATACAGTCTCAATACACCAGTATGGAAATGTATGATCACTAAAATACACCACACCTCTTGTACAGGTTCTGTACAGCTGTACAGGACCTGTATTGTCCAAACTCAATTCAATCATCAATTATTCTCATGAAAATTCTTCCTCTGGATCAGGGCTGGTGATTCTCACATATACCAGCCCCTCTTTCTCCCCCCTGGAGACTTTTCCCCAGTTAATTAATTTAGTTTATTTATTATTTTATAATTATTCTTATCCTTATAATTGGGTATTATAATTATTTAATTTTAAGTTAGTCTTTGCCTTTCCTCTCTTCGCCTGTACAGTATGAGTTGGGTGGCCATATCCTTATTAACCCTTCTCTTTCCATTCTGACAGGTTGAAAAAGTGGACTTGGACTTGTTTGTGGTTGGCTCTTCCATTTCTTACTCTTATTTCTTGTTGCTGCTTTCTTATACTTATTCTTTTAGCAATTTATCTTTAACACTCTTCAGTGTGTTCCTTCTTACCATATCTTTGAGCCCTCCATAAGTGAGTCCCAGTTTACTGAGTGCCAGGCTCTCTTCACTTTGAAGAGCCCCTGTGACAGTATCAAAACCTCATCATCAATTGAGTCCACAGACCCTGTAACTCAATTCCAGGCCAAAAGTGATGAACGTTTGCGTGAATTTTGACATCCCACGCCTGCCAGCAAGGATTTTGGGGGTCTAGCTCCCACTTAGAGCTGGAGTTCCTTTTCCCCCCCAAATTTAATCTTTGCAACTGATTTTTCCTTTAATTCCTCATCATGTATTATACTTATAACTTACATATGTAATTCAATTTAATTGTACAGTACAATACAGTAATAATTGACACCTCATATGTAAATCAAAGTTCACTTATGTAATACACGTGCACATTTTGACATTTCAATTGAATTCAATTGAAAATACTTCAATTCCTCATAACTTCTAAACTAAACACAACACCTCAATTTTAACACAAAAATTGATGGTTAACACCACATGTGGTATGAATTAAATTAAGGTTTTGAGGATTTTCAACTTTTGTATTGAAAATACTAAAAACTTAATTTAAGCTTATTTAGAGTTGAGTTACAAGAATTTCACTCAGAGGTGACCCCACCTAATTTTTTATGTGGAATCCAATGGTGAAATAATGTTTATATGTTTATTTAATGCATAAAAAGTTATAATAATTTTTATTTAAATTTTTTCTAAATTTTTTTATTTTTTTCACAATTTCGTTAAAATTTCATTTTTACTTAATTTTTCAAGTATAAATGTAATTTTGTACTTACAAAATTTAATGTATTTTTGTTTTTAAATTGTAATTAGTTTTTATTTTTAATATAATTTTATATTTATATTTTGATTTTTATTTTAATAATATAAATTTTATTTATATTACTATGTTATTTTGTGTTTGTGGTCTTTTGGGTATATGAAATTACCTCTAAGGCTCACAAACATGGCCAGAAACTTGATGAAATTCAAAGACAAGGAGGAAAAAAGAATGAGACAACCTCAATTCCCAAAGAAGTAACTTTTTCCCAAGATGTTGTAATTACTTTAACAGAAATTAAAAAAAGTTTTTTACCTCTTAAAGAAATCAAAAATAGCTTATTATCCTTACAAGAAATAAATAATAATTTATTATCTTTAACAAAGATTTTTGTACAAAACAAAAAAGAAATTGATAACATTAAATTTATTATTGAAAATAATAAACAAAACGCTTTAATTGAAAATACTCAAAAATTAATACAAGGACAACAGAAATTGTATAAATATATAAAAGATATCAAAGATAAAACTTTGACAATCAATTATGATGTGAGGATCAATAATCTTACAGAAAAATCAAACAAATCAAGTATTTCTGTAGAAACATTCAAAGAAAGGACTTAATCACGCCAAAAATTACCTCTAGACCATGTGTAAAAAGGTGATGAAGCAAGAATGAATCTAGAAGATGACATTCAAAGTGAAATAAGACTTATTTCTGAAAAAATGGATAAAATAAATGAGGCTAACTTAAATATGCCAAAGTTATCAACACAATTTTCTCACATAAGAAGTCCTGTTAAACAAAAAGAGGGAATAACAAATCCATTCATAACAGACTTGAGTAATCAAGATAATAGCCAAGTCTTAATGAAGGAAGTACCTCAATTAAAAGAATGGCCAACATTCACAGGAGAAGGTGAATATGACCATATGTCATTTATTAAAACAATTGACATTTTACAAGAGGATCATTCCATATCAGATGAACTGATCACTGCCAGATTACACTCACTGTTTGAGAAATATGCAAAAAGATGGTATGATGGCATAATGCAAACAAATGGCAAAAATACCTGGTCTTGGTGGAAAAAAGAAATAATCACCAAGTTGGCTAACGATGCCTGGAGGTAAAAAATAGAAAATGCATATGAAAATTCTTTCTTTAATGCAGAAAGCTATAAAACTTTGACTTGGTTCTTAAAAAAAGTTGAAAGATTAAATGCACTGTACCCAGAAATGTTACAAAAAGTGGTACCCATGAAAATACTTAATAAATGTGGAGGAGAATTGGAACATTCCCTGAGAAGCAGGTGTATAGAACCATGCTCTACAGAAGAGTATATAAATGCACTAGAAGACACAGTGACAAGAACAAAAATTGGAAGAACTTGGAAGAAATGGAACATTAAAAGTCCAAACAAACCATTTAACAAGAAAGATAAACCAAGAGAAACTTTCAAGCCAAATACATCCAACAGTAATGAGCAAAGAAAGTGCCACAAATGTGGAGGTATTGGACACTGAGCTAATAATTGCCTTAAAAAAGCAAAAATCAATGAGATTGTGGAAACATAGGACCACAATAAGAAAAAAGAAGAATCTGTCACAGGGGCTCTTGGAAGAAGAGGGCCTGGCACTCAGGAATCAAGAACTCACTTGGAGGGCTCCAGAGATAAAAGAATAATAAGACTGAATTTCTTTAAGAAAGAATAAGGGGGAAAACAAGTATGCCAAAAGATGAGATAAGAAAAAGATGAAGCCAATGGCCAAAGATAATAAAGAAGCCAACAGCCAAGAAGCCAACCAAGTGAATCCTCAATTCACTGTTTCAACCTGCCAGAAAAGGAAATGGAATTAGTATAAGGATATGACCACCAATATCCACTGGACAGGCGAGGAAATAAAAGAAAAGGGTGCTGAATGACTGACTTAAGATTATCAGTATTAACTTTAATAAGGTAAAAGAAAATAAGGATAAAAATAAATCCACTATATTAATTAACTGGGGAAAAAGTCCCCAGGTGCTGAAAAGGTGGCCAGTATATGTGAAAAGCTGAAAAGTTGATCCTGGAAGGTGGATCAATGACTGTATTGTCCGAATCGGGAAATACAGTTCTGGCCATCTTGAAATTTGAACTGTGTGATGGAATTCCCACAGTGGAATAGGAAGTGGCCCAATTGGGCCAAGGCCATACAGGTTGATTGAATAAGGCCTGTACGGATGAATTGGGTTGTCCAAGGAGTATTGAATACTTGATGTCTTGAAAACTGATTGAATTTTGTAATACCTCTTGAGAATTGACCTTAGAATAATCCTGAATGAATTGTACCAACCCACCTCCTGCAGATACAGGTGGTTGGGATCCTTGAATGATCTTCTGAATTGCCGCCATGGATTGCCAGACTGATAAGCTGAAAAGTCCTCCTTCGAAATGGGCGTTGGAATTATGGACCTTGAAATGGAAAGGTGGGATTGGGTCCTGAAAACGTCACCATTGGATTTCTGAGTAAAAATGGTGCATAATGGTATATAATACCATATATGCACCACACCTGCAATCTTGAGTACGGAGTGCATGAAGGAAAGGAAAGAATTCCCCTTAAGTTGAGGGAAATGCTTGTTGAGATGATTTGGTGGCCTCTGGTGGTTGCCAGAGGCCATGACGGTGAAGTTGGTCCATGGTGGTCCAGGGCCAAAAATGGGTCCTACGGGATTTGTGGCCAAAAATGGATCCAAGGTGTTTTTGGTCCAAATTGGGTCCAAGGGATTGGTGGCCAAAAAATGGCTCAGGTGGGCCCAATTGTGGTTTGGGACCCACCTGGCCTTGGGGGCTTGGTGGCTGCCCCCTTTGGCCCCTTTTGGCCTCATTGGATTAGGCCAAAAGGGGCCTAATCCGCCTACGGACCGCGGACCGTAGAAGCCGTGGGGGGCCTAAATGGCCCAAAAAGGCCATTTAGGCCAAAACCCCCATAATGAAAGGGGTGGCCAGGAAACCAATGAAGGTGGCAATGGGGCCTGGAAGCCCCTGGAAGACAAAGGGACCCCCCAGGCCCAAAAACAGTGATGGAGGCCTGGGGGTTGGTGAGGTGCAAATTGGCCAAGAGGGCCAATGACGCAGGATATGGCCTGAGGCCATAAAGGATGATGGAGGCCATAAGTGGCCAATGGAATGGGTTATGGCATAAGAGCCATGGAACACCCAAAAGGGGTCAATTGGCCATAAATGATATGACATGGCCAATTGGCCCCAACTTGGCTCCAGGTTGGATTGGCGCCGCCATCAAGGAGGAGGGTCACAATACGTGGTTGTGACAGTACCCCCCTACCTTGAATGGTGAGCTCCTGAGCACCAAGATAAGGTAGAGGCCTGTTGAGGCTAATGAGACGGATTTGACGTAAGGATTCCAGAGGTATTGAATCTTGAAAAGAAGAATTGAACTGATAAGCTTGTTGGCATATGAATTGAGGTTGACTTGATCTTCTCTTGACATTTGGCTTTGACAAGGTTGAAGACATGATTTGACGTAAAGATTTTGGCGTTAAAGAGTTATAAGAAAAGAAATTTTGACAGAATATAAAGAGTAAAAGAGAAAAGGAAACAGATATAAAGAGAGAAACAGAAAAAATAAAGAAAATGAAATTTGAGGGGGAATCCAATCTTCATCACGGATTACGACAATTGATTTTGAAAGTGACCAAGGACCTGGATAAAAGAATTTGATGCCAGGTGCTCACAGAGTGGCCAAGGTGATGTTTTGACAGATTGTAGACCCCTCAGGGAAGTGCACACCAGGAGAGGAACTTACTTTTAGTAGTTGCCACTCCCGCCAGTGCCATAAATAAGAAGCTCTTGATAAATGAATGTGTTGAAAGAATAAAGTCTTGGGAAGGAGAATAAAAAGGAATGGTCCATTTGCCCAAGTGTAAATGGCCATAAATTTGGAATTCGGATGTTGAAAGCCGGGCCAAGAAGTCTGTGTCCAAATTGAAAAGTGCTCACAGAGTGGCCAAGGTGATGCTTACAACAAAGAAGAGTAGAATACCCCTAAAGGTGCATACCAGGAGTGGGACTTACTTTTGGTAATTCCTCTCCCCACCAAGCACCATAAAAATTCAAGCCATTGAAGAATTGGGTCCTGGCTTGTCAGGATATAACGCATGAAAATCTTTGACAAGTTCAGGACAATTCTTGAGGTTTTCAGCTGGTTCCCATGTGGATCTTTCTGAATCTTGACTGAAACCTTTCCATTCCACCAGATACCATAATTTTCTTCTCTTGAGCTTTGAATCCAGTACTTGAGAGACTTCCCATTCCTCTTCTTCTTCAATAATGATTGGAGGAGGAGGCTCTTGATGCCGATTTGGGATTGTTGATGTCTTGACTGGTTCCAAGAGTGAGATATGGAAGACTGGGTGGATGGATTTCCATTGAGATGGAAGCTTGAGGTGGTAAGCATGAGTACTGACTTTCTTCAAGATTGGAAAGGGACCCAACCATCTTTCAGACAGTTTCTTGGTGGGTCTAGTTGATTTGATATTCTTGGAAGAAAGCCATACCATGTCACCAGGATTGAAAACGGGTGGACTTGCTCTACTTTTATCTGCATACCTCTTAAACCGGTTTATGGCGATTTCAAGTTCTCTCTTGACATCTTGCTGTACTGATTGGATTTTTGTTGATAACTTTCCAGCAGGGGTATCTTGAGTGATGTGAACTGAATCAAATTGTGGGTCTCTTCCATAAACAGTGAAAAACGGTGATTGCTTGGTTGAAGAGTGATCAGAATTATTGTAGGCAAATTCAGCCAGAGGGAGCCAGGTGTTCCAATCATCTTGATGATAACTGACGTACATCCGAAGATACTGTTCTAGTATCTGATTTACCCTCTCTGTCTGTCCATCAGTTTCTGGATGGTAAGCAGTTGACAAGTCTCTTGAAATCTTGAGCTGCTGACAAAGATTGGTCCAGAAGGAAGAAACAAAAAGTGAACCTCTATCACTGACAATGCTTGATGGGAGGCCATGCTTTGAGAAGATATTCTTGATGAATAAATGGGCCAAATCCAAAGAAGTTATTGAAGACATTGTTGGAATAAAAACCGCCATTTTTGAGAATCTGTCCACTATGACAAGAATTGAGTCAAAAGAATTGGACAGGGGCAGTTGAGTGATGAAATCCATTGAGAGACAAATCCAAGGACCATTTGGAATTGGAAGAGGTTTGAGGAGTCCAAACTTCTTATGGTGGATATTCTTGTTTCTTGAACACTGTTGACAGGATGATACATAATCCTTAATGAATTGGGTCATGCCGGACCAGTGGAAATCCCGCTTGACAAGTTTGAGAGTCTTCTCTTGGCCAGGGTGTCCAGCTAGAGGAGAGTCATGACGCTTTTGAAGAATGCTGAGTTGAATTGTGGAGTCATTTGGGACTACCACCCGATCTTTGAAGAGAAGAAGTTGGGAGGAGGAATCAAGAGAATAATCTTGGACAGATTTACCTTTACCCAAATCTTCAAGGATACTTCTGTACTGAGGATCTTGCCATAATTTCTTCTGAATTGAATCAATCAAATTTGAAAAAGAATCCACCTTGACTGCGAAAAACTTTGAGGGTTGAACTTCATCTTGCTTAATGAGTTGTTGAAAGTTCATTGGATTCTTGCTGATGAAATCCTCCCCCCTCTCCGGATAGACGTCGTCCCGACGTGATAAGGCATCTGGAAGAGTTGCTAGGCGGCCAGGGCGGTAAGTGATTGAAAAATGAAATTCAGATAAGAATTCAGCCCAACGGGCTTGACGGCGAGTAAGGATCTTTGATGACATAAAGTACTGAAGAGAAGAATGATCGGTGAGAACTTCAAAAGGAGAGGACAGAGAAAGAAGAAAAGCCCTCCAGCGCTTGAGAGCCCAGACTATACCAAGGAGTTCCTTGTCATGAATTTCATAGTTGAGTTCTGCTGGAATAAGCTTGCGGCTGTCAAATGCAATGGGATGTTTTCCTGAGTCAGAGACCTGACTCAGTACAGCACCCAAAGCATAATTGGATGCATCGGTCTCTACAATGGTGGGTAGAGAAGGATTGGAGCGGTAGTGAAGGCCTCTTTGAGTTGATGAAACTGGCTAAGAGCTTCCTCATTGAGGGGGAAACAGGAATCTTTCTTGAGGAAACTGGTGAGTGAACTGATTTTCTTTGAATAATTCTTGATGAAACGGCGGTAGAAGTTGGCAAAGCCAAGGAAGGATTGAAGAGCCTTGAGGTTTCTTGGAGGAGGCCAAATAAGGATCTGCTGGACTTTTGCTTGGTCCATCTTGAGGCCTTCAGAAGAAACAACATAACCAAGATATTCTACACTAGAAACATGAAAAAGGCATTTAGAAGCCTTGGCAAAAAGGTTATTGGCTCTGAGTCTGGAAAGAACAGTGGACACATGGGTGACATGTTCTTCCTCAGATTTGGAAAAGACCATAATGTCATCCAAATAAACCACAACAAAAACATCAAGAAGATCTTGGAATATATCATTGACAAGATTCTGAAAAGAGGCAGGAGCATTGGTGAGCCCAAATGGCATAACCAAGTACTCAAAACTGCCATATTTAGTTCTGAAGCGTGTCAAATGTTCATCACCCTCCTTGATTCTGAGCAGGTTATATGCACCACGCAAATCAATCTTGGAGAAGATAGAAGAACCATTAAAGACATTAAGAAGCTGGTTCATAGGAGGAACAGGATATTTGTTCTTCCTAGTGACAGCATTGAGTTTGCGGTAATCAACACACAAACGGAGGCCACCATCTTTCTTTTTAACAAAGAGGACAGGTGCTCCTGTTGAGGAGGAGCTTGGCCGGATGAAACCTTTCTCTACATTCTCTGAAATGTAGGCCCTGAGTGTATCTGACTCTTGTTTGGATAAAGACTAGATCACCCCAACTGGAGGTAGAGACCCCTCCAGTTCGATATGATGATCACAGGCACGGTGAGGAGGAAGTTTCTCTGCTTTCACCTTGGAGAATACATCCAAGTATTGGTGATAAACAGAGGGAACAACCTTCATCACGGTTTCTACTTCTTCTGGCTCTTCCTCTTCATCCCACAACTCCTCCAGGGAGTCATGATAAGATGAAGGAGGAAGGTCCATATTCCCAAAGAAGAGATGAAGTGAAGATACAGAATTATCTTCCCCAACATCTTGAATCTCTTTGAAGACTTCATCTCCAGATGATGGTAATGACAGATGGGAATTAAGGGAAGGAATATGGACAGAAGATGGAACTGATGGTGTTCTAGAATCACCAACCAGAGCTGCACATGATTTGGCAGAGGAAGAGTCATTACGGAAGGAATTGGAAGGATCAGAATAGTCCTTTTGATCAGTATTAAAGGTGATCAGCCCTTGCCTCCAATCAATAGAAGGATTAAAATGATTGAGAAAGTCAAAGCCCAATATGAGGTCTTCTCCCTTGGGAGTATCAATGACTAAAAAATCCCATTCAAAGCTTGGGAAGGAAGGGAGCTCAACCATATATTTAGTATGGTGAGTCACAAATAAGGAAGGGGACTCAGAGGAGTCCAAAATGATAAGAGGAATCTTCTCTGGAAGTTCTGACGTAGTCAATGAGTACTTGTGAACAAACTGCTTTGCAATGAATGAGTGTGTAGCACCAGAATCAATGAGAATACTGTAAAAAACATCAGAAAGAGAAGAGAAAACAAAAAATTTAAGAGAATTCTTGACACCAGTATTCAGAATGCACAATTGTGCTCTGGAAGGAAAACTGTGAAGACCATTGAACACAACATGATGTTCACTCAGGCTTTTCCCTGGCTGGGAAAACTGCCTGACGGTTGGGTAAGCTTGTTTTGAGGCCTTTTGACACAGGACTCAAGACTATGCTTCCCACCACAATAGGTACACAACCCCTCCTTGATTCTTCTTTCCTTTTCAGAACCTTTCAACTTGAAGTCCTTATTCAACAATGAAGAATGGGGCTTGTCCCGCTTTTGAGAATGAAATTTCTTCTTTGGTCTTGAACTTGAAGAAACTTGATGATGAGAAGAGTGAGACTTTGAGGCTTCAGGCTTCTTCTCTTGATGATGATTCTTTTCCTTCTGCCTCTCATGGTACCTGGTATCAAGTTCCAGGCTGACGTCCATTAAGTCTTGAAGAGAATCAATGTTTGAAGGATGGGAGGCTAATTGATCCAGAATCCTGGAGGCCAAACCCTTCCTGAAATGATGAATAAGAGCCCTTTCACCCCAATCCCCAATTCTTGAAACCAAACTCCTGAAATCGGCAATGTACAAAGCAACATGCCCACCTTCTTTCATCCTAAGGCCATCCAATTCAGCTTCTGCTTTTCTAACTTCATTTGGGTCTCCAAATAAAGTGAACAATTGGGATTCAAATAATGGCCAGGAATTGAGGAGATAATTTGAGTCTTGATTATTGAGGTTGGATAAATAAGGCTCAATCCATTTTGCAGCCCTGCCAACTAAGAATGAAGTGGCATAAAGAACCTTCTTTCTGTCTTGAGAGAAGTTTGCCGGGTCATTATGAAAGATGAGTTGGCAAGACTGAATAAAGCTTCTGACTTTGAAGGGCTGAGTCCCATCAAAGAATTCTGGAGCCTTCATAGAGGGAGTCTTGAAGGCTGGTGGTCTTGATAATTCAGAAGAAGAAGCTGCTTGCAGATTGGCCATAATCTGAGTCATTTGTTGCATAATGGCCAATAAAGACGGTTCAGGCTGATGAGAGGCAGGCTGATCAGACTGGGCTAGAGTTGGTCCTCTGGTGCCCTCAGATGCTCCCACAGGAGCAGGAGCAGCCTCAGTGCCATTAGACTCTTCCTCTTCCACAGAATTCTCCTCCTCCTCTTCACCATCTTCACCTTGAACCTTGGGACTGGTTCTTGAAAATCCTGGGAATCCGCCAACCACTCCTGATAAAGACATTGACCTTCTTGGCCCTCTTCCTTCCTTCCTGGATGGTGCTGCTCCTTCCATAGTGGGTCCTCTGTCCAATCTGGCCCTCAGTTGAGAAACTGCTGGGGTACCATCAAGAGGAGCCCTTGGAGTTGGAGTCAGAACAGCTTGAGCTCTGGCCTGTGATCTGGTCTGTCTTGCTGGAGGTGAATGTTGAACTGGCATGATTTCAGGAATAAACAACCAAAACAAATGAAAGAAAATCAAAATTTTCTTGAAGTACAAAATCAACAATCAAATCTTGAGGAAATTGGATAATCAATGAATCAAAATTCTCCAAATACGTCAATCAATCAAATCAAATGAGTCTTGAAGTAAAAATCAATATCAATGAGAATCTTTAAGTCAATAAAAACAATCAATCAAACAATCAAAATCAAATCAAATCAAAATCTTGCAGAAAAAATCAATCAATCAAAATGAATTCTTGAGTCAAAATCAATTTATGTCAAAAATCTTGATGTGAATAATCAGCAAAATCAATAAAGTCTTCAGGTCAATCAATTATATTGAGGTCAATTTCAATTATGTCAAATTATTCAATCAAATCAATTTTCAAGTGAATTCTTCCAAAAAATCAAAAATTCTTGAGGAATAAATCAAAGTGAATCCTGATATGAAGAACGTGTCTGAATAACCTGATGAATAACTTGAGAACCAAAGATAAAAATGCCTGAATTATGGATAAAAATAGATTGATTAAGATTGAGAATGAGATTGAAAAGATAACAGAAATTAAAAAATGGGTCAGCTTTCAATTTTCAGAATGAAGAATGAATGAGGGAAAATTGAGAGGTGACGAAGAATCATAAGATCATAAAACGTCAAAGAATCATAATTTTGATGAAATGAATGAATGAATTTAAAATATAAGAATAAAAGAATGAATGAATGAAGAAGAATTATGAGTTAATTAATATAATGTCACAGGGGCTCTTGGAAGAAGAGGGCCTGGCACTCAGGAATCAAGAACTCACTTGGAGGGCTCCAGAGATAAAAGAATAATAAGACTGAATTTCTTTAAGAAAGAATAAGGGGGAAAACAAGTATGCCAAAAGATGAGATAAGAAAAAGATGAAGCCAATGGCCAAAGATAATAAAGAAGCCAACCAAGTGAATCCTCAATTCACTGTTTCAACCTGCCAGAAAAGGAAATGGAATTAGTATAAGGATATGACCACCAATATCCACTGGACAGGCGAGGAAATAAAAGAAAAGGGTGCTGAATGACTGACTTAAGATTATCAGTATTAACTTTAATAAGGTAAAAGAAAATAAGGATAAAAATAAATCCACTATATTAATTAACTGGGGAAAAAGTCCCCAGGTGCTGAAAAGGTGGCCAGTATATGTGAAAAGCTGAAAAGTTGATCCTGGAAGGTGGATCAATGACTGTATTGTCCGAATCGGGAAATACAGTTCTGGCCATCTTGAAATTTGAACTGTGTGATGGAATTCCCACAGTGGAATAGGAAGTGGCCCAATTGGGCCAAGGCCATACAGGTTGATTGAATAAGGCCTGTACGGATGAATTGGGTTGTCCAAGGAGTATTGAATACTTGATGTCTTGAAAACTGATTGAATTTTGTAATACCTCTTGAGAATTGACCTTAGAATAATCCTGAATGAATTGTACCAACCCACCTCCTGCAGATACAGGTGGTTGGGATCCTTGAATGATCTTCTGAATTGCCGCCATGGATTGCCAGACTGATAAGCTGAAAAGTCCTCCTTCGAAATGGGCGTTGGAATTATGGACCTTGAAATGGAAAGGTGGGATTGGGTCCTGAAAACGTCACCATTGGATTTCTGAGTAAAAATGGTGCATAATGGTATATAATACCATATATGCACCACACCTGCAATCTTGAGTACGGAGTGCATGAAGGAAAGGAAAGAATTCCCCTTAAGTTGAGGGAAATGCTTGTTGAGATGATTTGGTGGCCTCTGGTGGTTGCCAGAGGCCATGACGGTGAAGTTGGTCCATGGTGGTCCAGGGCCAAAAATGGGTCCTACGGGATTTGTGGCCAAAAATGGATCCAAGGTGTTTTTGGTCCAAATTGGGTCCAAGGGATTGGTGGCCAAAAAATGGCTCAGGTGGGCCCAATTGTGGTTTGGGACCCACCTGGCCTTGGGGGCTTGGTGGCTGCCCCCTTTGGCCCCTTTTGGCCTCATTGGATTAGGCCAAAAGGGGCCTAATCCGCCTACGGACCGCGGACCGTAGAAGCCGTGGGGGGCCTAAATGGCCCAAAAAGGCCATTTAGGCCAAAACCCCCATAATGAAAGGGGTGGCCAGGAAACCAATGAAGGTGGCCATGGGGCCTGGAAGCCCCTGGAAGACAAAGGGACCCCCCAGGCCCAAAAACAGTGATGGAGGCCTGGGGGTTGGTGAGGTGCAAATTGGCCAAGAGGGCCAATGACGCAGGATATGGCCTGAGGCCATAAAGGATGATGGAGGTCATAAGTGGCCAATGGAATGGGTTATGGCATAAGAGCCATGGAACACCCAAAAGGGGTCAATTGGCCATAAATGATATGACATGGCCAATTGGCCCCAACTTGGCTCCAGGTTGGATTGGTGCCGCCATCAAGGAGGAGGGTCAAAATACGTGGTTGTGACAGAATCTGATTCTGAAAAGGAAACCGAAGAATCAGAAACTTCTGAAAGTGATCAAATTAATCTAATTAATGCACAAATTAATAATATTGATTTAATATATGAAGTACTAGATGTCAATTCAAGCTTACCACAAGTTGGAACATCTAATACAAGCCTGACAAACATACAAGATGCCAAATTGTATAGAACCAAACCAGAAAAAGGGATGGGATATACAGCTGGAAAATCAAGTGTAAGTATTTTCATGGTGGAAAACCAAGAAGAAAAAGTGAACTTAGATACAGGAGTATATTGTACCTGTGTTGGTAAAATTTATTTGAAAACAATTCTACCAAATTGGGAAGAAAAACTTATACCAATACAAGGACTAAAATTTAGCAGTGCAAGTGAAAGCATGAAGCCTCTTAGAATAATTGACTTAACACTCATTTTTCCTCATCCTTCACAATGTATCAGATTGAAGGTAGAGTTTTTAGTCATGGAAAACATCACTAGTAACCATTTTATACTTGGAAATGACTACTTGTCAATTTATGACATAGATATCTCTAACTAAACAAGTACATATTCTACCATAGGATACAATAAAAGACAAACATTTTGCTTCTTCAATAGTAACTAACAAATTACAGTTATTAAAAATGAAGAAAAAAGCCCAGAAAAAGATTTTTCATAGCTAAACAACTGATAGAGGCAGAATTCAATCATGAATTAACAGAAAAAATGAAAGAAAAATTGAATGACCTCCTATTTAAATATACGAATGCCTTTGAAACTGACAAAGAACCATTAGGTGCCATAATTGGACATGAGGTAGATATAATCCTTTAATGTGCAAAGGCCTTATCCACCTCTATTTAGAATAACAGCTTACCCAGATAGCCCAAGAGCTAGAGAAGCCCTAGAGGTATACATTAAACAAATAATAGACCTTGGAGTATTAAGGAAAGTAGGACATAATGAACAGGTAGAGGTCACTACACCTGTCATTTTATCCTGGCATAATAGAAAATCAAGGATGTTATGGGACTTTAGAGCACTAAACACCTATACTATCCCTGACAGATATCCAATACCCAGAATCCATGTGACATTAACATTGTTATCTCAGGCTAAGTTCATCACAGCCATGGATGCTCTAAAGGGTTTTCAACAAAATGTCTTAACAGACAATTCCAAAAACCTACTGAGGATAATAGTCCACTGTGGAATTCTTGAATATCTAAGAATGCCATTTGGTATAAAAAATGCACCTTCCCATTAACAAAGGATGATGAATACCATATTTCCTGAATAATGGTCAGGAGCATGGTTGATTATCTATATTGATGATATCATAGCTTTCTCACAAACTTGGGATAGTCACTTAATAAGACTAGAAAGAGTCTTGCAAAAGATAGTACAAGTAAACATGAAAATCTCATTGAAAAAATGTCATTTTGCATACAGTGAACTGAAAGCACTAGGACATGTTGTATCTGGACTAAGTTTGGGAATAGATAAGAAAAGGTAGCAGCATTACTATTGAAGCCAATGCCCCAAACCAAAAAAGAAATGCAATCATTTCTTGGATTTGCTGGTAATTACAGACAGCATATAAAAGATTTTTCAAGAATTTCTAAGTCCTTGTATAAGCTCTGTGACCAACAGACAGTCTATGACATGACTGAAGAAAAAGTCAAGGCATATGAATAACTGAAATATTTCTTAACAAATGCCTCATTCCTTCTAATGCCAGATTGAAAACGGCCCTTTAAACTATACATTGATTCTTGTGGAGAAGGAGTAGGTGCTGCACTACACCAGACACAAATTATCAATGACAAACCTGTTGAAGGACCAATTTGCTTCATTTCAAGACAAATAAAGCCAACAGAAGCAAGGTATGGAAAAATTCAAATGGAATGCCTCTGCTTATTGTGGGCTTGAGAACAAGTACACTATTATTTGGATGGAACAGGGTTTTATGTTATTACAGATTGCAATGCTGTGAAATTGTTATTAAAAATGAAAACTCCAAACAGAAATATGCTCAGATGGCAAATTGCCATCCAAGAATATCAAGTAAATATGACCATAGCTCATAAATTGGGTAATATTCATAAAAACGCAGATGTTCTTAGCAGATGGGCTCTGGCAAATACACCTGAAAATCCAGCATGGGTACCACAGGCAGAGTACCATATAGAAGGCATATGTGTTACAGATATTGGCACATAATTCTTTAACCAAGTTAAAGAAATCTATAAAATGGACAAAAACTGCCATATCTTATGCCAACTTCTAATGAAAGACTGTAAAAAACATCACTTTCATCAAAACTAGATTAAATATGGAGAAAAGCATATGATGAAGGAAGATTCCACCTCCTTGATGGAATACTCTATCATATAATTAAACATACATGTGTTATGGCTTGAACAGATAGAACTCTTATAAGCACTTTACTAAATGAATGTTATGATAGTGTTTCAGCTGGACATCTATCAGAAGACAGAACACTAGGCAGGGTGAAAACCTGCTATTGGTGGCCAAATTGGAAGAAAGATGTTTCACAATACTTCCAAACCTGTGACAGATTCCAGAAAGCAAACAGAGCCACAGGAAAGAGATTTTAAATGATTATCCAAATCCAGGAACCAAAATCCCCCTGGGAAAAAGCTCACATGGATTGGGTGACAGCTTTACCTCCAGGGGGAATCAGAAGTTACAATACTTGCCTAGTATTAGTTGAAAGATATAGCAAAACTCCAATTTTCTTACCATGTCACAAGAATGATACAGCTATGGACAGAGTCATAATGATATGGAATAAAGTTATTATCCACACAGGATTATTCTAAAATATCATAGGTGGTAGAGACCCAAAATTCATTCAGCATTATGGACAAACCTCCATAACCTGTTTGGAACAAAATGATGATTCTCAACAGCTTACAATCCCCAAACTGATGGTTTAGCAGAAAGAATGATACAGACCTTAGAGGACATGATCAGAATATTCTGTGCTTATGGACTAGAATTAAAACATTCTGATGGTTTTACCCATGATTGGTATACATTAATACCAGCTCTTGAACTTTCATATAAAACATCAATCTGTTCTTCAAATGGAAAAACACCAGAAATGGTAGAAAAAGGCTGAAACCCAAGACTTCCTTATGACACCCTCAAAAAGGACTTGGTAGATATACACCCAACAGAAAGTAGCTTCAAATTGATGCTTGACAAAGCAATACCCCATGAAAACAGATTTATGCAAGATTCTTTCAAGTATGCAAAAGAAAGATGGGATAAAAGTCATAAACCACCTGACTTCAAAATAGGAGACTTGGTCCTAGTGTCAGCTCTAAATTCCAATAATATAAAGGGCCAAGAGAAACTGAAAGATTCCTTTGCAGGACCATTCATGATAAAAGCACTACATGGACCTAATGCTGTGCAACTAGAGCTCACAGGTAAATTAATGAACAAACACCCAAATTTCTTTGTAAGTTTGATAAAACCCTACAGCTCAAGTGACAAGGAATTATTTCCATTAATGAATAGACACCCACTTGAAATACCCAATTTAGAAGAAGGAGAAGAAAACAAAATTGTGAAAGTCCTTGAAGAAAGAAGGACAAGAAACACAAAAAAGGAAATACCTTGTAAGGTATAGAAATCCAACTTAAGAAGATGAATGGCTACTTTGGAAGGATATAACAAATTCTGATAAACTATTAGGAAGGTTCAGACAGGAAAGAAAACCTAAATAATAGAAAAATTAAGCTTTGGTGAGCTTCAAGACTAACAATGTCTATTGAAGAGGTAGAACAGTGGATGATACCCTAATTAACTATATCAGATTGTCGTACAATCTTTTTTGATGGTAGGGAATGTGAGCCTTTGAGATGTGACCACATATCCAAAAAGGTCACAAGAAAAACTCTATAATAATTATACTCATAATAACTCTCTTAAAACTGGTGAAAATACCATAAACAGGTACAAAATCTCAATTAACTCAGAATATGCTGGGTAAAAGTGTGAAATAAACTGAACCATTAGATTCTTAATGGTAAAATACACATATATCATTTTTATGGCATATGTGAAAAGTCAATAATTACTGAAGAATAAGTAATAATACCCTAAAAAAGTCATAAAATCTAATTTAACTCAGAACCTAAGGAATCAACATGTGAAATTAATTGTACCATTGGATTTTCCATAAAGCAATACACATAAAAGAATTTATGACAATTCTCTAAAGTCAATACTTAAGGAATTAAGCTGAATATATGCATTTTTTTGGTCAATGCATATATTCATGGTTTTTAGCTAATATCTCTTGAAATATACATGATAGAGAGTTAAACCAAAAAGAAAGTCACCACATATTTACTGTACGAGCAGATATATGAACCTTATTTGACAAGCTATAAGCAAGGCTATAACGTTTAAGGGTTTATCCAGCAAAATCACTAGAGCTGTTGACGACTTTGTTGTGAAAGTGGTCCAAACTTACAAAAAGGAGATATTCAGATTATACTATTTCATATGTGAAGAATTATGTAATTTTTATCATAATATTCAAGGTATCATCCCTTGAAATAAAGGTTGGAAGTCTAAAATATTGAATTTTGACAGAAAAGATGAGATACAAGAAAAATCATCATAAATAAAGTTTTGATGATGTAATAGAATGCTCTTGGAAGTTTCATGAAGACATTCCAAGATATCAGAAGTCACTCTCAGAATATCTCTAGCATGTATAACCTGAACATTATTAATTATCAAAATTTATGTAAGATGTGACTATGAAACTGATGATAATATTACTATTAATCAACAGTACTATGTCTGTTCTTATGAAATATAATAATAAAATATTATTATAACCACAATTAAATAATTAAAGAATTATTTCTTTCACGTGTTAAGCACTACTAGTGATTTTAACAGTGAGCAAGTAATTGTCTACAAGAATCAATTACAAGAAGAATTTAATAATAAAAACTTCTTTTATTAAAATAATAAAATTATTTTAATATATAATTATCTTTTGCAAGAATAATTATAAAGGTAATCCTTGAAGAAAACTATTACTAGAGAAAAACTTTAAGAATTAAAGGTAAATGACTCACTAATACTCCAAAGATCTTTTTGATAGATAAAAGTAGAGAAATTTGACGTAGAATTGTGGATTTTAGAGATCAAAATATTTTATAGCAGGATTACAACAATATATAGTTGGATTCTATGATTTCACGTCCTTCTGATTGGTTCTGAAAGATTTAAAACACTTAAGAATAGTTTAACTAATACTTACTTGTTGGTAACAATGATATAAAATGATAATAAGATGATGATGATATGGAAAAAACAGCAAGGGAAGGCCTCTTTTAAGTCAACAACAGCTCACAGAGGCGTCCCATGGAGCAAATTGAAAAACCAGTGAGTGAGAAAGCATTAAACCCTTTTGGATTAGTACTTACATCATCTGTTGTCACGTAAAATTGTCATAATTGCTTAATTGATGCTTTTACGTGACTACCAACCCCAATATGGTTAAGAATAAAAGGAGTAACATTTGTAAATCTTCTTTTATTCCAAAGTAATCATTGATTTCCCAAAGTTATCAATGTTATTGACAATTTCATCACAGGTTGTATTTACTGTGAATTTTTGAAGATTCAGTGTTTCATGTAGAATAACCAAAAATGGACTGTAAGTAAACCTTTTAATTTTACTAGTAAAACTGTGATTCTTTTTGGTTGTACCATAGATAATACAGTTTTCAATTGGTCCTGAAAGTTTCCGAAAGATTCATTAAGATTTGTATTTTTAATTAATTTTTGAAGTTTTTACCTCATTTCTACGTAGAATTGCAAATATCAGTGTTTGACTGGTTGCTATGAGGTAAATCAATGGATACTAGTCCAAAAAGGGTTTTAATTACTCTTTTGGGGTCTATCCATGGAAAGTCATTAGTAATTGACATGGTTACAGGAGTGTAAGTAGCTCTTTACCTCCTTGGCACGTCAAAATAGCAGGTTATTTGCTATTTTCTGGTGTTTTACAGTAGTTGCAACTTGGTAACCAAGTTCCCAAAGAGGTTTAGTTTACCAATTGGGTCAAGATCAGCCATGGAACCAAGCTTTGGAGCTATCCACGCCTCTGGGGCCTCAGGAGTTGGGTACCCTGGCTCTCTTTGATGTCTTTTGTCCCCCTTGCTTATTTTTCATGTCAAAAATAGAAATTTAAGGTTAAAGTGAGATATCCACTATGGGTGTACCAAAAGTGCATGTAAGAATACCATAATATTAAGTGCTCAAAACATGTATAACACTATTCTTAGTGTATATGTAACATGGGATTTCTTACTTTCCCATTATTTTGGCGTAAAATCAAGAAAAACAAAAATTTTCACGGATCTTTTATGTGGTATTAATGATGTGGTGTTGAAGTATTTTCCATATTACCACCTCAAAGAGTTGATTTCAGCTTCTTCACTCTATGGAGCTACCCTAGGTGAATTTTTGTGTAGAATCCAAATCTGGCCTTAAATCCATGGATTTACTTACTCAATAAAAAGTTATTCATCTTTTCTGAAATCAAAAATGATGAATTTTGAATATATGCATGATTTATGAGTTATGTATAATTCAAAATTTCTTTTTAAGATAATTGTGGCCTATTTGGGTATGTAAAATATACCTCAAGGCTCACAGTTTAAGCTTAAAATTGATCACTTATGATCACTCACTGTAACCTTATTTTAAGCTTAACAGTTATAAAAGTGATAAGCCTGGTGAATACTATTATATTATTATTAATACTAATACAATACACAAATTTTAGGTTTCTTCCAACCCTATGATGTCATCAAACTTAGTGTTATAGTCATAACTCTAAATAATGGCATAATAATGAGATAGGGCGGTTTGATCATGACATAATCATCACTAAACCTTAAAATACTGATTTTTTCCAGTGGATACCATCTGTAAAAGTCTACTAGAAGCCTACTGGACTCAAGAAGGAGGTATCTACTGTAAATAGAGCTCTTTTTACTCTATTTTCCCCTCAGATGCATCAAAACAATAAATCAAGAAATCAAAAGGTAAAATATTTATTCTTTAAATATAAATCTTTCATATTATCAAAACCAAAGGGTATCTGTATTATGATCATCATTTTTGACATTATTACTTCAATTTTTCTCTTCTTTTGTTATAATTCTCTTAAAAATCTTATTTCCACAGAAAATCAAGAAAATTTGTAATTTCTTCTATTTTTATTTGTAAATACAATTTAAATAAGTTGTATTTACATTATTTGGTGTAAATTCTTCCAAAATTATTATATTAAGTTTCAAAAGTAGGTTATTTTCTCTATTATTACTATTAATAATTCTTCAATTAATATAAATATTACTTATATTAATATATAACTTTAATATTGGTAATATTTTAGCTATTAATTGTTTTTTATTAATAAAAAACAATTTTTTACGCCTTTATTATTTGTTTGTAACAATAATACAGTGCTTTTAAATATATTGATTATCAAATATTAATATATTTATTTATTATATTATTATATTTATTTAATAACATAATTATCTTTACACCATGATTATAATAATTCTTTATTATTATAATTATTTTTATCTTATTCATTTTATTTATAAGGAAATTAAGAGCACAATAAGTAGAATATTAGTAATTTTTACTCATTGTTTCATAGTCAAACCTTCCAGATGTGGCATTGACCAAGAGCACCCACATGGACCAAAATGGAGCCAAAAGCCATTTTGGGGACAAGACCCCTCTTTTAAACATCAAAGGGAAAAATCAAGGCTTCAGGCAAGAAGGGGCCCAAATGAACATTTTGGCCAAATCTTAATGGGTTATACATTCATATACTCATCATTCATCATTTTTCAAGCAGAAGAGCTTGATGGCCTTCTTTTTGAGAAACAAACCAAGGCCAAGGAATGAAAGAGAAACTTTCTGAATGAATTCAAAGGAAAGCATAATTTAAAATTTGGAAGGTACTTACTCAATAAAAGGATGGAGGACAATGTGATGAAAGATGACAAGGAAGAAGAGAGAGGGATTTTCCAGATAATGCTCAAGAGGGAAAGAAAATTAAAATTGAAAAACTTAGAAAACATTTGGGGATATTGAGATGCCACTCAACAGTGGCAGGGTATTATGGTGTTCAGGAGCCCACCAGTTTCAAGAGGGGGATACTGTGACAACCACTATTCAGGGGTAAGGGCATTCAACCTTACACCCACTCCAACACATCACACCAGAAAATTCATTATGTGTATCAGTAATCGGCTTCAGAAATCTTCCTTGCTGAAACATGCATACAGCTTGTCAACTCTTGTACAGGTTTAATTGACCCAATACAGTTTGGAGTCACCATTCTGAAACTGTATTATCATTCCCTACTACCACACCTCCTGTACAGATGTATAGGACCTGTATTTCCCAAACTCAAATCAATAATCAATTCCTCTCATGAAAATTCTCTGTCCAGATCAGGGCTTGTGATTCTCACATATACCAGCCCCTCTTTCCCCCCATTGGGGACTTTTCCCGAGTTAATTAATTTAGTTGATTTATTATTTTATAAATATTCTTACTCTTATTTTTGGGTATCAAGTTATTCTTTGCATTTTTTCTTCTCCTGTACAGTATGACTTGTGGTGGCCATATACTTATTAAACCTTCTCTTTCCTTCTGACAGGTTGAAGCAGTGGAATTTGACTTGTTTGTGGTTGGCTCTTTCATTTCTTACTCTTAATATTTGTTGCAGCTTTTCTACACTCTTAAGGGTGCTCTGTCTTATTTTATCTTTGAGACTTCCATAAGGGAGTCCCGGCTTACTGAGTGCCAGGCCCTCTTCACTTAGAAGAGCCCCTGTGACAGCCATATGTCAAACGCAAGTCCCTAAAAACCCTATTGTCTCTGAACCTGAATTGGAACTAAGTATTAGTCACTAAAACAGAAACCAATCACATTCAGAGGGCTCAGATAGACATATAAATGCACCAGTACAAGCAATATTACAAAGTCTACAAAAACAAAGACTGAGAAATTTTGCCACAAATTTACCAAGGAGTGATGAACTCCTGGCGCATCCTCAAAATGTTCCTCAAGGAGGAGTAAATACTGAAATATTCCAATGGATTGAATACACTGTCATCCAAGCCCCAACTTCAAAATACAAAGAAGGACCATGCCAAAAAGGGGGAAAGCAAGGAAGAAGCCCAGTAGCTTCTACCAGCAAACCACAAGCCAACCAGACTCCCCAAGAAGGGAAGAAGAACAAGAAAAGGAACTTGAGGAAACCATATCCCCCATTTACAGGAGACAAAGAATCTAAAAGGATTCCATGTACAATTCCTTCAACATGGCCAGAACCTTGATTGGATTCAAAGACAAAGAGGGCCAAAGAAGGAGAAAACCACATTTCCCAAAGAAATAACTTTGTCTCCTAATGTTGTAAATACCCTAACAGAAATGCATATTAGTTTATTACTTCTAAAATAACTAAAGAAAGTCTAGTATTATTAAAAGGAAGAAACAGTACTCTTTTAGCTTTAAGCCAACCTGTTGTACAAAACAATAAAAAAATAGACTATATTAAATTTATGGTTCAAAATAACATAACCAAAATTTCAATTCAAAATACTCAGTAATTAATACAAGGAACAAAAGGGTTGTATCAATAAATTCAAAATATCAATGAAAAGACTTTTACAATAAATTATGACCAGAGTATTGATAACTTGACTGAAAGCTAAAAAAAATTATCCATTTCTATTGAAAAATTCAAAGAGAACCCTTCATCACATCACAAAATATTGCTTGACCACATAGAAAAGAATTATGAAGCCAGAATTAATCTTAAAAAGGATATCCAAAGTGGAATCATACTTATTACAGAGAAAATGGACAAAATAAATGAGTCTAACTTAAATATGCAAAGTTATCAACCCCATTTTCCCACATAAGAAGTCCGGTTAAATAAAAAGAGGAAATGACAAATTTATTGATAAGAGGCTCAATCCAGAAAGACAACAATCAAGTATTAATGAAAGAAGCACCTCAACTTTAATAATGTCTAACAGTCACAGGTAAAGGTGAATATTACCATATGTCATTCATTGTAAAATTGCCATGTTGCCAGAAGATGATGCCATACCAGATAAATTAATCACTGGAAGATTAAATTAATTATTGGGAAACTTTGCAAAAAGATTGTATTATGGCATATGAAAAACAAATGGAAAAAATACTTGGTCTTGGTGGAAAAATTGAATAATCACCAAGTGGGAAAATGATGCCTGGAGGTATAAGATAGAAAATGAATTATAAAACTCATTGTTTAATTCTTAGAAAGACAAATCTTTGACTTGGATCTTAAAAAAATCTGAACTTTTCAATGCATTATATCCAGAAATCTCACAAAATAGTGCATATGAAAATACTCAAGAAGTGTGGGGGAGAGCTGGAACATTCCACAAGGAGAAGATTAATAGAAACATGTTCAGCAGAAGAATACATCAATTCAATAGCTTACATTGTGAAAAGAATCAAAATTGGAAGAACATGGAATAAACTTGACATAAAAAGCCTAAATGAACCAAAAGAAGACTTCAAAACCAATAACACAAACAAGAAGAGTAAATTCCATAAATGTGGTGGTATTGGGAACTTAGAAAATAATTTTCTTAAAAAGGAAAAGATGAATTAAATTGTGGAAACAGAAGATCAAAATGAAAAAGAAGAATAATATGTTTCTGAAAAAGATACTGAAGAATCAGAGATCTCTGAAATTGATGAAATAAGTATAATTAATTCACAGATTAACAATATGGATGAAATATATGAATTGCTAGATGTAAATTCAAATTTGCCACAAGTTGGAACATCTGATAAATGCCTTGCAAACATACAGGATGCCAAATTGCATAAATCCAAAACTGCAAAAGGAATGGTCTTTAGTGCTTGAAAATCAAGTATAAGTATTTTTATGTTGAAAAATGAAGGGACAAGAGTAGATATTGAGAAAGGAGAATACTTCACATGTTTTGAAAATAATTCTCTAAAAACACATGTACCAGATTGGAAAAACCAGCTTATACCAATACAAGGAGTCAAATTTAGTAGTGCAAGTGAAAGCATGAAACCCCTTGGACTCATTGACTTAATACTAATTTTGACACACCAAGCTCAATGTATAAGAATAGAAGTGCAGTTTTTAGTTATGTAGAGCTGTACTAGTAACCATTTCATACTTGGAAATGATTACTTATCAATATATGGCATAGATATCTCTAACCAGAAATATAGATATTTCACCATAGGAAATAATTAAAGACAAACAATTGGCTTCTTTATTAATAAGAAACAAATTACTGTTATTAAACATGAGGAAATACCCCAGAGAAACACTTATGCATAAGTGAACATCTAAAAGAGGCATAATTCAATAATGAACTAACAGAAACAATGAAAGAAAAACTGCTTGACCTCCTATATAAATACAAAAGTGCGTTTGCAACTGAAAAACAACCACTAGTTCCTGTTATTGGAAATGAGTTTGATACTATTATAAATGTATATAAACCTTATCTGCCCCTGTTAAGAATACCAGCTTATCCAGCCAGCTCAAGAGATAGAGAAGACTTACAGCTACAAATTCAAGAATTGATGGAACTAGAGGTTCCAAATGAAGCAGGCCATAATGAGCAAGTGAAAGTAAACTTAATAGTCACTATAGCCTGGCACAATGGTAAATGAAGGAGGGTAGGGGACCTTAGAGCTCTAAATACCTATACTATCCCTGAAACATCTCCAATACCTATGATCTATGAGACATTAACACAACAGTCACAGGCTAAGCTCATTGCATCCATGGATACCCTTAGAGGTTTTCACCAAAATTCTTTAACAGATAATTCTGGAAAACTACTGAGTATAATTCTGCACTGTGAAATATATGAATACTTACAAATTCTATTTGGTATAAAAGATTCCCCTTCCCATTTGTAAGATGTGTCTATGAAACTAATGATAATATTACTATTAATCCACAGTACTATGACTGTTCTTATGAAATATAATAACAAAATGTTATTATAACCACAATGAAATAATTAAAGAATTATTTCTTTCACATGTTAAACACTACTAGTGATTTTAACAGTGAGCAAGTAATTGTCTACAAGAATCAATTACAAGATTTTAATAATAAAACTTCTTTTATTAAAATAATAAAATTATTTTAATATATAATTATCTTTTGCAAGAATAATTATAATGATAATTCTTGAAGAAAACTAATTTTAGAGAAAAACTTTAAGAATTAAAAATAAATAACTCACTAATATTCCAAAGAACTTATTGAAAGATAGGATAGAGAGATTTGATGTAGAACTGTGGATTTTAAGGATCAAAATGAATTTATAACAGTATTACAACAATATATAGTTGGATTCTATGATTTCACGTCTTTCTGATTGATTTTGAAAGATTTAAAACACTTAAGAATAGCTATCACTAATACTTACTTGTTGGTAATAATGGTTAAAATGATAATAAGATGATGATGATGATGATACGGAAAAAACAGCAAGAAGAGGCCTCTTTTAAGTCAACAACAGCTCACAGAGGCGTGCCATGGAGCAAACGGAAAAACCAGTGAGTGAGAAAACAATAAAACGTTTTGAATTATTGATTGCATCATTTGTTTTCACATAAGATTATCATAATTACTTAATTGATGTTTTTACATGACTACCAACCCCAATATGGTTAAGAATAAAAGTAGTAACATCTGTAAATCTCCTTTTATTCCAAAATAACATTGATTTCTCAAAGGTATCAATTTTATTGCCAATTTCATCACAGGTTGTAATTACTGTAAATTTTTGAATATTCAGTGTTTCACGTAGAATAGTCAAAAATGGACTGTAAGTAAAACTTTTAATTTTACTAATAAAACTGTAATTCTTTTTGGTTGTACCCCAGATAATACAGCTCTTCATTGGTCCTGAAATCTTCAGAAAGATTCATTAAGAATTGTATTTTTAATGAATTTTTGAAGTTTTTTCCTCATTTCTACGTAGAATTGCAAAAAGCAGTATTTTGCAGGTTGCTATGAGGTAAATCAATGAATATGAGTCCCAAAAGGGTTTTAATTACTCTTTTAGGGTCTAGTCATGGAAAGTCATCAAGAATTGACATGGTTACAGGAGTCTAAGTAGCTCATTACCTCCCTGGCACGTCAAAATAGCAGGTTATTTGCTATTTTCTTGTGATTACAGTAGGTGTAACTTGGTAACCAAGTTCCCAAAGAGTTTTAGTTTACCAATTGGCCCAAGATGAGCCATGGATCCATGCTCTGGAGCTATCCACGCCTCTGAGGCCTCAGAAGTTGGGTACCCTGGCTCTCTTTGATGTCTTTTGTCCCCCTTGCCTAATTTTTACGTCAAAATAGTAATTTAAGCTTAAAGTGAGATATCCACTATGGGTGTATCAAAAGTCCATGTAAGAATACTATGATATTAAGTGCTCAAAACATGCATAACACTATTCTTAGTGTATATGTAACATGGGATTTCTCACTTTACCATTACTTTGGCGTGAAATTAAGAAAAACAAAAATTTTCACGGATCTTTTATGTGGTATTGATGATGTGGTATTGAAGTATTTTCCATTTTACCACCTCAAAACTATAATTTGAGCTTATTCACTCTATGGAGCTACCCTAGGTGAATTTTAGTGTAGAATCCAAATCTGGTCTTAAATCCATGGATTTACTTACTCAATCAAAAGTTATTCATCTTTTCTGAAATCAAAAATGATGAATTTTGGATATATGCATGACTTATGAGTTATCTACATAGAATTGCAAATATCAGTGTTTCACTGGTTGCTATGAGGTAAATCAATGGATACAAGTCCAAAAAGGGTTTTAATTACTCTTTTGGGGTTTATCCATGGAAAATAATTAAGAATTGACATGGTTACAGGAGTCTAAGTAGCTCTTTACCTCCTTGGCACGTCAAAATAGCAGGTTATTTGCTATTTTCTTAAGATTTACAGTAGTTGTAACATGGTAACCAAGTTCCCAAAAGGTTTTAGTTTACCAATTAGGCCAAGATCAGCCATTGATCCAAGCTTTGGAGCTGTCCACGCCTCTGAGGCCTCAGAAGTTGGGTACCCTGGCTCTCTTTGATGTCTTTTGTCCCCCTTGCTTATTTTTTACATCAAAATAGAAATTCAAGGTTCAAGTGAGATATCCACTATGGGTGTACCAAGGGTGCATGTAAGAATACCATGATATTAAGTGCTCAAAACATGCATAACACTATTCTTAGTGTATATGTAACATGGGATTTCTCACTTTCCCATTATTTTGGCGTGAAATTAAGAAAAACACAACTGTTCACGGGTCTTTTATGTGGTATTGATGATGTGGTATTGAAGTATTTTCCATTTTACCACCTCAAAGAGTCAATTTGAGCTTATTCACTCTATGGAGCTACCCTGGATGAATTTCTGTGTAGAATCTAAATCTGGCCTTAAATCCATGGATTTACTTACTCAATGAAAAGTTATTCATCTTTTCTGAACTCAAAAATGATGAATTTTGGATATATGCATGACTTATGAGTTATGCATAATTCAAAATATCTTTTTGAGATAATTGTGGCCTATTTGGGTATGTAAAATTTCCAACAAGGCTCACCCCATTACCCAAGAATGATGAACACTATATCACCTGAAAAATTATCAGAATGATGGAAGATAATCTATATTTATGATATTATAATTTGCTCAGGAACTTGAGAAAATCATCTGACAAGACTTGAAAGAGTATTGCAGAAGATAGTTCAAGTAAATATGAAAATTTCCTTGAAAAATGTGATTATGCATATAGTGAACTAAAAGCACTGGAAAATTTTGTATCTGGACTAAGCTTGGGAATAGATAAAAACAAACTAGCAGAAGTACTACTGAAGGAAATTACCCAAGCCAAATAGGAAATTCAATCATTGCTATGATTTGCTGGTTATTACAGAAAGCATATAAAAGAATTTGAAAGATTTCCAAATCCTTGTATAAACTCTGTGGCCAACAGACATTCTATGAAATGACTGAATAAAGGGTTAAAGCATATGAGGAACTGAAGAAAGCCCTCCCAAATGGCTCATCTCCTCTAATTCCAGATTGAAAATCAATTTTAAAACTGTTCATTGATTCTTGTGGGGAAGGATTAGTGTAACAACAATCCATCAGGGATAAGGGTATTCATTCATACACCCACTCAAACACCTCAAATCAGCAAATCCAGTATCTGCATCAGCATTCAGTTTCAGCAATCTTCATTCTGAAACATGCATACAGTTTGGTACATCAATACAGCCTGTCAATACCTGTACAGGTTGGATTCACCCAATACAGTTTCAATACACCAGTATGAAACTGTATGATCACTCAAATACACCACACCTCTTGTACAGCTGTACAGGACCTGTATTGGCCAGACTCAATTCAATCATCAATTATTCTCATGAAAATTCTTCCTCTGGATCAGGGCTGGTGATTCTCACATATTGTGAGCCTTGAGGTATATTTTACATACCCAAATAGGCCACAATTATCTTAAAAAGAAATTTTGAATTATGCATAACTCATAAGTCATGCATATATCCAAAATTAATCATTTTCAATTTCAGAAAAGATGAATAACTTTTTATTGAGTAAGTAAATCCATGGATTTAAGACCAGATTTGGATTCTACACAAAAATTCACCTAGGGTAGCTCCATAGAGTGAATAAGCTCAATTTAAGTATTTGAGGTGGTAAAATGGAAAATACTTCAATACCACATCATTAATACCACATAAAAGATTCGTGAAAATTTTTGTTTTTCTTGATTTTTAGCCAAAATAATGGGAAAGTGAGAAATCCCATGTTACATATACACTAAGAATAGTGTTATGCATGTTTTGAGCACCTAATATCATGGTATTCTTACATGGACTTTTGGTACACCCTGTCACAACCACGTATGTTGACCCTCCTCCTTGATGGCGGCGGCAATCCAACCTGGAGCCAAGTTGGGGCCAATTGGCCATGTCACATCATTTATGGCCAATTTACCCCTTTGGGTGTTCCATGGCTCTTACGCCATAACCCATTCCATTGGCCACGTATGGCCTCAGGCCATATCCTGCGTCATTGGTCCTCTTGGCCAATTTCCACCTCACCAACCCCCAGGCCTCCATCACTTTTTTTGGGCCTGGGGGGTCCCTTTGTCTTCTAGGAGCTTTCAGGGCCCATGGCCACCTTCATTGGTTTCCTGGCCACCCCTTTCATTATGGGGGTGTTGGCCTAAATGGCCTTTTTGGGCCATTTGGGCCCCCCACGGCTTCTACGGTCCGTGGGCCGTAATACGCGGTCCGCGGTCCGTAGGCGGATTAGGCCCCTTTTGGCCTAATCCAATGAGGCCAAAAGGGGCCAAAGGGGGCAGCCACCTAGCCCCCAAGGCCAGGTGGGTCCCAAACCACAATTGGGCCCACCTGAGCCATTTTTGGCC
Source organism: Austropuccinia psidii (assembly GCA_023105745.1). Taxonomy (NCBI): domain Eukaryota; kingdom Fungi; phylum Basidiomycota; class Pucciniomycetes; order Pucciniales; family Sphaerophragmiaceae; genus Austropuccinia; species Austropuccinia psidii. The sequence continues at coordinate 8,420,045 of JALGQZ010000005.1, read as the reverse complement.
ACCAATCCCTTGGACCAAAAACACCTTGGATCCATTTTTGGCCATAAATCCCGTAGGACCCATTTTTGGCCCTGGACCACCATGGACCAACTTCACCGTCATGGCCTCTGGCAACCACCAGAGGCCACCAAATCATCTCAACAAGCATTTCCCTCAACTTAAGGAAGGATTGCTTCATTCCTCCATGCAGCTCGTACTCAAGGTTGCAGGAGTGGTGCATATATGGTGTTATATACCATTATGCACCATTTTTGCTCAGCAATTCAATGGTGACGTTTTCAGGACCCAAATCAACCTTCTTAACTCAAGGTACCAAGATCCAACGCCCATTTTGAAGGAGAACCTTTGGACTCATCAGTTTGGTAATCCATGGCGGCAATCAGAAGACCATTCAAAGACTCCAATCACCTGGCTCAGCAGGAGTTGGGTTGGCAATTTCATTCAGGGTTATTCTAAGGGCAATTCTCAAAAGGTATTACATCTTTTCAATAAGTTGTCAAGGCATCAAGTATTTCAATACTTCTTGGACAACTCAATTGGTTCATACAGGCGGTAATCAATCAACCTGTACGTACTTGGCCCAATTGGGCCAATTCATATGCTACTGTGGGAATTCAATCACACAGTTTCAAATTCAAGATGGCCAGAACTGTATTGGCCCGATTCAGACAATACAGCCGGTGATCCAACTCCAGGATCAATCTTTCAGTTTTTCACATATACTGGCCACCTTTCAGCACCTGGGGACTTTTTCCCCAGTTAATTAATATATTGGATTTATTTTTATCCTTATTTTCTTTTACCTTATTAAAGTTAATACTGATAATCTTAAGTCAGTCATTCAGCACCCCTTTTCTTTATTTCCTCGCCTGTCCAGTGGATATTGGTGGTCATATCCTTATACTAATTCCATTTCCTTTTCTGCCAGGTTGAAACAGTGAATAGAGGATTCACCTGGTTGGCTTCTTTATTATCTTTGGCCATTGGCTTCATCTTTTCTTATCTCATCTTTTGGCATACTTGTTTTCTCCCATATTCTTTCTTAGAGAAAATTCATTCTTATTACTCTTTTATCCTTGGAGCCCTCCAAGTGAGTTCTTGATTCCTGAGTGCCAGGCCCTCTTCTTCCAAGAGCCCCTGTGACACACCCATAGTGGATATCTCACTTTAAGCTTAAATTACTATTTTGACGTAAAAATTAGGCAAGGGGGACAAAAGACATCAAAGAGAGCCAGGGTACCCAACTTCTGAGGCCTCAGAGGCGTGGATAGCTCCAGAGCATGGATCCATGGCTCATCTTGGCCCAATTGGTAAACTAAAACTCTTTGGGAACTTGGTTACCAAGTTACACCTACTGTAATTATAAGAAAAATAGCAAATAACCTGCTATTTTGACGTGCCAAGCAGGTAATAAGCTACTTAGGCTCCTGTAACCACGTCAATTCTTGATGACTTTCCATTACTAGACCCTAAAAGAGTAATTAAACCCTTTTGGGATCCATATTTATTGGTTTACCTCATAGCAACCAGCAAAATACTGCTATTTGCAATTCTACGTAGAAATGAGGTAAAAACTTCAAAAATTCATTGAAAATACAATTCTTAATGAATCTTCCTGAAACTTTCACGACCAATGAAGAACTGTATTGTCTATGGTACAACCAAAAAGAATTATGGTTTTACTAGTAAAATTAAAAGTTTTACTTACAGTCCATTTTTACCCATTCTACGTGAAACACTGAATCTTCAAAAATTCACAGTAATTACAACCTGTGATGAAATTGGCAATAACATTAATAACTTTGAGAAATCAATGAGTATTTTAGAATAAAAGAAGATTTACAGATGTTACTCCTTTTATTCTTAACCATATTGGGGTTGGTAGTCACGTAAAAGCATCAATTAAGTAATTATGATAATCTTACGTGACAACAGATGATGCAATCATTAATCCAAAAGGGTTTATTGTTTTCTCACTCACTGGTCTTTTAGTTTTCTCCATGGCACGCCTCTGTGAGCTGTTGTTGACTTAAAAGAAGCCTATTCTTGCTGTTTTTTCCGTATCATCATCTTATCAATTTATTAAATCATTATTACCAACAAGTAAGTATTAGTTAAAGCTATTCTTAAGTGTTTTAAATCTTTCCAAATCATCCAGAAAGACGTGAAATCCTAGAATCCAACTATATATTGTTGTAATACTGTTATAAATCCTTTTGATCCCTTAAATCCACAATTCTACGTCAAATTTCTCTACTCTTATCTATCAATAAGTTCTTTGGAGTATTAGTGAGTCATTTATTCTTAATTCTTAAAGTTTTTCTCTAGTAATAGTTTTCTTCAAGAATTATCTTTATAATTATTCTTGCAAAAGATAATTATATATTAAAATAATTTTATTATTTTAATAAAGAAGTTTTTATTATTAAATTCTTCTTGTAATTGATTCTTGTAGACAATTACTTGCTCACTGTTAAAATCACTAGTAGTGCTTAACACGTGAAAGAAATAATTTTTTTAATTATTTAATTGTGGTTATAATAATATTTTATTATTATATTTCATAAGAACAGACATAGTACTGTTGATTAATAGTAATATTATCACCAGTTTCATAGTCACATCTTACATTTGGGGGCCCGGCCGTGTTTTTTGAACCTTGTACCCTTAATTAATATATTTTTAAGCTCTAAAATATATCAATTTAATAATTTTTTTCTTTCATTTTAAAGTTAAAATAATTCTTATTTTTGAAATTGTTTTGGAAATCTTTTCATTGAGGAATTTGGTTTAATTTTATACTGTTTTTACACGTGGCTTTTTCACATCCAAAAACTTATAAAATTATTCTTTGAGTTACTCTGAATTAATTTTCATTCAAAATCTTAAATTTTAATTTTTTTTCTTTAAAAAGAATAATTTTTTTATATTAAAAAATAATAAAATTCATAAAAAATCTTTTAAAAATATCTTAAAACACAAAAATAATTTCTTTTATCATATTTTTTCTCTTTTAAGTGTCTTTAATCAAATACTGTGCAGCTGGTAACAGACTCAGTAAAAGATACATCAATAGTCCAGAATCTTCAGAAGCAGAATCTGAAGACAGTATTGAGGTGCAGATTGCTAAAAGAGGCACCTTATTCAACTCAGAAAAAGCTAAATTACCACCAAAAGGTGTGTATTTTATCTTATATTTTCACCTTTTATCTTTAAATTGATGTGAAAATGGTGCATACCAGAAATGGAAGCAACTATTCAGTCCAACCAGATGGATGTGGACAAGGAAGAGGCAAGACCAAATCCAGAAGTGCCAAATCTTCCACAAGAAAGGCACATATGGAGGATGCCAGAGTTGCCCCCCATTCCCCAAGGTCTGTACCAACAGATTTTGACGTAAATTCTGAGCCTGAACTGATTTATGGTAATATTTCCAGGGCTGAACCACTTTCAGGTGGCAGCAATAGAAATATATCAATGCCAGTACAAAAACTGGTTCAGAGCAGCCAAGTAAGAGGAGTGGGAAATCTGCCCAAGCCTTTGGCAGGGGGCCATGAACTCCTACTTACACATCAAGAGCTTTCTGGGTCAGGAGAAGACCATAGAACTCTTAGGAGGATGGAGCCCCCTGTCTTGCAAAGACAAGGTCAAAAAGATAAAGAATTGGTTGAAGAACCAAAGTCTTTTATCCATAGACCAGAAGAAAGAGTTGGAAATGACTCCAGCTTTGGAGACAGAGGCACCAGTGGCATCTACCAGCTCCAAACCAGCTCCAGAAGCGCCCAAGGACAAGCCCAAAGGACCTCAAAAGAAACAGAGAGGTCCCAAGAACCATCAAGGCAAGGGCAAAGGCAAAGCCAATTGGCACAGACCTTACCCACAAGGGTACAGGATCCCCAAATTGGAGCCTTCAGCCGTGGACAGTGTCTTCAATATGGCCAGAACTCTTATGGAATTCACAGCCAAGGAGCAGGAAAGGATGAACAGGACTTTTCCACGCAAATAAATGATGTACATAGAAGTATTAGTGTAGAAATTGGCAAACTTGAGTCAAAGTTGAAGCAAATTACATTAGACATCAATGATTAAAAGAAAAATGACAAGCAACATTCTGATTGGCATCAATTGACAACTGTCACCCTTGAGTCAATTAGCAATGCTTGTGAAAGAATTGAGACCCAATGTCAAAATAATGACACAGAGGATCCTTCCATTTCTAAAGTAAATGATAGACTTAAAACTCTTGAAGACCATGTCTTACAAATAGTTAAGAACACCAATCAATTTGCTATACATTTAGCAAAAAGTGACAGTGAAAGGCAGAAATTGAAGAATGATATAATTGCAAGTGTGGAGCAAATTCATAAGAATCATGAACCACATATTCCAAGACATTCTACACCTTTGACTGAAGAAAAACTTTCTGTCAAAGCAAGTTTGACTCCATTCTTAGGAGAAAATGCCTACTCTGCAAAAGATATTCCCAAAATAGAAGAATGGCCAACATTCTCTGGTGAAGGAGAATATAACCATATTGAATTCATCAGAACTACTGATATGTTGCAAGAAGACTTTAATATACCTGATGAAATCATAGTGGGAAAATTACACTGTTTGTTTACCAGAACTGCAAAGAAATGGTATTACAAAATGAGGATTGATCATGGTAAACATGACTGGTCTTGGTGGAAATCTGAAGTGATTACCAAATGGGCCAATAATTCTTGGAGGTTTAAAATGGAGAATGCTTTTGAAAGTGCCATTTTTAACTCAGAAAAAGACAAACCACTTACTTGGTTCTTCAAACAAAAAGACAGATTATCTGCTTTACACCCAGATATGTCTGACACTATGATTAATATGAAAATATTAAGAAAGTGTGGAGAAGAACTGGAACATGCTATCAAAAGCAGATGTGTGGAACCTTGTTCAACAGAGGACTACATTAATGCTATGGAAGATATCATTACCAGGACAAGAATTGGTAAGACTTGGATTAAAAACCCAATAGAGTCCAAAATAGTCTCAAAGATTCCTAGAGAGGAAAGAAGACCAGAAAGACCTGTCTTGAAGTGTCATAAATGTGGAAGTACTTCACATTTAGCCAACACTTGTCCTAAGAAGACAAAAATCAATGAATTTCAAGTCATTGAAGAAATTCAGTGTACTGAAGAGAAAGAGGAGTCTGATCAAGATTCTGCAATCTCTGAAGATACACCAGTGGAGGACTATCCCATTGAAAACATTTCAGCTTTCTTTGAGGTCACAGAAGTCCATACCCACTTGCCACAGTACAGTGAAGATTGCTGCAACCTGATCAATATCCAAGATGCCAGAATGTGTAAAACAAAACCTGCTAGAGGAAAGGGTTATACTGCTGGAGCATCCTGTATCACATCAGTTCTGATGAGTGATATTGAAGCCAAAGTAAATTTGGATACAGGGGCATTTTGCACTTGTGTTGGCAAAGATTATCTCCAAATTATACTTCCTGAATGGAAAAACCATCTATTACCAATAGAAGGTGTACAATTCAGTAGTGCCAGTAACAATATGTACCCCTTGGGCATATTGGACACTAATATTGTATTCCCACATCCAGCAGGAAGTGTAAGAATGAAAACTGAGATTGTAGTAATGGATAATTGCACATCTCAGCACATCATTCTTGGAAATGATTACTTGAATATTTATGTAATTGATATAAATAACCATAAAGACAGATATTTCACAATTGGAGATAACAAGAGACAAATTTGCTTTCTCCAATATGCCAAAACGGATATCTGTAGTATCTTCTGTCAAGGATACTTACAAAGATGAATTTGTGACTAATCAACTTGTTGAAGCACAAATTAATCAATCATTGTCACCAAAGATGAGGAATGAGCTTATTAATGTGTTATACACATATAAAAATGCATTTGCCTCTGATAATGAACCATTAGGCGCTATAAGAGGACATGAAGTTGATATTACTCTTAATATTGACAGACCATATCCTCCAGTACTTAGAAGACCAGCTTATCCAGCCAGTCCCAGAGCTAGAGAGGCCTTGGAAAAACATATCCAAGAGTTGATCCAACTTGGTGTGCTAAGGAAAGTAGGCCATAATGAGGAAGTTGAAGTGACAACACCTGTTATTATTGTATGGCATAATAATAAGTCAAGAATGGTTGGAGATTTTAGAGCTTTGAATACCTACACAGTTCCAGATAGGTATCCAATCCCTATAATTCAAGAAACCTTGACTCAATTGTCTAAAGCCAAGTATATAACATCAATGGATGCATTGAAAGGCTTCCATCAAAATGTTTTGACGCCTAAAGCTAAGAAATTACTTAGAATTATCACTCACTGTGGCATTTTTGAGTATCTTAGAATGCCATTTGGCATTAAAAATGCTCCATCTCATTATCAAAGAATGATGAATACCATCTTCCCCACAGAGTTGTCTGAAGGATGGCTTATCATTTATATTGATGATATTATTATATGTTCTGACTCATGGTCTTTGCACCTTGAAAGACTTGCAAGAGTACTTCATAAAGTTGCAGAAGTGAACATGAAAATTTCACTTAAGAAATGCAATTTTGGTTTTGAAGAACTCAAAGCATTAGGACATGTTGTTTCTGGTTTGAGCTTGGTTATTGACAAGAATAAAGTAGCAGCAGTGTTACTTAAGCCAATACCCCAGAATAAAAAAGAAATGATGTCTTTTCTTGGATTTGCTAGTTACTATAGGCAACACTTGAAAGATTTTGCAATTCTAGCCAAGTCACTCTATAGAATGTGTGATCAACAGACTGTATTTGAGATGACACAGGAAAGAATTAAAGCTTATGAGAAGATAAAGAAAGCCCTTACAGAAGCACCTTTACTCCTCATGCCTGACTGGAATATTCCTTTTAAATTTTACATTGATGCATGTGGAGATGGACTAGGGGCAGCCCTACATCAAGTCCAGATTATTGATGACAAACCTACAGAAGGACCAGTTTGTTATATCTCAAGACAAATCAAACCAACAGAAGCCAGATATGGTGCAAGCCAAATGGAGTGCTTATGTTTGGTATGGGCACTTGAGAAACTACACTATTATCTTGATGGCAGTGTTTTTGAAGTGATAACTGACTGTAATGCCGTGAAATCACTTCTTAACATGAAAACTCCCAACAGACATATGTTGATATGGCAAATAGCCATTCAAGAATATAGAGGAAACATGACTATAGTTCATAAAGCAGGAAACATTCACAAGAATGCTGATGGACTTAGTAGATGGGCTTTAGCCAACACTCCTAATAACCCAGCTTATGTACCTTTGGAAGCTGAACCACAGATTCCAATTGAAGGAATTAACATAACTGATATTGGGACTGAATTCTTTGAAGAGGTCAGAGAGTCTTATAAACAAGACAAGAATTGCCACATCTTGACTTCTTTATTGGATAAAGACTGCAAAGATACATCTTTGGTTAATGCACTAGATGAAGTTTGGAAAAATTCCTATTCTGAAGGAAGATTTCACTTGTTTGATGGGATTATTTACCATAGAACAAAACATTCTTGTGTGATGACACTGTGTAGTAGATTGCTTATCCATACCATTCTTCATGAATGCCATGATAGCATTTACTTTGGACACCTATCAGAAGACAGAACACTTGAAAAAGTAAAGAACTGTGCATGGTGGCCATCTTGGAGAAAAGAAACCATTGAATATTGCCATACCTGTGATAGATGCCAAAAAGCAAACAGGAGTACAGGCAAGAAATTTGGATTGATGATCCATATTCAAGAACCAAAATCCCCTTGGGAAGTTGTTCACATGGATTGGGTCACAGCACTTCCTCCAAGTGGTGACAAAAGTTATAATGCTTGTTTAGTCATTGTAGACAGATATAGCAAAACTCCCATATTCTTACCATGTCATAAAGATGACACTGCTATGGATACAGCTCTTCTTTTATGGAGTAGAGTTATTTCTCATACAGGGTTATTTAAGAATATCATAAGTGACAGAGACCCCAAGTTCACATCTGCACTTTGGACCAATCTTCATAGATTGTTTGGGACTAAGTTATCATTCTCTACAGCATATCACCCTCAAACAGATGGGCTAGCAGAGAGGATGATTCAAACTTTAGAAGACATGATCAGGAGATTTTGTGCTTATGGATTAGAATTCAAAGACTCAGATGGCTTTACCCATGACTGGTGCACTCTGATACCTGCACTAGAATTGGCATACAAGACATCAGTCCATTCTTCCACAGGACAAACTCCTGCTATGTTAGAAAAAGGATGGAATCCAAGATTCCCAGCAAACACACTGAGGAAAGACTTGATTGACATTCATCCTACAGCTTCCAGCTTCAAATTAATGCTAGATAAAGTAAAACACCATGCAAAACAGAGTATGGATGATGCTTTTGATTATGCAAAACAGAAGTGGGACAAGAGTCATAAAGTACAAGACTTCAAAGTAGGGGACTTAGTTCTAGTTTCAACCTTGAATTTTAATAATATCAAAGGCCCAAAGAAACTTAAAGATTCTTATGTAGGACCTTTTGTTATTGTTGCTTTACATGGAACCAATGCAGTTCAAGTGGAATTGAGTGGTGAATTGGAAAATAAACACCCCACATTTCCAGTCAGCTTGATAAAGCCTTATCAACCAGCTGACAAAGAATTGTTTCCCTTAAGAAACCCAACTCCTTTAACTGTACCACCTGTGGAACAGAATGAAGACAGAAAGATAAAGAAAGTCATTAAAGAAAGGAGACTTAGGGGTAAAAATCAAAGAGAATATCTTGTCAGATATAGAAATCCAATACATGAAGATGAATGGATGGCGGAATCAGAAATACCTGACTCAGATAAACTCTTAAGAAGATTTAGACATGAAAGAAGGTCACAAGCCTGAATATGTCAATAAATGTGCTTTGAATTACTTGATCTGAGTAATGTGAAGAGGTTGGACAGTGGACATTACCCCCCTTTGGGGCCTTATTCTTTTATCACTAATAAAATTGTAGTACAATTTTATTTTTTGGTGGGAGGGAATGTGAGCCTTGAGGTATATTTTACATACCCAAATGGGCCACAATTATCTTAAAAAGAAATTTTGAATTATGCAAAACTCATAAGTCATGCATATATCCAAAATTCATCATTTTCAATTTCAGAAAAGATGAATAACTTTTTATTGAGTAAGTAAATCCATGGATTTAAGACTAGATTTGGATTCTACACAAAATTTAACCTAGGGTAGCTCCATAGAGTGAATAAGCTCAATTTAAGTATTTGAGGTGGTAAAATGGAAAATACTTCAATACCACATCATTAATACCATATAAAAGATTCATGAAAATTTTTGTTTTTCTTGATTTTTAGCCAAACTAATGGGAAAGTGAGAAATCCCATGTTACATATACACTAAGAATAGTGTTATGCATGTTTTGAGCACCTAATATCATGGTATTCTTACATGGACTTTTGGTACACCCATAGTGGATATCTCACTTTAAGCTTAAATTACTATTTTGACGTAAAAATTAGGCAAGGGGGACAAAAGACATCAAAGAGAGCCAGGGTACCCAACTTCTGAGGCCTCAGAGGCGTGGATAGCTCCAGAGCATGGATCCATGGCTCATCTTTGCCCAATTGGTAAACTAAAACTCTTTGGGAACTTGGTTACCAAGTTACACCTACTGTAATTATAAGAAAAATAGCAAATAACCTGCTATTTTGACGTGCCAAGGAGGTAATAAGCTACTTAGGCTCTTCTAACCACGTCAATTCTTGATGACTTTCCATGACTAGACCCTAAAAGAGTAATTAAACCCTTTTGGGATCCATATTTATTGATTTACCTCATAGCAACCAGCAAAATACTGCTATTTGCAATTCTACGTAGAAATGAGGTAAAAACTTCAAAAATTCATTAGAATTCCAATTCTTAATGAATCTTCCTGAAACTTTCAGGACCAATGAAGAACTGTATTATCTATGGTAAAACCAAAAAGAATTATGGTTTTACTAGTAAAATTAAAAGTTTTACTTACAGTCTATTTTTGACCATTCTACGTGAAACACTGAATCTTCAAAAATTCAAAGTAATTACAACCTGTGATGAAATTGGCAATAACATTGATAAATTTGAGAAATCAATGATTATTTTAGAATAAAAGAAGATTTACAGATGTTACTCCTTTTATTCTTAACCATATTGGGGTTGGTAGTCACGTAAAAGCATCAATCAAGTAATTATGATAATCTTACGTGACAACAGATGATGCAATCATTAATCCAAAAGGGTTTATTGTTTTCTCACTCACTGGTTTTTTAGTTTTCTCCATGGCACGCCTCTGTGAGCTGTTGTTGACTTAAAAGAAGCCTATTCTTGCTGTTTTTTCCGTATCATCATCTTATCAATTTATTAAATCATTATTACCAACAAGTAAGTATTAGTTAAAGCTATTCTTAAGTGTTTTAAATCTTTCCAAATCATCCAGAAAGACGTGAAATCCTAGAATCCAACTATATATTGTTGTAATACTGTTATAAATCCTTTTGATCCCTTAAATCCACAATTCTACGTCAAATTTCTCTACTCTTATCTATCAATAAGTTCTTTGGAGTATTAGTGAGTCATTTATTCTTAATTCTTAAAGTTTTTCTCTAGTAATAGTTTTTTTCAAGAATTATCTTTATAATTATTCTTGCAAAAGATAATTATATATTAAAATAATTTTATTATTTTAATAAAGAAGTTTTTATTATTAAATTCTTCTTGTAATTGATTCTTGTAGACAATTACTTGCTCACTGTTAAAATCACTAGTAGTGCTTAACACGTGAAAGAAATAATTTTTTTTAATTATTTGATTGTGGTTATAATAATATTTTATTATTATATTTCATAAGAACAGACATAGTACTGTTGATTAATAGTAATATTATCACCAGTTTCATAGTCACATCTTACACATATACCAGCCCCTCTTTCTCCCCCCTGGGGACTTTTCCCCAGTTAATTAATTTAGTTTATTTATTATTTTATAATTATTCTTATCCTTATAATTGGGTATTATAATTATTTAATTTTAAGTTAGTCTTTGCCTTTTCTCTCTTCGCCTGTACAGTATGAATTGGGTGGCCATATCCTTATTAACCCTTCTCTTTCCATTCTGACAGGTTGAAACAGTGGACTTGGACTTGTTTGTGGTTGGCTCTTCTATTTCTTACTCTTATTTCTTGTTGCTGCTTTTCTTATATTTATTCTTTTAGCAATTTATCTTTAACACTCTTCAGTGTATTCCTTCTTATCATATCTTTGAGCCCTCCATAAGTGAGTCCCAGTTTACTGAGTGCCAGGCCCTCTTCACTTCAAAGAGCCCCTGTGACATTAAATTAATTAACTCATATTTGATTCTTTCTTTCATTCATTTTATTCATTTCTCTCATTCTTCAATTATGACCTTTTCATGATTTTATGATTTTTTTGATTTTTTATGATTTTTTCTCTCTCATCAATTTTCATCTCATTCATTTCATTCAAAATGAAAATTGATCCTTTTTCTTATTTCAAAAATTCTGCTGACCATTTCATTTTATTCTTTATCATTCTCATTTCTCTTTTTTTCTGAATTCAGGTTTTTATCAGGTTATTTGAGTGGAATTATTTGGGTTAATTGATTCATCATTCAGGGATTTTTATTGATTTGGGGTATTCAGTGATTTTGGTTTTGAAATTTCTCAAATTTATTGATTGATTCCTCAAGACATTGATTTCACCTCAAGACTTTGATTTGACTTTGATTGATTTGATTGATTGACTTGATATGATTCCTCAAGATAGCTGATTTATCCTCAAGATTTGATTTGATTTATTGATTTGAATTTCATTCCTCAAGAAAATTGAATTGATTTTTGAAGATATTGATTGAATTCCTCAAGGCTTAATTGATTTGATTTTGAATTGACTTGATTTACTTGATTTGACTTATTTATTGAAATTGATTATTCATAAGAATTTGACTTTGTCATCTTCACTCTTCAAGAGTTATTCATATTGATTAACTTCAAGACTATTGATTGATTTCTCAATTTCATCAAGATTCTCATTTGATTGTTTTGGTCAAGCCTTATTTTATTCAAAGTATCATCAAGTTTTATTTCATTTTATTCAAAATGCCAGTTCAGCATAGTCCCCCAGCAAAAAATACTAGATCCCAAAGAATTCAAGCTGTTCTCACTCCTACAGCAAGGGCTCCTCTTGACCGCACACCATCAGTTCATCAACTGAGTGCAAATTTGGACAGAGGACCACCAATGGAAAGAGCAGCACCCTCAAGAAGAGGTGGAATGAAATCTAGAAGATCAAGATCTTTCTCTGGACTTTTGGGTGGCTACCCTGGCATGTCTGAAGGTGCAAGAGCAAGACAAGGGGAAATTGAAAATGAAGAGGGGGAAGAGTCTGTGGAAGAGGAAGATTCTGGGGAAACTGAAGTGGCAGATGCCTTGGCAAATGCTCCAGAGGTGCCTCAGGGTTCTAATATAGCCCTTTCTAGTCAACCTCTTGTCTCTCAAACTGATCCAAGTCTCCTCAAGATGATGGAACAGATGACTCAATTCATGGGGCAACTCACTCAAGCAGTTGCTCCCAGGGACAATTCCAAAGCCCCTGCTTTCAAGACTACATCCATGAAGGCACCTGATTCTTTTGATGGTACTCAAGCTCATAAATTGAGAGGATTTATCCAATCCTGTCAACTAATTTTCCATAATGATCCAGCAAATTTCTTCTCTGACAGGAAGAAAGTTCTGTACTCAACTTCTTTTCTCACTGGTAGAGCTGGAAAGTGGATTGAACCCTATCTCTCAAATATTTCCAATGAAGACCCTTCCTACCCACTCAATAATTGGCCATTATTTGAATCTCAATTATTCACTCTGTTTGGTGACCCCAATGAAGTCAGGAAAGCTGAACAAGAGTTGGAAAACTTGAGGATGAAGGAGAGTGGTCATGTTTCCTTGTACATTGCAGATTTCAGAAGATTAATGTCAAGAATTGGAGATTGGGGGGAAAGAGCTTATATCCATGTTTACAGAAGAGGATTTGCATCAAGATTATTGGATCAGTTGGCTTCTCACCCTGGAACTTTTGATACTCTTCAAGAACTTATTGATGTCACTTTAGAATTAGACACAAGATACCATGAGAGGCAAAAAGAAAAGGGTGGCAATCAAGAGAAGAAGCCTCCAGTCATTGGATCCAATCAATCTAGGCCTCCTCAAAACTCATCTTCAAAGAGATCTCACCAGAAGAAGAACAAGAAGGGCAAGCAATTTCAAGATTCAAAGGACAAGCGCCATGCTTCTCTCCTCAATAAGGACAATAAATTAATCAGTTCTGAAAAGGAGAGGAGGATTAAAGAGGGGTTGTGTACTTATTGTGGTGGAAAGCACCCAATTGAAAAATTCTTCAAGAGACCTCAGAACAAGCCTGGGTCATCATCAAGAGGCTTCCCTAGCAAGCAGGGAAAAGCCTGAGTGGGAATCATGATGTGTTCAATGGTTCTCACTTATTTCCTTCAAGAGGACAATTGTGCACTCTGAATACTAGTGTCAAGAAATCTTTAAAATTTCTTATTTTCTCTTCTGTCTCAGATATTTTTTATAGTATTCTCATTGATTCTGGTGCTACAAACTCTTTTATTGCAAAGAATTTTGTTCTCAAGTACTCATTGACTCTGTCAGAGCTCCCTGAAAAGATTCCTCTTTTCATCTTGGATTCTAATGAATCCCCTGCCTTGTTCATCACCCATTATACCAAGTGGGTAGTTGACTTGCCTTCCTTCCCAAGCTTTGAATGGGACTTCTTTATCGTAGATTCACCCAAGGGAGAAGACCTGATATTGGGCTATGATTTCCCTTACCATTTTCATCCCATTATTGATTGGAAAAATGGATTGATCACCTATGATTCTAATCATAAGGATTCTAGTGGTACTATTCCTTATACTAGTAATGACTTAGCCACTGCTGTCAACAGTGTTGCTCTGGTCGGTGAACTTAAGACACCTTCCCTTCCTTCTTCTGTCCATATCCCTTCCATTATTCCCTCTCAGTCATTACTTCCATCAAGAGATAAAGGATGTTGGAGAAGATGTTGCCATATCTTCACTTCATCTCTTTCAAGGGGATATGGACCTTCCTCCCTTATCTTTTCATGCATCCCTGGAGGAGCAGTGGGATGAGGAGGAAGAGCCAGAAGAAATTGAAACTGTGTTGAAGGTTGTTCCTCCTGCTTATCACCAATATTTGGATGTATTCTCCAAGGTGAAAGAAGAGAAACTTCTGCCACACCGCGCCTGTGATCACCATATCAAATTGGAGGGTCTTCTACCTCCAATTAGTGTTATCTACTCACTATCAAATCAAGAGTCAGAGACACTGTGGTCCTACATTTCAGAGAATGTAGAGAAAGGTTTCATTAGACCAAGCTCCTCTTCAACAGGAGCACCTGTCCTTTTTGTCAAGAAAAAGGATGGAGGTCTCCGTTTGTGTGTTGATTACCGCAAACTCAATGCTGTCACTAGGAAGAACAGATACCCTGTTCCTCCTATGAACCAGCTCCTTACCGTACTCAACGGTTCCACTATCTTCTCCAATATAGATTTGCATGGTGCATATAACCTTCTGAGAATCAAAGAGGGGGATGAGCACTTAACTGCCTTTAGAACCAAATATGGTAGTTATGAGTATTTGTTCATGCCAATTGGTTTGACCAATGCTCCTGCTTCTTTCCAAAATCTAGTAAATGATATCTTTGCAGACTCTTTGGATGTGTTTGTTGTGGTTTATTTAGATGATATTATGGTCTTTTCTAGTTCTGAGGAGGAACATGTCAAACATGTGGCCTCTGTCCTCCAAAGACTGATGGACAATAATCTGTTTGCCAAAGCCTCCAAGTGTGTATTCCATGCCTCAAGTGTGGAATACTTGGGCTATGTTGTTTCAAGTGATGGCCTCAAGATGGATTCTTCAAACGTTCAGCAAATCCTCAATTGGCCTCAGCCCAAAAACATCAAGGCTCTTCAATCCTTTCTTGGCTTTGCCAATTTTTATCATTGTTTCATTAAAAATTATTCCAAAAAAATCACTTCTCTCACTTCCCTTCTCAAAAAAGATTCTCCTTTCATCTTCAATGAGGAAGCTCTTAGTCAGTTTCAAGCACTCAAAGAAGCTTTCACCTCTGCTCCTATCTTATCCCATTTCAATCCTTCTCTACCTACTATTGTAGAGACTGATGCTTCTGATTATGCGTTGGGTGCCGTACTGAGTCAGGTGAATGACTCTGGAAAGCATCCCATTGCATTTGATAGTCGCAAGCTCTTACCAGCTGAACTCAACTATGAAATTCATGACAAGGAACTACTGGCATAGTTTGGGCTCTCAAGCGCTGGAGGGCATTTCTTCTTTCTCTTTCCAATCCTTTTGAGGTCTTGACAGACCACTCTTCCTTGCAGTATTTCATGTCTTCCAAAGTTCTTACTCGTCGTCAGGCCCGTTGGGCTGAATTTCTCTCAGAATTTCATTTCACTATCACTTACCGCCCAGGCAGGCTGGCCACTTTACCAGATGCCTTGTCACGTCAGGACGACGTGTACCCAGAGAGGGGGTGGACTTCATCAGAAAGAATCCTCAAAATTTTCACCAAGTACTTAAGCAAGATGGAATTCAAGAGTCAAGATTCTTCTCAATCAAAGTGGAAATTTTCTCAGATTTAGTGGACAAGATTCAAAAAGAAGTATGGCAAGACAAAGACTATAAATAAATACTCAAGCAACTAGCAAGAGGTGAATCAGTTCCAGATTATTCTCTTGAACCTCAAGCCAAGTTATTATTATTCAAAGATAGAGTGGTAATCCCAAGCAATGAAGAACTTCAACTCAATATTCTTCAAAAGCATCATGACTCACCATTGGCTGGCCATCCTGGCCAGGAGAAGACCCTCAAGCTCATCAAGAGGGATTTTTATTGGGCTGGCATGAATCAATTCATTAAGGACTATGTGTCCTCATGTCAGCAATGTTCAAGAAACAAGAACATTCATCACAAGAAGTTTGGATTACTCAAGCCTCTTTCAATTCTGTCTGGTCCTTGGAATTCATCATCAATGGACTTCATCACTCAATTGCCACTGTAAAAAAACTTTGATTCAAATTTAGTAGTTGTGGACAGATTCTCAAAAATGGCAATCTTCATTCCAACTTATGGCACAATCACTGCTCTGGATTTAGCTCAAATCTTCATTAGTCATGTATTTTCCAAGCATGGACTTCCAGTCAGTATTGTCAGTGATAGAGGATCCTTATTTGTTTCATCATTTTGGACCCAATTGTGTCAGCAGCTCAAGATATCAAGAGATCTTTCAACTGCCTTTCACCCTGAAACAGATGGACAGACAGAGAGGGTAAATCAGATACTAGAACAGTACCTTCAGATGTATGTCAGCTATCATCAAGATGACTGGTACACCTGGCTCCCTCTGGCTGAATTTGCCTATAATAATGCAGAAAACTCATCAACCAAGCAATCACCCTTTTTCACCATTTATGGAAGAAATCCCAGTTTTGACTCAATCCATATTTCTCAAGACTCACCTGCTGGAAAGTTATCAACAAAACTCCAATCAGTACAGCAAGTTGTCAAACAAGAATTAGAGTCAGCAAAAAGGAGATTCAAGAAGTATGCAGATAGAAATAGAGCAATTCCACCTGATTTCCAACCTGGGGACAAAGTATGGCTAGCTTCCAAGACCATCAAGAAAACAAGACCCACCAACAAATTATCAGAAAGATGGTTGGGACCCTTTGAAGCTCTGAAGAAGATTGGCAGCCATGAATATCACCTCAAGTTGCCTCAGCAATGGAAGACAGTTCACCCTGTATTCCATGTGTCCTTATTAGAACCAGTCAAGCATTCAACTATCCCAAATTGTCATCAATTGCCGCCACCACCAGTTTTAGTGGAGGAGCAAGAAGAATGGGAAGTGGCTCAGGTTCTGGACTCAAAACTCCAAAGAGGTAAATTATGGTATCTTGTAGAGTGGAAAGGATTCAGTGAAGACCCAGAAAGAACCACTTGGGAACCAGCTTCAAACCTTACCAACTCACCAGATCTTGTCAAGGACTTCCATCCATTGTATCCAGACAAGCCTGGTCCAAATACCTCAAGAGTTTGATTTATGGTGCTTGGTGGGGAGAAGAAGTTATGAAAGTAAGTTCCTCTCCTGGCATGCACCTTTAAGGGGGTATTCTACTATATGTTGTTGTAAGTTGTGAGCACTTGTCAGTTCTTTGGACAGGTTCAGGAAGCATACAACACCAATACCCTCCAATTTGGACCTTATCAAGATATGGCCAAATGTTCCTTTCTTTGTTTTTTCTTTTCTTTCTTTTTATTTATCTTTTCAATTTATGCCAATCATCATAATTCAAGACCTTCATTACTTCAAGTCATTTACGGCAATTCTTTTCAGAAGTCATTTATGGCAATTCTTTTCAATGTTATGGTGCTTGGTGGGGAGTGGAAGTTATGAAAGTAAGTTCCATCTCCTGGTATGCATCCGTGAGGGTTCTACTCCTTGTAAAACATCACCTTGGCCACTCTGTGAGCATCAAATGCTTGGTTTTCATTTTTCAGACACTTTTTGGCCAGAATCAAGCAACTCACTACAAGAAGGACCAACCATCAGGATTTTTCTTTATTTCTTTCTTTAATCTCATTTTCTCTTATTCTTTTATTTTTCTTTCTTTCTTTACTTGTATAAATTTCTTTCTTTTATTTCTTTAAAGCAGCAGCATCCCCTCCCAAATCATGTATTGGGAGGTTCCATTATTTTTTCATTTTTTTTAGTATTTATAAGAGTGGGGATAGAAGTCAAACCAAACACAAACAAGGAAAAGGAAAACTAGTTATCTCTACCCAAATCGTCAAAAGTTCTCTGGAAATCATTTATCAACTCATCTTCATACCAGGCAAATTTTGCAGCCATCTATTCAGAAGCAGTACCTGTAATAGTCCTGTCATTGGCATACATAATCACCTCTCTGCTATTTCTATCAACCCTCCTGAACAATCTGGCCACAGCATCTTGACTTTCACTAGCCACGTTGGGATCTTCTCTGGTAACCGGGATAGGCCAACGTTCTCTTCTTTGAAAAACTTGAGCGGCAGGAAAAGGCAAAGGGGACAATCCATCTCTTCTTCTGCTGGAGCTGGCCACAGGTTGGAGTTGACAGGAGGTGTTTATGGGTGAGTTCCTGGACTGTTGAACTGGTGATGGTCTTACTTCTGGATTCAAGGCAGGCCTGGTGGTGTGGGAAGTAGTTGGTGAAGGAGGAGGAAGGGTTGTAGGAATGGAAGCAAACATTGGTTGGAAGGTTCTTGGAGTGCTGGGAATGACTTGACTTTGGAATCTGGTGTTGGCAAGAGGTTGAGAAGAGGAATTGCTGGATGGATGGCCAATTGAATGAGGAATAACTTGAACTTCTTCACCATCCAACTCATCACTTCCTTCAGCATCTGGATCTGTTGGGGAATCAACAATTCTTCTTAGTTTCTTCACTACTTTCACCACTCCATCAGCATTGGTCCTTGAAATTGGGATTGCTGAGCTGTAGTGGATGGGCCTACCACCGATTGGAATGGACCCTCCAACATTAGTCCATCTGGCCACATCCCTCTGCCTGGAACCAGTCACTACATCAAGATATCAGCACCAATTCAACCAAAATATGCAAATCACTCACATTTAGAAAATCCAGAAGTTGCATCAGGGGTAGGCTCCTCAATAATGGGGAATTCCTGCCCATAAGGCCCATCTTTCCTGCTCCATAAGTGTCTCCTGACCTGGGACAAAGTTGATCCGGTACGGCGGCATGGCTTCTTCCCAACAAAGCAAAAGTGGCATTTTGATGATCGAGGATTATAATGTTGAAAGCAATCCTTTCCCTTGGCCAAACACTCAGTACAGGCAGGATCAAGAACTTCAACTGCTCTGAACCCATCATATGTTTGGGAGGGATCAAAATGGCCAGAAGACGCCATGGAAAGGGAGGACAATCGACTGAAGACGCCAGAACCATGAAGAACAGACGGTGGCGGTGCAGAAGGAGAAGATTCAGTGAGTTCAGTCAGTTTGGAACTCATAACTGAAGAATATGCAAGCAGAAGATTCAAGACGTCAGAATCAATCCACTCCATATCAAGAAAAAAGAATTTGACCTCAAGGAAATGGGGCCATAACTCAATTATGCCCCCCCTCAAAGCCTCTAAGGTGAAGGTTCATACCCCTTTGGGGCTGAACTCATCACCCAGGGCCTCCCCTGCAACTTTGGGGAGGCCAGGATCTTTATGGTCCTGGACCCCATCAATGGGTCCAGGCCATGTATGGTGAATTTTATGATTGGGCCATTTCTGGGCCCCTTGGTCACCCTTGGTCCCCAGCAAATTTGGGCCCAGGGGCTCCATTTTGGTCCTGGGGGCCTCCATTAACCCCCACGCCCCGCGGACCGCGGACCATAGGACCACAAAGGCATAAAAGGCCAATTATGGCCAAAAATCATACAAAGACCTAAGTTCACCAAAACATCCAAAAGGCCCAAAAGGCCATAAAAATCAAGAAATGACAAGATTCATCAGGAGTAAAGGCCACAGCCCAAAAACACTTTGGAGGGCTGTTGAGGCCATTTACATGGGTAATGGGGACAAGACCCCTTGGAGGAAATTTTTCAATTTTTCAATCGATTAAGCCTTTCCCAATGAGTACACTTCATATACTCATTGGGCATCATTTTTTGAGCACAAGAGCTCAGTGGTCCTTATTCTGGGATATATCCCAAGGGCATGATTGATTGAATCAGAAGACAAGAAATGCATATTTTTGAAGTGGAATACTTACTCAAACTTGGAAAAAGGGGGAATCAATTGAATTTGACAGGGAAGGAGTAATGAAGGATTTTCAGGATAATGGTCAAGAGGAAAAGAAAATTAAAAAGAAAATTTTTTGAAAAAATGTGGGGATAATGAGATGCCACTCAACAGTGGCAGGGTATTATGGTGTTCAGGAGCCCACCAGTTTCAAGAGGGGGATACTGTAACAACCATCCATCAGGGGTAAGGTTATTCATTCATACACCCACTCAAACACCTCAAATCAGAAAATCCAGTATCTGCATCAGCATTCAGTTTCAGCAATCTTCATTCTGAAACATGCATACAGTTTGGTACATCAATACAGACTGTCAATACTTGTACAGGTTGCATTCACCCAATACAGTTTCAATACACCAGTATGAAACTGTATGATCACTCAAATACACCACACCTCTTGTACAGGTTCTGTACAGCTGTACAGGACCTTTATTGGCCAGACTCAATTCAATCATCAATTATTCTCATGAAAATTCTTCCTCTGGATCAGGGCTGGTGATTCTCACATATACCAGCCCCTCTTTCTCCCCCCTGGGGACTTTTCCCCAGTTAATTAATTTAGTTTATTTATTATTTTATAATTATTCTTATCCTTATAATTGGGTATTATAATTATTTAATTTTAAGTTAGTCTTTGCCTTTTCTCTCTTTGCCTGTACAGTATGAGTTGGGTGGCCATATCCTTATTAACCCTTCTCTTTCCATTCTGACAGGTTTAAACAGTGGACTTGGAATTGTTTGTGGTTGGCTCTTCTATTTCTTACTCTTATTTCTTGTTGCTGCTTTTCTTATATTTATTCTTATAGCAATTTATCTTTAACACTCTTCAGTGTATTCCTTCTTATCATATCTTTGAGCCCTCCATAAGTGAGTCCCAGTTTACTGAGTGCCAGGCCCTCTTCACTTAGAAGAGCCCCTGTGACAATTACGTACTGTACCACACCAAACAGAAATAATCAATGATGTACCTGATGAAGGACCAATTTGCTTCATTTGAAGACAAATTAAGCCAACAGAAGAAATATATAGAGAAAGCCAAATGGAATTCCTTTCCCTATTTTTTTTTTTCTAGGAAAAATAGATTATTAATTAGATGGCACAGTGTTTGATGTAATAACAGAAAGTAATGCTTTAAAATCTTTATTAAACATTAGGAAACCAAATACACATATGCCAAGATGGCATATTGCTATCCAAAAATATAGAGGAAATATTACTATACTTCATAAATCTGTAAATACTTATAAAAATGAAGATGGTCTGAGCAGATAAGCTCTAGTAAATACACCTGAAAACCCAGAATGTGTATTACATGAAGAAAATCATATAGAAAGAATATGTGTTACAGATATTGGAATTGAACTCTTTAGCCACGTTAAAGAAAGCTATAAAATGAAAAAAACTGTCATATCTTTTGCAAACTATTAATGAAATATTTCAAAGAACCATATTTATCTACCAAACTAGATGAAATATGGAATAAAGCTTATTATGAAGGAATATTTCACCTCCTTGGTGGAATTCTTTATCATGTAATTGAACATACATGTGTCATGACCCTGAAAGACAGAGCTCTAACAAACACTTTACTACATGAATGCCATGATAGTGTTTTATCTGGAGATCTCTCAGACAATAGGACACTAGAAACGGTAAAACCATACTCTTGGTGGGCAAATTGGAGAAAGGATGTTTCTGAATATTTCCATATTTGTGACAGATTCCAAAAAGAAAGTAGAGCCATAGGAAAGGAATTTGGAATGATGATCCAAATCTGAGAGCCAAAATTCCCATGGGAGATTGCTTATATGGATTGGGTAATATCTCTACCCCCAGGAGGAGATAAAAGCTATAATGCATGCCTAGTGTTAGTTTGCCAGTACAGCAATACTGAAATGTTATAACCAATCCATAAAAACGACACATCTATGGACACAGCCATAATGAGAGTAAATAGATTTATTATCCATACAGGCTTATTCTAAGATATCATAAGTGATAGAGATCCCAAAGTCACTGCAGCATTATGGACTAATCTCCATAAGTTGTTTGGAACAAAATAATCATTCTCCACAGCTTATCACCCTCAGAATTATGGCTTAGAAGAAATAATCATACAAACTCTAGAAGACATGATAAGAAGATTCTGTGATTATGGCCTATAATTCAAAGACTCTGATGGCTTTACTCATAGCTGGAATACTCTAATACCAGCTCTTGAAGTGGAGAAAAGAAATCAATTAATTCTTCAACTGTTAAAACATCAGCAAGGTCCGAAAATGGTTGGAATCCAGGACTTCCCTATGACACTCTAGAAAAGGACTTAGTTGATATACACCCAACAGTAAGAAGTTTCAAAATAATTCTTGACAAAGCAAAACATCATCCAAACAGATTTATGCAAGATTCTTTTAAATATGCAAAAGGAATATGGGACAAAAGTCATAAGCCACCTTATTTTGAAGTAGGAGACTTGGTCTTAGTATCAACTCTAAACTTTAACAAATCAAAAGCCAAAAGAAATTAAAAGATTTCTTTGAAGCACCCTTCATGGTAAGAGCACTAAATTTCCTTAATGCTGTGCAACTAGAATCGACAAGTGAATTAATGAACAAAAACCAAACATTCCCTGTAAGTCTGATAGCACCTTACAGATCAAGTGATAAGGAATTATTTACCATAAGAAATAAACCATAACTTCAAATTCCGCCTCTAGAAGAAGAAGAAGAAGAAAAGGAAATTGTCAAAGTCCTCAAGGAAAGGAGCAAAAGAAAAAAAAGAAAGGGAATTAATTGTAAGGTATATAAAACCAACTCAAGAAGATGAATGGCTATTTGAGAAAGATATAACAAATTTTGATAAGCTACTAACAAGTTTTAGACATTAAAAAATACCTAAAGAATGGAAATATCAAGCATTATTGTAAGGTGTGGATATGAACCTTTGGTCAAAAATCAAGTACTTTTCCTGTCCTCAAAATTTGTATAAGGTAAAATATGATTATAAAATAGTATGAAATAGTTTTTTAAGAGGAAACACCCAAATTTTATTGTTTTTAACTTTATAAGTATAAAACAATAATATTATAAAGATTTATTGTTTTACCAACAATAACAAGTTCTCCAAAAATACTCTACAAGAGATATTTAAGGCTACAACAGAAATTTCTTCAAGAGCAATTTCAATTGAAATTAATTGAGCAAGGAACTAAAAGCAATTAATTAAAGAACAAAGTCATTAAAAAGGTATTTCAAGAGATAACATGCCCAAAAGTGACCAGAGTGAATTTGGAAACAAAGTGACAAAGTTGACAGTGATGAAAGATGCTTTAATTCACTTAAGGAGTGGTTCAAGGGTTAAAAATAATTATAATAATTTTCAACATGTCTAAAAGGCTTAAAAAAGTATAAAAAGGGTGGTTGGAATCTTTAATTGATTGGTTTAACAGTGTTTAAACTAATTATAAAAGGAAAAGATTCTAACAAGAAGAGAAAAGTGGGGCAAGGAAGAAATTCTTTTATAGCCATCAATTTTCTTGCTCCAAAATTCAATTTCTCTCTTTTCAGTCGTGAAAAACACTTTGACAACAGGAAAGCCAATTATGGCATCATTGAACCCTGGTTTAGGCCAAAAAGGGCTGGTTTTAGCCATTTTAGATTATTAAATCAGCCATTACTATAGTAATACGTGGTCTAGAGCCTTAAAAACATGTCAGTACGTGTGCAAGAGACATAGGAACCAGTTAAAATGGTTTTTACTAAGATTATGGTAACTTAAGGGTGGCTTTACCCTCTTGGAAGCAGTTGAAACTACCCTGGTTGGTATCAAAACCTCAACATCAATTGAGTCACAGACCCTATGACTCAATTCCAAGCCAAAAGTGATGAACCTTTGTATGGATTTTGACATCCCATGCCTGTCAACAAGGATTTTGGGGGTCTGACTCCCCCTTAGAGCTAGAGTTCCTTTTCCCCCCCCAGATTTAATCCCTCCAATTTATTCTTTGCTTCAATTCCTCATCATGTAATACGTTTGTAATTTACACATGCAATTCAATTGAAATTTTACAGTACACAACTGTAATAATTTATACCTCATATGTAAATTACAGTGCACTTATGTAATACAAATGCACATTCTGACATTTCAATTGAATATACTTCAATTCCTCATAGCTTCTAAACTACACACAACACCTCAATTTTACCACAAAAATTGATGGTTAACACCATATGTGGAGTGAATTAAATTAAGGTTTTGGGGATTTTCAACATTTTGTACAGAAAATAATGAAAACTTGATTTAAGCTTATTTAGAGTTGAGTTACAGTGTAAGGTGTGGATATGAAACTTTGATTAAAAATCAAATACTTTTCCTGCCCTCAAAATTTGTAAAAGGTAAAAGAACTCAATTAAAAATTGAAAGAAATATCATTCTCAAGAGAAAAAATGCCAATTTTATTGTTTATAACTTTATTAGTATAACACAACAATATTATAAAGATTTATTGTTTTACCAACAATAGAAATTTATCCAAAAATACTCTACAAGAGATATTTAAGGCTACAAAAGAAATTTCTTCAAAAGCAATTTCAATTGGAATTAATTAAGCAAAGGACTGCAGTAAATTAATTGAAGAAGAAAGTCTTTATAAAGAGTATTAAAGAGAAAACACACCCAAAAGTGACCAGAGTTAATTTGGAAACAAAGTGACAAAGTTTACAGTGATGAAAGATGCTTTAATTCACTTTTGGGGTGGTTCAGGGGTAAAGATGATTATAAGAGCTACTTACAATGATTATAATAATTTCTTGACGTGGTTAAAAGGTTTAAAATGATTTAAAAAGGGTGGTTGAAATCTTTTATTGATTGGTTCAACAGTGTTTAAACTAATTATAAAAGGAAAAGATTCTAACATGAAGAGAAAAGTGGGGCAAAGAAGACATTCTTTTATAGCCATCAATTTTCTGACTCCAAAAGTAAAATTTACTCTTTTCAGTCGTGAAGAACAGTCTGACAACAGAAAAGCCAATTATGACATCATTGAACCCTGGTTTAGACCAAAAAAGGGATGGTTTAAGCCATTTTTAAACCCTTAAATCAGCCATTACTATAGAAATAGCTGCTATAGAGCCTTCAAAACATGTCAGGATGTGTGGAAGAGGCATAGAATTCAGTTGAAACTTTTTTTACTAACATTGTTTTAACTTAAGGGTAGTTTTACGTTCTTGGCAGCAGTTTAAACTACACTGGTTGGTATCAAAACCTCACCATCAATTGAGTCACAGATGTTGTGACTCAATTCCAGGCCAAAAGTGATGAAGGTTTGCGTGAATTTTGACATCTCACGCCTGTCAGCAAGGATTTTGGGGGTCTGGCTCCCCCTTAGAGCTAGAGTTCCTTTCCCCCCCCCAATTTTAATCTTTCCAATTTATTTTTTCCTTTAATTCCTCATCATGTATTATACTTGTAATTTACATATGTAATTCAATTGAATTGTACAGTACAATACAGTAATAATTGATACCTAATATGTAAATCAAAGTTCACTTATGTAATACAAGCGCACATTTTGACATTTCAATTGAATTCAATTGAAAATAATTCAATTCCTCATAACTTCTAAACTAAACACAACACCTCAATTTTAACACAAAAATTGATGGTTAACACCACATGTGGTGTGAATTAAATTAAAGTTTTGAGGATCTTCAATTTTTGTATTGAAAATACTGAAAACTTAATTTAAGCTTATTTAGAGTTGAGTTACAAAGATTTCACTCAGAGGTGACCCCACCTAATTCTTTATAAGGAATAAAATGGTTAAGTAAATTTTATATGTTTATTTATTGGATAAAAAGCTATAATATATTTTATATAAATTTTTACCAAAAATATTTTAATTTCATAATTTTTATTAAAAATTCATTTTTACTTAATTTTTACAAGTAAAAATGAATTTTCATAATTTTAAATTTTATTGTAGTTTTATTTTTGAATTATAATTAAATTTTGATTTTTAAATGTAAATTTGTATTTATATTTGTATTTTAATTTATCATTTGTGGCCTTTGTCACAGGGGCTGTTGGACAGAAATACAAGAGTGGCCTGGCACTCAGCAATCAGGGAACTCACTTGGAAGACTCCAAAAGAATAAAGAAATAAAAATAATAAGAATGAATTCCTCTAAAAGATATGCAGGTACAAGATGAGATGCAATAAGAGGAAAGGGAAGCCAAATGGCCAAAGAGCCAACCAAGTAAGTCCTTAATCACTGTTTTAACCTGCCAAAATGAACAATGGAATTAGTAAGGATATGACCACCAAATATCCATTGACAGGTGAGGAAAGAATAATAGAAAAGTGCTAAATGACTGACTTAATAATATCAGTATTCACTCAACAAAAGTGGTAAGATAAATAAAGATAAAATAAAATCAAAATATATTTATTAACCGGGGGAACAATTCCCAGGGTCAAAGGAGGCTGGTATATGTGAAAATATTAATTAACTGGGGAAAACCCCCCAGAGTGGAAAGGGTAGCCGGTATATGTGAAAAGCTGAGAGCTTGAGTTCTTCAGGCTGAAAACTGATCTTTATTGATCCTTGAGGCTGTATTGATTGTTTTGGGAATTGATACAGCTGGCTAATATTGAAATTGAATTGGGTTGAATGAATTTCCCATGATTGAAAATGAAATACAGTTATTGATGGATCCAGACTGTATTAAACTGAATATGGTTGCCAAGATGGATTGGGTGGAGCTTTGACACTTGACAATTGAATAAATGAATAAATGAACTTCCTCTTGAATCCCTTGCAAATGGTTGAACAGTATTTCCTTGGAGGAATACTGTGAATGAAATTATCCAATGATGTCTTGATGGCGTGATTGGTCTTTGACGCTGAAACACTTGCTCTTAAGCCTTGATGAGTCCTCTGAATGATTGGGTGCCTTGATGACATGATGATATGTTGGAATTTTGAAATGACCATTTGATATTGCCACCATTTAATTGCTGTTGAAAAATGATGCACAATGATATATAACATCATCCATGGCATATTGGTTCATTGGAAAGAAGATTATGTCCAAAGGTCTTGAGATGGAAAGACAGAGGTGAAAAAGATTGATGTGATGGCTTCAGAGCTTGGAAAGGTGTTTCTGGGTCCTTTGGGGTTTTGGCCACTTTTGGGTTCTGAGCCAAAAACTGGCACAAAGGGCAGGAAAGTGTCTTTTGGACACTTTGCGTCAAGGTGGGCAAAAATGCGCAAAAGTGCGCAAATATGCGCAAAAAGTGCGCAAATGCGCAAAATGCGCATTATGAGCCCAAATGGCCAAAAACAGACATTTGGGCCATTTACCCTGGTTTTGAGGGAAATGACCAGAAATACCCATTTGGGCATAAATTGCCACTATGGCTTTTGTATTGAGGTGAAGGGCCATGAAGGCCCCAAACGACAAATGGCCATAAATGGTCCATAAGATGATGAGGTGGCCATATTGGCCACTGGTGATGGATATGGCCAATTGGCCATAAAAGGACTGTGGCTTGATCTGCTATACAGAGATCCAAGGATGGAATTGCCATGGTTGTGACAGTCTTTTGGGTATAGAAAAGTACCTCTAAGGCTCACATTCCCTCCCCCTAAAAAATGAATATTACATTGTAATATTGTTATTTCCAGTGTGCCTGAACCTTCTGAGAGTTTTATTAGCTTCAGGTATGTCCTTTTCTGGCAACCATTCATCTTCACAAGTTGGGTCACTGTACCTAACAAGGTATTCCCTTAATTTGTTGGTTCTAAACTTTCTTTCTTTGAGAACTTTGGTAATTTTCCTACTACCAGATTGCTCACCAGGAGGTATAGCTTGGGTAATTTTATTCCTCAAGGGAAATGTTTCAGCATCACTAGATTTATATGGCTTTATCAAGCTCACTGGAAATGTAGGATGCTTATTGCTAAGTTCTTTAGATAACTCTACTTCAACAGAATTTTCTCCATGGAGGGCCTTAATAACAAAAGGTCCTGCAAAGGAGTATTTCAGCTCTTTACATCCTTTGATGTTATTGAAGTTAGTGATGGATACAAGAACTAAATCCCCCACTTTGAAACCTGGAGTTGCATGTGATTTATCCCATTTGTCCTTTGAGTATGAAAAAGTCTTCCATGCACCTTACTGCATGCTTTCTAGCTTTGTCTAGAATTTCCTTGAAGCTAGCAGCTGTGGGATGTATTTCTGTCACAGGGGCTCTTTGAAGTGAAGAGGGCCTGGCACTAAGTAAACTGGGACTCACTTATGGAGGGCTCAAGGGTAAGATAAGAATGGATACACTTAAGAGTGTGAATAATGAATTACTAAAGAATAAAAATAAGAAAGCAGCAACAAAGAATAAGAGTAAGAGAAAGGAGAGCCAACCACAAACAAGTCCAAGTCCACTGTTTCAACCTGTCAGAATGGAAAGAGAAGGGTTAATAAGGATATGGCCACCCAACTCATACTGTACAGGCGAAGAAAGAAAAAAGGCAAAGACTAACTTAAGATTAAATAAATATAATACCCAAAATATAAGGATAAGAATATTCAGATAATAATAAATCAACTAAATTAATTAACTGGGGAAAAGTCCCCAGGGGGGAGAAAGAGGGGCTGGTATATGTGAGAATCACCAGCCCTGATCCAGAGAAGAATTTTCATGAGAATAATTGATTGTTGAATTGAGTCTGGCCAATACAGGTCCTGTACAGCTGTACAGGACCTGTACAAGAGGTGTGGTGTATTGGAGTGATCATACAGTTTCATACTGGTGTATTGAAACTGTATTAGGGTGAATCCATCCTGTACAAGTATTGACAGGCTGTATTGATGTACCAAACTCTATGCATGTTTCAGAATGAAGATTGCTGAAACTGACTGCTGATGCAGATACTGGATTTGCTGATTTGAGGTGTTTGAGTGGGTGTATGAATGAATACCCTTACCCCTGATGGATGGTTGTTACAGTATCCCCCTCTTGAAACTGGTGGGCTCCTGAACACCATAATACCCTACCACTGTTGAGTGGCATCTCAATATCCCCACATTTTTTTCAAAATTTTTTCTTTTTAATTTTCTTTCCTCTTGACCATTATCCTGAAAATCCTTCATTACTTCTTCCCTGCCAATTTCAATTGATTCCCCCCTTTCTTTTCAAGCTTGAGTGAGTATTCCTTCCAGAGTATGCAATTCTTTTCTTTTGATTCAATCAGCCATGTCTTGGGATGTGGCCTTGGGATATATCCCAGAATAAAGGCCATTGAGCACTTGTGCTCAAAAATTGGTGCCCAATGAGTATATGACTTGTACTCATTGGCCCAGACTTAATCCATTCAATGAACCTCCAAGGGGTCTTGTCCCCATGATCCAAGGAATTGGCCTCAGGCAGCCCTCCCAGTGGGTTTTGGACTGTGGCCTCCATCTTGAGTGATCTTGATGTATCTTGCTTTTTATGGCCTTTTTGGCCTTGCTGGGTGTTTTGGTGACTAGGGCAATTTTTGATTTTTCTGGGTTTTTTGGCCATAATAGGCCTTTTTGATGTTTTGGGACCCTACGGTCCGCGGTCCGTACGCCGCGGTCCGTGGTCCGTGGTCCGTGGGCCGTGGGCCATGGACCATGGACCGTACGCCGCGGTCCGCGGTCCGTGGGGGCTATTGGAGGCCCCCAGGACCAAAATAGAGCCCCTGGGCCCAAATTTGCTGGGGACCCAGGGTGACCAAGGGGTCCAGAAATGGCCCTTACCCATTTTTTTACCCTACATGGCCTGGACCCATTGATGGGGTCCAGGACCATCAAGATCCTGGCCTCCCCAAAGTTGCAGGGGAGGCCCTGGGTGATGGGTTCAGCCCCAAAGGGGTATGAACCTTCACCTTAGAGGCTTTGAGGTGGGGCATAATTGAGTTATGGCCCCAGTTCCTTGAGTCAAATTTCTTTTTTCTTGATGTGGAGTGGATTGATTCTGACGTCTTGAATCTTCTGCTTGCACTTTCTTCAGTTATGAGTTCCAAACTGACTGAACTCACTGAATCTTCCCCTTCTGCACCGCCACCGTCTGTTCTTCATGGTTCTGGCGTCTTCAGTCGATTGTCTTCTCCCTCCATGGCGTCTTCTGACCATTTTGACCCCTCCCAAACATATGATGGGTTCAGAGCAGTTGAAGTTCTTGATCCTGCCTGTACTGAGTGTTTGGCCAGGGGGAAGGATTGCTTTCAACATTACAATCCTCGATCGTCAAAATGCCATTTCTGCTTTATTGGGAAGAAGCCATGCCGCCGTACCAGATCAACCTTGTCCCGGGTCAAGAGGCACTTATGGAGTAAGAAGGATGGGCCTTATGGGCAGGAATTCCCCATTCTTGAGGAACCTACCCCTGATGCCACTTCTGGATTTTCTCAATGTGAGTGGTTTGCATTTCTTGGTTGAGTTGATGCTGATATTTTGATGTAGTGACTGGTTCCAGGCAGAGGGATGTGGCCAGGTGGACTAATGTTGGAGGGCCCATTCCGATTGGTGGTAGGCCCATCCACTACAGCTCAGAAATTCCCATTTCAAGGACCAATGCTGATGGAGTGGTGAAAGTAGTGAAGAAGCTAAGAAGAATTGTTGATTCCCCATCAGATCCAGATGCTGAAGGAAGTGATGAGTTGGATGGTGAAGAAGTTCAAGTTATTCCTCATTCAAGTGGCCATCCATCCAGCAACTCCTCTTCTCAACCTCTTGCCAACCCCAGATTCCAAAGCCAAGTGATTCCCAGCACTCCAAGAACCTTCCAACCAATGCTTGCTTCAATTCCTACAACCCTTCCTCCTCCATCACCAACTACTTCCCACACCACCAGGCCTGCCTTGAATCCAGCAGTAAGACCATCTCCAGTTCAACAGCCCAGAAACTCACCCATAAACACCTCCCGTCAACTCCAACCTGTGGCCAGCTCCAGCAGAAGAAGAGATGGGATGTCCCCTTTGCCGTTTCCTGCCGCTCAAGTATTCCAAAGAAGAGAACGTTGGCCTATCCGGGTTACCAGAGAAGATCCCAACGCGGCTAGTGAAAATCAAGATGCTGTGGCCAGATTGTTCAGGAGAGTTGACAGAAATAGCAGAGAGGTGATTATGTATGCCAATGACAGGACGATTCCAGGTATTGCTTCTGAAGAAATGGCTGCAAAATTTGCCTGGTATGAAGATGAGTTGATAAATGATTTCCAGAGAACTTTTGATGACTTGGGTAGAGATAACTAGTTTCCTTTTCCTTGTTTGTGTTTGGTTTGACTTCTATCCCCACTCTTATAACTACTAAAAAATAAAAAATAAAAAAGATAATGGAACCTCCCAATACATGATTTGGGGAGGGGATGCTGCTACTTTAAAGAAATAAAAGAAAGAGAATTATACAAGTAAAGAAAGAAAGAAAAATAAAAGAATAAGAGAAAATGAGAGTAAAGAAAGAAATAAAGAAAAATTCCTGATGGCTGGTCCTTCTTGTGGTGAGTTGCTTGATTCTGGCCAAGAAGTGTCTGAAAAATGAAAACCAAGCATTTGATGCTCACAGAGTGGCCAAGGTGATGTTTTACAAGAAGTAGAACCCTCAGGGATGCATACCAGGAGATGGAACTTACTTTCATAACTTCCACTCCCCACCAAGCACCATAAGACTGAAATAAATTGCCATAAATGCCTTCTGAAATGAATTGCCATAAATGACTACTGAAATGAATTGCCGTAAATGACTTGAAGTAATGAATGTCTTGAATTATGATGATTGGCATAAAATGAAATGATAATAAAGAAAGAAAATGAAACATAAAGAAAGAAAGAAATTATTTGGCCATATCTTAATAAGGTCCAAATCGGAGGGTATTGATGTTGTATGCTTCCTGAACCTGTCCAAAGAATTGACAAGTGCTCACAAAGTGGCCAAGGTGATGCTTACAACAACATATGGGTAGAATACCCCCTTAAAGGTGCATGCCAGGAGAGGAACTTACTTTCATAACTTCTTCTCCCCACCAAGCACCATAAAAGCAAACTCTTGAGGTATTTGGACCAGGCTTGTCTGGATACAATGAGTGGAAATCCTTGACAAGGTCTGGTGAGTTGGTAAGGTTGGAAGCTGGTTCCCAAGTGGTTCTTTCTGGGTCTTCACTGAATCCTTTCCACTCTACAAGATACCATAAATTACCTCTTTTGAGTTTTGAGTCCAGAACCTGAGCCACTTCCCATTCTTCTTGCTCCTCCACTAGAACTGGTGGTGGCGGCAATTGATGACGATTTGGGATAGTTGAATGCTTGACTGGTTCTAATAAGGACACATGGAATACGGGGTGAACTGTCTTCCATTGCTGAGGCAACTTGAGGTGATATGCATGGCTGCCAATCTTCTTAAGAACTTCAAAGGGTCCCAACCATCTTTCTGATAATTTCTTGGTGGGTCTTGTTGTCTTGATGTTCTTGGAAGCTAGCCATACTTTGTCCCCAGGTTGGAAATCAGGTGGAATTGCCCTATTTCTATCTGCATACTTCTTGAATCTCCTTATTGCTGACTCTAATTCTCCTTTGACAACTTGCTGTACTGATTGGAGTTTTGTTGATAACTTTCCAGCAGGTGAGTCTTGAGAAATATGGATTGAGTCAAAGCTGGGATTTCTTCCATAAATGGTGAAAAAAGGTGATTGCTTGGTTGATGAATGTTCTGCATTATTATAGGCAAATTCAGCCAGAGGGAGCCAGGTGTACCAGTCATCTTGATGATAGCTGACATACATCCGAAGGTACTGTTCTAGTATCTGATTTACCCTCTCTGTCTGTCCATCTGTTTCAGGGTGAAATGCAGTTGACAGGTCTCTTGATATCTTGAGCTGCTGACATAACTGGGTCCAGAATGATGAAACAAATAAGGATCCTCTATCACTAACAATACTTACTGGAAGGCCATGTTTGGAAAATACATGACTAATGAAGATTTGAGCTAAGTCCAGTGCAGTGATTGTGCCATAAGTTGGAATGAATATTGCCATTTTTGAGAATCTGTCTACAATTACTAAGATTGAGTCAAAGTTGTTTGACAGGGGCAATTGAGTGATGAAGTCCATTGATAATGAATTCCAAGGACCAGGTGGAATTTGAAGAGGCTTGAGTAATCCAAACTTCTTATGGTGGATGTTCTTGTTTCTTGAACATTGCTGACATGAGGACACATAGTCCTTGATGATTTGATTCATGCCAGCCCAATAAAAATCCCTCTTGATGAGCTTGAGGGTCTTCTCCTGGCCAGGGTGGCCAGCCAATGGTGAATCATGACGCCTTTGAAGAATGTCCAATTGAACTTCATGATTGCTTGGAATAACTACTCTATCTTTGAACAATAATAATCTTGCTTGAGGTTCAAGGGAATAGTCTGGGACTGATTCTCCTCTTGCTAATTTCTTGAGGATCTCCTTATAGTCTTTGTCTTGCCATACTTGTCTTTGAATCTGATCAACTAAATCTGAGAACATTTCAACTTTTATGGAAAAGAATCTTGACTCTTGAATTTCATTTTGCTTGAGAACTTGATGAAAGTTTTGAGGATTCTTGCTGATGAAATCCACCCCCCTCTCTGGGTACACGTCGTCCCGACGTGACAAGGCATCTGGTAAAGTGGCCAGCCTGCCTGGGCGGTAAGTGATAACAAAGTGAAATTCAGACAAAAATTCAGCCCAACGGGCTTGATGACGAGTAAGGACTTTAGAAGACATAAAATATTGGAGAGAACAATGGTCTGTCAAGACCTCAAAGGAATCAGAAAGAGAAAGGAGAAAGGCTCTCCAGCGCTTGAGAGCCCAAACTATGCCAAGGAGTTCCTTGTCATGAATTTCATAGTTGAGCTCAGCTGGTAAGAGCTTGCGACTATCAAATGCAATGGGATGCTTTCCAGATTCATTCACCTGACTCAGTACGGCGCCCAATGCATAATCAGAAGCATCAGTCTCTACTATAGTAGGTAGAGGAGGATTAAAATGAGATAAGATAGGATCAGAGGTGAAAGCTTCTTTGAGTGCTTGAAACTGACTAAGAGCTTCCTCATTGAAGATAAAGGGAGAATCTTTTTTAAGGAGGGAAGTGAGAGAAGTGATTTTTTTAGAATAATTTTTAATGAAACGTCAATAAAAATTGGCAAAGCCAAGAAAAGATTGAAGAGCCTTGATGTTTCTGGGCTGAGGCCAATTGAGGATTTGCTGAACTTTTGAGGAATCCATCTTGAGGCCATCACTTGAAACAACATAGCCCAAGTATTCCACACTTGAGGCATGGAATACACACTTGGAGGCTTTGGCAAATAGATTATTGTCCCTCAGTCTTTGGAGGACAGAGGCCACATGTTTGACATGTTCCTCCTCAGAACTGGAAAAGACCATAATATCATCTAGATAAACCACAACAAACACATCCAAAAAATCTGCAAAGATATCATTTACCAGATTTTGGAAAGAAGCAGGAGCATTGGTCAAACCAAATGGC
This sequence comes from Austropuccinia psidii, assembly GCA_023105745.1. Classification (NCBI taxonomy): domain Eukaryota; kingdom Fungi; phylum Basidiomycota; class Pucciniomycetes; order Pucciniales; family Sphaerophragmiaceae; genus Austropuccinia; species Austropuccinia psidii. The sequence continues at coordinate 8,385,499 of JALGQZ010000005.1, read as the reverse complement.
ATGACCAAATACTCATAACTGCCATATTTGGTTCTAAAGGCAGTTAAGTGCTCATCCCCCTCTTTGATTCTCAGAAGGTTATATGCACCACGCAAATCTATCTTGGAGAAGATAGTGGAACCGTTGAATACGGTAAGAAGCTGGTTCATAGGAGGAACAGGGTATCTGTTCTTCCTAGTGACAGCATTGAGTTTGCGGTAGTCAACACACAGACGAAGACCTCCATCCTTTTTCTTGACGAAAAGGACAGGTGCTCCTGTTGAAGAGGCGCTTGGTCTAATGAAACCTTTCTCTACATTCTCTGAAATGTAGGCCCGCAGTGTTTCTGACTCTTGATTTGATAATGAGTAGATAACACCAATTGGAGGTAGAAGACCCTCCAATTCAATATGGTGATCACAGGCGCGGTGTGGAGGAAGTTTCTCTGCTTTCACCTTGGAGAATACATCCAAATATTGGTGATAAGCAGGAGGGACAACCTTCAGCACAGTTTCAATTTCTTCTGGCTCTTCCTCCTAATCCCACTGCTCCTCCAGGGATGCATGAAAAGATAAGGGAGGAAGGTCCATATCCCCTTGGAAGAGATGAAGTGAAGATATGGCAACATCTTCTCCAACATCCTTTATCTCTTTGAAGACTTCATCTCTTGATGGAAGTAATGACTGAGAGGGAATTATGGAAGGGATATGGACAGAAGAAGGGATGGAAGGTGTCTTAAGTTCACCAGCCAGAGCAACACTGTTGACAGCAGTGGCTAAGTCATTACTAGTAGAAGGAATAATACCACTAGAATCCTTATGATTAGAATCATAGGTGATCAATCTATTTTTCCAATCAATAATGGGATTGAAATGGTAAAGGAAATCATAGCCCAATATCAGGTCTTCTCCTTTGGGTGAATCTATGATAAAGAAATCCCATTCAAAGCTTGGGAAGGAAGGCAAGTCAACTACCCACTTGGTATAATGGGTGATGAACAAGGCAGGGGATTCATTAGAATCCAAAATGAAAAGAGGAATCTTTTCAGGGAGCTCTGACAGAGTCAATGAGTACTTGAGAACAAAATTCTTTGCAATAAAAGAGTTTGTAGCACCAGAATCAATGAGAATACTATAAAAAATATCAGAGACAGAAGAAAAAATAAGAAATTTTAAAGATTTCTTGACACTAGTATTCAGAGTGCACAATTGTGCTCTTGAAGGAAATAAGTGAGAACCATTGAACACATCATGATTCCCACTCAGGCTTTTCCCTGCTTGCTAGGGAAGCCTCTTGATGATGACCCAGGCTTGTTCTGAGGTCTGTTGAAGCATTTTTCAATTGGGTGCTTGCCACCACAATAAGTACACAACCCTGCTTGAATCCTCCTCTCCTTTTCAGAACTGATTAATTTATTGTCCTTATTGAGGAGAGCAGCATGGGGTTTGTCCTTTGAGGATTGAAATTGCTTGCCCTTCTTATTCTTCTTCTGATGAGGCCTCTTTTAAAATCAGTTTTGAGGAGGCCTAGACTGATTGGATCCACTGACTGGAGGCTTCTTTTCTTGATTGCCACCCTTTTCCTTTTGCCTCTCATGATATCTTGTGTCTAATTCTAGAGTGACATCCATAAGTTCTTGAAGAGTATCAAAAGTTCCAGGGTGAGAAGCCAACTGATCCAATAATCTTGATGCCAATCCTCTTCTGTAAACATGGATATAAGCTCTTTCCCCCCAATCTCCAATTCTTGACATTAAGCTTCTGAAATCTGCTATGTACAAGGAAACATGACCACTTTCCTTCATCCTCAAGTTGTCCAACTCTTGTTCAGCTTTCCTGACTTCATTGGGGTCACCAAACAGAGTGAATAATTGAGATTCAAACAATGGCCAATTATTGAGGAGGTAGGAAGGGTCTTCATTGGAAATATTTGAGAGGTAAGGTTCAATCCATTTGCCAGCTCTACCAGTGAGAAAAGAAGTTGAGTAAAGAACTTTCTTCCTGTCAGAGAAGAAATTTGCTGGATCATTATGGAAAATTAGTTGACAGGATTGGATAAATCCTCTCAACTTATGGGCTTGAGTACCATCAAAAGAATCAGGTGCCTTCATGGATGGAGTCTTGAAAGCAGGGGCTTTGGAATTGTCCCTGGGGGCAACTGCTTAAGTGAGTTGTCCCATGAATTGAGTCATCTGCTCCATCATCTTGAGGAGACTTGGATCAGTTTGAGAGACAAGAGGTTGACTAGAAAGGGCTAGATTAGAACCCTGAGGCACCTCTGGAACATTTGCCAAGGCATCTGCCACTTCAGTTTCCCCAGAATCTTCCTCTTCCACAGACTCTTCCCCCTCTTCATCTTCAACTTCCCCTTGTCTTGCTCTTGCACCTTCAGACATGCCAGGGTAGCCACCCAAAAGTCCAGAGAAAGATCTTGATCTTCTAGATTTCATTCCACCTCTTCTTGAGGGTGCTGCTCCTTCCATTGGTGGTCCTCTGTCTAAATTTACACTCAGTTGATGAACTGATGATGTGTGGTCAAGAGGAGCCCTTGCTGTAGGAGTGAGAACAGCTTGAATTCTTTGGGATCTAGTATTTTTGGCTGGGGGACTATGCTGAACTGGCATTTTGAAATAATGAAATAGAACTTGATGGTATTAAGAAGAATAATCAAATTTGGCCAAATCAATCACAATAAAATCTTGATGAATCTTGAGAAATCAAATTCAATCAACAGTCAAATAAATTCAATCAATCAACAATCAAATCAAATCAAATATCAATAATCTTGAGGAAATCAATAATCAATCAATATTCAATCAATAATCAATCAATAAGTGTCTTCAATATGAAATCAAGTCTTGAGGAATCAATCAATCAGTTCAAAATCTTCAGAAATCAATTCAATATCTTGATGAGTAAAATCAAATCAATAATCAAAATCAATTCTTGAGGATCAATCAATATCTTGAGGGTTCAAAAGTCAATCAATAATCCAAATGAAATCCTGAATCAATAACCCAATCAACCAATGAATCTCAATGAATAATCCAATCAATTAAACCAATCAATAATCCCTAGATAAAACCTGAATAAGACACAGAAAAAATTTGATTGATAAAAGTAAAATGAAGTGATGAAATGGTCAGCAATGATTAAGAAAAGAAAAAGAATCAATTTTCATAAGAATGAAATGAATGAGATGAAAATTGATGAGAAAGAAAAAATCATAATCCTTAAGATCATTAAATCATAAAAGGAATCATAATTGATGAATGAGAGAAATGAATATAATGAATGAAAAGAAAGAATCAAATATGAGTTAATTAATTTAATGTCACAGGGGCTCTTCGAAGTGAAGAGGGCCTGGCACTCAGTAAACTGGGACTCACTTATGGAGGGCTCAAGGGTAAGATAAGAATGGATACACTTAAGAGTGTGAATAATGAATTACTAAAGAATAAAAATAAGAAAGCAGCAACAAAGAATAAGAGTAAGAGAAAGAAGAGCCAACCACAAACAAGTCCAAGTCCACTGTTTCAACTTAAGATTAAATAAATATAATACCCAAAATATAAGGATAAGAATATTCAGATAATAATAAATCAACTAAATTAATTAACTGGGGAAAAGTCCCCAGGGGGGAGAAAGAGGGGCTGGTATATGTGAGAATCACCAGCCCTGATCCAGAGAAGAATTTTCATGAGAATAATTGATTGTTGAATTGAGTCTGGCCAATACAGGTCCTGTACAGCTGTACAGGACCTGTACAAGAGGTGTGGTGTATTGGAGTGATCATACAGTTTCATACTGGTGTATTGAAACTGTATTAGGGTGAATCCATCCTGTACAAGTATTGACAGGCTGTATTGATGTACCAAACTGTATGCATGTTTCAGAATGAAGATTGCTGAAACTGACTGCTGATGCAGATACTGGATTTGCTGATTTGAGGTGTTTGAGTGGGTGTATGAATGAATACCCTTACCCCTGATGGATGGTTGTTACAATTTCAATCAAATCTTTCCTCAAGGAATCTTGGGGTAATTTGGGGTTCCATCCTTTTTCTAGGATAGCAGGAGTTTGATTGGTACTGGCATGGATTGATGTTTTATATGCTAATTCTAGTGCTGGAAACAGAGTACACCAATCATGGGTAAATCCATCACAATCTTTCAATTCAAGGCCATATGCACAAAATCTTCTTACCATGTCCTCTAATGTTTGGATAATACTTTCAGCCAGACCATCAGTTTGTGGGTGGTAGGCTGTAGAGAAAGACAGCTCAGTGCCAAATAATTGGTGAATTTTTCCATAGTGCTGAAGTGAATTTTGGATCACTGTCACTAATGATATTTGTAAATATGCCAGTCCATGACACTACTCTATTCCATATCAGAAGAGCTGTGTCCATGGCTGTATCAACTTTGTGACATGGTAAAAAGATTGGAGTCTTACAGAATCTGTCTACAATCACTAGGCAAGCATTATAGCTTTGGTCACCTCCTGGTGGTAGCCCAGTTACCCAATCCATATGGAAAATTTCCCAAGGTCTTCTTGGTTCTTGGATTTTTATCATATTTCCAAGTCTCTTGCCAGTAGATTTATTTGTTTTTTGACATCTTTCAAAGTTTTTGCAATACTCTGCAACATCTTTCTGCCACATGGGCCACCATATACAGGTTTTTACTTTTTCTCTTGTTCTGTCTTCAGACAGCTATCCCCAGAAGGGGCTGTCATGGCATTCTTTCAATACAGGATTTATCAATTTGAATCTTTGAAATATGACCACATACCCAAAAAAGTCACAAGAAATATTTAAAATAATTATACCTTTAAAAATACTTGCCTTAAAGCCATAAAAATGCCATAAATAGGCATAAAATTTGGTTTAACTTAAAGACCAATGAATAAACATGTAAAATGTGTTACACAATTGGATTCCTCATGGTAAAATACACATATACCATTTTTATGGCATATCTGTAAAGTCAATATTTAATAAGTTATAAGTTATAATACATTATAAAAAACATGAATCCTTAATTATTTCAAATACAAATGAAACAGCATGTAAAATAGATTGTACCATTGGATTCCCCATAAACGTATACACATAAAAAAATTAAGAAGCTAACATCCAAAGTCTATACTTCAGGAGTTAAGCTGAATATATGCACTTTTTTGGTCAATGCATATATTCAAGGACTTTAGCTAATATCTTTTAAAATATACATGATAGAGTGATAAACCAAAAAAAAAGTCACCACATAATTACTGTAGGAACACAGAAATGAATTTTATTTCACAAGTTATAAACAAGGTTAAAACCTGTAATTGATTATTGATTAAAATCAATAGAGCTGTTGACCATTTTCTTGTGAAAGTGGTCCAAAATTAAAAAGAAGTAGACAGTAAAATTCTACTAGTTCATTAAAGAAGAATGATGTACTTTTTATTACAATATTCAACGTATAACCCCTTGAAATCATGGTTTCAAGTTTAAAATATTAGATTTCAACAGAAAAGATGAGTTACCAGAGAAATCATCATAAATAGAGTTTTTATGATGTAATAAAGCTCTCTTGGCAGTGTAATGAGGACATGCCAAGCTATCAGAAACCCCTCTCAGAATAGCTGTAGCATGTATAACTTAAAAGTTATTAATGATCAAAGTTTAAGCTTAAATTTGATCATTTAAGATCACTCACTGTAACCTTATTTTAGGTTTAACAGTAATATAAGTGATTAAACTGGTGAATACTATTAGAATATGATTAATACTAATAAAATCCATGAAGCTTAGGCTTTTTCCAAGCCTATTATGTCATCAAACTTAGATTTATAGTGATAACTCTAAATAATGGCATAATTATGAGGTAAGATGGTTTGATCATGATGTAATCATCCCCAAACCTTCAAATATTGATCAATTCTAGTAGACCGCATCAGTACACATCTATTAGAAGCCTCCTGGACTCTATGAGGGAGGTATTTACTACAAATAGAGCTCTTTTTACTCTGTTTTCCCCTCAGATGCTTACAAAACACTAAAATATTTAAATCAAAAGGCAATTTCTTTATTCTTTATATATAAAACTCTTATATTATTAAATACCAAAGATAATCGTATTAAAATCATCATCTTTGACGTGATTATCATATTTTTTTAACTGTTTTGTTTAAGATTCTCTTAAAAACCTCAATTCCACGTAAAATTGAGAATGTTTGTAATTTCTCTTGAAAATTATTGTAAATACAATTTAAAAAGTTGTATTTACATTTTTTGGGGTAAAAATATTCAAAACTATTATATTAAGTATTAAAAGTAGGTTATTTCTTCTCATTATAATAATTTTCTCTCTATTATTACTTTAAATAATTCTATAATTAATATAAATAGCATTTATATTAATTCATAACTTTAATATTAGTAATATTATTGTTATTAATTGTTTTTTATTAATAAAAAACAATTCTTTATGCCTTTAGTATTTGTTGGTAACAATAATAAAGTGCTTTTAAATATATTAATTATCTTATATTAATATATTTATTTATTATATTATGTTTTCATAATATAAATTATATTATTATATTTATTCAATAATATAATTATTTTCATGCCATAATTGTTATAGTTCTTCATTATTATAATTATTTTTATCTTATTTATTTTATTTATGAGGAAATTCATAGTACAATAAGTAAGATATTAGTAATTTTTACTTATTGTTTCATAGTCAAATCTTACAATTAATGACCTGTCCACAACTGTCATGACACATGTGTGCTTGGTCCTGTGATAAATCATACCATCCAGTAGATGAAATCTTCCTCGATCATAAGATCCTTTCCATACTTCATCCAAGTCATGTATTAGAGAGTTGTCTTTACAGTCTTTGATAAGCAATTGGCATAATATGCTACAATTATTATCTTGAATGTAACTATTTCTGACCTCTTCAAAGAAGGTTGTGTTAAAGTCTGTAACACTTATTCCTTCTATTGGGATTCGTGTGGAAGCTTCTTCTGGCACATAAGAAGGATTATTAATATCATTTGGTAATGGCCATCTTCTCAGTCCATCTGCAGTTTTATGAATATTACCATCTTTATGAATAATAGTCATATTGCCCCTATACTCCTGTATGTCTATTTGCCATCTGAGCATATTTATATTGGGTGTTTTCATGTTTAAAAGTGATTTAACAGTGGTAAAATCTTTTATTACTTCAAAAACACATCCTTCCAGAAAGTAGTTGAGTTTTTCTAAAGCCCAGACAAGGAATAGGCATTCCATTTGACTTGCTCTATATCTGGCTTCAGTTGGTTTGATTTGCCTGGATATGAAACATATGGGTCCTTCTACAGGTTCATCATTTAAGATCTGAACTTGGTGAAGTGCAGAACCCAGCCCATCCCCTGATGCATCAATATACAATTTAAAAGGAAATTTAAAGTCTGGCATCAGTATTAGTGGAGCAGTGGTCAAGGAATCTCTTAGAGACTCAAAAGCTTTGACTCTGTCAACAGTCATTTCAAATACTGTGTCTTTGTCACACAATTTATAAAGTGGTCTTACTATGGATGCAAAATCTTTAATGTGCTGCCTGTAATATCCTGCAAAACCTAAAAATGACTGAATTTCCTTTTTGTTCTGAGTCATGGGTTTTAGCAATACTGCTGAAACTTTGGTTTTGTCAATTCCAAGGGACAAACCAGATACAACATGTCCTAGTGCTTTAAGTTCTTTAAATCCAAAATGGCATTTCTTCAAGGAGATTTTCATGTTTACTGATTGAATTTTTGTCAAAACTCTGGACAATATGTACATGTGCTCTTCCCAAGTCTTGGAACAGACAATAATGTCATCAATGTAAATGATTAACCATCCCTCTTAAAGTTCTTCAGGAAAGATTTCATTCATCATTAGTTGGAAGTCTGAAGGTGCATTTTTGATACCAAACGGCATTCTTAAATATTCATACACTCCAGAATGAACAATAATTCCCAAATATCTTCTTGCTCTTGGTGTCACCACATTTTTATGGAATCCTTTAAGGGCATCCATAGTGGTTATATACACTGCTTGAGATATTTGAGTAAGGGTAATTTGGATTTTTGGTATTGGGTACCTATCTGGAACAGTGTAAATGTTCAGAGCTCTAAAGTATCCAACCATTCTGGATTTTACATTATGCCATGCCACTATTACTGGTGTAGTTATTTCTAATTCTTAATTATGGCCAGCTCTCCTTATTACACCAAGGTCTACAAGTTGATTGATATGAGTTTCCCGAGCTTCTCTTGACTTGGGACTTGCTGGGTGTGCAGGTCTTCTCAAGAGTGGTGGATAAGGTCTTTCAATATTAAGAATGATATCAACTTCATGACCAATAATTGCTCCTAGAGGTTCTTTGTCTGAAGCAACTGCTCCCCTATGGTCATACAAAAGGGAAGAAAGTTCATTTTCTTGTTTATCAGTCAGATGAAGGCTTATTTCAGCCTTCTTAAACTGTTCAGATTTGAATTTTTCCAATTGTAAGTTGACTGGTGATACTTTATTTACTGTAATTTGTCTTTTGAATGGTAAAAAGGAAAATTTTTGGCGCTTATCGTCTCCAATTGTAAAGTATCTGTCTTTGTTATTATGCAAATCTATCCCATACATGATTAAATAGTCATTTCCCAATATAAAATGAGTACTAGAGCAATTTTCCATAACAACAAATTCAACTGTGATTCTTAAACTCCCATTTATGTGTGGGAATATGACATTGGTCTCAAAAATTCCTAATGCTTTCATTGGATTACTTGCACTATTTATCTTTATACCGTAAATTGGTAACAATTGGTCTTCAAAATTTGGTACAAAAGTTTGAAGAAAAGATTTCCCAACACAAGAGCAGAAGGCTCCTGGGTCAAGCAAAGGTTTGGTGGGCTTGTTGTCAATCACCACTTCTGTTATACAGGAGTTACCAGATGTATAACCTTTCCCTCTGTTTGGTTTGGTTTTCATAAGTTGTGCATCTTGAACTTTTGATAAATCAAGTTGACCATTGCTCAATTTTGGCAAGTGGGAATAAGATTCCATGATGTCAAAAGTGGAATTCATATTTTCTATATCTTTTGAAGATTCAGAAAATATGGATGACTTATCATATGAATTGTCTTCAATTATGTCTTCTTTTTCAACATCTGGTTCCTTTTCAATGTCAATTTCATTGATTTTACCCCTTTTTGGACATGTATTGGCTAAATGGGTGGTGCTTTGGCAAATATGGCATTTTCTGACTGTATCTGCAGATTTATACTTAATATTACTAGAATTTTCTTTGGGTTTTTTGTCCACAGAATCTTTCCAAGGTGTATTAAACCTTGTTTTGAGATTCACCCTACTAGAACAAATTTTGGTTCTGGTGGTTACTTCTTTCAATATATTGATAATATCCTCTGCTGAAGATTGTTCAGTAGTTCTGCTTTTGATAGCATGCTCTAAATAACCTCCACATTGTCTCAGAAGTTTTCTATTGATCATAACTTCTGACATTTCAGGATATTATGCTGTTAATCTGTCTTTTCATTGGCAAAACTATGGTAAATCTTTGTCTTTATGAGCATCAAATTTGGCAGATTCAAAGGCTGTTTTGACTTTAAACCTCCAAGCATCATCAGCCCATTTGTTGATAAATTGGGTTTTCCACCAAGTCCAACTTTGGTGTCCATGTGCTTGTCTCAATTTGAGATACCATCTGTTGGCTGATTTGGTAAATAAGGTGTTGAACCTGGCTGTTACCAATCTGTCTGGTAATTCAAAGTCTTCTTTGATCATGTCAATACCTCTGATGAATTCAATATGGTCATATTCTCCTTTACCACTGAAGTGAGGCCATTCCTTAAGTTTTGGAACTTATTTCAAGAGTGCTTGGCCAATTGATGGTTCCAAGTTATGAAAAGAAGTATAAAATTCATTTTTTAATTGAGAATCTTCAAAATCCAATACTTGTGGATTGGGAATCCCTGTACGCTCATTTTGATTCAGAGGTGTAGACATTATTGGTAAGGTGTTTAGTAGCTGTTCAATATCATTCATTTTACTGTTGTTACACCTTTGTGAATTTCTTAATTCATGTTGTGAGCTTTGTATAGAGGTTATTGCATTATTTTTATGATCATCCTCTTTATATGTCAGCTCATTCCATAATTCTGTTTGTCTAGTATTATCAGAGATAACCTCATTTAACGTTATTGTTAATTTTGATATTTCCTCTTTTGAGGTATCAAAACACTTTTTCAAGGCAATTATATGTGTCTTTACTTCAGTAACTGATTTTGAAATATCATCAAGAGCTTCCTTATTATTTTTTTTGATATTATTTATGGCTTGTTTTATTCTTGTTTCAATCATGTCATCAATATTGAAGTTAGAATATTTGTCTGTCAATTCCTTAATAATGGCAGATTTTTCATTCATCTTATTGCCAAAAGAATTATCATTATTGGAAGTTCTAATTGTTTTTAAAACTTTTTCAAAAGATTTAAGTGTCTCATTATTTTGGCTCAGACTCAAGTTATGTGTTTTAAGATTGTCACAAATTGATGTATTTTTATCAGAAAGATGACTTTTTATGTCAGTTATAGCTTCATACAGGTCTGGAATAGAATCAAAAATATCAGAAATCATTTCCTCTTTCTTTTGTAATTCCATCATTGTTCTGGCCATCTGAAACACATTTTCCATGGCATCCTGTTGAATTTTTGGAATCCTGTAGCCCTGGCTGTAAGTTTTGGTGGCTGGTGCCTTTCCTTTGCCCTTGTTTGGAGCTTGTGGCTTCTTTTTCACGTTGGAATTGCTGCTGCCGGCCACTGGGGCTGTTTTTGGCACTTGCTTGGGTGGTGGAGGGTTGTTTTTCCTCCATTCTAGTGTCAACAGCATCATGTTTTTCTTCTCCATCAATGGATGCCATCCATTGAGCAATTTGCAAGTGTTGGGATGGCCCAGGAATTTTCTCACCGTTAGGTAAGAATTCATGCAATTCTTCCACAGGTCTGCAAGGATCTGGTACTCCTTTAATTGAAGTGCATTGTTGTAAGCTTTGTGGCTGGCTTTGTATATGTCCACTGAGGCTTCTTGTAGCAGTGTCAGCTCTTTGTGAAGGTAAAATGGTATAATCAGCATCATAATGACCTATTTTAATTCTTGGAAGTAATCAACTGACCCCGTTCCTTCTGTACCTGGTTGGCTTCTGCCATAATCACGTCGATTAACTTTCTGGGAGCTGCTTGAGGGGTTATAGCTAGCTCCTGATCTAGTTGAAGGCATATTTTATGATTAAAAAGGCTTAAAATAGTACTTTTATGTCAAAAACTTACTATTGGCCAAATTCTTAGCTTTCTGAAGGGTATTACTTATATCCAAGTTAATCAATTCAGATGATATTAGTTCAGGTTGGTTATTTTGAGTCACAATAACAGTACTATTATGGTCTGAATTAATGGTACTGGCAGGCATAATGCTGGTGACTGTTGAGGCTGTTTCAATGTTTTCTTGTCTTAACACGCTATCAGACACTAAAATTAATGAAAAGCCAAATAATTAAGTAGAAAAAGGCCTCACTCATAATATGAAAACAAATATTTTTTACGGGTTTTTTGAATTATAAGTTTTTTTTATATGTTTTTGAAATTTTTTAATATAAGAAAAAGGTTGGAAAAAGAGTAAAATTATATTTTAGAGGTAAAATATCATGGCTGGGCCCCCAAATGTAAGGTGTGGATATGAAAATTTGATTAAAAATTAAGTACTTTTCCTGTCCTCAAAATTTGTATAATGTAAAAAAAATCAATTAAAAATAGAAAAAAATATTATTCTTAAGAGAAAACACGCAAATTTTATTGTTTATAGCTTTATTAGTATAAAACAACAATATTATACAGATTACTTGTTTTACCAACAATAAAAATTTATCCAAAAATACTGTAAAAGAGATATTTGAGGCTACAAAAGAAATTTTTTCAAGAGCAATTTCAATTGGAATGAATTGAGCAAAGAACTGCAGGCAATTAATTGAAGAACAAAGTCTTTATAAAGAATATTAAAGAGAAAACACACCCAAAAGTGACCAGAGTAAATTTGGAAACAAAGTGACAAAGTTTACAGTGATGAAAGATTCTTTAATTCACTTTTGGGGTGGTTCAGGGATAAAAATGATTATAAGAGTTACTAACAATGATTATAATGATTTTTCAACATGGTTAAAATTTTTAAAATGATTTTAAAAGGGTGGTTGAAATCTTTTATTGATTGGTTTAATAGTGTTCAAACTAATTATAAAAGGAAAAGATTGTAACATGAAGAGAAAAGTGGGGCAAAGAAGACATTCTTTTATAGCCATTGATTTTCTTACTCCAAAATTAAAACTTACTCTTGTCCATCGTGAAGAACAGTCTGACAACACAAAGGCCAATTATGACATCATTGAACCCTGGTTTAGACCAAAAAAGGGCTTATTTAAGGCATTTAAAGCCATTTTTAGACCCTTAAATCAACCATTACTATAGAAATACCTGCTCTAGAGCCTTCAAAACACGTCAGAATGTGTGTAAGAGGAGTAGAATTCAGTCGAACCTATTTTTAATAACATTTTTTTTAACTTAAGGGTAGTTTACCTTCTTGGCAGCAGTTTAAACTACCCTGGTTGGTATCAAAACCTTGTCATCAATTGAGTCACAGACCCTGTGACTCAATTCCAGGCCAAAAGTGATGAACTTTTGCGTGAATTTTGACATCTCACGCCTGTCAGCAAGGATTTTGGGGGTCTGGCTTCCCCTTAGAGCTAGAGCTCCTTTTCCCCCCCAATTTTAATCTTTCCAATTCATTTTTTCCTTTAATTCCTCATCATGTATTATACTTGTAATTTACATATGTAATTCAATTGAATTTTACAGTAAAATACATTAATAATTGGCACCTCATATGTAAATCAAAGTTCACTTATGTAATACAAGTGCACATTTTGACATTTCAATTGAATTCAATTGAAAATACTTCAATTCCTCATAACTTCTAAACTAAACACAACATCTCAATTTTAACACAAAAATAAATGCTTAACACCACATGTGGTGTGAATTAAGTTAAAGTTTTGAGGATCTCCAATTTCTGTATTGAATATACTGAAAACTTAATTTAAGCTTATTTAGAGTTGATTTACAAAAATTTCACTCAGAGGTGACCCCACCTAATTTTTTAAAAAATTAGACAGTTGAATCCTACTAGTTCATTCATGAAGAATGATGTATTTTATATTATAATATTCAAGGTATAACCCCTTGAAATCATGGTTTGAAGTTTTAAATATTGAATTTCGACAGAAAAGATGAGTTACAAGTAAAATCATCAAAAAGATAGTTTTGATGATGTAATTAAATGCTCTTGGCAGTGTGATAGGGACATGCCAAGCTATCAGAATCCACTCTCAGAATAGCTGTAGCGTGTATAACCTAAAGGGACTTATTCATCAAATCTTAAGCTTAAATTTGATCATTTAAGATCACTCACTGTAATCTTATTTTGAGTTTAACAATAATATAAGTGATATAGCTTGTGAATACTATTAGAATATGATTAATACTAATATAATCCATAAAGTGTAGGCTTCTGTCAAGCCTATGATGTCATCAAACATAGAGTTATAGTGATAACTCTAAATATTGGCGTAATTATGAGGTAAGATGGTTTGATCATGATGTAATCATCACCAAACCTTAAAATATTAATCAATTCTAGTATAAAGCATCAGTAAACGTCTACTAGAAGCCTGCTGGACTCTAGGAGGGATGTGAGCCTTAGAGGTATTTTCATATACCCAAACAACCACAAAAGATGAATTAAGATACAAATATTAATAAATTTAATTCATTTATATTATTGAAATAAAAATATAAATATAAATATAAAATTATATTCAAAATTAAAAATTTAATTACAATTTAAAACTAAAATTACATTAAATTTTGAAATTATAAAACTACATTTATACTTGAAAAAATTAAGTAAAAGTGAATTTTTAACAAAATTGTAAAAAAATAAATAAATTTGGAAAAAAGATTAAATAAAAATTATTATAACTTTTTTATCCAATAAATGAACATATAAAAATTATTTCACCATTGGATTCCTCATAAAAAAACACGTGGGGTCACCTCTGAGTGAAATTTTTGTAACTCAACTCTAAATAAGCTTAAATTAGGTTTTTAGTATTTTCAATACAAAAGTTGAAAATTCTCAAAAACTTTAATTTAATTCACACCACATGTGGTGTTAACCATCAATTTTTGTGTTAAAATTGAGGTGTTGTGTTTAGTTTAGAAGTTATGAGGAATTGAAGCATTTTCAATTGAATTCAATTGAAATGTCAAAATGTGCGCGTGTACTACATAAGTGAACTTTGATTTACATATGAGGTATCAATTATTACTGTATTGTACTGTAAAATTAAATTGAATCACATATGTAAATTATAAGTATAATACATGATGAGGAATTAAAGGAAAAATAAATTGGAAAGATTAAATTTGGGGGGGAAAGGAACTCCAGCTCTAAGGGGGAGCTAGACCCCCAAAATGCTTGCTGACAGGCATGTGGTGTAAAAATTCACGCAAAAGTTCATCACTTTTGGCCTGGAATTGAGTTACAGGGTCTGTGGACTCAATTGATGATGAGGTTTTGATACCAACTGGGGTAGTTTTAGCTGTTGCCAAGAGGGTAAAACTACCCTTAAGATAAAACAATCATAGTAAAAACAGTTTTAACTGACTTCTACGCCTCTTACACACATTCTGACGTGTTTTGAAGGCTCTAGACCAGGTATTGCTATAGTAATGGCTGATTTAAGGGTCTAAAATGGCTAAAAATGGCTGAAACCAGCCCTTTTTTTGGTCTAAACCAGGGTTCAATGATGCCATAATTGGCTTTTCTGTTGTCAGACTGTTTTTCACGACTGACAAGAGTAAGTTCTTCTTTTGGAGTAAGAAAATTGATGGCTATAAAAGAATGTCTTCTTTGCCCCACTTTTCTCTTCATGTTAGAATCTTTTCCTTTTATAATTAGTTTAAACATTGTTAAACCAATCAATAAAAGATTCCAACCACCTTTCTTAAATCATTTTAAACCTTTTGACCACGTGAAAAATAATTATAATCATTGTTTGTAACTTTTATAATCATTTTTACCCCTGAACCACCCCAAAAGTGAATTAAAGCATCTTTCATCAATGTAAACTTTGTCACTTTGTTTCCAAATTCACTCTGGTCACTTTTGGGCGTGTTTTCACTTTAATATTCTTTTTAAAGACTTTGTTCTTGAATGAATTGCTTGCAGTTCTTTGCTCAATTAATTCCAATTGAAATTTCTCTTGAAGAAATTTCTTTTGTAGCCTTAAATATCTCTTGTAGAGTATTTTTGGATAAATTTTTATTGTTGGTAAAACAATAAATCTTTATAATATTATTGTTTTATACTAATAAAGCTATAAACAATAAAATTGGCATATTTTCTTGTAAAAATAATATTTCTTACTATTTTTAATTGATTTTTACCTTATACAAATTTTGAGGACAGAAAAAGTACTTGATTTTTAATCAAAGTTTCATATACACACCTTACAAGGGAGGTATTTACTATAAATAAAGCTCTTTTTACTCTGTTTTCCTCTCAGACACTTAAAAAGCATTGTATCATTAAATAAAAAGGTAATTTCTTTATTCTTTATATATAAAACTCTTAAATTATCAAAGACCAAAGATAATCTTATTATAATCATCATCTCTGACGCGATTATTGCAATTATTTAATTGTTTTGTTTAAATTTCTCTTAAAAACCCCTATTCCACATAAAATCAAGAAAAATTGTAATTTCTCTTAAATTTTTATTGTAACTAAAATTTAATCAAGTTGTATTTACATTTTTAGGCATAAGATTATTCAAAATTATTATATTAAGCATTAAAAGTAGGTAATTTCTCTTATTATAATAATTTTTCTCTATTATTACTTTAATAATTCTATAATTAATATAAATAGTATTTACATTAATTTATAACTTTAATATTCATAATATTATTGTTATTGATTGTTTTTTATTAATAAAAAACAATTCTTTTTATGCCTTTATTATTTGTTGGTAACAATAATAAAGTGCTTTCAAATATATTAATTATGTTATATCAATATATTTACTTATCATATTATTTTTTTATAATATACATTATATTATTATATTGATTTAATAATATAATTATTTTACGCCATAATTATAACAATACTTTATTAATATAATTACTTTTATCTTATTTATTTCATTTATAAGGACATTCATAGTACAATAAGTAAAATATTGGGAATTTTTACTTATTGTTTTATAGTCAAACCTTACAACCTGGGTATATGCACTTTTAGGATAAATGCATATATTCATGGTTTCTGGATCATATCTTGTGAATTAGACATTATAAATAGCTTATTCACAAATAAAGTTACCATAAAATAACCAAAAAAACAAGATATAAGCTCTTTTTAGCTGGTTATAAAAAAGTGTAAAACTTATAAGGAGATAACTGACAAAATAGAAATAGCTGTTGACCACTTGAAATTAAAGGTGGTCCAAACTTAAAAGAAAGTATATATTTGCATTATAATACTTAATTCATGAAGAATTATGTAGTTTTCATCATTATATTCAAGGTAAAACCCAATGAGATTATGGTTTGAAGCCCAAAAAAATAAGTTTTGACAGAGAAGATGATTCACAAGGAAAATGATCAAAAATAGAGTTTTGATGATGTAATGAACTGCTCTTGAAATCTTAGTAAGGACATGAAAAGCTATCTGAAATCACTCTCTAAATAGCTGTAGCATGCATAAGCAAAAATGCTTAATTATTAAAGTTCAAGCTTAAAAATAATCTTTTATGATCACTAACTGTAACCTTATTTTAAGCTTAACAGTTAAACAAGGGATAAAACTGGTGGATACTGGTATATTATTATTAAAACTAATAAAATATACCAATTTTAAAGCTTTTCCAAGCTTATTATTTCAGTAAACTTAGACTTTCAGTGACAAATCTAAATAATGGTGCAATAATGAGAGAAGAAGGTTTAATTCTGATGTAATCATCACTAAACCTTATAATATTGTTCAATTCCAGTGGATACCATCAATACACATCTACTAGAAGTATTCTGGTCTTTAGGAGAGAGGATTCCAATATAAATAGAGCTCTTTTTCCTTTATTTCCCCCCCCCAGACACAACAAAAACAAGAATAAATCTAATATAAAAGGTAGTCCTGTTTATTCTTTAAATATAAATCCTTTATATTATTTAAGACTAAATTTTTACCAATCAGAAATCATTTTTTAAGTCATTTATTACATCAAAAATCTAATTGTTTTGTTAAATTCTCTCCAAATCCTCAATTCCACATAAAATCAAGAAAATTTGTAATTTCTCTTATTTTCATTTGTAAATACAATTTAAATAAGTTCCATTTACATTATTAGGTGTATAATCATTCAAAATTATTATATTTAGTGTTAAAAGTAGGTTATTTTCTGTTATTATAATATTTTTCTCTTCATTATTATGCTTAATAGTCTTTTTAATTAATATATAATTGTCAAATTGGTAATATTATTGGGATGAATTGTTTGTTATTAAATAACAATTTTTCCACACATGTATTATTTGTTTGTAACAATAATAAATTGCCATTAAATATATTAATTATTATATATTATTTTATTATCTTATTTATTTAAAAGAATATAAATTTTATGAAATAATTATAATAATTTTATTATTATGATTATTTTCCAATCTTATTTCCCATCAAAGTTAGGATATTCAGAGTACAATAAGCAACATATTGGTAACATTTACTTATTGTTTGATATTCAAACCTTACAATGAATGGTTTTTCAATCAAAATCTAAATCAAACCTATTACTACAAAAATAATTCAATTCCAACTCATTTTTTGAAGAGAGTGGCAATTTTTGAAACTTGGCACAATTTTGTTTTGGGTACATAATTGTACTGTAGTTGTGATAAGAATACTTGCTAGTACGGAAAAATGTTCTGATGGGAGGCCATTCCAGGCTGTTTTCTGGTTTTGAGAAAAAGGGATACTATATATATAATATTGAGTGAATGGATTTTGTCCTAGTGTAAGAATGCATTTAATAAGATTATTTAGGACAATATACCATATAGGCGTATTTGAAACTGAAATACATTTGTTTTTCATACATAAAGTTTTAGAAAGTCTTTAAAATATAATTTCAACCATGACCTGAGAACCTCTCAGAAAATTGTATTGAGGTAGTCTTGGATTGAAGCCCAAGGAAGAACATGCTTTATTTGTGGGCAAAAAATGGATGCCCCAAAACTAAGTGCTTGTATCTTGTATGGGAGGCTAGATAAAGTACAATCTTACTAAGAAACATTAATCTCTTATGCTTAAACAGGCTTGACAGAATTTATGTCATTCCAAGTATGATAAAATGGGAGTATATTCAGAGAGCCAATTTAAATACAATACTGCGGGAGAAACATCAAAGTTATATACAAGAGCAAAAGCTGCCGATGGAGACCAACCTTTCAAAACCGTTTGTTTCAGTCTACATGTTCAGTCTATCTTACACTTCATTCAAGCGAGAAAACTACATTTGTCCATAGGATCATGTTTGAGAGATCACTCTGCGCATTAGATTTCTTAAGCAGTCCTCCTTCTGTTGATAGAGCTTTCTATCCAAATGGCCGAAATGTGACTTTCACCTTCTAAGCTCGATTTGACGATTAGAGCATGATGCTTGAGACTGAGGGAGTTATAATATATAATCCCTAGCCTTAGTACGTCATCGTCAATTCTGTTGCGCATTGTGGAGTGTATGCTACGCTGGCGAGGCAACTCTTCAGAGAATTCGGATACCCTGTGGTTATTCCAGAAGTCCGTTGCAAGCCAACTTGCCTCCCAAATCTTGTTATCATCCATCGCAGTGACCCCAGGAGAAGCTTCAGCCTCATTTAGAAGGATCATGAGGATGTTATCTTTTGAACCGGACAAGGCTTCGTTCCAAAAATCTGTCAGAGTCGGAAATGCCGATAAAAGTTCTTGGAGATGTTCCTTTTCTTCCAAATTTGGTCTCGCCAGTGAAAGAATTATGGCGTTTATTTGGGCCAATGAGCCTTTTATGACTGAGGAAAAAAACCTGCAGAAACCTTCCGGATTCACGCTCCGATTATTCTTGGCGCGATTGTATTGCGCCATTATGACGCCCAAGAAGAGTTGATATGCGTCTTGAATTGAGCGAATAGTAAATAGTTCGTCTCCCAAGATCGAAGAAAACTTCAAGCATGCGCTATTGTGCGGAATGACAATCGTACTATCCTAGAATTTTTTGGATTGAAATAGAGTACCCAGGATAAGAACTTGTCAGATCACTCTATACGTGTTTCTGTCATCCAACCCCACCTTTATGCTGAGAAGTTGGATTAAAAGCGAGGCCAAAGAGTTTACCCTAGCGGAACTTGATGAAGCTGTGTGACCGATTATTTCCTCCTCTAGTTTACTTGCTTGCCTCTTTCTGGCTTTCTTCTTTTCTGAACTTTGAGCTTGACGAGTCTCACTCTGGGAGGTTTGTTTCGACCCGAAGTTTTTCCAGCTGGAATGATGATAGGGTCGCATGATTCCGGTTCCCGCCTGATCTGATTCATGCCGACGTGGATGGTTAGTCGGAGAAATTGAGAAGGCCCCCTCAGTATCGACTTGTGAAAAAGAATCAGGCAACGGTGTCGAAAACCTAGCTTTGGGATTCCACATCGGCTGTACTGTTTGTGTACCCAATGCGTCGTCAGGGAAGCTCCTTGAAAGTTTGTCTTTCCTCTGTTTTAAGTGAGCTTGAGTGAGCACTAAGCTCTGGGGAATTTCATCCTTCGGAGACATTCCCCGAGGTTTTTTGCTTGGGCCATCTCTACAATCAAGTTGCAAGTGACCCAGCTGGGTCGTGGAACTGTCAATACCTGCCGACTTACTTGGATTGCGTGACAAAAGCTTTTCCAACGCGACACAGCTAAAAGCAGGGATAGCAATAAGGTTCAATAAAGCTGGAACCGACCTGAGCGACCGCATTAATGCAAGGCAAACGGGTTAGAGCTTTTGTGGACGATCCAATGGCGAAATGTAGCCCGACAAATATGTTGGAACTCCATAGATTGTAGTGACTTACACCGAGGCAAGGGTAGGCAACTGACCTGAAATGTCGAAAAGCCAATGCACACCCCAAGTGGCGCCGGCCAAGCAAAAAGAGTACTGATGATTAACTGGTCACAAGCCTGACAGCTAACGCAGGAGCATGGCACCCACCTGGTCACGCAAAAAGCCTCTTGTTTTAGATGCAGGTTACTAGTCTAGTTGAAAGTCTTGATGATGGTTGCTACAGTATTCGAATGCGTGTGGCAGCACTTGAAACGACACCTTTGAGACAACTTATGATTCTCAACCCCGCGAAATTCACTGTTTTCTTTCCCGGCCTAATTGATTTGGCATTCATACCTATTTTTTTGTTTATAGGGCTATTGATGTCACATACCAAGCTCAAGTGTCTTTCCTGTACAAATTAAGAAAAGGAACGCATACATGATTATTAAAGTTGAAACAACTAGGCGAGTCACGGGGTTTTTTTGTGCCTCTTTCGTGACCGGTAGGGTAGTATGGTAACCTGCAACATGAGTTATTGGCCTCTTGAGCGACCCTCCGTCTTACCGCCATTGACTGAAGTGGCGATATGATGAGCTGAGTGTCATCAGGAAGAACATTACACGCTATGCATATTTATGATTGGATAACAGTATTTGAAAGCTGTGTGTGTTTGATATGTATGCTATGCACAGTAGATGGGTCAGGTGATAGTAGGTAGTAAAACTAATGGTACTATGGTAATATCATGGGGAAACACGTGAGAAAAAAAGGAATAGTATCATATAATTGAAAGAGGTAGGTGATAAGAATGAACAAGAGGAAGAAGTTTGAGGTAAGCTAGGTCCCGATGCCGACATTTTAGGGATTTCCCGCGGGAAACTCAAGCAGGATCAGGGGGGAAACCACTTTTTGTGGGTTTTTTTTTCTTACGCCAGATAGGGATTGGGCACGGGACGACCTTGGGAGATCCCAAGGTAGCCTTTATAAATCAGAGCATGGATTACGTGAGACAATTGTACATAAGAGCAAAGAAACCAAAATAAAACCCTAAATTTCATTGTAAAGTAAGCCAAATGTGTGTGCCAAATCCTTTACACATGCCAACTGCTTGACATGAAAAGGTGTGAGTGAAGCACATTGATAAGACAAAATCCCTCTACCACCTGAGAAAACACATTCTGATGGCACACTGGTAGCAGGTAAGGCTAAATAATTGTGAGCCATCAGAACCAAGGTGGGGAATACTTTACTTTGGGACTTCCAGAATAAGAGGATATCTGTATCTCTTGGTTCTGGAGGTTTGGAAAGAGACCTTTGCAGTTCCAATTCAAAACTACTGCCTTCAAGGATTGCAGATGGATACATCTTGTCCAATAAACAGGTTGACCTCTCAAAAACAATGTCATGTTGTTCCTGATTGGGAACAGTGATAACCTTCCTGGCTTCATCTTCAAACATTTTACCCAGGTGGACTGATGATATCCCAAATTCACAAAGTGTTGAATCATGAGTTAAGAAAAATGTGAGTGTCAGTCTTGAATCAAGTATTGATGCACATATCACTGGCCACTTTCTAAAAAGGAGTATAATGTATTTCAATATTTTTTTTATCATTGTGTGGGAGGCTGGTTCAATGGAAGAAAAATCATTTTGCTCAGATGCCTAATAGATCTGTAATAGTTGGCAATCAGTCTGATATAGAGAATAGAAAATGAGTTACCTGCCTGATATCTTCAATGAGCAATATATATAGTG
This sequence comes from Austropuccinia psidii, assembly GCA_023105745.1. Taxonomy (NCBI): domain Eukaryota; kingdom Fungi; phylum Basidiomycota; class Pucciniomycetes; order Pucciniales; family Sphaerophragmiaceae; genus Austropuccinia; species Austropuccinia psidii. The sequence continues at coordinate 8,363,503 of JALGQZ010000005.1, read as the reverse complement.
GTAACAATTCATTGATTGTTTGGTAAGAAGACCCACATATAAGTAGGGTTGCTTCATAGAGGGGCTACAAGAAGTAAACCATCACTTTGGCCTTCTGCCATTCAATATTCAATAGTCAAAATGAAGCCAATGAGTCAGGGGTGCAAACGTGATTGTAGGCATCTTTCAAAACCAATCCTCAATTGAGCATCTTGTTGAGACTTGAGAAACTAGTGTGTTTGCATTGGTTAGTTTGTCAGAATCATATACAAATGCCACAGGGGCTCTTGGACAGAAAAACAAGAGTGGCCTGGAACTCAGCAATCAGGGAACTCACTTGGAAGACTCCAAAAGAATAAAGAAAATAAAATAAAGAATTGAATTCCTCTAAGAAATATGCAGGTAAAAAGATGAGATGCAGTAAGAGAAAAGAGAAGCCAAATGGCCAGAGAGCCAACCAATTAAGTCCTTAATCACTGTTTCAACCCACCAAAATACAATGGAATTAGTAAGGATATGACCACCAACTATCCATTGACAGGTGAAGAAAGAAAAATAGAAAAGGTGCTAAATGACTGACTTGATAATATCAGTATTCACTTAACAAAAATGATAAGATAAATAAAGATAAAATAAAATCAAAATATATTAATTAACTGGGGAAAAACCCCCCAGGGTGGAAAGGGTAGCTGGTATATGTGAAAAGTTGGGAGCTTGAGTTCTTCAGGCTGAAAACTGCTCTGTATTGATCCTTGAGGCTGTATTGATTTTTTTGGGAATTGATACAGCTGGCTAATATTGAAATTTAAATGGGTTGAATGAATTTCCAATACTTGAAAATGAAATACAGTTCTTGATTTATCCAGACTGTATTGAAATGAAGGTGGTTGCCAAGATGGATTGAGTGGAGCTTTGACACTTGACAGATGAATGAATGAACTGTCTCTTGAACCCCTCGAGAATGGTTCAACAGTATTGCCTTGGAGGAATACTGTGAATGAAATTATCTGATGACATCTTGATGACGTGATTGGTCTTTGACGCTGAAACACTTGCTCTTGAGCCTTGATGAGTCCTCTGAATGATAGGGTGCCTTGATGACATGATGATATGTTGGAATATTGAAATGACCATTTGATATTGCCACGATTTCATTGCTGTTGAAAAATGATGCATAATGATATATAATATCACTTATGGCATATTGGTTCATTGGAAAGAAGATTATGTCCAAAGGTCTTGAGATGGAAAGACAGAGGGGAAAAAGATGGATGTGATGGCTTCAGAGCTTGGAAAGGTGTTTCTGGGTCCTTTGGGGTTTTTGGACACTTTTGGGTTCTGAGCCAAAAACTGGCACAAAGGGCGGGAAAGTGTCTTTTGGACACTTTCTGTCAAAGTGCACAAAAATGCGCAAAGTGTGCAAATGTGTATTATGAGCCCCAATGGCCAAAAACAGCTGTTTGGGCGATTTCCCCTGGTTTTGAGGGAAATGACCAGAAATACCCAATTGGGCATAAATTGCCCCTATGGCTTCTGGATTGAGGTGAAGGGCCATGAAGGCCCCAAAAGACAAATGGCCATAAATGATCCATAAGATGATGACGTGGGCATATTGGCCACTGGTGATGGTTATGGCCAATTGGCCATAAAAGGACTGTGGCTTGATATTCCATACAGAGATCCAAGGAGGTGAATTGCCATGGTTGTGACAATACCCCCCACCTTGAAATGGTGAGCTCCTGAGCACCAATACAAGGTGAAGCCTGTTGAGGCTATTGGAAAGGATTGAGAGTGGGATAGAGGAAAGTTCTTTTAAGAGGAAAATAAAATAATCACTGATATTAAAAATTTGTCATATCACGCAGGACTTGCTTGTTCTTCTTTTGAGATTGGCTTCATGATTGATGATATTGTAATGAATGAATATTCTTTGAGATGAATTTTTGATATGATAAAATGAAAATGAAAATAAAAAAGAAAGAGAAAAGAGAAAAGAAAAATGAATTGAATATTGAGGAGGTTCCAATCTTCATCACGGAGGTTGATAACTGATTTTGAAATTGGCCAAGGACCTGGAAAGAGAAATTTGATGCCAGGTGCTCACAAAGTGGCCAAGGTGATGTTTTGTCAAGATTGTAGACCCCTCAGGGAAGTGCACACCAGGGGAGGAACTTACTTTTGGTAATTACCACTCCTGCCAGTGCCATAAAAATAAAAACAAAAATGTTGAAGGGTAGAATTTGAATTTTGAAGTCTTGGAAGTGAATTAAAAAGTGAATGGCCCATTGTCCCAAGTGAAAATGGCCATAAGATTGGAAATGAAGTGAAAGCCATGTCAAAGATCTGTGTCCAAAATTGCAATGTGCTCACAGAGTGGCCAAGGTGATTCTTACAACAAAAAAAAAGTAAAATACCCCTAAAGGTGCATACCAGGAGTGGGACTTACTTTTGGTAATTGCTCTCCTGTGAGCCTTAGAAGTAATTTCATATACCCAAAAGACCACAAATACAAAAATAACATATTAATATAAATAAAAGAAATTTATTTATATTATTAAAATAAAAATCAAAATATAAATATAAAATTATATTAAAAATAAAAAAAAAATTAATTACAAATTAAAAATAAAAATACATTAAATTTTGTAAGTATAAAATTACATTTATACTTGAAAAAATTAAGTAAAAATGAAATTTTAACAAAATTGTGAAAAAATAAATAAATTTGGAAAAAATTTAAATAAAAATTATTATAACTTTTTATACAATAAATAAACATATAAAAATTATTTCACCATTGGATTCCTCATAAAAAATCAGGTGGGGTCACCTCTGAGTGAAATTCTTGTAACTCAACTCTAAATCAGCTTAAATTCAGTTTTTAGTATTTTCAATACAAAAGTTTAAAATCCTCAAAACTTTAATTTAACTCACACGAAATGTGGTGTTAACCATCAATTTTTGTGTTAAAATTGAGGTGTTGTGTTTAATTTAGAAGTTATGAGGAATTGAAGTATTTTCAATTGAATTCAATTGAAATGTCAAAATGTGAGCGTGTATTACATAAGTGAGCTTTGATTTACATATGAGGTGTCAATTATTACTGTATTGTACTGTACAATTGAATTTAATTACATATGTAAATTATAAGTATAATACATGATGAGGAATTAAAGGAAAAACAAATTGGAAAGATTAAATTTGGGGGGGAAAAGGAACTCCAGCTCTAAGGGGGAGCTAGACCCCCAAATTCCTTGCTGATAGGCATGGGATGTCAAAATTCACGCAAAAGTTCATCACTTTTGGCCTGGAATTGAGTTACAGGGTCTGTGGACTCAATTGATGATGAGGTTTTGATACCAACTGGGGTAGTTTTAGCTGTTGCCAAGAGGGTAAAACTACCCTTAAGATAAAACAATCATAGTAAAAACAGTTTTAACTGGTTTCTACGCCTCTGACACACATTCTGACGTGGTTTGAAGGCTCTAGGCCTGGTATTGCTATAGTAATGGCTGATTTAAGGGTCTAAAATGGCTAAAAATGGCTTAAACCAGCCCTTTTTGGTCTAAACCAGGGTTCAATGATGCTATAATTGGCTTTTCTGTTGTCAGACTGTTTTTCACGACTGACAAGAGTAAATTTTACTTTTGGAGTAAGAGAATTGATGGCTATAAAAGAATGTCTTCTTTGCCCCACTTTTCTCTTCATGTTAGAATCTTTTCCTTTTATAATTAGTTTGAAAATTGTTAAACCTACCAATACGAGATTCCAACCACCTTTCTTAAATCATTTTAAACCTTTTAACCACGTGAAAAAATCATTATAATCATTTTTTGTATCTCTTATAATCATTTTTACCCCTGAACCACCCCAAAAGTGAATTAAAGCATCTTTCATCACTGTAAACTTTGTCACTTTGTTTCCAAATTCACTCTGGTCACTTTTGGGTGTGTTTTCTCTTTAATATTCTTTTTAAAGACTCTGTTCTTTAATTAATTTCTTGCAGTTCTTTGCTCAATTAATTCCAATTGAAATTGCTCTTGAAGAAATTTCTTTTGTAGCCTTAAAATATCTCTTGTAGAGAATTTTTTTGATAAATTTTTATTGTTGGTAAAACAATAAATTTTTATAATATTATTGTTTTATACTAAAAAATCTATAAGCAATGAAATTGGCGTGTTTTCTCTTAAAAATAATATTTCTTACTATTTTTAATTGATTTTTACCTTACACAAATTTTGAGGACAGGAAAAGTACTTGATTTTTAATCAAAGTTTCATATCCAAACCTTACATTTGGGGGCCCAGCCGTGATATATTCCCTGTGACATATTTTTTTACTCTTTTTAAATCTTTTTTTCTTATATTGAAAAATTTAAAAACATATAAAAAATACTTATAATTCAAAAAAACCCATAAAAAATACATTTTTTTCATATTATAAATGAAGCTTAAATTTTTATTTGTTTTTTGAAATATCCTTTTTTTACTTAATTAATGTATTTTTTCATCAATTTTAGTGTCTGACAACGTGGTAAGACAAGAAAACATTGAAACAGCCTCAACAGTCCCCAGCATTATTCTTGCTAGTACTATTAATTCAGACCATAATAGTACTGTTATTGTGACTCATAATAACCAACCTGAACCAATATCTTCTGAATTGATTAACTGGGACATAAGTAATACTCTTCAGAATGCCAAAGATTTAGCCAATAGTAAGTTTTTTGACATAAAATTACTATTTTAAGCCTTTTTAACCATAATTATGCCTTCAAACAGGTCAGGAGCCAGCTATAACCCCTCAAGCAGCTCCCAGAAAGGTAATAGATGTGATTATGGCAGAGGCCAATCAGGTACAGAAGGAAAAGGGTCAGTTGATGACTTCCAAACAACTAAAATGGGTCATTCTGAAGCTGATAATACCACTTTACCTTCAAAAAGAGCTGACACCGCCACAACAAGCCTCTGTGGACATATACAAAGCCAGCCACAGTGCATACAACAATGCACTTCAATTAAAGGAGTACCAGATCCTTGCAGACCTGTGGAAGAATTGCATGAATTCTTACCTAACGGTGAGAAAATTCCTGGGCCATCCCAACACTTGCAAATTGCTCAATGGATGGCATCCATTGATGGAGAAGAAAAACATGATGCTGTTGACACTATAATGGAGGAAAAACAACCCTCCACCACCCAAACCAGTGCCAAAAACAGCCCCAGTGACCAGCACCAGCAATTCCAACGTGAAAAAACAGCCACAAGTTCCAAACAAGGGCAAAGGGAAGGCACCAGCCCCAAAGCCTTACAGCCAAGGATACAGAATTCCAAAGATTCAGCAGGATGCCATGGAAAATGTATTTCAGATGGCCAGAACCATGATGGAATTACAGAAGAAGGAGGAAGCCAGATTAAGATTTCAGAAATGATTTCTGATATATTTGATTCCATCCCAGAGTTGTACGATGCTATAAATGACGTGAAAAAACATCTTTCTGATAAAAATGAAAACATTTGTAACAACATTAAAACAAACAACCTGAGTCTTTGCCAAATTAATGAAACACTTATGTGTTTTGAAAAACTTTTAAGAACAATTGAAATTTCCAATAATGATAATTCTTTTGACAATAAAATAAATGAGAAATCTGCCATTATTAAAGAATAAACAGATAAATATTCCAAATTCAATATTGATGTCATAATTGAAACAAGAATTGAACAAGCAATAAATATTATCAAGACAGATAACAAGAAAGTCCTTGATGACATTTCAAATTAATTTACTGAAGTAAAGACATATACCATTGCCTTGAAAAAGTGTTTTGATGCTTCACAAGAAGAAGTATCAAAATTATCAATGAAATTGAATCAAGTAACTGCTGATAATACAAGACAGACAGAGTTATGGCAAGAACTGACACATAAAGAAGACATGTATAAAATTGAAGTAATAAATTCAATACAAAGCTTCCAACATGAATACAGAAATTCCCAAAGATGTAGCAATAGTAAAATGAATGACATTGAACAAATACTGAACACCTTACCAAGAATGTCGACACCTCTGAATCAAAATAAGGGCACAAGAATTCCAAATCCACAAGTATTGGATCCTGATAATTCACAATTAAAAAATGAATTATCCACTTCTTTTCATAACTTGGAACCATCAATGGGCCAAGCACTCTTGAAAGAAGTTCCAAAACTTAAAGAATGGCCTCACTTCAGTGGTGAAGGAGAGTATGACCATATGGAATTCATTAGAGGTATTCACATGATCAAAGAGGATTTTGAATTACCAGACAGATTGGTAACAGCCAGGTTTAACACCTTGTTTACCAGATCAGCTCACAGATGGTACATCAAAATAAGACAAGCACATGGACACCAGAGTTGGACTTGGTGGAAAAGCCAAATCATCAACAAATGGGAAAATGATGCTTGGAGGTTTAAAGTTGAAACAGCCTTTGAATCTTCCAAAATTAATGCTGATAAAGACAAAGCTTTACCATGGTCTTGCCAACAAAAGGACAGATTAACAGCATTATATCCTGAAATGTCAGAGTTTATGATCCATAGGAAAATTCTGAGACAATGTAGAGGTGACTTAGAGCATGCCGTCAAAAGCAGGACTACTGAACAATCTTCAGCAGAGGATATTATCAATATACTAGAAGAAGTAACCACCAGAACCAAAATTGGTTCTAGTAGGGTGAATCTCAAAACAAGGTTTAATACACCTTGGAAAGATTCTGTGGACAAAAACCCCAAAGAAAATTCTAGTAATATTAAGTATAAATCTGCAGATACAGTCAGAAAATGCCATATTTGCCAAAGCACCACCCATTTAGCCAATACATGTCCAAAAAGGGGTAAAATCAATGAAATTGACATTGAAAAGGAACCAGATGTTGAAAAAGAAGACATAATTGAAGACAATTCATATGATAAGTCATCCATATTTTCTGAATCTTCAAAAGATATAGAAAATATCAATGCCACTTTTGAAATCATGAAATCTTATTCCCACTTACCACAATTGAGCAATGGTCAACTTGATTTATCAAAGGTTCAAGATGCACAACTTATGAAAACAAAACAAAACAGAGGAAAAGGTTATACAGCTGGTAACTCCTGTATAACAGAAGTGGTGATTGACAACAAGCCCACCAAACGTTTACTTGACCCAGGAGCCTTCTGCTCTTGTGTTGGAAAATCTTTTCTTAAGACTTGTGTACCAAATTTTGAAGACCAATTGTTACCAATTGATGGTATAGAATTCAACAGTGCAAGTAACCCAATGAAAGCATTAGGAATCTTTGAGACCAATGTCATATTCCCACACATAAATGGGAGTTTAAGAATCACAGTTGAATTTGTTGTTATGGAAAATTGCTCTAGTACTCATTTTATATTGGGAAATGACTATTTAATCATGTATGGGATAGATTTGCATAATAACAAAGACAGATACTTTACAATTGGAGACGATAAGCGCCAAAAATTTTCCTTTTTACCATTCAAAAGACAAATTAAAGTAAACAAAGTATCACCAGTCAGCTTAGAGTTAGAGAAATTCAAGTCTGAACAGTGAAATGAGGCTGAAATAAGCCTTCATCTGACTGATAAACAAGAAAATGAACTTTCTTCCCTTTTGTATGACCACATAGGAGCATTTGCTTCAGACAAAGAACCTCTAGGAGCAATTATTGGTCATGAAGTTGACATCATTCTTAAAATTGAGAGACCTTATCCACCACTCTTAAGAAGACCTGCATATCCAGCAAGTCCAAAATCAAGAGAAGCTCTAGAAATTCATATCAAAGAACTTCTGGACCTTGGTGTAATAAGAAACGTAGGCCCCAATAAAGAAGTAGAAATAACTACACCAGTCATAGTGGCATGGCATAATGAAAAATCAAGAATGGTTGGGGACTTTAGAGCTCTGAACACTTACACTGTTCCAGACAGATACCCAATACCAAAAATCCAAATTGCCCTTACTCAAATATCTCAAGAAGTGTATATAACCACTATGGATGCCCTTAAAGGATTCCATCAAAATGTGGTGACACCAAGAGCAAGAAAATACTTGAGAATTATTGTTCATTGTGGAGTGTATGAATACTTGAGGATGCCCTTTGGTATCAAAAATGCACCTTCACACTTCCAAAGAATGATGAATGAAATCTTCCCTGAAGAACTCTCAGAGGGATGGTTAATCATTTACATTGATGACATTATTGTCTGTTCCAAGACTTGGGAGGAGCACATGTACAGATTGTCCAGAGTTTTGACAAAAATTCAATCAGTCAACATGAAAATATCCTTGAAGAAATGCCATTTTGGATTTAAAGAACTTAAGGCACTAGGACATGTTGTATCTGGTTTATCCCTTGGAATTAACAAAAACAAAGTTGCAGCAGTATTGCTAAAACCCATGCCTCAGAACAAGAAAGAAATTCAGTCATTCTTAGGTTTTGCAGGATATTACAGGCAGCACATTAAAGATTTCTCATCCAAAGCAAGACCACTTTATAAATTGTGTGACAAAGACACAGTATTTGAAATCAATGTTGACAGAGTCAAAGCTTTTGAGTCTCTAGGAGAATCATTGACCACTGCCCCAGTCTTACTAATGCCAGCCTTTAAATTGCCTTTCAAACTGTATATTGATGCATCAGGGGATGGACTAGGTGCTTCACTTCACCAAGTTCAGATCATAAATGATAAACCTGTAGAAGGACTCATATGTTTCATATCCAGGCAAATCAAACCAACTGAAGCCAGATATGGAGCAAGTCAAATGGAATGTCTATGCCTTGTCTGAGCCTTCAAGAAATTGAACTACTTCTTAGAGGGATGTGTTTTTGAGGTGATAACAGATTTTACAGCTGTCAAATCACTTTTAAACATGAAAACACCCAACAGACATATGCTCAGATGGCAAATAGCCATACAAGAACACAGAGGCAATATGACTATTGTTCATAAGGATGGGAATATTCATAAGAATGCACATGGACTAAGCAGATGGCCATTACCAAATAATATTGATAACCCTGCCTATGTGCCAGAAGAAGCTTCACCACAAATTCCAATAGAAGGACTAAGTGTTACATACTTAAACACCACCTTCTTTGAAGAAGTCAGAAACAGTTACACTCAAGATACAAATTGTAGCATCCTATGCCAATTACTTAACAAAAACTGTGAAGAAAACTCTCTAATACATGCCTTGGATGAATTATGGAGAAAATCTTATGATGAAGGAAGATTTCACCTACTGGATGGTATAATTTACCACAGAACCAAGCACACATGTGTCATGACAGTTGTAGACAGGTCATTAAACAATCTTTTACTGAAAGAATGCCATGATAGTCCCTTTTCAGGACATCTGTCTGAAGACAGAAAAAGAGAAAAAGTAAAGACCTGCATATGGTGGCCAATGTGGCAGAAAGATGTTACAGAGTATTGCAAAATCTGTGACAGATGCCAAAAGGCAAATAAATACACTGGCAAGAGACTTGGAAATATGATAAAAATCCAAGAACCAATCAAACCTTGGGAAATTGTCCATATGGATTGGGTAACTGGCCTACCACCAGGAGGTGACAGAAGCTATAATGCTTGCCTACTAATTGTGGACAGATTCAGTAAAACTCCAATCTTTTTACCATGTAATAAAGATGATACAGCCATGGATACAGCTCTTCTGATATGGAATAGAGTAGTGTCATGGACTGGGATATTTACAAATATCATGAGTGATAGGGATCCCAAATTCACTTCAGCACTATGGACAAATCTTCACCAATTATTTGACACTAAACTGTCTTTCTCTACAGCCTACCACCCACAAACTGATGGCCTGGCTGAAAGGATGATCCAAACCTTAGAGGACATGGTGAGAAGATTTTGTGAATATGTCCTTGAATTCAAAGATTGTGATGGATTTACCCATGATTGGTGTACTCTGTTGCCAGCACTGGAATTAGCATATAAAACATCAATCCATGGCAGTACCAATCAGACTCCTGCTATTCTAGAAAAAGGATGGAACCCCAAGTTACCCCAAGATTCTTTGAGGAAAGACTTGATTGAAATACATCCCACAGCTGCTAGCTTCAAAGGAATGCTAGACAAAGCTAGAAAGCATTCAGTAAGGTGCATGGAGGACTCTTTTGCATATGCTAAAGACAAATGGGATAAATCACATGCAACTCCAGATTTCAAAGTGGGTGACCTAGTTCTTGTATCCACCACTAACTTCAATAACAACAAAGGATTCAAAAAGTTGAAATACTCCTTTGCAGGACCTTTTGTGATTAAGGCCCTCCATGGAGAAAATGCTGTTGAAGTAGAGTTATCTGAAGAACTTAGCAATAAGCATCCTACATTTCCAGTAAGCTTGATAAAGCCATATAAATCTAGTGATGCTGAGAAATTTCCCTTGAGGAATAAGATTCCCCAAGTTATACCTCCTATTGAGACATCTGGTACTAAGAAGATTACCAAAGTTCTTAAAGAAAGGAAATTAAGAACCAAGAAAGTAAGGGAATACCTTGTTAGGTACAGTGACCCAACTTGTGAAGATGAATGGTTAGAAGAAAAAGATAAACCAGAAGCTACCAAACTCCTCAGGAGATTCAGACAAACTAGAAATATCAATATTACAAAGTAATATTCTTTTTTAGGGGGAGGGAATGTGAGTCTTAGAGGTAATTTCATATACCCAAAAGACCACAAATACAAAAATAACATATTAATATAAATAAAATAAATTTATTATATTATTAAAATAAAAATCAAAATATAAATGTAAAATTATATGAAAAAATAAAAAATTAATTACAATTTAAAAATAAAAAATACATTAAATTTTGTAAGTGTAAAATTACATTTATATTTGAAAAAATTAAGTGAAAATGAAATTTTAACAAAATTGTGAAAAAATAAATAAATTTGGAAAAAAGTTAAATAAAAATTATTATAACTTTTTATCCAATAAATAAACATATAAAAATCATTTCACCATTGGATTCCTCATAAAAAATCAGGTGGGGTCCCCTCTGAGTGAAATTCTTGTAACTCAACTCTAAATAAGCTTAAATTAAGTTTTTAGTGTTTTCAATACAAAAGTTGAAAATCCTCAAAACTTTAATTTAATTCAAATGACATGTGGTGTTAACCATCAATTTTTGTGTTAAAATTGAGGTGTTGTGTTTAGTTTAGAAGTTATGAGGAATTGAAGTATTTTCAATTGAATTCAATTGAAATGTCAAAATGTGCGCATGTATTACATAAGTGAACTTTGATTTACATATGAGGTGTCAATTATTACTGTATTGTACTGTACAATTGAATTGAATTACATATGTAAATTATAAGTATAATACATGATGAGTAATTAAAGGAAAAACAAATTGGAAAGATTAAATTTGGGGGGGGGGAAAGGAACTCCAGCTCTAAGGGGGAGCTAGACCCCCAAAATCCTTGCTGACAGGCGTGGGATGTCAAAATTCACGCAAAAGTTCATCACTTTTGGCCTGGAATTAAGTTACAGGGTCTGTGGACTCAATTGATGATGAGGTTTTGATACCAACTGGGGTAGTTTTAGCTGTTGCCAAGAGGGTAAAACTACCCTTAAGATAAAACAATCATAGTAAAAACAGTTTTAACTGGTTTCTACGCCTCTGAAACACATTCTGACGTGTTTTGAAGGCTCTAGGCCTGGTATTGCTATAGTAATGGCTGATTTAAGGGTCTAAAATGGCTAAAAATGGCTAAAAATGGCTTAAACCAGCCCTTTTTGGTCTAAACCAGGGTTCAATGATGCCATAATTGGCTTTTCTGTTGTCAGACTGTTTCCACGACTGACAAGAGTAAATTTTACCTTTGAAGTAAGAGAATTGATGGCTATAAAAGAATGTCTTCTTTGCCACACTTTTCTCTTCATGTTAGAATCTTTTCCTTTTATAATTAGTGTGTACTTTGTTAAACCAATCAATAAGAGATTCAAACCACCTTTATTAAATAATTTTAAACCTTTTAACCACGTGAAAAAATCATTATAATCACTGTTTGTAACTCTTATAATAATTTTAACCCCTGAACCACCGCAACAGTGAATTAAAGCATCTTTCATCACTGTAAACTTTGTCACTTTGTTTCCAAATTCACTCTGGTCACTTTTGGGCGTATTTTATCTTTAATATTCTTTTTAAAGACTCTGTTCTTTAATTAATTGCTTGCATTTCTTTTCTCAATTAATTCCAATTGAAATTGCTCTTAAAGAAATTTCTTTTGTAGACTTAAAATATCTCTTGTAGAGTATTTTTTGGATAAATTTTTATTGTTGGTAAAACAATAAATTTTTATAATATTATTGTTTTATACTAATAAAGTTATAAACAATAAAATTGGCGTGTTTTCTCTTAAAAATAATATTTCTTACTATTTTAATTGATTTTTACCTTATACAAATTTTGAGGACAGGAAAAGTACTTGATTTTTAATCAAAGTTTCATATCCACACCTTACATCTCCCCACCAAGCACCATAAAAAATCAAGCTTTTGAAGAATTGGGCCCAGGCTTGTCCGGATATAATGAATGAAAATCTTTGACAAGTTCAGGACAATTCTTGAGCTTTTCAGTTGGTTCCCATGTGGATCTTTCTGGTCTTGAATGAAACCTTTCCATTCCACCAGATACCATAATTTTCGTCTCTTGAGCTTTTAGTCCAGTATTTGAGAGACTTCCCATTCCTCTTCTTCTTCAATGATGATTGGAGGAGGAGGCTCTTGATGCCGATTTGGGATTGTTGATGTATTGACTGGTTCCAGGAGGTATATATGGAAGACTGGGTGGATGGATTTCCATTGAGGTGGAAGCTTGAGATGATAAGCATGAGTACTGACTTTCTTCAAGATTGGAAAAGGACCCAACCATTTTTCAGACAGTTTTTTGGTGGGTATAGTTGATTTGATGTTCTTGGAAGAAAGACATACCATGTCACGAGAATTGAAAACAAGGGGACTTGCTCTACTTTTATCTGCATACTTCTTAAACCTGTTTATGGCAACTTCAAGTTGTCTCTTGAAATTTTGCTGTACTGATTGGATTTTTATTGATAACTTTCCAGCAGGAGTATCCTGAGTAATGTGAACTCAGAAAAAATGTGGAGCTCTTCCATAAACAGTGAAAAATGGTAATTGTTTTGTTGAAGAGTGGTCAGAGTTATTGTAGGAAAATTCAGCCAGAGGTAGTGTAAGGTGTGGATATGAAGCTTTTATTAAAAATCAAGTACTTTTCCTGTCCTCAAAATTTGTATAAGGTAAAAATCAATTAAAAATAGTAAGAAATATTATTTTTAAGAGAAAACACGCCAATCTTATTGTTTATAACTTTATTAGTATAAAGCAATAATATTATAAAGATTTATTGTTTTACCAACGATAAAAAGTTATCCAAAAATACTCTACAAGAGATATTTAAGGCTACAAAAGGAATTTCTTCAAGAGCAATTTCAATTGGAATTAATTGAGCAAAGAACTGCAAGAAATTAATTAAAGAAAAAAGTCTTTAAAAAGAATATTAAAGAGAAAACACACCCAAAAGTTACCAGAGTGAATTTGGAAACAAAGTGACAAAGTTTACAGTGATGAAATATGCTTTTATTCACTTTTGGGGTGGTTCAGGGGTAAAAATGATTATAAAAGCTACAAATAATGATCTTAATGATTTGTTCATGTGGTTAAAAGGTTTAAATTGATTTAAGAAAGGTGGTTGGAATCTTTTATTGATTGGTTTAATCAATGTTTAAACTAATTATAAAAGGAAAAGATTCTAACATGAAGAGAGAAGTGGGGCAAAGAAGACATTCTTTTATAGCCATAAAGTTTCTTATTACAAAAGTATCGTTTACTCTTGTCAGTCGTGAAAAACAGTCTGACAACAGAAAAGCCAATTATGGCATCATTGAACCCTGGTTTGGACAAAAAAAGGGCTGGTTTAAGCCATTTTTAGCCATTTTAGACCCTAAAATCAGCCATTACTATAGCAATACCTGATCTAGAGACTTCAAAACACGTCGGAATGTGTGTAAGAGATGGAGAAACCAGTTAAAACTGTTTTTACTATGATTGTTTTATCTTAAGGGTAGTTTTACCCTCTTGGCAACAGCTATAACTACCCCAGTTGGTATCAAAACCTCATCATCAATTGAGTCCACAGACCCTGTAACTCAATTCCAGGCCAAAAGTGATGAACTTTTGCATGAATTTTGAAACCACACGCCTTTCAGCAAGTATTTTGGGGGTCTAGCTCCCCCTTAGAGCTGGAGTTCCCTTTCCCCCCCAATTTTGATCTTTCCAATTTATTTTTCCTTTAATTCCTCATCATGTATTATACTTACATTTTAAATATGTGATTCAATTGAGTTGTACAGTTCAATACAGTAATAATTGATACCTCATATGTAAATCAAAGTTCACTTATGTAATACACGCGCACATTTTGATATTTCAATTGAATTCAATTGAAAATACTTTAATTCCTCATAACTTCTAAAATATACACAACACCTCAATTTTAACACAGATTTTGTTGATTAACACTACCAGTGATGTGAATTAAATTGAAGTTTTGAGGATTTTCAATTTTCATACAGAAAATACCAAAAACTTAATTTAAGCTTATTTAGAGTTGAGTTACAAAATTTTCACTCAGAGGTGACCCCACCTGATTTTTTATGAGGAATCCAATGGTGAAACAATTTTTATATGTTTATTTATTGGATAAAAAGTTATAATAATTTTTATTTAACCTTTTTCCAAATTTATTTATTTTTTTACAATTTTGTTAAAAATTCATTTTTACTCAATTTTTGCAAGTATAAATGTAATTTTATAATTTAAAAATTTAATGTAAATTTATTTTTAAATTTTAATTAAATTCTGCATTTTGAATATAATTTTATCTTTATATTTTGATTTTTCTTTTAATGATATAAATAAATTTATTTTATTGATATGAATATTTTAATTTTCTATTTGTGGTCTTTTGGGTATATGAAATTACCTCTAAGGCTCACATTCCCTCCCCCTAAAAAAGAGCATTACTTTGTAATATTGGTATTTCTAGTGTTTCTGAATCTCCTGAGGAGTTTGGTGGCTTCTGGTTTATCTTTTTCTTCTAACCATTCATCTTCACAAGCTGGGTCACTGTACCTAACAAGGTATTCCCTCACTTTCTTGGTTCTTAATTTTCTATCTTTAAGAACTTTGTTAATTTTCTTAGTACCAGATGTCTCAATAGGAGGTATAGCTTGGTTAATCTTATTCCTCAAGGGAAATTTATCAGCATCACTAGATTTATATGATTTTACCAAGCTTACTGGAAATGTAGGATGCTTATTACTAAGTTCTTCAGATAATTCTACTTCAATAGCATTTTCTCCATGGAGGGCTTTAATAACAAAAGGTCCTGCAAAGGACTCTTGAGGTAATTTGGGATTCCATCCTTTTTCCAAAATAGCAGGAGTCTCATTGGTACTGGCATGAATGGAGGTTTTGTATGCCAGTTCCAGTGCAGGTAGAAGAGTACACCAATCATGGGTGAAACTATCACTATCTTTAAATTCAAGGCCATATGCACAAAATCTTCTCACCATGTCCTCTAAGGTTTGGATCATCCTTTCAGCCAGGCCATCAGTTTGTGGGTGGTAGGCTGTAGTGAAAGACAGTTTAGTGCCAAATAATTGGTGAAGATTTGTCCATAGTGCTGAAGTGAATTTGGGATCCCTATCACTCATGATATTTGTAAATATCCCAGTCCATGACACTACTCTATTCCATATCAGAAGAGCTGTATCCATGGCTGTATCATCCTTGTGACATGGTAAAAAGATTGGAGTTTTACTGAATCAGTCTAAAATTACTAGGCAAGAATTATAACTTCTGTCACCTCCCAGTGGTACGCCAGTTACACAATCCATATGGACAATTTCCCAAGGTCTGCTTGGTTCTTGGTTTTTTATCATATTTCCAAGTCTCTTGCCAGTGGATTTATTTGCCTTTTGGCATCTGTCACAGGTTTTGCAATAGTCTGCAACATCCTTCTGCCACATTGGCCACCATATGCAGGTCTTTACTTTCTCTCTTGTTCTGTATTCAGACAGATTTCCTGAAAAGGGGCTATCATGGAATTCGTTTAGTACAAGATTGATTAATGACCTGTCTACAACTGTCATGACACATGTGTGCTTGGTTCTGTGGTAAATTATACCATCCAGTAGGTGAAATCTTCCTTCATCATAAGATTTCTTCCATACTTCATCCAAGGCGTGTATTAGAGACTTGTCTTTTTAGTCTTTGTTGAGTAATTGGCATAAGATGCTACAATTCATATCCTGAGTGTAACTATTTCTGACTTTTTCAAAGAAGGTGGTGTTCAAGTCTGTAACACTTATTCCTTCTATTGGGATTTGTGGTGAATCTTCTTCTGGCACATAAGCAGGATGATCAATATTATTTGGTAATGGCCATCTGCTTAGTCCATCTGCATTCTTATGAATATTCCCATCCTTATGAACAATAGTCATATTGCCTCTGTATTCTTGTATGGCTATTTGCCATCTGAGCATATGTCTCTTGGATGTTCTCATTTTGAAAAGTGATTTGACAGCTGTACAATTTGTTATCACCTCAAAAGCACATCCCTCTAAGAAGTAGTTCAATTTCTCCAAGGCCCAGACAAGGCATAGACATACCATTTGGCTTTCTCCATATCTGGCTTCAGTTGGTTTGATTTGCCTGGATGTCAGCCTGTGACTCAAAACAGAGCACTAGCATGACATCCAACATACCATAAATAATGGTATGACAAGTATTGAGCAAACATAGTCAATACAGGTAATAAATAAGAGGAAAAAAACTCCTCTTAAACTAAACATCAACCTTATCCAAACAGAATAAGGAAACCTAGAGGAGAATAAACAAGTCAAAAACCTTATTTTCACCTCTAATCTAACTTATGCATATTTAATTTATTCTGTACCAAAATGGTATTTTTCTTGAAGCTCACATAGAGAGCTACACAATGGTATTATCCATGTTTCTGTAACACCACTACAACTGGAGATACCATATGACCTTTATTTTAAAACCAAGACTCCCCTGAAAATCAAAGAGGGTTTTGCACAAAACTGTACAAAAGTATAACCAAATTAAAGATCTAAACAAGAGCTTTAATTTGAGACACCTTAGACCTCTGTATCTCTTAAATTGACTGAGGGATCTTGATTCAAAGGTTTAACAACCAAAATACAGATATTCTGAAAACAACAAGGTAAACAAACCCCTGTATCTTTGGCATACACTCATACAACTGTACAGTGTAATATACCAAACTGTAGAGCTAACCAAACCCTACAAGACTGTATCATCAGAATACAGATATCTTCCAAATTGAAGGAGATATCTGGCATGGAAGTTTTTGAAGCCTCATACTGATGTACAAAAATACATCCAAAAACTTAAAACCCTTATAACCTTTGCTATTTTAAAGAAGGGTAAAGATGAAGCATACCAAATTGAAGAGCTCATTAAGACCTTCAATTCTGTGCTCTTGGGTTCTTGATATCTTCAGAACTGGCTGAGATATCTTGATTGGAAGGTTTTTCTAGCAATACATGACTGTATCAACTTGTATCAAACAGTATTGCTCCCATACTTAAAATAATATACTTATGAAGATATAACCTCCCCAAAATCATCATTATTGATCTTAGAGACACCAGAACAACGTCATCCAAGTGCTGACGTGGCAGGTGAAACGTTTTTCCACCCTGTATTGATCCAGAATGATCATTTGTGGTTCCAAAACCACAATTCTGCCTCTATTGGCGTCAGAATTGATGATCCAGAACCACAGGCTGGTCATTGGAGTGAAACATTTCACTCCTCTGACGTGTGAAGAGTTAATAACTCTTGACAGTCTTGAAAGATATAAAAGGAAGGGTTTTTTACTTGAAAACCCATCATCTTATCTTATTTACCCATATTCTTACGTGACAAAACTTTCAACAATCAGTAGTGTCCTTAGAATTATCAAAGATATAATTAGAGAATAATTATTGTAGTACTTCTTTACAGTTAAAGATATTAGAGTATTGCAACCCAGGTCCTCAACAGACTCATCACCACTGTTACCACGTAGCAGTAGGACCTGAAGAATTAAATTTATTTGTTTTTAGACGTGTCACAGTCATAATACTAGCTTGTATTTACACTTTATAGCTACTATATAGACTCACCCTGACATTTTGGGGGCCTGGCCGTTGGTTTTCAACCTTATTGGACGTGTTTTGAACTGAATTAGGCGTAAAAATCCAGTTATTTAAAAGGTACTTTACTAACAGTGAGTAAAATTTCAAATTTATCTTATTTTCTATTATTATTTTTTTTATATAATATATCATTATATATTATATACATATATTTTTTTTCTCCAAAAATATATATTACAAATATTTTTGTTGAGAGTAAGAGTACAAATCCTCTTTATTTCATTATGTTGCAATAATTTTCACGAAATTTGATAATAATACAACAGTATTATTTAAATTTCAATATAAATAATAATATACAAACAGTATATTACTTATTTTTTACTATTATTTTTCACCAAAGTGTGTGGAAATTAATAAAGAAAGAAATATTTTCTTTAAAACAAGACATCACTCAAATTGACGTGAAAACTTGTAATTGATTAATATTTTAATCAAAAATCAAGTGTTAAAATAAATATTATTTATAATATTTATAATAACAAATCAAATTTATTATAATTTAATAAATTTGATGTGTTTTTTACAAAAACACAATAATATCCAAGTGAATCATTCACAAAACACTTGGATATTACAGTTTTCACTTATAAAACATAGGTGACAAACTCAAAAAACTGTTATTTTTCAATAAAATCATGTAAAAAATAAAAAAACAATATGTTATAATAGAAATACTTAAAATCTTCGAAAAATAACAGTAGAATTGAATAAAATCATTTTGTTTTATCATAAAATACTGAAATACAATTTGAAATATCTTTTCTGAATAGTGGAAAAAGACTATATTCCATTAGAAACCCAGTCACAAGGAAATCCATCTGTGACAGCCTCAGAAGACAGAGAGGTGCTGCCAAAAACCAAGGGCAAGCAGAAAAGGCACAGTGAAGTGACAATCAACTCAAAAGAGTGGACACCAATAGCTGTGCCAAGGGCCAAAAAACCCAGAAAAGCTCCAACAAAACCAGTTGGATCACTAAAACAAATTGAAAAACAGAAAATCACTGTTATCAACCCAGTTGTAAACTCTAAAGGCAAATTGCCAAAGAGTATAGATCATAAATCTTTACAAGGGCCTACTAAAGGTAAATAAACCTTTAAACATACAACATTTTTTTATTTTGTCTGTCATTTTTTAACATTGTTAACATGACACCTCCACTTCTTAGAGATCTTGGATTCCCAAGAAATCAACCAGAACACTGGCCAAGAAGACACAGAGGAAGAAGAACTGGAGCAAATGACCAGCAAAGGACTTACCATCAGGGAACTCCTACCCAAGGTCTTATTCCAAATCAAATTAAACCCAGAAGTCCAACCAGGAGATTGGACAGATGCAGAACAGGTCCTTCAAATACACAAACTCCTGAAAGACCTCTTCACATGGAGCATGGACAACAAAATGTTCACTATGGCAGCATCATGGGCAGAAGTGGGGATAACAACTCAGAAGATCTGTCTCAAGCAACTGGATTGGATGGAACTTATGACAGAAATGCAAGGTTGGAATCCCAACAAGAATTTCAAGCTCTTAGAAGAAAGAGCAATCAGAATCAAAGAGAACCAGGAAGCCATACAAGCCATAGAGAGATCTTGGCACAAGGAAGAGCCCAGTCAGATTCAGGTACCCCCAGAAATGGAAGGAGAAGTCCCATCTTCCCCGCAACAATCCAGCAGTTCCAGGCCTTACAAGCCAAAGGAAACTTCATCCAAGGCTCCCCAACCATTCCAGGTAGTTTCCAACAGGAGAAAAGGAGCCCAAGGGAAAAACAAAACTTCTTTCAACCAGAGGAAGAAAGAAGCAGACCCATTGATGAAAAAGCTGATGGACTTAGTCCAAGAAGTACACAAAAGCAAAAAATAGTTGTACCTCCAAATAGTTTTGATAGTTCTGACTCAATTGATCCAGAATTAATAACTGAGACTACAATCCACACTCATGAGTTTGAAAACAAATTCACATGGACCAAATTGGCCCAATTCATGGATTGGACACATGAAACCTCAAAAAAAATGAAGACAGAAGTGGAAACATTGAAAGAAGAAAATGCTTTCCAAGCAACAGTCATAAAATACTTGAATACAAATCTGGCCAAAATTTGGACAGAATTTGAAAAAACTAACAGACAGTTGAATTCAATTTTAGAAGAACAACAAACTGTGAGGAGAGATCTGAGGAGTATCCAGCAGCAACAGGATAGCTTTGATAAAGAAATTGATTACCTCTATGACAGAGAAGATAATCAATACCCTCCAACACAAGGTCAACCCACTACCTCTACAAAATTGAAAGAAGAGGATAAGGACTATGACCAGGAACCTGAATATCAGAATCCAAAGTCAAGATCAGAGTCAATGTACCAAGATGGGGAAAATCTCAGCTATTCAGAGAAACAAGCACTAAAACAGTTACCAGAAGTAGCAAACTGGCCAAAGTTCTCAGGAATTGGGGAATATGACCATATGGAAATCATTGACTATATTGATGGACTCTTTGTTGATGTCCCAAAGATACCAGACTACTGGATCACAACAAGACTTAACACAGCATTCGGAGGCCATGCAAACATATGGTATACTGAGATGAAAGAAATACATGGCAGGAAAAGCTGGCCATGGTGGAGGAACCAGATTATACAAAAGTATAGCAATGGTAGTTGGATCTGGCAAAAGACCATGTCTTTTGAGAGTGATAGATACTCCACAGAAAAAGACCCATATGAATGGTGTCTCAAACAAACAAAAAGGCTAAAAGCTATTGATCCCAATATGACAATAGAAATGAGAAACCATAAACTCCTAACAAAATTGCCAGGAGATCTAGAGCATGCAGTCAAATGCAGATGCAACAACATCAGCCGCATTGATGACATAGCAAATGTCATACAAGATGTGAGAAAAAAAACCTCCATAGGAAGGTACACATCCTATAAACCAAACTTTAAAGACAAGAAGTCTGAAGTTAAAGAAACAAACAAAGAGAAAGGGAAAGAAACCCCAAAAAAGAAATATGTGTGCCACAACTGTGGATCATCAGACCACTATGCTAACAATTGCACAAAACCAAAAAAGAAAATATATGCAATTGATGAAGAATCAGAAGAAGAACAAACAGGTGACAAATCTGATTCTGACAGTATGGGAAATGGTATGAGAGCAGAATCACAAAGTGAACCTGATACCATAGAAGAATACATAGTGGAATGCAATGAAGAAAGTTCACTTGACATACAAGACATTGAATTAGATTCAGGAATACCACAAATAACAACAGACAAAGAGCTCTGTAAGCACACACAGAATGCACAAACATTCCTGGTAACCCCAAATAGAGGTATGGGATTCATTCATGGAACACCTACAAAATTGACAGTTTACATTGAGAACTGTAAACATCCAATGATCATTGACACAGGAGCAAGTTGCTCTATAGTGGCAAAAGAATACTTAAAACAACACTTCCCCAAATGGGAAGAGGATATAATACCAACAAAAGCTAGAAACTTTAAAAGTTCATCAGGCAAAATGCACTCACTGGGGACAATAATCAAAGAGATAATTATCCCACACCAAAAAGGAAATATCAGACTAGAACCTGAATTTGTAGTTCTAGAGAATGCACATGTACAAGGATTCTTACTAGGTACAGAGTACCAAAGAATGTATGGTATGGACATTTGCAATAGTAAAAATAGATATCTTACCATAGGTACAAACAAAGACAAGAAATTTTCCTTTGACATAAATCATATAACAAATGATAAAACCCTGAAAGAACTAGTGGAAGAGTTCAAAGAAGCCCAATATGGCACTCAACTCACCAGTAAAATGAAACTCAGCTTACTGAAAGTATTGAGGAAGCATAGAGGAGCTTTTGCAATAGGAGATGAACCACTAGGAAAAATCAAAGGACATGATATAGAATTATATCTGGATATAGAAAGACCATATCCACCTATGCTTAGGAGACCACCATACCCAGCCAGCATGGAAACTAGGAAAGAAATTGAGAAACATATCAATGAACTCCTAGAAATGGGGGTCATAAGGAAAATAGGACACAATGAGATAGTAGAAGTCACTACACCAGTCCTTATAGCTTGGCATGATGGTAAATCCAGACTATGTGGGGACTTCAGGGCTTTGAATACTTACACCAAAGCAGATAGGTACCCCATCCCAAGGATACCACATGCACTAGATAAGCTAGCAAAAGCCAAGTTTATTAAAAAAATGGATTGCATGAAAGGTTTCCACCAGAATGGGGTGAAACCAGATTCCATCAAATTGCTAAGAATTATATGCCATATGGGCATATATGAATATACTAGAATGCCATGTGGCATTAAGAATGCACCAGCCCATTTTCAGAGGATGATGGATACCATATTTCAAGATGAAATAATGGAAGGGTGGATGGTAGTGTACATTGATGATATCATAATATACTCAGAAACATGGGAAGACCATGTGAGGAAAATTGATAGAATATTGGGAAAATGTACACCAATCAACATGAAAATATCTCTTAAAAAATGTAACTTTGGACAGCAAGAACTGCTAGCCCTAGGACACAAAGTTTCAGGTTTAAGTCTAGCCATAGACCAAAATAAAGTTGCTGCAGTACTGAAGAAACCAGTACCAAAGAACATTAAAGAAATGCAATCTTTTTTGGGCTTTGCTAGTTACTACAGGAGCCACATAAAAAACTTTGCACACATCACAAGTAGCCTATACAAACTGTGCTCAAAAGATGTAGTCTTTGAAATTACCAAAGAAAGAAGAGATGCATTTGAGAAGATCAAATATGAGCTGACCAATGCCCCTGTCCTAATGATGCCTGATTTTGAACTACCATTCAAACTATATATAGATGCAGCATGTAGCCAAGGACTAGGAGCAGCACTACACCAGAGGCAACTAGTGGATGGAATACCCAAAGAAGGAGTAATTTGCTATATATCAAGACAACTGAAAGACTCAGAAGCCAGATATGGAGCTACTCAGACAGAATGTCTCTGTTTGGTATGGGCATTAGAAAAACTCCATTACTACTTAGAAGGAGCAGTATTTGAAGTTTTTACTGATTGCAAAGCCCTCAAATCACTGTTGAACATGAAGACAACAAACAGACACATGCTCAGGTGGCAAATAGCCATACAAGAATACAGAGGGAATATGACTATTATCTATAAAGAAGGGAAAATTCATACTAATGCAGATGGTCTCAGCAGGTGGCCACTGAAGAATGACCAAGAGAATCCATCATATGACCCAGAAAATGGGGCCAAAATACCCATACAATGCATGGAGATAGATAGGAGAAAGAACTTCAAACTATCAAACTGGGCATTAGGGAATGACCCATCAAACCCAGCACAGAGCTATGGGCAGAGCAAAGAGATACCCATATTGGGAATCAGTTCCTCTAATCTAAATACAGAGTTCTTTAGTATAGTACAATCATCATACAATAAACACAAACAGTGTAGTATATTGATACAACTATTAAAACAAAAGTAGAGGAGTCCTGAACTAGAGAGCCAATTGGAAGAGCCATGGCTCAAAAACTTCAAAGAGAATAGATTTTTTCTGATAGATGATCTACTATACCATAGGGAAAAACACACAAGTGCCCTGGTAATAATAAACAGAGAACATATTTCCCTGATACTACAGGAATGCCATGACTGCCCATACATGGGGCATATGAGTGAAGAAAGAACTAAAGAGAGAGTCTTTAGCACAGCTTGGTGGCCAAAGTGGGAACAAGACTTGAGTGAATACATTAACACTTGTACCAGATTCCAAAAAGCCAACAAAGGTCATGGCAAAAGATATGGATTACTCCAGAGTATAGAGGAGCCCAAACACCCCTGGGAAATAATAAACATGGATTGGGTGACAGGCCTGGTCCCTGGAGGGAAAGACAGCTTTAATGCATGCCTAGTAGTAGTAGACAGGTACAGCAAGAGTGTCAGATGTCTCCCCTGTCACAAAGAGGACACAGCAATGGACACAGCCATATTGTTCTGGAACAATGTGATAGCAAACTGTGGAGTCACAAGAATTATAATTAGTGACAGAGACCCTAAATTCACATAAGAATTTTGGACTAATCTATATGAGATGCTGGGAACCAAACTAGCATTCTCCACAGCTTACCATCCACAAACAGATGGTCTAGCAGAAAGAATGTTTCAAACATTAGAAGACATCATTAGAAGATTTTGTGCATATGGCATGGAATATAAAGACAATGAGGGATATACCCATGACTGGGTGACCCTCCTACCAGCTGTACAATTGGCATACAACACAAGTATACACTCAGTGACAGGAAAAACCCCTGCCACATTAGAGAAAGGATGGAACCCACTACTTCCAGTAGACTACTTGAAAATGAACCTCCTCTCAGTACACCCCACAGCTAAAGACTTCCACACAATGTGGAAAACTGCCTGTGAAAAAGCAGAACAATGTGTGGCTGAAGCTAAATTATATAACAAGCAGAGATATGATAAAAGTCACCAAGAACCTGATTTCAAAGAAGGAGACCAAGTTCTAATCTCAACTCTTAACTTCAACAATCTAAGAGGACCCAAGAAGATGAGAGACTCATTCATAGGACCATTCACCATTATTAGATTGATAGGAAAGAATGCAGTACAAGTCAACCTGACCAAAGAGTTTTCTAGGAAACACCCAGTTTTCCCTGTGAGCCTGGTCAAACCTTATCACCAAACAGATGAGGAGAAATTGCCTGACAGAAAGAAAACAGTCACCCATGAAAGATTGGTAGAGGAAGATGACTCACCTGGACCAGTGAAAAAGATCATTAAAGCCAGGAAAATAAGAATTAATGGGAAAGACAACAGGCAATATCTGGTTAGATTTAAGAATCAACCAGCAGATAAAGATAAATGGTTAACTGAGAAAGAAATCCCAGATGGACAAATACACCTCAAAAGATTCAGAGCCTCCAGAAGGGCTGAAGAGTCTCATCAATGATGAGCCTTCTTTTGAGGGAGGGTATGTCAGCCTGTGACTCAAAACAGAGCACTAGCATGACATCCAACATACCATAAATAATGGTATGACAAGTATTGAGAAAACATAGTCAATACAGGTAATAAATAAGAAGAAAAAAACTCCTCTTAAACTAAACATCAACCTTATCCAAACAGAATAAGGAAACCTAGAGGAGAATAAACAAGTCAAAACCCTTATTTTCACCTCTCATCTAACTTATGCATATTTAATTTATTCTGTACCAAAATGGTATTTTTCTTGAAGCTCACATAGAGAACTACACAATGGTATTATCCATGTTTCTGTAACACCACTACAACTGGAGATACCATATGACCTTTATTTTAAAACCAAGACTCCCCTGAAAGTCAAAGAGGGCTTGCACAAAACTATACAAAAGTATAACCAAATTAAAGATCTAAACAAGAGCTTTAATTTGAGACATCTTAGACCTCTGTATCTCTTAAATTGACTGAGGGATCTTGGTTCAAAGGTTTAACAACCAAAATACAGATATTCTGAAAACAACAAGGTAAACAAACCCCTGTATCTTTGGCATACACTCATACAACTGTACGGTGTAATATACCAAAGTGTAGAGCTAACCAAGCCCTCCAAGACTGTATCATCAGAATACAGATATCTTCCGAATTGAAGAAGATATCTGGCATGGAAGTTTTTGAAGCCTCATACTGATGTACAAAAATACATCCAAAAACTTAAAACCCTTATAACCTTTGCTATTTTAAAGAAGGGTAAAGATGAAGCATATCAAAGTGAAGAGCTCATTAAGCCCTTCAATTCTGTGCTCTTGGTTTCTTGATATCTTAAGAACTGGCTGAGATATGTTGATTGGAAGGTTTTTCTAGCAATACATGACTGTATCAACTTGTATCAAACAGTATTGCTCCCATACTTAAAATAATATACTTATGAAGATATAACCTCCCCAAAATCATCATTATTGATCTTACAGAAACCAGAACAACGTCATCCAAGTGCTGACGTGGCAGGTGAATGGTTTTTCCACCCTGTATTGATCCAGAATGATCATTTGTGGTTCCAAAACCACAATTCTGCCTCTATTGACTTCAGAATTGATGATCCAGAACCACAGGCTGGTCATTGGAGTGAAACATTTCACTCCTCTGACGTGTGAAGAGTTAATAACTCTTGACAGTCTTGAAAGATATAAAAGGAAGGGTTTTTTCCTTGAAAACCCATCATCTTATCTTATTTACCCATATTCTTACGTGAAAAAACTGTCAACCATCAGTAGTGTCCTTAGAATTATCAAAAATATAATTAGAGAATAATTATTGTAGTACTTCTTTACAGTCAAAGATATTAGAGTATTGCAACCCAGGTCCTCAACAGACTCATCACCACTGTTACCACGTAGCAGTAGGACCTGAAGAATTAAATTTATTTGTTTTTAGACGTGTCACAGTCATAATACTAGCTTGTATTTACACTTTATAGCTACTATATAGACTCACCCTGACACTGGATATGAAACATATGGGTCCTTCTATGGGTTTATCATTTATGATCTTAACTTGGTGAAGTGCAGCACCTAGTCCATCCCCTGATGCATCAATATACAGTTTGAAATGTAATTTAAAGTCTGGCATCAGTAAGAGTGGAGCAGTGGTCAAGGCTTCTCTTAGAGACTGAAAAGCGTTGACTCTGTCAACAGTCATTTCAAATACTGTGTCTTTGTCACACAATTTATAAAGTGGTATTGGTATGGATGCAAAATCTTTAATTTGCTTCCTGTAATATCCTGCAAAACCTAAGAATGACTGAATTTCCTTTTTGTTCTGAGGCATGGGTCTTAACAATACCGCTGCAACTTTGTTTTTGTCAATTCCAAGGGACAAACCAGATACAACATGTCCCAGTGCCTTAAGTTCTTTGAATCCAAAATTGCATTTCTTCAAGGAGATTTTCATGTTTACTGATTGAATTTTTGTCAAAACTCTGGACAATCTGTACATGTGCTCCTCCCAAGTATTGGAACAGACAATAATTTCATCAATGTAAATGATTAACCATCCCTCTGAGAGTTCTTCAGGGAAGATTTAATTCATCATTCTTTGGAAGTGTGAAGGTGCATTTTTGATACCAAAGGCCATCCTCAAGTATTCATACACTCCACAATGAACAATAATTCTCAACTATTTTCTTGCTCTTGGTGTCACCACATGCTGATGGAATCCTTTAAGGGCATCCATAGTGGTTATATACACTTCTTGAGATATTTGAGTAAGGTCAATTTGGATTTTTGGTATTGGGTACCTATCTGGAACAGTGTAAATGTTCAGAGCTCTAAAGTATCCAACCATTCTGGATTTTCCATCATGCCATGCCACTATGACTGGTGTAGTTATTTGTACTTCTTCATTGGGGCCTACGTTTTGTATTACACCAAGGTCCAGAAGTTCTTTGATATGAATTTATAGAGCTTCTCTTGATTTTGGACTTGCTGGATATGCAGGTCTTCTTAAGAGTGGTGGATAAGGTCTCTCAATTTTAAGAATGATGTCAACTTCATGACCAATAATTGCTCCTAGAGGTTCTTTGTCTGAAGCAAATGGTCCCCTGTGGTCATACAACAGGGAAGAAAGTTCATTTTCTTGTTTATCAGTCAGATGAAGGCTTATTTCAGCCTCATTTAACTGTTCAGACTTGAATTTCTCTAACTCTAAGTTGACTGGTGATACTTTGTTTACTGTAATTTGTCTTTTAAATGGTAAAAAGGCAAATTTTTGGCACTTATTGTCTCCAATAGTATAGTATCTGTCCTTGTTGTTATGCAAATCTATCCCATACATGATTAAATAGTCATTTCCCAATATAAAATGGGTACTAGAGTGATTTTCCATAACAGATTCAACTGTGATTCTTAAATTCCCATTTATGTGTGGGAATATGACATTGGTCTCGAAAATGCCTAATGCTTTCATTGGATTACTTGCACTGTTGAATTTTATACCATCAATTGCTAACAATTGGTCTTCAAAATTTGGTACACAAGTCTTAAGAAAAGATTTTTCAACACAAGAGCAGAAGGCTCCTTGGTCAAGCAAAGGTTTGGTGGGCTTGTTGTCAATCACAACTTCTGTTATACAGGAGTTACCAGCTGTATAACCTTTTCCGCTGTTTTGTTTTATTTTCATAAGTTGTGCATCTTGAACTTTTGATAAATCAAGTTGACCATTGCTCAATTGTGGCAAGTGGGAATAGGATTCCATGATGTCAAAAGTTGCATTGATATTCTCTATATCTTTTGAAGATTCAGAAAATATTGATGACTTATCATCTGAATTGTCTTCAATTATGTCATCTTTTTCAACATAAGGTTCCTTTTCAATATCAATTTCATTTATTTTTCCTTTCTTTGGACATGTATTAGCTAAATGGGTGGTGCTTTGGCAAATATGGCACTTTCTGACTGTATCTGCAGATTTATACTTAATATTATTAAAATTTTCTTTGGGGTTTTTGTCCACAGAATCTTTCCAAGGTGTATTAAACCTTGTTTTGAGATTCACCCTACTAGAACCAATTTGGGTTCTGGTGGTTACTTCTTTCAATATATTGATAATATCCTCTGCTGAAGATTGTTCAGTAGTTCTGCTTTTGATAGCATGCTCTAAATAACCTCCACATTGTCTCAGAAGTTTTCTATCGATCATAACTTCTGACATTTCAGGATATTATGCTGTTAATCTGTCTTTTCGTTGGCAAAACTATGGTAAATCTTTGTCTTTATCAGCATTAAATTTGGCAGATTCAAAGGGTTCTTCAACTTTAAGCCTCCACGCATCATTTGCCCATTTGTTAATGATTTGGCTTTTCCACCAAGTCCAACTCTGGTGTCCATGTGCTTGTCTTCTTTTTATGTACCATCTGTGAGCTGATCTGGTAAACAAGGTGTTAAATCTGGCTGTTACTAATCTATCTGGTAATTCAAATCCTCTTTGATCATTTCAATACCTCTAATGAATTCCATATGGTCATACTCTCCTTCACCACTGAAGTGAGGCCATTCTTTAAGTTTTAGAACTTCTTTCAAGAGTGCTTGGCCCATTGATGGTTCTAAGTTATGAAAAGAAGTAGAAAATTCATTTTTTCACTGTGAATTTTCAATATCCAATACTTGTGGATTGGGAATTCTTGCATCTTCATTTTGATTCAGAGGTGCAGAAATTCTTGGTAAAGTGTTTAGCAGTTGTTCAATATCATTCATTTTACTGTTGTTACACCTTTGTGAATTTCTTAATTCATGTTGCAAGTTTTGTATAGAGCTTATGACATTCTTTTTATGATCATCCTCTTTATATGTTAGCTCATTCCATAATTCTGTTTGTTTAGTATTATCAGATATAACTTCATTTAGCTTTATTGTTAATTTTGATAATTCCTCTCTTGAGGTATCAAACTGCTCTTTCAGGGCAACTATATTTTTCTTTACTTTAGCAAATGATTTTGAAATATAATCAAGAGATTTTTAATTATCTTCTTTGATAGTGCTTATGGCTTGTTTTATTCTTGTTTCAATTATGTCATCAATATTGAATTTAGAATATTTGTCTGTTAATTATTTAATAATGGAAGATTGTTCATTTATCTTAATTCCAAAAGAATTATCATTATTGGAAGTTTTGATTGTTCTTAAAACTATCTCAAAGCATTTAAGTGTATCATTTATTTTTCTCAGACTCAAGCTATTTTTTTTAAGATTTTCACAAATTGATGTATCTTTATCAGAAAGATAAATTTTTACGTCAGAAATAGCTTTATACAACTCTGGAATACAATCAAAAGTATCAGAGATCATTTTTGATATTTTAATCTGGCTTCTTCCTTCCGTTGTAATTCCATCATGGTTCTGGCCATCTGAAATACATTTTCCATGGCATTCTGTTGAATCTTTGGGATTCTGTAGCCCTGGCTGTAAGCCTTTGGCGCTGGTGCCTGCCCTTTGCCCTTGTTTGGAGTTTGTGGCTGCTTTTTCATGTTGAAATTGCTGCTGCTGGCCACTGGGGCTGTTTTTGGCACTGGTTTGGGTGGTGGAGGGTTGTTTTTCCTCCATTCTAGTGTCAAAAGCATAATGTTTTTCTTCTCCATCAATGGTTGCCATCCATTGAGCAATTTGCAAGTATTGGGATGCCCCAGGAATTTTCTCACAGTCATGTAAGAATTCATGCAATTCTTCCACAGGTCTGCAAGGATCTAGTACTCCTTGAACTGAAGTGCATTGTTTTATGCACTGTGGCTTGCTTTGTATATGTTCACTGAGGCTTGTTGTGGTGGTGCCAGCTCCTTTTGAAGTTAAAATGGTATTATCAGCTTCAGAATGACCCATTTTAGTTGTTTGGAAGTCATCAACTGACCCTTTTCCTTCTGTACCTGATTGGTCTCTTCCATAATCACGTCTATTACCTTTCTGGGAGATGCTTGAGGGGTTATAGCTGGCTCCTGATCTGGTTGAAGGCATAATTATCGTTAAAAAGCCTTAAAATAGTAATATTACGTCAAAAAACTTACTATTGGCCAAATCTTTGGCTTTCTGAAGAGTATTACTTATTTCCAAGTTGACTAATTCAGAAGAAATTGGCTCTGATTGAATATTCTGAGTTACAATAATAGTACTGTGGTATTCCATACCTTAATGGCCCAGTTTCAAGTGGAATTTCATTTATAGGACTATAATTTGAAGACTGAAGAAAGAAAAATCAATTATTAATCAATTACAATAGAGGAATTCAGCAATATAATGGATATAACTTCATCAATATGTATAATCCCATAAGCAAATACTGGAAGAATGGTCCATTTGATTACAAGAATAACAATAAAATAAGGACAAGAAAAAGACAAGCTAGCAAAGAAATGTTAAAGTTACCAGTGAAAGGGGTAGTGTAACACTCAAGTTACCCAAGCTCTGCTCAACCATTGGATTACTCAGCAATGCAGTTATTAAAATGAGGACAGCTAAATAAGGAATAAATTAAAACTGTATTAATCAACAGTCACAAGACAGAAAGAAAGAGAAAGCAATCAATTTATGCAAGGAAAATCCATCAAAAAAAACATAAATTACACAGGATATCTGTGGAAACACAAGCACAGCCACCTGACAAGCCAGTAAATATAAATTAAAAGCAGGATTAAGTTAGATAAAGAAAAGAAGAAACTCATACAGGACAAATAGAATCCCCACAATACACAGCAATCTCCACCTACAGTTCAAACAATGCACAGACCTATGGTGAAATAACTGTACAAAATCATCTCATGCCACCAAAAATTGTGCAAAAAACCAAACAAATGGTGCAATACCTGGAAGAAATGACACTATCTCAAAATTACTCACCAGCTAAATACCCTCAAGGCTGTGCATAATAATATTAAAGTTTGAGTAAAATATAAATAAAGCTTCAGAAATGGTACAATATACCAAACATATGGTGCAATATCTTGATCAAATGACACCATCTCAAAATTCCTCACCAGCAAAAAACATCTCAGATTACATAATCATACATAAATTGGTGCAAAAAACCAAACAAATGGTATCTCACCACTATAAACAAATTATCCCAGCCAAAAGAAGTGGAAAAATTCTCAGTCCCTTGTTTTTCAGTGCCTCTATGGAGAGCCCAAAGAATATGAATAAAGGTCCTCTCTCCCTCATTTCTTTCCTCTTTTCCCCATGAATCCAATTAGTTATATACCAAGAAGGAGAATAACTATTCATCCCTTACCAGTAGGATAATCTAGTTATTTTATTAAAGTATTATAGACTTATAACTTTAATTCATAGTGATTTCTAATTAATAGTAGTTAACAGAAGGTCTACTTAATATTATTAATCCACCCTATTTTTAAATTATTAGTCTTATAATTATAATACTATCAATAATACTCATAATATTGAGTTTATCCCCATAACCTTTACATTATAAAGGAAAAATAGTCTTATTATATCTTCATATTAAAGAAAACAACCTTACAACTAAATATTATATATAAAAAAAATGTCAGGGTGAGTCTATATAGTAGCTATAAAATGTAAATACAAGCTAGTATTATGACTGTGACACGTCAAAAACAAATAATAAATTAAATCTTCAGGTCCTACTGCTACGTGGTAACAGTGGTGATGAGTCTATTGAGGACCTGGGTTGCAATGCTCTAATATCTTTGACTGTAAAGAAACACTACAATAATTATATTCTAATTATATCTTTAATAATTCTAAGGACACTACTGATGGATAACAGTCTTGTCACGTAAGAATATAGGTAAAGTAAGATAAGATGATGGGTTTTTGAAGGAAAAAAACCCTTCTTTTTATATCTTTCAAGACTGTCAAGAGTTATTAACTATTCACACGTCAGAGGAGTGAAAATCTTCACTCCAATGGTCAGTCTGTGGTTATGGATCCTCAATTCTGACGTCAGTAGAGGCAGAATTGTGGTTTTGGAACCACAAATGATCATTCTGGATCAATACAGGGTGAAACAACTTTTCACCTGCCACGTCAGCACTTGGATGACGTTGTTCTGGTGTCTGTATGATCAATACTAGTCATTCTGGGCGGGTTTAAGCTTTGAACAACCATTATTTTGAGTAGCAAGACAGTACTGGTTGGTACAGGTTTGGTACAGGCCAGTATTGGTCAAAATACTTCCAACCAAGATATCTTAGTCAGTTTTTGAGATATCAAGAAACCAAGAGCACAGAATTGAAGGGCTTAATGAGATCTTCAATTTGGTATGCTTCATGTTTACCCTTCTCTCAAATAGCAAAAGGTATAAGGGTTTTAAGTTTTTGGATGTATTTTTGTACATCAGTATGAGGCTTCAAAAACTTCCATGCCAGATATCTTCTTCAATTTGGAAGATATCTGTATTCTGATGATACAGTTTTGTAGGGCTTGATTAGCTCTACAGTTTGGTATATTACACTGTACAGTTGTATGAGTGTATGCCAAAGATACAGGGGTTTGTTTACTTTCTTGTTTTCAGAATATCTGTATTTCTGGTTGTTAAACCTTTGAACCAAGATCCCTCAGTCAATTTAAGAGATACAGAGGTCTAATGTATCTCAAATTAAAGCTCTTGTTTATATCTTTAATTTGGTTATACTTTTGTACAGTTTTGTACAAGCCCTCTTTGACTTTCAGGGGGGTCTTGGTTTTGAAATAAAGGTCATATGGTATCTCCAGTTGTAGTGGTGTTACAACATGGATGATATCATTGTGTAGCTCTCTATGTGAGCTTTAAAAAAAATACCATTTTGGTATATAATAACTTAAATATGCATAAGCTAGATGAGAGGTGAAAATAAGGGTTTTGACCTGTTTATTCTCCTCTAGGTTTCCTTATTCTGTTTGGATAAGGTTGGTGTTTAATTTAAGAGGATTGTTTTCTCTTATTTATTACCTGTATTGACTATGTTTGTTCAATACTTGTCATACCATTATTTATGGTATGTTGGATTTCATGCTAGTGCTCTGTTTTGAGTCACAGGCTGACAAAAAACCTACCCTTGTATTATATCACATCATTTAGATATCTAACAAACATCCACTCTATATTTAACAAAATCTTACCAATAAATTATTAAGGGTCTTATTATTATATTATATGAACAATTACCCTCTCAAACCATTAAGTATTATAATATATATAACATCAAATTGAACACACCCCTTAAAATATATATTATTACTGTTATATTAAATCAACCTCTTATACTAATAAGGTCTTACTCTTAAAATTATCTTATATTATTATTTGAAAATTACATTTTATACTGTTTTAACTTATAAGTTACTTATCTGGCTATTGAATAGGTCTGATAGAGACTGCTGAAAAGTCTTCTCTAGTTGTAAAGCCACAATCTTAAATATTGATTTGTGAGCTCTGTAGGGATATTTTTTAGTATATTCAGAGGGGCAGCTAAAACACCATTAGCACCCTTGGTTACAGGATTATTTCAACAATTCAAAACTGTTTACCTGTGATTTCCCCCTCAAGGACTGCCTTATCCAATCCCACGCTAAAAGGAGTTCCACAGTACTATTATGATCAGAATTAACAGTACTGGCAGGAATAATTCTGGTTACTGTTGAGGCTGTTTTAATGTTTTCTTGTCTTACCACATTGTCAGACACTAAAATTAATGAAAAAATCAATTAATTAAGTAAAAAAAAGAATATTTCAAAAAAGAAATTAAAATATAAGCCTGACTTATAATATTAAAAAAATTATTTTTTTTATTGATTTTTTGAATTATAAGTATTTTTTATATGTTTTTAAATTTTTCAATATAAGAAAAAGGATTTAAAAAGCGTAAAAAAATATGTCAAAGGTAAAATATCATGGCTGGGCCCCCAAATGTAAGGTGTGGATATGAAACTTTGATTAAAAGTCAAGTACTTTTCCTGTCCTCAAAATTTGTATAAGGTAAAATTCAATTCAAAATAGTAAGAAATATTATTTTTAAGAGAAAACACACCCAAAAGTGACCAGCGTGAATTTGGAAACAAAGTGACAAATTTTACAGTGATGAAAGATGCTTTAATTCACTTTTGGGGTGGTTCAGGGGTAAAAATGATTATAAAAGTTACAAACAATGATTATAATGATTTTTTCACATGGTTAAAAGGTTTAAAATTTTTTAAGAAAGGTTTTTGGAATCTTTTATTGATTGGTTCAATCAATTTTTAAACTAATTATAAAAGGAAAAGATTCTAACATGAAGAGAAAAGTGGCGCAAAGAAGACATTCCTTTATAGCCATCAATTTTCTTACTCCAAAAGTAAATTTTACTCTTGTCAGTCGTGAAAAACAGTCTTACAACAGAAACATCAATTATGGCATCATTGAACCCTGGTTTAGACCAAAAAAGGGCTGGTTTAAGCCATTTTTAGCCATGTTAGACCCTTAAATCAGCCATTACTATAGCAATACCTGGTCCAGAGCCCTCAAAACACGTCGGAATGTGTGTAAGAGACAAAGAAACCAGTTAAAACTGTTTTTACTATCATTGTTTTATCTTAAGGGTAGTTTTACCCTCTTGGCAACAGCTAAAACTACCCCAGTTCGGATCAAAACCTCATCATCAATTGTGTCCACAGACCCTGTAACTCAATTCCAGGCCAAAAGTGATGAACGTTTGCGTTAATTTTGACACCACACGCCTGTCAGCAAGGATTTTGGGGGTCTAGTTCCCCCGTAGAGCTGGAGTTCCTTTCCCCCCCCCCAATTTTAATCGTTCCAATTTATTTTTCCTTTAATTCCTCATCATGTTTTATACTTATATTTTACATATGTAATTCAATTGAGTTGTACAGTTCAATACAGTAATAATTGATAACTCATATGTAAATCAAAGTTCACTTATGTAATACATGCACACATTTTGACATTTCAATTGAAAATACTTTAATTCCTCATAACTTCTAAAATATACACAACACCTCAATTTTAACACAAATTTTGGTGATTAACACTACATGTGATGTGAATTAAAATGAAGTTTTGAGGATTTTCAATTTTCATACATAAACTACTAGAAACTTAATTCAAGCTCATTTAGAGTTGAGTTACGAAATTTTCACTAAGAGGTGACCCCACCTGATTTTTTATGAGGAATCCAATGGTGAAACAACTTTTATATGTTTATTTATTGGATAAAAAGTTATAAGTACAACAACATATGGGTAGAATACCCCCTTAAAGGTGCATGCCAGGAGAGGAACTTACTTTCATAACTTCTTCTCCCCACCAAGCACCATAAAGTCAAACTCTGGAGGTATATGGGCCAGGCTTGTCTGGATACAATGAATGGAAATCCTTGACAAGGTCTGGTGAGTTGGTAAGGTTGGAAGCTGGTTCCCAAGTGGTTCTTTCTGGGTCTTCACTGAATCCTTTCCACTCTATAAGATACCATAATTTACCTCTTTTGAGTTTTGAGTCCAGAACCTGAGCCACTTCCCATTCCTCTTGCTCCTCTACTAAGACTGGTGGTGGTGGCAATTGATGACGATTTGGGATAGTTGAATTCTTCACTGGTTCTAATAAGGACACATGGAATACAGGGTGAACTGACTTCCATTGCTGAGGCAACTTGAGGTGATATGCATGGCTTCCAATCTTCTTCAGAACTTCAAAAGGTCACAGCCATCTTTCTGATAATTTCTTGGTGAGTCTTGTTGTCTTGATGCTCTTGGAAGCTAGCCATACTTTGTGCCCAGGTTGGAAATCAGGTGAAATTGCTCTATTTCTATCTGCATACTTCTTGAATCTCCTTATTGCTGACTCTAATTCTTCTTTCACAACTTTCTGTAATGATTGGAGTTTTGTTGATACTTTTCCAGCAGGTGAGTCTTGACAAATATGGATTGAGTCAAAGCTGGGATTTCTTCCATAAATGGTGAAAAAAGGTGATTACTTTGTTGATGAATGTTCTGCATTATTGTGAGCCTTTGAGATATGACCACATACCCAATAAAGGTCACAAAAAAGATTAATAATAATTATACCTTTAATATAATTATATTAAAATTAATTAGAATAATTATACATTCAAAATAATTACTCAAATATACAAAAAATACCATAAATTGGTACTAAAATTGGTTTAACTTAAAAACCAATGAATCAACATGTAAAACAAATTATACCATTGGATTCCCCATGGAAAAATACACATATACCACTTTTATGGCATATCTGTAAAGTCAATATTTAAGGAATTATAAGGTATAATACCTTATAAAAATCATAAAACCTTATTTATCTCAGAAACTAATGAAACAACATGTGAAATAAACTGTACCAGTGGATTCCCCACAAAAATCCACATATAAAACAATTAATAAGCTAATTCCCAAAATCAATACTTAAGGAATTATCCTGAATATATGCACTTTTTTGGTCAACGCATATATTCAGTGATCATAGCTAATATCTTCTAAACTATACATGCTAGAATGATGAACCAAAAATAAAGTTACCACGTAATTACTGTAAGAACACAGATATGAACTTTATTTTGCAAATTATAAACAAGGTTAAGACTTATGAGGAAATATTGATAAAAATCAACAGAGCTGTTGACCACTTTGTTGTGAAAGTAGTCCAAACTTAAAAAAAAGTACACAGTTGGATTCTCCTAGTTCATTCGTGAAGAATGATGTAATTTTTATTATTAAATTCAGGGTATAACCCCCTGAAATCAAGGTTTGAAGTTTAAAATATTGAATTTCGACAGAAAAGATGAGTTACAAGAAAAATCATCAAGATTAGAGTTTTGATGATGTAATGAAAAGCTCTTGGCAGCATAATAAGGTTATGTCAGGCTATCAGAATTCACTCTCTGAATTGCTGTAGCGTGAAAACCTTAAAAGTTATTGAGGATCAAAGTTTGAGCTTAAATTGAGCTGTTATGATCACATACTGTAACCTTAAATTAAGTTTAACAGTCTTAATAGTGATAAAATTGGTGAATACTATTAGTTTATGATTAAAACTAATAAAATCCACGAAATTTGGGGTTCTGCCAAGCCTCTGATGTCATCACACTTAGAGTTATAGTGATAACTCTAAATAATGGTGTAATAACGATGTAATATGGTTTGATCATGATGTAATCACCCTCAAACCTTAAAATATTGATCAATTCCAGTGGATATGATCAGTACACGTCTACTAGAAGCCTGTTGGACTCTAGGAGGGAGGTATTTACTATAAATAGAGCTCTTTTTACTCTGGTTTCCCCTCAGACGCATCAAAAACATTAAATCAATTAAATCAAAGGTAATTTCTTTATTCTTTATATATAAAACTGTTATATTATTAAAGACCAAAGACCAACTTGCTATAATCATCTATTTTGACGTGATTAAATCATTTATTTAATTGTTTTTGTTAAAAATCTCTCTAAGAACTCATTTCCACGTAAAATCAAGAAATTTAGTAATTTTTTATTGTAAATACAATTTGAAAAAGTTGTATTATATTCTTTTGGCGTAAAATATCTCAAAATTATTATTTTAAGTGTTAAAAGTAGGTTATTTCATCTTATTATAATAATTTCTCTCTTATTATTACTCTTAATAATTCTTAATTAATATAAATAGTATTTATATTAATATATAACTTTAATATTAGTAATATTATTGTTATTAATTGTTTTTTATTTATAAAAAACAGTTTTTTATGCCTTTATTATTTGTTGGTAACAATAATAAAGAGCTTTATAATATATCAATTATTTTATATTAATATATTATTTATAATATTATAATTTCATATAATATTAATTTATATTATTATATTTATTTAATAATATAATATTTTTACGCCATAATAATAATATTTCTTTATTATTATTATTATTTTAATCTTATTTACTTTAATTATAAGGACATTCAGAGTACAATAAGTAATAAATTAGTAATTTTTTACTTATTGTTTCATAGTCAAACCTTACAATTATTATAGGAAAATTCAGCCAGAGGGAGCCAGGTGTATCAGTCATCTTGATGATAGCTGACGTAAATCCAAAGATACTGTTCTAGAATCTGATTTACCCTCTCTGTCTGTCCATCTGTTTCAGGATGAAAAGCAGTTGAAAGATCTCTTGATATCTTGAGCTGCTGACATAATTGAGTCCAAAATGATGAAACAAATAAAGATCCTCTATCACTGACAATACTGACTGGAAGGCCATGCTTGGAAAATACATGACTAATGAAGATTTGAGCTAAGTCCAGAGCAGTGATTGGTCCATAAGTTGGAATGAAGATTGACATTTTTGAGAAACTGTCCACAACTACTAGAATTGAGTCAAAGTTGTTTGACAAGGGCAATTGAGTGATAAAGTCCATTGATAAGGAATTCCAAGGACCAGATGGAATTTGAAGAGGCTTGAGTAGTACAAACTTCTTGTGATGAATGTTCTTGTTTCTTGAACATTGCTGACATGAGGACACATAGTCCTTGATGAATTTATTCATGCCAGCCCAATAAAAATCCCTCTTGATGAGCTTGAAGGTCTTCTCCTGGCCAGGATGGCCAGCCAAAGGTGAGTCATGACGCTTTTGAAGAATATTGAGTTGAAGTTCTTCATTGCTTGGGGTTACCACTCTATCTTTGAATAATAATAACTTGGCTTGAGTTTCAAGACAATAATCTGAAACTGATTCACCTCTTGCTAGTTGCTTGAGTATTTCTTTATAGTCTTTGTCTTGCCATACTTTTTTTTGAATCTTGTCAACTAAATCTTAAAACACTTCCACTTTGATTGAAAATAATCTTGACTCTTGAATTCCATCTTTCTTGATTACTTGATGAAAATTTTGAGGATTCTTGCTGATGAAGTCCACCCCCCTCTCTGGGTACATGTTGTCTAGACGTGACAAGGCATCTATCAAAGTGGCCAGCCTGCCTGGGCAGTAAGTGATAGTGAAGTGAAATTCTGAAAGGAATTCAGCCCAATGGACCTGACGACAAGTAAGAACTTTGGAAGACATAAAATACTTCAAGGAAGAGTGGTCTGTCAAGACCTCAAAAGAATTGGAAAGAGAGAGAAGAAATGCTCTCCAGCGCTTGAGAGTCCAAACTATGCCAAGGATTTCCTTGTCATGAATTTTATAGTTCAGCTCAGCTGGGAGAAGCTTGCGACTATCAAATGCAATGGGATGCTTACCTGAGTCATTCACCTGGCTCAGTACAGCACCCAAAGCATAATCCGAAGCATCAGTCTCTACTATAGTAGGTAGAGAAGGATTAAAGTGAGATAAGATAGGAGCAGAGGTGAAAGCTTCTTTGAGTGCTTAAAACTGACTAAGAGCTTCCTCATTGAAGATGAAAGGAGAATCTTTTTTAAGGAGGGAAGTGAGAGAAGTGATTTTTTTAGAATAATTTTCAATGAAACAATGATAAAAATTGGCAAAGCCAAGAAAAGATTGAAGGGCCTTGATGTTTTTGGGCTGAGGCCAATTGAGGATTTGCTGAACTTTTGAAGAATCCATCTTGAGGCCATCACTTGAAACAACATAGCCCAAGTATTGCACACTTGGAGGCTTTGGCAAACAAATTATAATCCCTCAGTCTTTGGAGGACAGAGGCCACATGTTTGACATGTTCCTCCTCAGAACTGGAAAAGACCATAATATCATCTGAATAGACCACAACAAACACATCCAAGAAATCTGCAAAGATATCATTTACTAGATTCTAGAAAGAAGCAGGAGCATTGGTCAAACCAAATGGCATGACCAAATACTCATAACTACCATATTTGGTTCTAAGGGCTGTTAAGTGCTCATCCCCCTCTTTGATTCTCAGAACGTTATATGCACCATGCAAGTCTATCTTGGGGAAGATAGTGGAACTGTTGAATACAGTAAGGAGATGGTTCATAGGAGGAACAGGGTACCTGTTCTTTCTAGTGAGAGAATTAAGTTTGCAGTAGTCAACACACAAACGAAGACCTCCATCCTTTTTCTTAACAAAAAGGACAGATGCTCCTGTTGAAGAGGAGCTTGTTCTAATGAAACCTTTCTCTACATTCTCTGAAATGTCGGCCTGTAGTGTTTCTGACTCTTGATTTGATAAGGAGTAGATAACACCAATTGGAGGTAGAAGACCTTCCAATTTGATATGGTGATCACAGGCGCAGTGTGGAGGATTTTTCTCTGCTTTCACCTTGGAGAATACATGCAAATATTGGTGATAGGCAGGAGGGACTACATTCAACACAGTTTCAATTTCTTCTGGCTCTTTCTCCTCATTCCACTGCTCCTTCAGGGAGGCATGAAAAGATAAAGGAGGAAGGTCCATATCCCCTCAAAAGAGATGAAGTGAAGATATGGCAACATCTTCTCCAACATCCTTTATCTCTTTGAGGACTTCATCTCTTAATGGAAGTAATGACTGAGAGGGAATGATGGAAGGGATATGGACAGAAGAAGGAAGGGAAGGTGTCTTAAGTTCACCAACCAGAGCAACACTGTTGACAGCAGTGGCCAAGTCATTACTAGTAAAAGGAATAATACCACTAGAATCCTTATGACTAGAATAATAGGTGATCAATCCATTTTTCCAATCAATAATGGGATTAAACTGTTAAAGGAAATCATAGCCCAATATCAGGTCTTCTCCCTTGGGTGAATCTATGATAAAAAAGTCCCATTCAAAGCTTGGGAAGGAAGGCAAGTCAACTACCCACTTGGTATAATGGGCGATTAACTAGGCAGGGGATTCATTAGAATCCAAAATGAAAAGAGGAATCTTTTCAGGGAGCTCTGACAGAGTCAATGAGTACTTGAGAACAAAATTCTTTGCAATAAAGGAGTTTGTAGCACCAGAATCAATGGGAATACTATAAAAAATATCAGAGACAGAAGAGAAAATAAGAAATTTTAAA
The DNA here is from genome assembly GCA_023105745.1 of Austropuccinia psidii. Lineage (NCBI taxonomy): Eukaryota > Fungi > Basidiomycota > Pucciniomycetes > Pucciniales > Sphaerophragmiaceae > Austropuccinia > Austropuccinia psidii. The sequence goes on along the minus strand of JALGQZ010000005.1, from coordinate 8,321,675 downwards.
GATTTCTTGACACTAGTATTCAGAGTGCACAATTGTGCTCTTGAAGGAAATAAGTGAGAACCATTGAACACATCATGATCTCCACTCAGGCTTTTCCCTGCATGCTATGGAAGCCTCTTGATGATGACCCAGGCTTGTTCTGAGGTCTCTTGAAGCATTTTTCAATTGGGTGCTTCCCACCACAATAAGTACACAACCCCCTCTTTAATACTCCTCTCCTTTTCAGAACCAATTAATTTATTGTCCTTATTGAGGAGAGCAGCATGAGGTTTGTCCTTTGAAGATTGGAACTGCTTGCCCTTCTTGTTCTTCTTCTGGTGAGGCCTCTTTGAAGATGAGTTTTGAGGAGGTCTAGATTGATTGGATCCATTGACTGGAGGCTTATTCTCTTGATTGCCACCCTTTTCTTTTTGCCTCTCGTGATATCTTGTGTCTAACTGTAAAGTGACATCCATAAGTTCTTGAAGAGTATCAAAAGTTCCAGGGTGAGAAGCCAACTGATCCAATAATCTTGATGCCAATCCTCTTCTGTAAACATGGATATAAGCTCTTTCACCCCAATCTCCAATTCTTGACATTAAACTTCTGAAATAAGCAATGTACAACGATACATGACCACTTTCCTTCATCCTCAAATTGTCCAACTCTTGTTCAGCTTTCCTGACTTCATTGGGGTCACCAAACAGAGTGAATAATTTAGATTCAAATAATGGCCAATTATTGAGGAGGTAGGAAGGGTCTTCATTTGAAATATTTGAGAGATAGGTTTCAATCCACTTTCCAGCTCTACCAGTGAGAAAAGAAGTTGAGTAAATAACTTTCTTCCTGTCAGAGAAGAAATTTGCTGGATCATTATGGAAGATTAATTGACAGGATTGGATAAATCCTCTCAATTTATGAGCTTGAGTACCATCAAAAGAATCAGGTGCCTTCCTGGATGGAGTCTTGAAAGCAGGGGCTTTGGAATTGTCTCTGGGAACAACTGCTTCAGTGAGTTGCCCCATGAATTGAGTCATCTGCTCCATCATCTTGAGGAGACTTGGATCAGTTTGAGAGACAGGAGGTTGACTAGAAAGGGCTCGATTAGAACCCTGAGGCACCTCTGGAGCAGTTGCCAAGGCATCTGCCACTTCAGTTTCCCCAGAATCTTCCTCTTCCACAGACTCTTCCCCCTCTTCATCTTCAACTTCCCCTAATCTTGCTCTTGCACCTTCAGACATGCCAGGGTAGCCACCCAAAAGTCCAGAAAAGGATCTTGATCTTCTAGATTTCATTCCACCTCTTCTTGAGGGTGCTTCTCCTTCCATTGGTGGTCCTCTGTCCAAGTTTGCACTCAGTTGATGAACTGATGGTGTGCGGTCAAGAGGAGCCCTTGCTGTAGGAGTGAGAACAGCTGGAATATTTTGGGATCTAGTGTTCTTTGCTATGGGACTATGCTGAACTGGAATTATGAACAGAAGTTGAATAAAAGAAACTTGATGGTATTGAGAACAGAAATCAAACTTGGCCAAATCAGTCACAATAAAATCTTGATGAGTCTTGAGGAATCAATTCAATTCTTGAGGTGAAATCAAGTTCAATCAACAATCAATCAATTCAATCAATAATCAACAATGAATCAAATTCAAATAAAATATCAATAATCTTGAGTGAATCAAAAATCAATCAATATTCAATCAATAATTAATCAATCAATAAATCAGTGTCTTCAATATGAATCAAGGTCTTGAGGAATCAATCAATCAATTCAAAATCTTCAGAAATCAATTCAAATATCTTGATGAGTCAAATAAATAAATAATCAAAATCAATTCTTGAGGATCAATAAAATATCTTGAGAATTCAAAGTCAATTAATCCAATACAAATGAAAAATCCTGAATTGCTGAATCAATAAACCCAATGAATACCAATCAATTAAACCAATAAATAAATCCTGAATAAGACCTGAATGATAACACAGAAAAAATTGATTTGATTTGATAAGATGAAGTGAATGAAATGGTCAGCAATGATTAAGAAAGAAGAAAGAATCAATTTTCATATAAATGAAATGAATGAGATGAAAATTGATGAGAGAGAAAATCATAATCATTAAGAATCATAAGATCATTAAAAAGTCATAATTGATGAATGAAAGAAATGATTATAAAATATTGAAAAGAAAGAATCAATATGAGTTAATTAATTCAATGTCACAGGGGCTCTTCAAAGTGAAGAGGGCCTGGCACTCAGTAAACTGGGACTCACTTATGGAGGGCTCAAAGATATGGTAAGAAGGATACACTTAAGAGTGTTAAAGATGAATTACTAAAAGAATGGATATAAGAAGGCAGCAACAAAAGAATAAGAATAAAAGAATAGAAGAGCCAACCACAAACAAGTCCAAGTCTACTGTTTCAACCTGTCAGAATGGAAAGAGAAGGGTTAATAAGGATATGGCCACCCAACTCATACTGTACAGGCGAAGAGCGAAATGCAAAGACTAACTTAAAATTAAATAATTATAATACCCAAAATAAGGATAAGAATAATCATAAAATAATAAATAAACTAAAAGAGGGCTGGTATATGTGAGAAACACCAGCCCTGATCCAGAGGAAGAATTTTCATGAGAGGATTAGATTATTGAATTGAGTCTGGCCAATACAGGTCCTGTACAAGAGGTGTGGTGTATTTGAGTGATCATACAGCTTCATGCTGTTGTATTGAAACTGTATTGGGTGAATCCAACCTGTACAGGTATTGACAGGCTGTATGCATGTTTCAGAATGAAGATTGCTGAAACTGAATGCTGATGCAGATACTGGATCTGCTTACTTGAGGTGTTTTAGTGGGTGTATTGATGAATACCCTTACCCCTGGTGAGTGGTTGTTACAAAATCCACAATTCCACGTCAAATCTCTCTATCTTATCTTTCAATAAGATCTTTGGAATATTAGTGAGTGATTTATTTTTCATTCTTAAAGTTTTTTCTCTAAAATTAGTTTTCTTCAAGAATTATCATTATAATTATTCTTGAAAAAGATAATTATATATTAAAATAATTTTATTATTTTAATAAAACAAGTTTTATTATTAAAATCTTCTTGTAATTGATTCTTGTAGACAATCACTTGCTCACTGTTAAGATCACTAGTAGTGTTTAACACGTGAAAGAAATAATTCTTTAATTATTTAATTGTGGCTATAATAACATTTTTCTATTATATTTCATAAGAACAGTCATAGTACTGTTGATTAATAGTAATATTATCATCAGTTTCATAGACACATCTTACATTTGGCGGCCAGGGCGTGTTTCTTTTGAACCTTGTACCCTTAATTAATATATTTTTTAAGTTCTAAAATATATTAATTTAATAATTTTTTTCTTTGATTTTGAAGTTAAAATAATTCTTATTTTTGAAATTGTTTTGGAAATCTTTTTCATTGAGGAATTTGGTTTAATTATATACTGTTTTTACATGTAGCTTTTTCACATCCAAAAACTTATAAAATTATTCTTTGAGTTACTCTGAATTAATTTTCATTCAAACTCTTAAATTTTATTTTTTTTTCTTTAAAAAGAATAATTTTTTAATACTAAAAAATATAAAACTTATAAAAAATCTTTAAAAATATTTTCAAAAGTATAAAAAATAATTTTTTTTCTCTTTTAACCAATTTTTAGTGTCTTTAATCAAATACTGTGCAGCTGGCAACAGACTCAGTAAGAGATATATCACTAGTCCAGAATCTTCAGAAGCAGAACCTGAAGACAGTATTGAGGTGCAAATTGCAAAAAGAGGCACCTTATTTAACTCAGAAAAGGCTAATTTACCACCAAAAGGTATGTATTTTATCTTATATTTCACCTTTTATCTTCAAATTGACGTGAAAATGGTGCATACCAGAAATGGAAGCAACTATTCAGTTCAACCAGATGGATTTGGAAAAGGAAGAGGAAAGACCAGATCCATAAGTGCCAAGTCTTCCACAAGAAAGACACATTTGGAGGATGCCAGAGTTTCCCCCCATTCCCCAAGGTCTGTACCAACAGATTCTGACATGAATTCTGAGCCTGAACTGATTCATGACCATATTTCCAGGGCTGAACCATTTTCAAGTGGCAGCAATAGAAATATATCAATGCCAGTACAAAAATTGGTTCAGAGCAGCCAAAGAAGAGGAATGGTAAATATGCCCAAGCCTTTGGAAGGGGGCCATGAACTCCTACTTACACATCAAAAGCTTTCTGGGTCAGGAGAAGACCATATAACTCTTAGGAGGATGGAGCCCCCTGTCTTGCAAAGACAAGTTCAAAATAATAAAGAACTGGTTGAAGAACCAAAGTCTTTTATCCATAGACCAGAGGAAGGAACTGGAAATGACTCCAGCTTTGGAGACAGAAGCCCCAGTGGCATCTACCAGCTCCAAACAACCTCCAGAAGTGTCCAAAGAAAATCCCAAAGGACCTCAGAAGAAACACAGAGGTCCCAAGATCCATCAAGGCAAGGGCAAAGGCAAAGCCAATTGGCACAGACCTTACCCACAAGGGTACAGGTTCCCAAATTGGAGCCTTCAGCCGTGGACAGTGTATTCAATATGTCCAGAACTCTCATGGAATTCACAGCCAAGGAGCAGGAAAGGATGAACAGGACTTTTCCACACAAATAAATCATGTACAAAGAGCTATTAATGTAGAAATTGGTAAACTTGATTCAAAGTTAAGTAAAATAACATTGGATATTAATGACTTGAAAAAACATGACAAGAAATATACTGAATGGTAGGAAATAACAAATGCCAAATTTGATTCAATTATCAATGCTTGTAGCAGAATTGAGAGTACATGTCAGATTCAGAATGATGAAATGGAAGATCTTTCTATTTTTAAAATGAATGATCAATTTAAAACTCTACAACACAATTTCTTAAAGATAGTTGAGAATACCAATCAATTTGCTACACATTTGGCGAAACGTGACAGTGAAAAGCAGAAGTCAAGGAATGAAATCATTGCAAAAGTAGAACAAATTCATAAGAATTGTGAACCACATATGCCAAGACATTCTACACCCTTGACTGAAGAAAAACCTTCTGTTAAAGGAAGGGTTACCCCACTTTTAGGAGAAAATGTTGTCTCTGTCAAAAATATTCCCAAATTAGAATAATGGCCAACATTCTCTGGTGAAGGAGAATATAACCATATTTAGTTCATCAGGACTATTGATATGTTACAGGAAGACTTTAATATATCTGATGAAATAATAGTAGGGAAGTTACACTCTCTGTTTACCAGAACTGCAAAGAAATGGTATTACAAAATGAGAATGGATCATGGTAAACATGATTGGTCTTGGTGGAAATCTGAAGTGATTACCAAATGGGCCAACAGTTCTTGGAGGTTTAAGATGGAAAATGCTTTTGAAAGTGCCATTTTTAACTCAGAGAAAGATAAACCACTTACTTGGTTCTTCAAGCAAAAGGACAGATTATCTGCCTTACACCCAGATATGTCTGACACTATGATTAATATGAAGATATTAAGAAAGTGTGGAGGAGAACTGGAACATGCTATCAAAAGCAGATGTGTAGAACCCTGTTCAACAGAGGACTACATTAATGCAATGGAAGATATCATTACCAGGACAATGATTGGTAAAACTTGGACTAAGATACCTATAAAATCCAAGATGATCCCAAAGATTCCCAGAGAAGATAAAAGACCAGAAAGACCTGTCTTGAAGTGTCATGAATGTGGAAGTACTTCACATTTAGCAAACACTTGCACCAAAAAGACAAAAATCAATGAAGTTCAAGTCATTGAAGAAATTCAGTGTACTGAAGAGAAAGAGGAGTCTGATCAGGATCCTGCAGTCTCTGAGGATACACCAGTGGAGGACTATCCCATTGAAAACATTACAGCTTTCTTTGAGGTCACAGAAGTCCATACCGCTTGCCACAGTACAGTGAGGAGTGCTGAAACCTGATTAATATCAAAGATGCCAGAATGTGTAAAACAAAACCTGCTAGAGGAAAGGGTTACACTGCTGGAGCATCCTGTATCACACCAGTTTGGATGAGTGATATTGAAGCCACAGTAAATTTGGATACAGGGGCATTTTGCACTTGTGTAGGCAAAGATTATCTCCAAATTCTACTTCCTGAATGGAAAAACCATCTATTACCAATAGAAGGTGTGCAATTTAGTAGTGCTAGTAGCAATATGTACACCTTGGGTATATTAGACACTAATCTTGTATTTCCACACCCAGCAGGAAGTGTGAGGATGAAAACTGAGATTGTGGTAATGGATAATTGTACATCTCAGCACATCATTCTTGGAAATGATTCCTTGAATATTTATGGTATTGACATCAATAACCATAAAGACAGATATTTCATAATTGGGGATAAGAAAAGACAGAAATTTGCTTTTTCCAATATGCCAAAACAAATATCTGTGGTATCTTCTGTCAAGGATACTTATAAAGATGAATTTGTGTCTAATCAACTTGTTGAAGCACAAATTAATCCATCATTATCACCAAAAATTAGGAATGAACTTATTAATGTGTTATAAACATACAATAATGCATTTGCCTCTGATAATGAACCATTAGGTGCTATAAGGGGACATGAAGTTGATATTACTCTTAATATTGACAGACCATATCCTCAAGTACTTAGAAGACCAGCTTATCCAGCCAGTCCCAGAGCTAGAGAAGCCTTGGAAAACATATCCAAGAGTTGATCCAACTTGGTGTACTAAGAAAAGTAGGCCATAATGAGGAAGTTAAAGTGACAACACCTGTTATTATTGCCTGGCATAATCATAAGTCAAGAATGGTTGTAGATTTCAGAGAATTGAATACCTACACAGTTCCAGATAGGTATTGAATCCCCAGAATTCAAGAAAACTTGACTCAATTGTCTAAAGCCAAGTATATAACATCAATGGATGCATTAAAAGACTTTAATCAAAATGTTTTGACGCCTAAAGCTAAGAAATTACTTAGAATTATCACTCACTGCAGTATTTATGAGTATCTTAGAATTCCATTTGGCATTAAAAATGCCCCATCCCATTATCAAAGAATGATGAATACCATCGTTCCCACAGAATTGTCTGAAGGATGGCTTATCATTTATATTGATGATATTATCATATGTTCTGATTCTTGTTCCTTACACCTTGAAAGACTTGCAAGAGTACTTCACAAGGTTGCAGAACTGAAGATGAAAATTTCACTCAAGAAATGAAATTTTGGTTTTGAAGAACTTAAAGAATCAGGACATATTGTTTCTGTTTTAAGCTTGGGTATTGACAAAAACAAAGTAGCAGCAGTGTTACTTAAGCCAATACCACAGAATAAAAAATAAATGATGTCTTTTCTTGGGTTTGCCAGTTATGATAGGCAACACTTAAAAGACTTTGCAATTCTAGCCAAGTCACTTTATAGAATCTGTGATCAACAGACTGTATTTGAAATGAAACAGGAGAGAATTAAAGCTTATAAGAAGATAAGGAGAGCTCTTACAGAAGCACCTTTACTCCTCATGCCTGACTGGAATATTCCTTTTAAATTGTAAATTGATGAATGTGGAGATGGATTAGGGGCTTCCCTACATCAAGTCCAAATTATTGATGACAAACCTACAGAGGGACCAGTTTGTTTTATCTCAAGACAAATCAAACCAACAGAAGCCAGATATGGTGCAAGCTAAATGGAATGCTTATGCTTGGTATGGGCACTTGAGAAATTACACTATTATCTTTATGGCAGTGTTTTTAAAGTAATAACTGACTGTAATGCAGTAAAATCACTTCTAAACATGAAACCTCCCAGCAGACATATGTTGAGATGGCAAATAGCAATTCAAGAATATAGAGGAAACATGACTATAGTCCACAAGGCAGGAAACATTCACAAGAATGCTTCTGGACTTAGCAGGTGGGCATTAGCCAACACTCCTGATAACCCAGCTTATGTACCTTTGGAGGCTGAACCACAGATTCCAATTGAAGGGATTAAAATAACTGATATTGGGACTGAATTCTTTGAAGAGGTCACAGAATCTTATAAACAGGACAATAACTGCCATATCTTGACTTCCTTATTAGATAAAGACTGCAAAGATACATCTTTGGTCAATGGACTAGATGAAGTTTGGAGGAATTCCTATTCTGAAGGAAGATTTCACTTGTTTGATGGGATTATTTACCACAGAACCAAACATTCTTGTGTAATGACATTATGTAGCAGATTTCTTATTAATACCATTCTTCATGAATGCCATGATAGCATCTAATCTAGACACCTGTCAGAAGACAGAACACTTGAAAAATTAAAGAACTGTGCATGGTGGCCATCTTGGAGAAACGAAACCATTGAATATTGCCATACCTGTGACAGATGTGAAAAGGCAAACAGGAGTACAGGCAAGAAATTTGGACTTATGATCCATATTCAAGAACCAAAATCCCCTTGGGAAGTTGTTCACATGGATTGGGTCACAGCACTTCCTCCAAGTGGTGACAAAAGTTATAATGCTTGTTTAGTCATTGTAGACAGATATAGCAAGACTCCCTTATTCTTACCATGTCATAAAGATGACACTTCTATGGATACAGCTCTTCTGCTATGGAGTAGAGTTATTTCTCATACAGGATTATTCAAGAATATCATAAGTGACAGAGATCCCAAGGTCACATCTGCCATTTGGACCAATCTTCATAGATTGTTTGGGACTAAGTTATCATTCTCTTCAGCATATCACCCTCAGACAGATGGGCTAGCAGAGAGGACGATTCAAACTTTAGAAGACATGATCAGAAGATTTTGTGCTTATGGGTTAGAATTCAAAGACTCAGATGGCTTTACCCATGACTGGTGCACTCTGATACCTGCACTAGAGTTGGCATACAAGACATCAGTCCATTCTTCCACAGGACAAACTCCTGCTATGTTAGAGAAAGGATGGAATCCAAGACTCCCAGCAGACAAACTGAGGAAAGACTTGATTGACATTCATCCTACAGCTTCCAGCTTCAAAATAATGCTTTATAAAGTAAAACATCATGCAAAACAAAGTATGAATGATGCTTTTGATTATGCAAAACAGAAGTGGGACAAGAGTCATAAAGTACCAGATTTCAAAGTAGGGGACTTAGTTTTAGTTTCAACCTGGAATTTTAATAATATCAAAGGCCCAAATAAACTCAAAGATTCTTATGTAGGAACTTTTGTTATTTTTGCCTTACATGGAACCAATGCAGTTCAAGTGGAATTGAGTGGTGAATCGGAAAATAAACACCCCACCTTTCCAGTAAGCTTGATAAAACCTTATCAACCAGCTGATAAAGAATTGTTTCCTTTGAGGAACCCAACTCCTTTAACTGTCCCACCAGTGGAACAGAAAGAATATGAAAAGATAAAAAAATTCATTAAAGAAAGGAGAATTAGGGGTAAAAATCAAAGAGAATATGTTTTCAGATATAGAAACCCAGTACATGAAGATGAATGGCTGGCAGAATCAGAAATACCTGACTCAGATAGACTCTTGAGAAGATTTAGACATGAAAGAAGGCCACAAGCCTGAATATGTCTATAAATGTGCTTTAATTGCTTGATCTGAGTAATGTAAAGAGGTTGGACAGTGGACATTGACCACCCTTTGGGGCCTTTTATTCCTTATACCATTCATAAAATTGTAGTACAATTTTATTTTTTGGTGGGAGGGAATGTGAGCCTTGAGGTATATTTTACATACCCAAATAGGCCACAGTTATCTTAAAAAGAAATTTTGAATTATGCATAACTCATAAGTAATGCATATATCCAAAATTCATCATTTTTGATTTCAGAAAAGATGAATAAATTTTTATCGAGTAGGTAAATCCATGGATTTAAGGCCAGATTTGGATTCTACACAAAAATTCACCCAGGGTAGCTCCATAGAGTGAATAAGCTCAAATTAACTCTTTGAGGTGGTAAAATGGAAAATACTTCAATACCACATCATCCATACCACATAAAAGATCTGCGAGAATTATTGTTTTTCTTAAGTTCATGCCAAAACAAAGGGAAAGTGAGAAATCCCATGTTACATATACACTAAGAATAGTGTTATTCATGTTTTGAGCATTTAATATCATGGTATTCTTACATGGACTTTTGGTACACCCATAGTGGATATCTCACTTGAAGCTTAAATTACTATTTTGATGTAAAAAATAAGCAAGGGGGACAAAAGACATCAAAGAGAGCCAGGGTACCCAACTTCTGAGGCGTCAGAGGCGTGGACAGCTCCAAATCTTGGATCCATGGCTGAACATGGCCTAATTGGTAAACTAAAACCTTTTGGGAACTTGGTTACCATCTTACAACTACAAAAGAGCTACTTAGACTCCTGTAAACATGTCAATTCTTAATGAATTTCTATGGATAAACCCCAAAAGATTAATTAAAACCCTTTTTGGACTTTTATCCATTTATTTACCTCATAGCAACCAGTGAAACACTGATATTTGCAATTTTACGTAGAAATGAGGTAAAAACTTCAGAAATTCATTAAAAATACAATTCTTAATGAATATTTCTGAAGCTTTCAGGACCAATGGAGAACTGTATTATCTATGGTACGACCAAAAAGAATTCCAGTTTTAATGGTAACATTAAACGTTTTACCTATAGTCCATTTTTGACTATTCCACGTGAAACACTGAATCTTCAAAAATTTACAGTAATTACAACCTGTGATGAAATTTTCAATAACATTGATAGCTTTAAGAAATCAATTATCATTTTGGAATAAAAGAAGATTTACAGATTTTACTCCTTTTATTCTTAACCATATTGGGGTTGGTAGTTACGTAAAAGCATCAATTAAGTAATTATGATAATCTTACGTGACAACAGATGATGCAATCAATAATCCAAAAAGGTTTATTGTTTTCTCACTCACTGGTTTTTCAGTTTGCTCCATGGCACCCCTCTGTGAGCTGTTTTTGACTTAAAAGAGGCCTCTTCTTGCTGTTTTGTCCACATCATAATCTTATTATCATTTAAACCATTATTACCAACAAGTAAGTATTAGTTATAACGGTTCTTAAGTGTTTTAAATCTTTCAGAATCAATCAGAAAGACGTGAAATCATAGAATCCAACTATATATTGTTGTAATACTGTTATAAATTCATTTTAATCCTTAAAATCCACACTTCTACGTCAAATCTCTCTATCTGATCTTTCAATAAGTTCTTTAATAAGTTCTTTGGAATATTAGTGAGTGATTTATTTTTAATTCTTAAAGTTTTTCTCCAAAATTAGTTTTCTTCAAGAATTATCATTTTAATTATTCTTGCAAAAGATAATTATATATTAAAAGAATTTTATTATTTTAATAAGAGAAGCTTCATTATTGAAATCTTCTTGTAATTGATTCTTGTAGACAATTACTTGCTCACTGTGAACATCACTAGTAGTGTTTAACACGTTAAAGAAATAATTCTTCAATTATTTAATTGTGGTTATAATAACATTTTGTTATTATATTTCATAAGAACAGTCATATAACTGTTGATTAATAGTAGTATTATCATCAGTTTCATAGACAAATCTTACAGAGTCATTCCCACTTGAAATTCCCCCCTTAGAAGAGGGAGAAGAAAAAAAATTTGTAAGAGTCATTAAAGAAAGAAGGACAAGAAACAAAAAAGAAAGAAAATACCTTCTAAGGTATAGAAATTCAACTCAAGAAGATGAATGGCTACTTGAGAAAGATATAAAAAATGCTGATAAACTACTAAGAAGGTTCAGACATGAAAGAAAACCTGAAAAATAGAAACGTTAAGCATTATTGAGCTTCAAGACTAACAAAGTCTATTGAAGAGGTAGGACAGTGGATGATACCCTAATTACACATATTGGATTGTGGTACAATATTTTTTGGTGGTAAGGAATGTGAACCTTTGAGATATGACCACATACCCAAAAAGGTCCCAAGAAGTATTTAAAATAATTATACATTAAAAATAATTACCTTAAAACTACAAAAATGCCATAAATAGGCATAAAACTTGGTTTAACTTAAACTTCAATGAATAAGCATGTAAAGTAAATCATACCATTGCATTCCCCATGGTAAAATACACATATGCCATTTTTATGGCATATCTGTAAAGTCAATATTTAATGAGTTATAAGTAATAATATCTTATAAAAAACATAAATCCTTAATTATTTCAAACCCAATGAAACAAAGTGTGAAATGAATGATACCACTGGATCCTCCATAAAATTCCACACATAAAACAATTAAGAAGCTAATCTCCAAAGTAAATACTTAAGGAGTTAAGCTGAATATATGCACTTTTTTGGTCAACCCATATGTTCAAAGAATTTAGCTAATATCTTTTGACATATGCATAATAGAGTGATGAACCAAAAATAAAGTCATCACTTAATTAGTGTAGGAATACAGCAATGAACTTTATTTCACAAGTTATAAACCAGGTTAAAACCTGTAAGGGATTAGTGATTAAAATCAATAGAGCTGTTGACCACTTTGTTGTGAAAGTGGTCCAAACTTAAAAATAAGTAGACAGTCAGATTCTACTAGCTCATTTGTGAAGAATTAAATAATTGTTATTATAAAATTCAGGGTATAACCCCTTGAAATCATGGTTTGAAGTTTAAAATATTAAATTTCAACAGAAAACATGAGTTACAAGAAAGATTATCAAAAATAGAGTTTTGATAATGTAATGAAGTTCTCTTGGCAGCATAATAAGGTTATGCCAAGCTATTAGAATTAATTCTCTGAACTTCTTTAGCATGTAAAACTTAAAAGTTATTAAGGATCAAAGTTTGAGCTTAATTTGATCATTTATCATCACTCACTGTAACCTTAAATTAAGTTTAACAGTCATATGAGTGATGAAATTGGTGAATACTGTTATTTTATGATTAAAACTAATAAAATCCACAAATTTTGGGATTCTGCCAAGGCTTGACATCATCAAACTTAGAGCTATAGTGATAACTCTAAATAATGGCGTAATAATGAGATAATATGGTTTGATCATGATGTAATCATCACCAAACCTTAAAATATTGATACATTCCAGTGAATATGATTGGTGCACGTCTTCTAGAAGCCTGTTGGACTCTAGGAGGAAGTAATTTAATATAAATAGAGCTCTTTTTACTCTATTTCCCCCTCAGAGTTTTACAAAACATTAAATCATTAAATAAAAAAGGTAATTTCTTTATTCTTTATATGTAAAGCTTTTATATTATTAAAGACCAAAGATAATCTTATGATAATCTTCATCTTTGACGTGATTATTGCAATTATTTAATTGTTTTGTTTAAATTTCTCTTAAAAACCTCAATTCCACGTAAAACCAAGAAAATTTGTAATTTCTCTTAAATTTTATTGTAACTACAATTTGAATAAGTTGTATTTACATTTCTAGGCATAAAAGTATTCAAAATTATTATATTAAGCATTAAAAGTAGGTTATTTCTCTTATTATAATAATTTTTCTCTCTTATTACTTTTAATAATTCTATAATTGATATAAATAGTATTTATATTTTTTTATAACTTTAATATTGGTAATATTATTCTTCTTAAATTGTTTTTTATTAATAAAAAACAATTTTTTACGCCTTTATTATTTGTTGGTAACAATAATAAACTGCTTTTAAATATATTAATTATCTTATATTAATATATTTATTTTATATATATTATTTTTTATAATATAAATCATATTATTGTATTTATTGAATAATATAATTGTTTCACACCATAAATTATTATAATTATTTTTATCTTATTTATTTCATTTATAAGGACATTCATAGGACAAGAAGTAAAATATTAGTAATTTTTACTTATTGTTTCATAGTCAAACCTTACAGGTGCTCCTGTTGAAGAGGAGCTTGGCCTGATGAAACCCATCTCTAAATTCTCTGAAATGTAGGCCTGTGGTGTTTCTGACTCATTATTTGATAAAGAGTAGACAACACTGACTGGAGGTAGAAGACCCTCCAATTTGATATGATGATCACAGGCGCGGTGTGGAGGATGTTTCTCTGCTTTCACCTTGGATAATACATCCAAATATTGGTGATAAGCAGGAGGAACTACCTTCAGCACAGTTTCAATCTCTTATGGCTCTTCCTCCTCATCCCACTGCTCCTCCAGGGAGGCATGAAAAGATAAAGGAGGAAGGTCCATATTCCCTTGGAAGAAATGAAGTGAAGATATAGCAACATCTTCTCCAAAATCTTTTATCTCTTTGAAGACTTCACCTCTTGACAAAAGTAATTACTGAGAGGGAATGATGGAAGGGATATGGACGGAAGGAGGAAGGGAAGGTGTCTTAAGTTCACCAACCAGAGCAACACTGTTGACAGCAGTGGAAAAGCCATTACTAGTAGCTGAAGTAATACCCCTAGAATCCTTATGACTATAATTATAGGTTCTCAATACATTTTTCCAATCAATAATGGGATTAAAATGGTAAAAAAATCATAGCCCAATATTAGGTCTTCTCCCAGTCTCCAATTATTGACATTAAGCTTCTGAAATCTGCTATGTACAAGGAAGCCTGACCACTTTCTTTCATCCTGAGATTTTATAACTCCCATTTAGCTTTCCTGACTTCATTGGTATCACAAAACAGAGGAGATAACTGAGTTTCAAAAAACTTCCAGTTTTTGAGGAGATAAGAAGGGTCTTCATTGGAGATATTTGAGAGGTAAGGTTCAATCCATTTTCCAGCTCTACCAGTGAGAAAGGAAGTTGAGTACAAAACCTTCTTCCTGTCAGAAAAGAAGTTTGCTGGGTCATTATGAAAAGTCAATTGACAAGATTGAATAAATCCTCACAATTCATAAGCTTTAGTACCATCAAAGGAATCAGGTGCCTTCATTGATGGAGTCTTGAATTCTGGGGCTTTTGAAGTGTCCCTTGGGGCAACTTCTTGAGTTAGTTGTCCCATGAATTGAGTCATCTGCTCCATCATTTTGAGAAAATCTGGTTCAGCTTGAGAGACAAGAGGTTGATTAAAATGGGCTATATTTGAAGCTTCAGAAGCCTTAGGGGCACCTAAAAACGCAGCTGCTACTTCAGTTTCTTCAGACCCCTCCCCCTCTTCATCTTTGGGGGGCCTGATCTACTTATAGGCCCTTGAGAAATTCTTGGACAGCGGCCCAACAAGCCAGAGAATGATCTTGATCTTCTTTCCTTCACACCTCCTCTTCTGGAGGCTGCTGCTCCTTACATTGGTGGTCCTCTGTCCAGATTTTCACTCAGTTGATGAACTGATGGTGTGCGGTCAAGAGGAGCCCTTGCTGTAGCAGTGAGAACAGCTTTATGTCTTTGAGATCTTTTATTCTTGGCTGGAGGGCTATGCTGAGATGTTATTATTGAATAAATAAAATAAAATTTGATGATACTTGAGAATGAAACAAGGCTTGACCAAATCATTCAAATGAGAATCTTGATGAACTTGAGAAATCAATCAATAGTCTTGAAGTGAATCACTATGAAAAAATCTTGAAGAATGAAGATAAAAAAGTCAAATTCTTATGAATAATCAATTTCAATCAACAAGTCAAATCAGGTAAATAAGTGAATCAAATCAAGTCAATCAAGTCAATTGAAAATCAAATCAGTTATGTCTTGAGGAATTCAATCAATATTGTCAAAAATCAACTTAATTTCTTGAGGAATCAACTTCAAATCAATCTTGAGGATAAGTCAGCTATCTTGAGGAATCAATTAAATAAAATCACAATATTGAGGTGAAGTCAATTTCTTGAATAATAAATCAATCAATCAATAAATCTTGAGAAATTTTAACATCAACCAATGATAACCCCGATTCATTGTAAACTCCTGAAAAAATAAATCAATTAACCCCAATTCCAATCAATTAAACCTGATAATGAACTTGAATTCAGACAGAAAATGAAAATAAAATTTGATTGAGAATTGAGAAAATGAAATGGTCAGTAAAATTTAAGAAATGAGAAAGAGAATCAATTTTCATTTGAATGAAATGAGTGAGATGAATATTGATGAGCAGGAATGAAATCACAAAAATCATAAGATCATGAAAATCATAATTTAGAATGAGAGAAATGAATAATAATGAATGAAAGAAAAGAAGCAATTATGAGTTAATTAAAATAATGTCACAGGGGCTCTTCTCAATGAAGAGGGCCTGGCACTCAGTGAACAGACTTACTTATGGAGGGCTCATGTAAGATGTGTCTATGAAACTGATGATAATATTACTATTAATCAACAGTACTATGACTGTTCTTATGAAATATAATAGCAAAATGTATTATAACCACAATTAAATAATTAAAGAATTATTTCTTTCACATGTTAAACACTACTAGTGATTTTAACAGTGAGCAAGTAATTGTCTACAAGAATCAATTACAAGAAGATTTTAATAATGAAACTTCTTTTATTAAAATAATAAAATTATTTTAATATAGAATTATCTTTTTCAAGAATAATTACAATGATAATTCTTGAAGAAAACTAATTTTAGAAAGAAAAACTTTAAGAATTCAAAATAAATCACTCACTAATATTCCAAAGAACTTATTTAAAGATAAGATAGAGAAATCTGACGTGGAATTGTGAATTTTAAGGGTCAAAATGGATTTATAACAGTATTACAACAATATATAGTTGGATTCTATGATTTCACGTCTTTCTGATTGATTTTTGAAAGATTTAAAACACTTAAGAATAGCTATAACTAATACTTACTTGTTGGTAATAATGGTTTAAATGATAATAAGATGATGATGTGGAAAAAACAGCAAGAAGAGGCCTCTTTTAAGTCAAAAACAGCTCACAGAGGTGTGCCATGGAGCAAACTGAAAAACCAGTGAGTGAGAAAACAATAAACCTTTTTGGATTATTGATTGCATCATCTGTTGTCACATAAGATTATCATAATTATTTAATTGATGCTTTTACGTGACTACCAACCCCAATATGGTTAAGAATAAAAGGAGTAAAATCTTTAAATCTTCTTTTATTCCAAAATAATCATTGATTTCTCAAAGGTATCAATGTTATTGCCAATTTCATCACAGGTTGTAATCACTGTAAATTTTTGAAGATTCAGTGTTTCACGTAGAATAGTCAAAAATGGACTGTAAGTAAAACGTTTAATGTTACCAGTAAAACTGGCATTCTTTTTGGTTGTACCATAGATAATACAGTTCTCCATTTGTCCTGAAAGCTTCAGAAATATTCATTAAGAATTGTATTTTTAATGAATTTCTGAAGTTTTTACCTCATTTCTACGTAGAATTGCAAATATCAGTGTTTCACTGGTTGCTACGAGGTAGATCAATGGATACAAGTCCAAAAAGGGTTTTAGTTACTCTTTTGGGGTTTATCCATAGAAAGTCATTAAGAATTGACATGGTTACAGGAGTCTAAGTAGCTCTTTACCTCCTTGGCACGTCAAAATAGCAGGTTATTTGCCATTTTCTTAAGATTTACAGTAGTTGTAAGATGGTAACCAAGTTCCCAAAAGGTTTTAGTTTAGCAATTAGGCCATGTTCAGCCATGGATCCAAGATTTGGAGCTGTCCACACCTCTGAGGCCTCAGAAGTTGGGTACCCTGGCTCTCTTTGATGTGTTTTGTCCCCCTTGCTTATTTTTTATGTCAAAATAGAAATTTAAGCTTCAAGTGAGATATCCATCCACCATGGGTGTACCAAAGGTCCATGTAAGAATACCATGATATTAAGTGCTCAAAACATGCATAACACTATTCTTAGTGTATATGTAACATGGGATTTCTCACTTTCCAATTATTTTGGTGTGAACTTAAGAAAAACAAAACTTTTCATGGATCTTTTATGTGGTATGGATGATGTGGTATTGAAGTATTTTCCATTTTACCACCTCAAAGAGTTAATTTGAGCTTATTCACTCTATAGAGCTACACTGGGTGAAATTTTGTGTGAAATCTAAATCTGGCCTTAAATCCATGGATTTACTTACTCAATAAAAAGTTATTCATATTTTCTGAAATCAAAAATGATGAATTTTGGATATATGCATTACTTATGAGTTATGCATAATTCAAAATTTCTTTTTAAGATAATTGTGGCCTATTTGGGTTTGTAAAGTATAGCTCAAGGCTCACATTCCCTCCCACCAAAAAATAAAATTGTACTACAATTTTATTAATGGTATAAGGAATAAAGGTCCCCAAAGGGGGGTTAATGTCCACTGTCCAACCTCTTTACATTACTCAGATCAAGCAATTAAAGCACATTTATAGACATATTGAGGCTTGTGGCCTTCTTTCATGTCTAAATCTTCTCAAGAGTTTATCTGAGTCAGGTATTTCTGATTCTTCCAGCAATTCATCTTCATGTACTGGGTTTCTATATCTGAAAAGATATTCCCTTTGATTTTTACCCCTAAGTCTCCTTTCTTTAATGACTTTTTTTAAATTTTCATCTTCATTCTGTCCCACTGGTGGGACAGTTAAAGGAGTTGGGTTCCTCAAAGGAAACAATTCTTTATCAGCTGGTTGATAATGTTTTATCAAGCTTACTGGAAAGGTGGTGTGTTTATTTTCCGATTCACCACTCAATTCCACTTGAACTGTATTGGTTCCATGTAAGGCAACAATAACAGAAGTTCCTACGTAAGAATCTTTCAGTTCATTTGGGCCGTTGATATTATTAAAATTCCAGGTTGAAACTAGAACTAAGTCCCCTACTTTATATCTGGTACTTTATGACTCTTGTCCCACTTCTGTTTTGCATAATCACAAGCATCATTCATACTTTTTTTTGCATGATGTTTTACTTTATCAAGCATTATTTTGAAGCTGGAAGCTGTAGGATGAATGTCAATCAAGTCTTTCCTCAGTGTGTCTGCTGGGAGTCTTGGATTCAATCCTTTCTCTAACATAGCAGGAGTTTGTGCTGTGGAAGAATGGACTGATGTCTTGTATGCCAACTCTAGTGCAGGTATCAGAGTGCACCAGTCATGGGTAAAGCCATCTGAGTCTTTGAATTCTAATCCATAAGCACAAAATCTTCTGATCATGTCTTCTAAAGTTTGAATCATCCTCTCTGCTAGCCCATCTGTCTGAGGGTGATATGCTGTAGAGAATGATAACTTAGTCCCAAACAATCTATGAAGATTGGTCCAAATGGCAGATGTGAACTTGGAATCTCTGTCACTTATGATATTCTTGAATAATCCTGTATGAGAAATAACTCTACTCCATAGAAGAAGAGCTGTATCCATAGCAGTGTCATCTATATGACATGGTAAGAATATGGGAGTCTTGCTATATCTGTCTACAATGACTAAACAAGCATTATAACTTTTGTCACCACTTGGAGGAAGTGCTGTGACCCAATCCATGTGAACAATCTCCCAAGGGGATTTTGGTTCTTGAATATGGATCATAAGTCCAAATTTCTCGCCTGTACTCCTGTTTGCTTTTTGACAACTGTCACAGGTATGGCAATATTCAATGTTTTCTTTTCTGCAAGACGGCCACCATGCACAGTTCTTTACTTTTTCAAGTTTTCTGTTTTCTGACAGGTGTCTAGATTAGATTCTATCATGGCATTCATGAAGAATGTTATTAATAAGCAATCTGCTACATAATGTCATTACACAATAATGTTTGGTTCTGTGGTACATAATCCCATCAAACAAGTGAAATCTTCCTTCAGAATAGGAATTCCTCCAAACTTCATCTAGTGCATTGACCAAAGATGTATCTTTTGAAGTCTTTATCTAATAAGGAAGTGAAGATATGGCAATTCTTGTCCTGTTTATAAGATTCTCTGACCTCTTCAAAGAATTCAGTCCCAATATCAGTTATGTTAATCCCTTCAATTAGGATTTGTGGTTCAGCCTCCAAAGGTACATAAGCTGGGTTATCAGGAGTGTTGGATAATGCCCACCTGCTAAGTCCATCAGCATTATTGTGAATGTTTCCTGCCTTGTGGACTATAGTCATGTCTCCTCTATATTCTTGAATTGCTATTTGCCATCTCAACATATGTCTGCTGGGAGGTTTCATGTCTAGAAGTGATTTAACTGCATTACAGTCAGTTATTACTTCAAAAACACTGCCATAAAGATAATAGTGTAATTTCTCAAGTTCCCATACCAAGCATAAGCATTCCATTTGGCTTGCACCATATCTGGCTTCTGTTTGTTTGATTTGTCTTGATATAAAACAAACTGGCCCCTCTGTAGGTTTGTCATCAATAATTTGGACTTGATGTAGGGCAGCCCCTAATCCATCTCCACATGCATCAATGTACAATTTAAAAGGAATATTTCATTCAGGCATGAGGAGTAAAGGTGCTTCTGTAAGAGCTCTCCTTATCTTATAAGCTTTCATTCTCTCCTGTATGCTTTCAAATACAGTCTGTTGATCACAGATTCTATAAAGTGACTTGGCTAGAATTGCAAAGTCTTTTAAGTGTTGCCTATAATAGCTGGCAAACCCAAGAAAAGACATCATTTCTTTTTTATTCTGGGGTATTGGCTTAAGTAACACTGCTGCTACTTTGTTTTTGTCAATACCCAAGCTTAAAACAGAAACAATATGTCCTAATTCTTTAAGTTCTTCAAAACCAAAATTTCATTTCTTGAGTGAAATTTTCATATTCAGTTCTGCAACCTTGTGAAGTACTCTTGCAAGTCTTTTAAGGTGTAAGGACCAAGAATCAGAAAATATGATAATATCATCAATATAAATGATAGGCCATCCTTCAGACAATTCTGTCGGAAGGATGGTATTCATCATTCTTTGACAATGGGATGGGGCATTTTTAATGCCAAATGGAACTCTAAGATACTCATAAATACCACAGTGAGTGATAATTCCAAGTAATTTCTTAGCTTTAGGCATCAAAACATTTTGATGAAAGCCTTTTAATGCGTCCATTGATGTTATATACTTGGCTTTAGACAATGGAGTCAAGGCTTCTTGAGTTCTAGGGATTCAATACCTATCTGGAACTGTGTAGGTATTCAATGCTCTGAAATCTCCAACAATTCTTTACTTATCATTATGCCAGGCAATAATAACAGGTGCTGTCAATTCAACTTCCTCATTATGGCCTACTTTTCTTAGTACACCAAGTTGGATCAACTCTTGGATATGTTTTCCAAGACTTCTCTAGCTCTGGGACTGGCTGGATAAGCTGGTCTTCGAAGTACTTGAGGATATGGTCTGTCAATATTAAGAGTAATATCAACTTCATGTCCCCTTATAGCACCTAATGGTTCATTATCAGAGGCAAATGCATTATTGTATGTGTATAACACATTAGTAAGTTCATTCATCATTTTTGGTGATAATGATGGATTAATTTGTGCTTCAACAATTTTATTAGACACAAATTCATCTTTATAAGTATCCTTGACAGAAGATACCACAGATATTTGTTTTGGCATATTGGAAAAAGCAAATTTCTGTCTTTTGTTATCCCCAATTGTGAAATATCTGTCTTTATGGTTATTGATGTCAATACCATAAATATTCAAGTAATCATTTCCAAGAATGATGTGCTTAGATGTACAATTATCCATTACCACAATCTCAGTTTTCATCCTCACACTTCCTGCTGGGTGTGGAAATACAAGATTAGTGTCTAATATACCCAAGGTGTACATATTGCTACTAGCACTACTAAATTGCACACCTTCTATTGGTAATAGATGGTTTTTCCATTCAGGAAGTAGAATTTGGAGATAATCTTTGCCTACACAAGTGCAAAATGCCCCTGTATCCAAATTTACTGTGGCTTCAATATCACTCATCCAAACTGGTGTGATACAGGATGCTCCAGCAGTGTAACCCTTTCCTCTAGCAGGTTTTGTTTTACACATTCTGGCATCTTTGATATTAATCAGGTTTCAGCACTCCTCACTGTACTGTGGCAAGCGGTATGGACTTCTGTGACCTCAAAGAAAGCTGTAATGTTTTCAATGGGATAGTCCTCCACTGGTGTATCCTCAGAGACTGCAGGATCCTGATCAGACTCCTCTTTCTCTTCAGTACACTGAATTTCTTCAATTACTTGAACTTCATTGATTTTTGTCTTTTTGGTGCAAGTGTTTGCTAAATGTGAAGTAATTCCACATTTATGACACTTCAAGACAGGTCTTTCTGGTCTTTTATCTTCTCTGGGAATCCTTGCGACCATCTTGGATTTTATAGGGATCTTAGTCCAAGTTTTACCAATCGTTGTCCTGGTAATGATATCTTCCATTGCATTCATGTAGTCCTCTGTTGAACAGGGCTCTACACATCTGCTTTTGATAGCATGTTCCAGTTCTCCTCCAAACTTTCTTAATATCTTCATATTAATCATAGTGTCAGACATATCTGGGTGTAAGGCAGATAATCTGTCCTTTTGCTTGAAGAACCAAGTAAGTGGTTCATCTTTCTCTGAGTTAAAAATGGCACTTTCAAAAGCATTTTCCATCTTAAACCTCCAAGAATTGTTGGCCCATTTGGTAATCACTTCAGATTTCCACCAAGACCAATCATGTTTACCATGATCCATTCTCATTTTGTAATACCATTTCTTTGCAGTTCTGGTAAACAGAGAGTGTAATTTCCTTACTATTATTTCATCAGGTATATTAAAGTCTTCCTGTAGAATATCAATAGTCCTGATGAACTCAATATGGTTATATTCTCCTTCACCAGAGAATGTTGGCCATTCTTCTAATTTAGGAATATCTTTGACAGAGACAACATTTTCTCCTAAAAGTGGGGTAAAACTTCCTTCAACAGAAGGCTTTTCTTCAGTAAAGGGTCTAGAATGTCTTGGCATATGTGATTAATAATTCTTATGAATTTGTTCTACTTTTGCAATGATTTCATTCTTTAGCTTCTGCCTTTCACTGTCACATTTTGCCAAATGTGTAGCAAATTGATTGGTATTCTCAACTATCTTTAAGAAATTGTGTTGTAGAGTTTTAAATTGATCATTCATTTTAAAAATAGAAAGATCTTCCATTTCATCATTCTGAATCTGACATGTACTCTCAATTCTGCTACAAGCATTTATAATTGAATCAAATTTGGCATTTGTTATTTAATACCATTCAGTATATTTCTTGTCATGTTTTTTCAAGTCATTAATATCCAATGTTATTTTAGTTAACTTTGAATCAAGTTTACCAATTTCTACATTAATAGCTCTTTTTACATGATTTATTTGCGTGTAAAAGTCCTTTTCATCCTTTCCCGCTCCTTGGCTGTGAATTCCATGAGAGTTCTGGCCATATTGAATACACTGTCCACGGCTGATGGCTCCAATTTGGGAACCTGTACCCTTGTGGGTAAGGTCTGTGCCAATTGGCTTTGCCTTTTCCCTTGCCTTGATGGTTCTTGGGACCTCTCTGCTTCTTCTGAGGTCCTTTGGGCTTTTCTTTGGACACTTCTGGAGCTGGTTTGGAGCTGGTAGACGCCACGGGGGCTTCTGTCTCCAAAGCTGGAGTCATTTCCAGTTCCTTCCTCTGGTCTATGGATAAAAGACTTTGGTTCTTCAACCAGTTCTTTATCTTTTTGAACTTGTCTTTGCAAGACAGGGGGCTCCATCCTCCTAAGAGTTCTATGGTCTTCTCCTGACCCAGAAAGCTTTTGATGTGTAAGTAGGAGTTCATGGCCCCCTGCCAAAGGCTTGGGCATATTTCCCATTCCTCTTCTTTGGCTGCTCTGAACCAATTTTTTTACTGGCATTGATATATTTCTATTGCTGCCACTTGAAAATGGTTCAGCCCTGGAAATATGGTCATGAATCAGCTCAGGCTCAGAATTCATGTCAAAATCTGTTGGTACAGACCTTGGGGAATGGGGGCAACTCTGGCATCCTCCAAATGTGTCTTTCTTGTGGAAGAATTGGCACTTCTGGATTTGGTCTTTCCTCTTCCTTGTCCACATCCATCTGGTTGGACTGAATAGTTGCTTCCATTTCTGGTATGCACCATTTTCACGTCAATTTAAAGATAAAAGGTGAAATATAAGATAAAATACATACCTTTTGGTGGTAATTTAGCCTTTCCTGAGTTAAATAAGGTGCCTCTTTTTGCAATTTGCACCTCAGTACTGTCTTCAGATTCTGGACTAGTGATATATCTCTTACTGAGTCTGTTGCCAGCTGCACAGTATTTGATTAAAGACACTAAAAACTGGTTAAAAGTGAAAAAAAAATATTTTTTATACTTCTGAAAATAATTTTAAAGATTTTTTATAAGTTTTATATTTTTTAATATTAAAAAATTATCCTTTTTAGAGAAAAAAAATTAAAATTTAAGATTTTGAATGAGAATTAATTCAGAGTAACTCAAAGAATAATTTTATAAGTTTTTGGATGTGAAAAAGCCATGTGTAAAAACAGTATAAGATTAAACCAAATTCCTCAATGAAAAATATTTCCAAAACAATTTCAAAAATTAGAATTATTTTAACTTTAAAATGAAAGAAAAAAATATTAAATTAATATATTTTAGAACTTAAAAAATATATTAATTAAGGGTACAAGGTTCAAAAGAAACACGGCCAGGCCGCCAAATGTAAGATGTGCCTATGAAACTGATGATAATATTACTATTAATCAACAATACTATGACTGTTCTTATGAAATATAATAGCAAAATGTTATTATAACCACAATTAAATAATTAAAGAATTATTTCTTTAATGTGTTAAACACTACTAGTGATTTTAACAGTGAACAAGTAATTGTCTACAATAATCAATTACAAGAAGATTTTAATAATAAAATTTCTTTTATTAAGATAATAAAATTATTTTAATCTATGTGTGAATGTTTCAAGCAAACCCATTAAGAATTGGATTTTTAATGAATTTTTGAAGTTATTGCTTTTTTCCACGTAAAATAGCAATACACACCAAACCTTAAGTTTTGATAAGGTTTTAATGCTTGTAAACTTAAAGTTTTAAGCTTAATCAAGTTTTGACAGTTCTTAAAACCTTAAATTCAAGCCTTCATATTGGGATTTACCCTTTGCAGCTTGAAATTCCTGTCTAATTTGGGATAAAACCAGTTTAAACTTTAAGGTGTGATCAAAGTCTAATCTTAAAGTTTAAATAAGGTTGAAAATCCTCCAATACAGGTGGACAACCTTAATTGAATCCTTCCAGATCCAAAAAGTTGGGTACCCCAGCTCTATTTGGTCTTTCTCCTTTGTCCCACCTTTCTGCGTGGATTTTGCCCTTTTATTTATTTAAAGCCATACTATGGCCTTAAACCCTTTTAAATTGACCTCACGCAGGATTTACATTCTGTATGGCAAATCCTTAGCCAATTCAGTAAATATACACCACACCTCAATTTTAACTAAAATTTTGGTAAGGTTGCATAAACCCTATGCAACTTTAAATTTAAGCTTACTTAAGCTTAAATTTAACAATTTTAAAAAATGCTAAAAAAGTTACATTAGTACTGTGAGATTCTTAAATCTTCCAATAACATAAGAAATAAGTGTTTTTGGGTATAACACCTTATGGATGTACCCAAGGTTATTTTTGGTGTAGAATCCAAAAATGACATAATACTCATAACTTTGTTTATCCAAAAAAAAGTTATACTTTTTTTTTGTTATTTTTTATTTTAAATTCAATTAAAAAGTCTGTTGAAGACAAATTTAACTGTGTATAAAGTTATTTGTGGCCTTATGGGTATGCTATACATACCTCACAGGCTCACACTCAGGCTATGTTCATTGAAGCCATGGATTCTCTAAAGGGTTTTCATCAAAATGTCTTAACAGAAAATGCAAAGAAACTACTAAGGATAATAGTCCACTGTGGAATATTTGAATATCTCAGAATGCCATTTGGTATAAAAAGTGCACCATCCCATTACCAAAGGATTATCAATACCATATTTCCTGAAGAATTATCAGAAGGATGGCTGACTATTTATATTGATGATATCATAATTTTCTCAGAGACTTAGGACAGTCACCTATCAATACTAGAAAGAGTCTTTCAAAAAATAGTCCAAGTAAACAGGAAAATCTCTCTGAAAAAGTGTCATTTTGCATACAGTGAACTGAAAGCACTAGGACATGTTGTATCTGGACTACGTTTTGGCATAAACAAAAACAAATTAGCATCAGTACTATTTAAACCAATTCCCCAAAAAAAGACAGAAATGCAATCATTTCTAGGATTTTCTGGTTATTACAGACAAAATATAAAAGATTTTGAAAGAATTTCTAAGTCATTGTATAAGACCTGTGACCAACATACAGTCTATGAAATGACTGAAGAAAGAGTTAAGGCATATGAATAATTGAAACGTTCCTTAACAAATTCCCCATTTCTTCTCATTCCAGATTGGAAGCTACCCTTTAAGCTATACATTGATGTTTGTGGAGAAGGACTAGGTGCTCCACTACACCAGACACAAATCATCAATGACAAACCTGTTGAGGGACCAATTTGCTTCATTTCAAGACAAATAAAGCCTACAGACGCAAGGTATGGAGCAAGCCAAATGGAATTCCTATTCTTAGTGTGGGCTTTAGAAAAATTATACTATTATTTTGATGGAACAGTGTTTGATGTAATTACAGACTGCAATGCAGTAAAATATTTACTTAACATGAAAACCCCAAATAGACATATGTTAAGATGGCAAATTTCTATCCAAGAATATAGAGTAAATATGACTATAGTTCATAAATCTGGTAGTATCCATAAAAATTCAGATGGTCTTAGCAGATGGGCCCTGACAAATACACCTGAAAATCCAGCATGGGTACCACAGGAAGAGCACCATATAGAAGGCATATGTGTAACAGATATAGGCACAGAATTCTTTGGCAAAGTTAAAGAAAGCTATGAAATAGATAAAAACTTCCATATCTTATGCCAACTTCTAATGAAAGACTGTAAAGACCCTTCACTTTCATCAATACTAGATGAAACATGGTAAAAAGCATATGATCAAGGAAGATTTCACCTCCTTGATTTAATACTTTACCATAGAACTAATCACACATTGTGGGAACTCCTCTTGTGTGGGATAAAATGAGGCAGTAACTGGAAGGGGAAATTACAAGAAAACAGTTTTGAATTGCTGTTCAAGCTTGTAACCCTTGCTCTGCTCGTGTGCTAGAATAATCTAGACTGCCCTTCCTGAAAAATGCTGAATTATCTTAGCTTGAGTTCACAATCAATTTATTTATTGATGGTGGCTAATTCAGAAAAGTGTATTCAACAGACTCAATCAGACTTTGCTTGATATCAAAATATTTATTTAACCTTTTAAAATATAACACTATTTAATTAACCAACAGAAATAAAAAACTATCACAATTCACACAAAATACTACTACAACAGTAATTCAAAATAATCTGGAGACACTAGGCTAATAATAATACTAAACAAACAATCAAACACTTTTTTTATATAATTTATGATTTTGTATTTAAGGAAATTCTGATATAACCAGACTAAATAATAGCCACTCTTTAATAATTTAATTTGATAATAATTCTTTCTTTTTTAATAAGAATAGCACAACTGTATTATTATAATAGGTATTTTCCTTTATAATTAATAAAATGTCCTTGTAGTAACCAAAATATGACTTTTTGAAATTGAATAATAATATTAACTCCTTAAAAAAATAACTAAGTGACCCTTCTTTTCCTTCTTCAAAGCTTTGATTGCTTATAATAAGGTAAAATTCTTTCTTTTTTTTTTTTAAAAAAAAAAAAAAAATACTATTTTATTTAATTTAAGCTCATAAGACTATTATGTAAGGCCTTTTTATCCTTTTTTTTTATAAAAAAATTGGATTATAAAGTTTTCTTTTTTTTTATAAGACTCTTTCTTTTATTTTAAGACTTTTTTTTTATTATAAGACTATTATATAAGGCCTTTTCATCCTTTATATAATAGAATTATATATATATTTTTTTAGACTAGTTAACCTGATAGTCAGGGATGAATTTAAATCCACTTTCCACTTTTGGGGGGATAAAAGAAATGCAGGAAAGAGGAAAAAATTTGGGGGGAGAGGCCCTCTATTTATAATTTTTAGGCTCTCCATGGGAGGTGCTCAAAAAGAGGGACTTAGAATTTTTTAGCTTCTTTTGGCTGGGAAAATTCTTTTCTGGTGGTCCCACTTAAATGATGTCATTTATGTAAATCATTGCATCATTTGTTTGGTTGATGATGTCATTTGTTGGGTTGCTTATTAATTTGAGGTATTTTTGCTGGTGCTTATTTGAACTTTATTACTAATCCTTAGACTTGCTGACTAATCCTTAGCTCCCTAAGTATTACTAATCAAGTAATCTGATTACTAATACTTTCTTAACTCCTTCCTGCTTATGTAATCTGTTTATGTATCCTCCTTCTGCTATCTTGAATTTAGAATTTTTGTTTTTTTTGAGGCCAATTTGTGGGTTGAAATCTAATTTTATTTTAGGGTTAGGTTTCAGGTATTTTCCAAACTTTAAAAAGATTTTCCAAAATTTTGTTATTTTTGATTTTTTTGATTTTTTTTTTTTTTTTTTTTTTTTTTATATTTTTCTTTTTTTTTATGTCTTCAATGTGGCTTGAACCAATGACATGGCCAGTTTCCTTGACACAAGGAATCACCTTACCAACTGGGACAAATATCCTTTTCTTTTGTTTCCAACAGAAGCTACCCATAGGGGTACTTCTACTTTTCACTCCCCTCCAAAAAAAATTTTATTAAGCGGATATGGTATGGCATACCACATCCCCCTCTCCATTTAATGCTGTCCCCAGCATTCACTATCTAACTGAAGCTTAATGAAATTTTTCCTGTCTCTTCTTCCAAATTTTTATGTTGATCTTGATGGATTTTGGCAAGTATGCCATATTTTATGTTCACAGCTTAATTATGTTGAGATTGTCTGTTGATGGTTCTTTATATTTATTTTGAATATCCCTGCTTTTATACCTGATTTAATGTCTGATTTTATTATTCTTATTGTTTTATATAATAGAAAAAATGAGATAAATGCTAATAAAACTATTGAATAGCTGAATATTTCCCACTACTCCCCCAAAACTTAATATCTTAAGGAGTGATGAGAAGAAATAAGTACCACCCCTTATTTTTTTTTTATAAGATTTTTCTGTTTCAATACCATGATTACTTCTTGAGGGAAATTTCCCTCTCCATTTGATAAATTCCTCCTGATTAACTATTTCCACCATAATTTTCCATAAAGTAATAAATAAAAAATAATTTGGTACAATTTAAGGTCTTGTCCAGGACCTCTGCTTTGGTACTAAGGCTATAATTATAATAAAACCTTTGATTGAATTCTTAAAGTTTCTTGATAAAAAAAAGATATATATAAGATGATTTGGACAGTGTAAGGTCTTGTCTAGGACCTCTGTTGATAGATATAAAAAAAGAAATGATTTGGACAGTTTAAGGTCTTGTCTAGGACCTCTGATAAAGTATATATATATAAAAAATGATTTGGACAGTTTAAGGTCTTGTCTAGGACCTTTATGATTATTAAAAATACACTAAGACTACACTGATAAAAGGAGAAATAACCCAATACACAAACCAACTTCCCAAACCAGATAAGATAAAAAAACTAAATCAATTGTGTATATTTACATTACATATATAAAGAATATGCAATGAAACTGAAATAAAACCATTTCCATTAAATATGGATTATATGGGTGAGGGTCCAACCCCTCTCCATTTTTTTATTCTTTTATATCTCTTTTTTTTATCACACTACCATGAACTAATAAGTACTTCCTATTCTTAAATAACAAAATGAGATAATAATAACACAAAAACAATTCTGACTATAGTATTTATTATTACCTCTTATATAATAACTATGAATTGATAAGATTGAGGGGAATATTCCCCTCTCCTTTTTTTTCAATGAATGATAAACAAGTAGAGAATACTAATTAAATGTTGAATTTAATATAAATTAATATAAATTTAGCCTTTTAGAGTCTTACTAAGGACTTATCATTTTATTTATGTATTTGTATAACTTTTATTGATTAATTTTATATGTGAATGCTACATCTGATGTAGCTTTAACATTTCTTTATATTATTTGATGAAGCTATTGAAAATTAAATAAATTATTAATTAAATATATATAAATCTTAATAATATATATATTTTATTTATTTATTAATACTTTCATATGTATACTTTGCTGTTCCCAATAAAGAATTGAAAAAAATAAATTCAAATTTATATTATTTTATTTTATTTCTTTATTGAAAATAAGTAAACTGGATCGTATATTTATTTATTTATTTTATTTTTTTTTAAAATTTGAAATATATTTATTCAATTTTAATTTAATTAATTTTTCTTTTTTGTTTTTTATTGTATTTATTGTATTTTATTTTATTTTTTTTAATTATAATTACTATTTTATATATTTTTTTATTTTATTCTATTTTAATTATAACTTAAATAAAGTAATAAAAAAATATAAAAAATATTATTCATTTACATATGGAACGCTGCACATGTAAAAAAAACCCTGTAACAGGTCGTGTGGCTGCTACGCAGCAGCTGCGTGGTTTTCATCATTGTATTACTTGTCAACGGTGTTTGGACGCGCACCTGTCCAAAACCCACTCTCTACTTTATTTATTTTTACTACTTACAACTTTATTTTTCTTTTTTTATTTTATTTTTTTACGTTATCGTCCATCACCCTTATTTTGTGGCATCATATTAATTTATTCCAATCGTTGTTGTGGGTTTCCAAATTCGTTTCTTTTATTTTTATTTTTATCTTCTTCTTTTACGTTTTAATTTTGTTTGAATAATATTATTTTTTTATATTCTTTTTTTTTGTTTTTGTCATCTACTTCTTGCCTTCTTCTTGTCTCCTATTTCTTTTATTTGTACCACTGTAGTTGTTTGTAATTATCATTCATCTTGAGTTTTTTTTTTACTTTGCCATTGATCGACAAGGTAAACTGCCCGATCTCGTTTCTTGTCATTGGATTTCTATGTAAGTCTGTTTTTTTTTATTAGTTTATTATTATTTTTTTTTAAATTTTATAGGATTTTCATTACCCAACAAACAAAAGACTCGCCGATGTCTGTCACGTTGGAAAAATTGGCTGAATTTTAGGTAAGTCGTTTCTTCTTACCCACACTTTACCACTTTCTCCTTCTAGTGTTACTACTTTTGCCTGACTCTTTTTTTTTTTTATAAATAGTCTTCGTATTTTCTCCTTCATCATTATCATGTTCTTGTTTGTTTAGTGTTCATTCGGTATGTCCTTTTCGCTTGAGGTTCGTCCCAACGTTTCTGGCGAGCAGAACTTTGTCATCCACTTTAATAATGATCGATATAGCTTCAATTTACCACTTCCCAGCGGCCCTTTTTTCAATTTGTATACGGTTTCAAATAACTTCCTTCACCCCTCGTTTTATAATCCATCTTCAACTTTTATTCCTCCTAATCCACCTCCAAATAACAATAACAAGCCAATTAGTGCTTCGAATAATAGTACGAATTCGAACGATAATTCGTCATCTGCTGCTACGACCATTCCAAACTTTCCTATCGATCCAAATCTCGATTCCGATCCCATAGCTGCAATATCTCCATTTTCAAACATGTTCTCTGATTTGAACGATTCTTCCCCTTCTTTGGGTTCACCTGCAATACCAGCCGCCTCTCCTGCTACGCCATCCTGGATCCAATCCGAGATCCCAACTCCCCCTTTACTTCCCTCAATCGACGAACTGAAAACCACCTTTGGTTACGCTTTCTTTTTATTCGATGGTTAGATGAATCAGCTAGGTGCTAATATGCACCTTTTCTTTGATACGACGCCTCCTGCTTACAATACCTTTTGCGATGCTCATGACATTATCATGGCTTCGGTTCGTTCCATTGTCTCCTGGTATACTTACCTAGAAGAGTAAGCTTTATTTCATTTAATTATCTTTTTTTTTTTTTTTTTTAAAAAAAAAAAGAATTTCGATTCTAATCGCAGAACAACAGACCCTGACCGAACCTACCTACTATCCAACGAACGGACCGTACGAGGAGATTTACCACGCCAATGGCTCTTAAGCTCATTATCAAACACGTCCAGCGCCATTATTAGTCTTATTTAGCTACTTTTATCATTTTCATTTTTTTTTATTCATTACTAAACGAACAAAAAAAAGTTATATAAAAAATGAAATAAAATAAATAAAGAATAAATAAAAATAAAATAAAAAAAATTCATGTAATCTAGGTTGTAAACAATAAAATAAACGCTTAATGTCTGAATTGTTGTTTGCTTGTATTGCCTGAGTTCTGCTCAGGTCTTTCAATTTATTATTATTGTTATTTAATTTTTATTATTATTATATTATTCATTATTTATTATTATTATATCATTTATTTATTCTTATTTATTGAGTGTTTTGGTACTGCTGCTGGAAATTAGAGTTGTAACTGTTTGCCCGGATCCATAAACTTCCCTGCCTTTAAGAACAGAAACAGCCTTTAGGCTGTGGATACCATTGCACCCTCAAGTAAAAAAAAAAAAAAAAACTTAAGAAAAAATTTGAATAAAATAAAAATAAATGGAAACAATTAACAATAATAAGATAGTTAAGCAGTTTATTGTCTTACTCAGGACTTTAAACTACTATTAATAATTTTAATTAATTAAATTTTCATTTATTTATTACTATTTTATTTTATTTTGTTTTATTTTATTAATAATTAATTAATTTGTTTTATTTATATTATAATTAAAAAATATATTTTCTATTTACTTATTTTATGATAAGTAAGCTTGAGAAAAAAAAGGGTAAAAAATAAATAAAAAAAATCAAATAATAAAAAAAACATTGTAAAAAAAAATATATTTAAAAAAATTATAATAATATTAAAAATACAGTGAGTAAAACATTTCTTAATATCATTATAATAATTTTTTTATGTATGTATTTATTTATTTATTTATTTTATTTTATTTTATTTTTTTTTTATAAAGCAGTGAATGAAAAGGAATAAATAATCAAAAATAAGAAATCAGGTACAAATACATTCAATAAGCTGCATGTATATGGCAAAGGAACTTGAATTGCCCAGCCACAAAAGAAATACAAATATATATATATATATTTAATTTTTTTGATTATTATTATTATTTTTTTATTTTTTTTTCTTTTTATTTTTTATTTTTTATATTTTTTATTTTATCTTATTTTATTCAAAGAAAATTAATAATACAACTAAATGGAGACTTTTAGGCCTCTTGGGGAGATTTACCCTTCCTTTGACCCTTAAATCTTCTTTTTTTATGTTTATTTTTATTATGTATACTTGTTGTTTTATCATTAAAGAAAAAATTATTCATAAAGGAAAATATTTCTTCCTTCAAAATTCTTTTATTTAAGGGCATCCTTTTGTTCTTTTTATGGTTCATTTCCAAGGTGAAATTTATATTCATTTTAATTTTTTTTATTAATTTTGAAGTATTATTTTGTCTTTTATGCTTGAATTTTCACTTTTGCAACTTCTTTTTATTGCTGCATATGGGAAATTCTGTGACTTGAGGTATTTGAGATATTTTATCCTGTTCCTTATTGGTGGTTTCTTTTAAAAATTCTGTTATTTGCCTTAATATTTCTTCATCTGAAATATTATTGTCATTCATTTGTTTATTATTATCAAGGGGAAAATTCATGTCACTTTTTTCATATAAATTTTCCTTCAGAGCTGGACTTGAAGCTCTAGTAACACTTTTTTCTTTATTTTCCAAGTTTCTTCCAAAAATTAATTCTTCCCAGTTCACTTCTTTTTCAGGTATTTGCTGATTGAACAAAGAATAATCATTAATTTCCATATTTCCTTCTTCATTATAGTCTGATAAGGCCAAATTGAATGCTTGATAGCCTTCTGTAGCTTCTTCATCTTCCTGAATTTTATTTTCTGTCCATTTTGAGTCTGTTCCTTCCATTGGTTCATCTATACCATTAGTTTCCTTAATGCTGCCACTGACATAGTCCAATTTTGCTCTTGCAGCACTTTCCTCTTCTCTTTGTTGATCATAGTAGTATCCCATATTATTGTCACAACCATGGCAATTCACTTCCTTGGATCCCCATATGGCATATCAAGCCACAGCCCTTTTATGGCCAATTGGCCATATCCATCACCAGTGGCCAATATGGCCACGTCATCAGCTCATGGACCATTTATGGCCATTTGTGTTTTGGGGCCTTAATGGCCCTTCACCTCAATCCAGCACCCATAGCGGCAATTTATGGCCAAATGGGTATTTCTGGTCATTTCCCTCAAAACCAGGGGAAATGGCCCAAATGGCTGTTTTTGGCCATTTGGGCTCATAATGCGCATTTGCGCATTTTTGCGCATTTTGCGCATTTTGCGCACTTTTGCGCATTTGCGCACTTTTTGCGCATTTTGCGCACTTTTGCGCACTTTTTGCGCACTTTGCGCATTTGCGCATATTTGCGCACTTTTGCGCATTTTGCGCATTTTTGCGCACTTTGCGCATTTGCGCACTTTTGCGCATTTTGCGCATTTTTGTGCACTTTGACACAAAGTGTCCAAAAGACACTTTCCCGCCTTTTGGGCCAGTTTTTGGCTCAGAACCCAAAAATGGCCAAAAACCCCAAAAGGCCCAGAAACACCATTCCAAGCTCTGAAGCCATTACATCCATCCTTTTCCCTCTGCCTTTCCATCTCAAGACCTTTGGACGTAATCTCCTTGCCAATCAACCAATATGCCATAAATGATGTTATATATCATTGTGCATCATTTTTCAACAGCAATTCAATGGTGGCAATATCAAATGTTCATTTCAACATTCCAACATCTCATCACGTCATCAAGGCACCCAATCATTCAGAGGAATCATCAAGGCTCAAGAGCAAGTGTTTCAGCGTCAAAGACCAATGACGCCATCAAGCAGTCATTGGTTATTCTCACTCCAAGTATTCATTCCAAGGGAATACTTTCAATTCATTCTCAAGTGTATTCAAGAGGCAATGCCAAAAAGAAGTTGTCAAGTGTCAAAGCTCCACTCAATCCATCTTGGCAACCATATTCATTTCAATACAGTCTGGATCCATC
Source organism: Austropuccinia psidii (assembly GCA_023105745.1). NCBI lineage: Eukaryota > Fungi > Basidiomycota > Pucciniomycetes > Pucciniales > Sphaerophragmiaceae > Austropuccinia > Austropuccinia psidii. The sequence goes on along the minus strand of JALGQZ010000005.1, from coordinate 8,286,484 downwards.
AAGACCTGTATTTCATTTTCAATCATGGGAAATTCATTCAACCCAATTCAATTTCAATATTAGCCAGCTGTATCAATTCCCAAAAGAATCAATACAGCCTCAAGGATCAATACAGATCAGTTTTCAGCCTGAAGAACTCAAGCTCCCAACTTTTCACATATACCGGCTACCCTTTCCACCCTGGGGGGTTTTCCCCAGTTAATTAATATATTTTGATTTTATTTTATCTCTATTTTCTTTTCACTTTAGTTAAGCAAATACTGATATTATTAAGTCAGTCATTTAGCACCTTTCTCTTTCTCTTTCTTCGCCTGTCAATGGATATTTGGTGGTCATATCCTTACTAATTCCATTATTCATTTTTGGCAGGTTGAAACAGTGATTAAGGACTTACTTGGTTGGCTCTTTGGCCATTTGGCTTCCCCTTCCTCTTTTGCATCTCATCTTGTACCTGCATATCTTTTAGAGGAATTCATTCTTATTATTTTTATTCTTTATCCTTTTGGAGTCTTCCAAGTGAGTTCCCTGATTTCTGAGTGCCAGGCCACTCTTGTATTTCTGTCCAAGAGCCCCTGTGACATTATATTAATTAACTCATAATTTCTGTTTCATTCTGTTCATTCTTTCTTTATAATTTCATTCACTCATTTCATCGAAATTATGATTCTTTTACGCTTATGAACTTAATGATTCATCGTCACCTCTCAATTTTCTTTCATTCATTCTTCATTTTGAAAATTGAAAGCTGACCCATTTTTTATTTTTGTTATTCTCTTTAAAATCTTTTTCAAATCATCAATTTCCATTTCATTCATAATTCAGGCGTCATCTTGATTTTCTTTGATTTTCAAATTTTTCATCAAGATATTCAGACACGTTATTCACATCAAGATTCATAATTGATTTTTTTTCTTCAAGAATTTTGATTTTTAAAGAATAATTCACTTGATTTTGATTGATTGATTGATTTGACATATTTGATATTGACCTCAAGAAAATTGATTGACCTGAAGATTTCATTGATTTTGCTGATTTTTCACATCAAGAATTTTGACATAAATTGATTTTTCCTCAAGTTTTTCATTTGATTGATTGATTTTGCAAGATTTTGATTTTGATTGATTTGATTGATTGATTTATTGACCTGAAGATCTCATTTGACTTTGATTCATTGATTTACTTCAAGACATTGATTTGATTTGACTTCAAGACTTCATTTGATTTTGATTTATTGACGTACTTGAAGATTTTCACTTTTATTCATTGATTTTCCTCAAGATTTGATTGTTGACTCTTTTCACTTCAAGCAAATTTTGATTTTTAATTCATTATTTCATTTTGTTCCTGATATCATGCCTGTTCAACACTCACCTCCAGCAAGACAGACAAGATCTCAGGCCAGAGCTCAAGCTGTTCTCACTCCAACTCCAAGAGCTCCTCTAGATGGCACCCCAGCAGTTCCTCAACTGAGGGCCCAATTAGATAGAGGACCCCGCATGGAAGGAGCAGCACCATCCAGGAAGGAAGGAAGAGGGCCAAGAAGATCATGTTCATTCTCAGGAGTAGTTGGCGGATTTCCAGGAACTTCAAGGACTATTTTCAAAGGTCCAGGTGAAGATGGTGAAGAGGAGGAGGAGAATTCTGTGGAAGAGGAAGAGTCTGATGGTACTGAAGGTGTCCCTGCTCCGGTGGAGGCATCCCAAGGTACTGGAGGACCAACTCTAGCCCAGTCTAATCAGCCTGTCTCTCATCAGTCTGAACCATCCCTATTGGCCATCATGCAGCAAATGACTCAGATTATGGCCAATCTTCAGGCAGCTTCATCCTCTGAAGCTTCAAGACCACCAGCCTTCAAGACTCCATCTATGAAGGCACCGGAATGCTTTGATGGGACTCAGCCCTTCAAAGTTAGAAGCTTTATTCAGTCTTGTCAATTGATTTTTCATAATGATCCGGCAAACTTCGCTCAAGACAGAAAGAAGGTCCTTTATGCCACTTCATTTCTCATTGGCAGGGCTGCAAAATGGATTGAGCCTTATCTTTCCAATCTCACCAATCAAGATTCAAATTACCTTCTCAATTCTTGGCGTTTATTTGAATCTCAACTCTTCACTTTATTTGGTGACCCGAATGAAGTCAGAAAAGCAGAAGCTGAGTTGGATTCTTTAAGAATGAAAGAAGGTGGGCATGTATCCTTATACATTGCTGATTTCAGAAGCTTAGTCTCAAGAATCGGGGATTGGGGTGAAAGAGCTCTCATCCATCATTTCAGGAAGGGATTGCCATCCAGGATTTTGGATCAATTGGCCTCCCATCCTTCAAGAATTGACTCTCTTCAAGACTTAATGGACGTCACCCTGGAACTTGATACCAGGTACCATGAGAGGCAAAATGAAAAGGGTCATCATCAAGAGAAGAAGCCAGAAGCCTCTAAGTCAAGTTCTTCTCATCCTCAAAATTCTTCAAGCTCAAGTCATAAGAAGAAGAAGAATTTTCAGAAGAGGGACAAGCCCCATTCTTCTTTGTTGAATAAAGATTTCAAGCTCATGAACTCTGAAAAAGAAAGAAGAATCAAAGAGGGTCTTTGTACCTATTGTGGTGGGAAGCATAGTCTTGAGTCCTGTTTCAAAAGGCCTCAAAACAAGCTTACCCAACCGTCAGGCAAATTTCCCAGCCAGGGAAAAGCCTGAGTGAAGATCATGTTGTGTTCAATGGTCTTCACAGTTTTCCATCCAGAGCACAATTGTGCATTCTGAATACTGGTGTCAAAAATTCTCTTAAATTTTTTGTTTTTTCTTCTCTCTCTGATATGTTTTACAGTATTCTCATTGATTCTGGTGCTACCAACTCATTTATTGCAAAGCAGTTTGTTCACAAGTATTCTTTGACCATGTCAGAACTCCCGGAGAAGATTCCCCTTATTATTCTTGACTCCTCTGAGTCTCCTTCTTTATTTGTGACTCACCATACTAAATATATGGTTGAGCTCCCTTCCTTCCCAAGCTTTGAATGGGACTTTTTAGTCATTGATACTCCCAAGGGAGAAGACCTCATATTGGGCTTTGACTTTCTTAATCATTTTAATCCGTTTATTGATTGGAGGCAAGGATTGATCACCTTTAATTCTGATGATAAGGACTTTTATGATCCTTCAAAAGCTTTCAGTGATTACGTTTCTTCTGCCAAATCATGTGCAGCTCTGGTTGGTGATTCTAGAACACCATCATTTCCGTCTTCTGTCCATATTCCTTCCCTTAATTCCCATCAGTCATTACTATCATCTAGAGATGAAGTCTTCAAAGAGATTCAAGATGTTGGAGAAGATAATTCTGTATCTTCACTTCATCTCTTCTTTGGGAATATGGACCTTCCTCCTTCATCTTATCATGACTCCCTGGAGGAGTTGTGGGATGAAGAGGAAGAGCCAGAAGAAATAGAAACCATGATGAAGGTTGTTCCTTCTGTTTATCACCAATATTTGGATGTATTCTCCAAGGTGAAAGCAGAAAAACTTCCTCCTCACCGCGCCTGTGATCATCATATCGAGCTGGAGGGGTCTCTACCTCCAGTTGGGGTGATCTACTCTTTATCAAACCAAGAGTCAGATACACTCAGGGCCTACATTTCAGAGAATGTAGAGAAAGGTTTCATCCGGCCAAGCTCCTCTTCTACAGGAGCACCTGTTCTTTTTGTCAAAAAGAAAGATGGTGGCCTCCGTTTGTGTGTTGATTACCGCAAACTCAATGCTGTTACTAGGAAGAACAAGTATCCTGTTCCTCCTATGAACCAGCTTCTCACTGTTTTCAATGGTTCTTCTATCTTCTCCAAGATTGATTTGCGTGGTGCATATAACCTGCTCAGAATCAAGGAAGGTGATGAACATTTGACTTGTTTTAGAACCAAATATGGTAGTTATGAGTACTTGGTTATGCCATTTGGACTTACCAATGCTCCTGCTTCTTTTCAAAATCTCGTCAATGATATTTTTTATGATCTTCTTGATGTTTATGTTGTGGTTTATTTGGATGACATTATGGTCTTTTCCAAATCTGAGGAAGAACATGTCACTCATGTGTCCACTGTTCTTTCCAGACTCAGAGCCAATAACCTCTTCGCTAAGGCGTCCAAATGCCTATTTCATGTTTCTAGTGTGGAATATCTTGGTTATGTAGTTTCTTCTGAAGGCCTCAAGATGGACCAAGCAAAAGTCCAGCAAATTCTCAATTGGCCACCTCCAAGAAACCTCAAGGCTCTTCAATCATTCCTTGGCTTTGCCAATTTTTACCGCCGTTTCATCAAGAATTATTCAAAGAAAATAAGTTCACTCACAAGTTTCCTCAAGAAAGATTCCCGTTTTCCCCTCAATGAGGAAGCTCTTAGACAGTTTCATCAACTCAAAGAGGCATTCACCACTGCTCCAATCCTTTCTCATTTCAACCCTTCTCTACCCACCATTGTAGAGACCGATGCATCAGATTATGCCTTGGGTGCTGTACTGAGTCAGGTCTCTGACTCAGGAAAACATCCCATTGCATTTGATAGCCGCAAGCTTCTCCCAGCTGAGCTTAATTATGAGATTCATGACAAGGAACTCCTTGGCATAGTCTGGGCTCTCAAGCGCTGGAGAGCTTTCCTTCTTTCTATTTCTTCCCCTTTTGAAGTTCTCACCGATCATTCATCTCTTCAATATTTCATGTCTTCCAAGATTCTCACTCGCCGTCAAGCCCGCTGGGCTGAATTTTTATCTGAATTTCATTTCTCAATCACTTACCGCCCTGGCCGCTTGGCCACCCTTCCAGATGCCTTGTCACGTCGGGACGACGTTTACCCGGAGAGGGGGGAGGATTTCATCAGCAAGAATCCAATGAACTATCAGAAGATAATCAAGCAAGATGAAATTCAAGCCTCAAAGTTTTTTGCAGTCAAGGTGGATTCATTTTCAAATTTGATTGATTCAATTCAGAAGGCAGTGTGGCAAGATTCTCAATATAGAAGTGTCCTTGAAGATTTGGGTAAAGGTAAATCTGTCCAAGATTATTCTCTTGATTCCTCTTCCAAACTTCTCCTTTTCAAAGATCGAGTGGTGGTCCCAAATGACCCCACAATTCAACTCAATATACTTCAAAAGCGGCATGACTCTCCTCTAGCTGGACACCCCGGCCAAGAGAAGACTCTCAAACTTGTCAAGCGGGATTTCCACTGGTCCGGCATGACTCAATTTATCAAGGATTATGTCTCATCCTGTCAACAGTGTTCAAGAAACAAAAATATTCATCACAAGAAGTTTGGACTCCTCAAGCCTCTTCCAATTCCAAGTGGTCCTTGGATTTGTCTTTCAATGGATTTCATCACTCAATTGCCACTGTCCAATTCCTTTGATTCAATTTTAGTCATAGTGGACAGATTCTCAAAAATGGCGGTTTTTATTCCAACAATAGCTTCAATCACTTCATTAGATTTGGCCCATTTATTCATCAAGAATATTTTCTCAAAGCATGGCCTTCCTTCAAGCATTGTTAGTGATCGAGGTTCACTTTTTGTTTCTTCCTTTTGGACCAACCTTTGTCAGCAGCTCAAGATTTCAAGAGACTTGTCAACTGCTTATCATCCAGAAACTGATGGACAGACAGAGAGGGTAAATCAGATACTAGAACAGTACCTTCGGATGTATGTCAGTTATCATCAAGATGATTGGAACACCTGGCTCCCTCTGGCTGAATTTGCCTACAATAACTCTGACCACTCTTCAACAAAACAATCACCGTTTTTCACTGTTTATGGAAGAGATCCTCAATTTGACTCAGTTCACATCACTCAAGATACTCCTGCTGGAAAGTTATCAACAAAAATCCAATCAGTACAGCAAGATGTCAAGAGAGAACTTGAAGTTGCCATAAACAGGTTTAAGAGGTATGCAGATAAAAGTAGAGCAAGTCCACCTGTTTTCAATCCCGGTGACATGGTATGGCTCTCTTCCAAGAACATCAAATCAACCAGACCCACCAAAAAGCTGTCTGAAAGATGGCTGGGTCCTTTTCCAATCTTGAAGAAAGTCAGCACTCATGCCTACCACCTCAAGCTTCCATCTCAATGGAAATCCATCCACCCAGTTTTCCATATTTCCCTTTTGGAACCAGTCAAGACGTCAACAATCCCAAATAGGAATCAAGAGCCTCCTCCTCCAATCACCATTGAAGAAGAAGAGGAATGGGAAGTCTCTCAAATACTGGACTCAAAGCTCAAGAGAGGAAAATTATGGTATCTGGTGGAATGGAAAGGTTTCAGTCAAGACCCAGAAAGATCCACTTGGGAACCAACCGAAAACCTCAAGAATTGTCCTGAACTTGTCAAAGATTTTCATTCATTATATCCTGACAAGCCTGGGCCAAATTCTTCAAAAGCTTGATTCATTATGGTGCTTGTTGGGGAGAGGAATTACCAAAAGTAAGTCCCACTCCTGGTATGCACCTTTAGGGGTATTCTACTCTGTTTTGTTGTAAGCATCACCTTGGCCACTCTGTGAGCACTTTGCAATTTTGGACACAGATCCCTGGCAGGGCTTTCAACTTCATTTCCAATTTTATGGCCATTCTCACTTGGGACAATGGGCCATTCACTTTTCAATTCATTTCCAAGACTTCAAAATTCAAATTCATTCCTTCAACAGTTTTGTTTTATTTTTATGGCACTGGCGGGAGTGGTAACTACCAAAAGTAAGTTCCTCTCCTGGTGTGCACTTCCCTGAGGGGTCTACAATTTTGTCAAAAACATCACCTTGGCCACTTTGTGAGCACCTGGCATCAAATTTATCTTTCCAGGTCCTTGGCCAATTTCAAAATCAGTTATCAACCTCCGTGATGAAGATTGAAACCTCCTCAAGATTCAATTCATTTCTCTTTTCTTTTTCCTTTTCTTTTCTTAATTTCATTTTCATTCTTTATTATTATTTTATTTTTATTTTAAATTTTCTTTTATCACGTCAATTATCACGTCAAAATTTTTCATTCATTTTAAAATTCAATTCCAATCATGAAGCCAATGTCAAAAGAAGATCAAGCAAGTCCTGGGTCAAATGTCAAATTCTTAATATCAGTTTTCAAATTCTTACATTAATCAGCCCTCTTGAATCACTCTCTCAAAATCCTTCCAATAGCCTCAACAGGCTTCACCTTGTATTGGTGCTCAGGAGCTCACCATTTCAAGGTGGGGGGTACTGTCACAACCATGGCAATTCACTTCCTTGGATCCCCATATGGCATATCAAGCCACAGCCCTTTTATGGCCAATTGGCCATATCCATCACCAGTGGCCAATATGGCCACGTCATCAGCTCATGGACCATTTATGGCCATTTGTGTTTTGGGGCCTTAATGGCCCTTCACCTCAATCCAGCACCCATAGCGGCAATTTATGGCCAAATGGGTATTTCTGGTCATTTCCCTCAAAACCAGGGGAAATGGCCCAAATGGCTGTTTTTGGCCATTTGGGCTCATAATGCGCATTTGCGCATTTTTGCGCATTTTGCGCATTTTTGCGCATTTTGCGCATTTTTGCGCATTTTGCGCACTTTTGCGCATTTGCGCACTTTTTGCGCACTTTGCGCATTTGCGCATATTTGCGCACTTTTGCGCATTTTGCGCATTTTTGCGCACTTTGCGCATTTGCGCACTTTTGCGCACTTTGACGCAAAGTGTCCAAAAGACACTTTCCCGCCTTTTGGGCCAGTTTTTGGCTCAGAACCCAAAAATGGCCAAAAACCCCAAAAGGCCCAGAAACACCATTCCAAGCTCTGAAGCCATTACATCCATCCTTTTCCCTCTGCCTTTCCATCTCAAGACCTTTGGACGTAATCTCCTTGCCAATCAACCAATATGCCATAAATGATGTTATATATCATTGTGCATCATTTTTCAACAGCAATTCAATGGTGGCAATATCAAATGTTCATTTCAACATTCCAACATCTCATCACGTCATCAAGGCACCCAATCATTCAGAGGAATCATCAAGGCTCAAGAGCAAGTGTTTCAGCGTCAAAGACCAATGACGCCATCAAGCAGTCATTGGTTATTCTCACTCCAAGTATTCATTCCAAGGGAATACTTTCAATTCATTCTCAAGTGTATTCAAGAGGCAATGCCAAAAAGAAATTGTCAAGTGTCAAAGCTCCACTCAATCCATCTTGGCAACCATATTCATTTCAATACAGTCTGGATCCATCAAGACCTGTATTTCATTTTCAATCATGGGAAATTCATTCAACCCAATTCAATTTCAATATTAGCCAGCTGTATCAATTCCCAAAAGAATCAATACAGCCTCAAGGATCAATACAGATCAGTTTTCAGCCTGAAGAACTCAAGCTCCCAACTTTTCACATATACCGGCTACCCTTTCCACCCTGGGGGGTTTTCCCCAGTTAATTAATATATTTTGATTTTATTTTATCTCTATTTTCTTTTCACTTTAGTTAAGCAAATACTGATATTATTAAGTCAGTCATTTAGCACCTTTCTCTTTCTCTTTCTTCGCCTGTCAATGGATATTTGGTGGTCATATCCTTACTAATTCCATTATTCATTTTTGGCAGGTTGAAACAGTGATTAAGGACTTACTTGGTTGGCTCTTTGGCCATTTGGCTTCCCCTTCCTCTTTTGCATCTCATCTTGTACCTGCATATCTTTTAGAGGAATTCATTCTTATTATTTTTATTCTTTATCCTTTTGGAGTCTTCCAAGTGAGTTCCCTGATTTCTGAGTGCCAGGCCACTCTTGTATTTCTGTCCAAGAGCCCCTGTGACAATTATACTGTCTTTTTAATAACCTATCATATTCTTCCAAATCCAAATTTCCATGTCCCTTGTCTCCCTCTTCCAAGTTATGACCCTTGTATTCTTCAATTCCTGATCTTGATGCTTTTAATTCCATATTCTTCCCTTCTTCTTGAGGGTAATTCCTTAATCTTCCTACTATATTGTAGTAATCACAAAATTGTTGACCCAAAACAACATAATCTATTCTTGTTGCTGAAAATTTTAAACAAGTAGTTTCTCCAGCTGTGAGTGTTACCAAAACCTTTCCAGTTGTTTTATTCCTTAAAATATGATTCTTCCATATATGCATCTGAGTATTCTTGAGTCCTATACCCATTTCTGTTGCCATTTTTATGGGTATAATATTTAAAGGTGAAGTTTCATCCAAAATTGCCATAATTGGCATTGTCTCATAGCCCAGCCTTATATAAGTGGTTGAAAAGTTTCTAAAGCTATGATCAATTCCAACAGGATGATTTCCTGCATTTATGTTCTCAGTTAACTCCTCTTCACTGGGCTCTTTCCCTCCCAAGTCATATACATTGAGCTTAAAATTCTTGGCATCTCTTTTCTTCTTTCTCTTGATTTCTTCTTCAATAATTTCTTCTGATAAATCCATATTATGCAATCCCATATGGTCATTATTTGTGTTGACTTCAGATTGAGTCTCACTTGGGAATCCTTCTGACATTTTCATCTCTGGTGCCTTCTGCCTTGCTTCTTTTCCAGGTGTAATACTGTTGACTTTACCTTTAATTTGGTTATTTAACTCTTCTTCCTTGCTTAATTCTTCTTCTGAGGTTGGTCCTTTCTCTGAGGATTTAAAATCCCATTTAACTGAATCTTGATGATTCCTTTTTCTTTTACTGACAATTTTGGAAATAAATACCTTGATTCTTGGTGAATTATTCATTTTTGGGACACTGGGATGATCTTCTTTTGAAATAATATCTTTTTGTTTCTTCTTCCAAATGGTACCCTGTTTGCCATATTTCTTGGAAATCTTTTTGAATAAACTTTTAGCCTTGGAGTCCTTTTTCTCTTCTAAACCCTTTTCTATGCTAGGATATTCTTCCATATTGGGTATGTTTCCAAATTTATTCTCTTTCTTCTTCTGCTTCTCTTGAACTTCCAGACTTCTTTCTTCATATAGACCAGAAATTTCCTGTTCTTCTTCCATTTCTTGCACTTCTTCTGAGTTCATTTCTTCAAACCTTGATTCTTCATTACTATCTGGTACTTCCATTTTATCCACTTTTGCCATATTACACAACTCCATTCCCTTTGGTGGTTGTTCATGCCATCCTTTGCTTTCTGGTGAGCATATAGGTATGCATATTCTTCTTCCATCCAATTCCCTGAAACTTAAAATTTCACCCTGAGTCTGTGAGTGTTCAAGTCTAATACCATTGTCAGCCAAAAATGGTCTCCCAATAACAGTAGGAACTGCCCCTCTGGCTACAAAGAAATGAATTTTTCTTTCATCACCAGATGGTAAAATAAGTAAAGTATTCTCAGATAAGCCAACAATTGCTGTACTATGTCCTCCAATTCCTTTCAACCTCATGTTCAGTGCTCTCATTGGTATTCCTACTTTTATGGATTCAATTTCTGGTATTATACTCAATTCTGCTCCAGTATCTACTAATGCTTTTACTTTATGACCTTCCAATCCAATGGAAACTTCAATCATTCCAAGAGGACATGCATCATGCCTTCTTTCTTCAATTATTATATCTTTCTAAGTGCCTTCTTGATCTTCCACTCTCTTTTCATTATTAATTGACTTAAGAGACATTAAATATTTCTTTTCTCTATCAGAAAGGAATTTTAATTCATTCATGAACCTTGGTGATATAGTGAATATTTCCTCTAAAGTAAGATTTATTTTCTGATCCAAGACTTTGTTAATGACCTTTTCAACTATTGATACTCCTTCTTTATCCTCTCTCTTTGGCTTGATAATTGCTCTACCTTCTTTGGGTGCTTTAATTATGGTTTTAACTTCATCCATAGGTTGCTTTTGTGGTGTTTTATTCTTATGTATGGCTCCTTCTTCCTCCTTATTAGCCTCTAAAGGCCTTGGTAATTTATATCTTGTACTTATAATTACTTTTTCTTCTTCCTGATCATCATTATCAATAAATCCACCTGGGATACTAGTCTTTTTCTTAAGTATTTCTTGAGGTTGAGTTACTTCTCTTTCAGGTAATGGCTGTGATTGAGCCTTAGCTCTGTCTTCATTTTCCCTTCTTTTCTTTGTATTCCTTAACCCATATGCATATCCTAGGGGTTCTCTTCCTGTTGATATTGATGGTGGTTGCCAATCTTCCCAATTGTCCATGGTAATAAATGCAGTTGACTTTTCTTTCTTCTTTTGTTCCTCTTCTTTTGCTTTTTCTTCCAATTTCTTCTTCAATTCTTCTTGTTCCTTCTGAAATTCTCTTACCAATTGCTTTGGTGATAATTTCCCATCAGTTGGAATTCTTGCCCAATTAGGATATAAGTAATTGAACCCTTGTCTTATTACCCATTTCTTGTTTTGGTCTTCAATAAGCTCATTACATCTTCCTGTGGAGTGTCCTTCTTCTGAACAGTAATAACATCTAACAAATGGTTTTGGTGCATTTTGAGCTGGTGCATATGGCACATATCTTGATGATGCTGGTGGTAAGTTTTCTTTTGGTCTGAATCCTGAATTTTCAGCTTGAGGGTTAGCATAAGCTATCTTCTGTGGTTTAGCAATTTTACTTAATTCATCCAGTTGCTCCATAAACTGTTTAGAAACTTCTTTTTCTCTAGGTACTTCTTTATTAACCACTACTTGCTGTTCCTTAAGAGTCTTAGTAAGCTCCTTCATCTTCTTCAAAGCTTCCTGCATTCCTGGAAATAATTCTTCCTTGAATTTAACATTATTTTCATTGGTGATTGATTCATTCTTTACTGTTTTAATTCTTGGGGATGATAGTCTTTTGGTGACTAATATTCTTGCTTCCAATTCTTGTTCAATATACTTCTTTAATATTCTCATAGGTGGTATGAGATATCCTCCATCTTCTGCTCTAACCATAACATTATCCTTAATCATTTCCTTACTGATGGCACCTTTGATATCTTCAGAGAGACAATCAAATACATCTTCATGGAACATGTTCTCTTGGGGAATATACTTGTATCTTAGAAAGTAAGTAATGATGGTTTCATATTCTCCAATAAACTTTTTATATTCTGATAAAGTACTAATTCCTCCTTCATCTTGTGTATCATTGAAAAGCTGAATAAGGGAATCTTTTCTATATCTTCTTTCTGGTTCAACTCTTCCCCATTTGGTTATAAGGTCTTTCTTCAGTTGTGTCCAATTACCTTCTTCATATCCTGGCATAGCTTCTATGCCATCACTAATTCTTGGGTCTGTTGTCCAAAATGCCATTTGCATTGCTAAATCTTCATCTGTTGCTCCTTCAATTTGAGCAATTCTTTCAACCTTCTTAATAAACTTCTCTACTTCCTCTCCATTAAAATTGAGATTGTAATCTTTTGCTTTAATTTTAACTACAGGCCTTTCCTGCTTTAGCACTTGTTGCTGTAATGGACTTGGGTTATTAGGTGTAGAGACAAACGCTCTTCTTGGAATATTATTAATTCTTGGATTTGTTTCTGGAGTAGAGGTTGCTCTTGGTCCAGGTGTTGGTGATATTGGTGAATCTTCTGGTCTTATATGCCTTGGTAATGTTGATTCACTAGGGCTATTCCCTGGTGTATTTGGTATTGATTGCCTTCTTTTTCCTTTTTTACTAGTTTGACTTAACAAAAAATCTTGAATTTGCTTCATAAATCTCTGTATTTTCACAGTTTGATCCTCTTCTCCATCTTCTTCTTCATACTGACCTTCAACAGTATCCTCAGGTAATGGTGGTAATTTTGATGTTGACTGTTGATCCATTTTTTCTACTTTGTATGTTTTGCCTTCAAATTTTGCTTCTTCCTGTTTTCTTTCTTTATACTCTTTGATTAGGTTAAAGAAGAATTCCTTTAGCCTATCTTCTTCTTTTCTTCTTGTATTTGGTGTTGATATTAAATTACTCAAGCTTTCTTGTGATGCCTTTCCTGGTGAGTTTGATTTTAGTAGTAATTTGTAATGATAAGATTCAGATGATGATGATGAATGAGATTTTGATGATTATGACAATGGTTTATTTAGATGATTATATGATTCCAGGTTTAATAAATATATATATTTTGATATCAAGCTGAATTGAATCTGATGATATTCCTATCTGACTTCCACTGTTGGGACACCAGATGTGGGAACTCCTCTTGTGTGGGATAAAATGTGTGAGCCTTTGAGATATGACCACATACCCAATAAGGTCACAAAAAAGACTCAGAATAATTACTTAAACATACAAAAGATACCATAAATTGGTACAAAAATTGGTTTAAATTCAAAACCAAAGAATCAACATGTAAAAGAAATTATACCATTGGATTCCCCATGGAAAAATACACATATACCATTTTTATGGCATATCTGTAAAGTCAATATTTAAGGAATTATAAGGTATAATACCTTATAAAATCCATAAAACCTTATTTATCTCAGACACTAATGGAACAACATGTAAAATAAATTGTACCAGTGGATTCCCCATGAAAATCCACACATAAAACAATTAATAAGCTAATTTCCAATGCTAATACTTAAAGAATTATCCTGAATATATGCACTTTTTTGGTCAACGCATATATTCAAGGATCATAGCTGATATCTTCTAAACTATACATGATAGAATGATGAACCAAAAATAAAGTTACCACGTAATTACTGTAAGAGCACAGATATGAACTTTATTTTACAAATTATAAACAAGGTTAAAACCTATGATGAAATATTGATAAAAATCAACAGAGCTGTTGACCACTTTGTTGTGAAAGTGCTCCAAACTTAAAAAAGAGTATACAGTTGGATTCTACTAGTTCATTCAAGAAGAATGATGTAATGTTTATTATTAAATTCAGGGTATAACCCCCTGAAATCAAGGTTTGAAGTTTAAAATATTGAATTTCGACAGAAAAGATGAGTTACAAGAAAAATTATCAAAATTAGAGTTTTGATGATGTAATGAAAAGCTCTTGGAAGCAGAATACGGTTATGCCAGGCTATCAGAATTCACTCTCTGAGTTGCTGTAGCGTGTAAATCTTAAACGTTATTGAGGATCAAAGTTTGAGCTTAATTTGAGCAGTTATGATCACACACTGTAACCTTAATTTAAGTTTAACAGTCTTAAGAGTGATAAAATTGGTGAATACTATTAGTTTATGATTAAAACTAATAAAATCCACGAAATTTGGGGTTCTGCCAAGCCTCTGATGTCATCAACTTTAGAGTTATAGTGATAACTCTAAATAATGGTGTAATAATGATGTAATATGGTTTGATAATGATGTAATCATCTCCAAACCTTAAACTATTGATCAATTCCAGTGGATATGATCAGTACACGTCTACTAGAAGCCTGTTGGACTCTAGGAGGGAGGTATTTACTATAAATAGAGCTCTTTTTACTCTATTTTCCCCTCAGACGCATCAAAAACATTAAATCAATTAAATAAAAGGTAATTTCTTTATTCTTTATATATAAAACTCTTATATTATTAAAGATCAAAGACCATCTTAATATTAATCACTATTTTTACGTGATTAAATCAATTCTTTAATTTTTTTTGTCATAAATCTCTCTATAAACTCATTTCCACGTAAAATCAAGAAATTTAGTAATTTTCTTTATTTTTTATTGTAAATACAATTTGAAAAAGTTGTATTATATTCTTTTGGCGTAAAATATCTCAAAATTATTATTTTAAGTGTTAAAAGTAGGTTATTTCATCTTATTATAATAATTTCTCTCTTATTATTACTCTTAATAATTCTTAATTAATATAAATAGTATTTATATTAATATATAACTTTAATATTAGTAATATTATTGTTATTAATTGTTTTTTATTTATAAAAAACAGTTTTTTACGCCTTTATTATTTGTTGGTAACAATAATAAAGAGCTTTATAATATATTAATTATTTTATATTAATATATTATTTATAATATTATAATTTCATATAATATTAATTATATTATTATATTTATTTAATAATATAATATTTTTACGCCATAATAATAATATTTCTTTATTATTATTATTATTTTAATCTTATTTATTTCAATTATAAGGACATTCAGAGTACAATAAGTAATAAATTAGTAATTTTTACTTATTGTTTCATAGTCAAACCTTACATTTGGGGGCCTGGCCGTGATATTTACTTAAAAGACCTTTAAAAAGATTCTAATTGGGTTTATCCAATAATAATTTATATTTATAATCATAATATTATATAATAATTTTATATTTTATTGATTTTAAAAGCTATTGAGGCATTTGGAAAGCAATTGTACTGTCTTACACGTGGTTTTTCACATCCTTAGACTTGCAAGAACTTTCTTTGAGTGACTCTAGTGATTAAAAAAGATATTTTATAAATTGAAAATAATTTTTATTATAATCTAATTCTATAAAGAATCATATTAATTTTTATTTTATTCCTTAAAAATAAAAAATAAAAAAAAATAATATTAAAAAATATTAAAAAATATTAAAAAATATTAAGAACCAATAAAAAAAGTTATTTTTATTCCTTTTTGTTCATTTCTTTATTCATTTCAAGTTTTTAAAGATATAAAAGCAATTTCTACGTGGAAAATTGCCATATCTTGCCAAAAATAACACTTCTTATAAAAAGACTTATATTTATTTGTCTTTTTTAGTGTTTGAAGATAACCCAACAGAAGACAACCAAGCTACTGTTGAGAGGTTGGTGGAAGAAACTTGTCAAAGTTCTCCAACACCAGTTATCACCAAAAGAAAGAAAGCTAATAAATTAGACTTTCCAGGACCCACCATTCAAGACTCTGAAGGTGAGCACCTCTTTTTAAATTGCCATAAAAGAATTTTATTCTAAAATACTTTTATTTTTTCTTATTCTTTAATTATGACTACCAGAAGAGGTTCCCAATACTCCATCCAATCAGATGGAGCTGGACTCAGAGGTAGAATTGATCCCTCAAAAGGGAAAAGAAAGGGCAATATCCCCAGTGGAACAGAATCCACACAAGGAAGTGCCTTATCCCAAAGGCAAGTCCCAGAAATGCCCATGATATCTGAGCCTGAATTGGAACTAAGTATGAGTAACTCAAATAGGTACAAATCACATTCAGAGGGCTCAAATAGACATCTACATGAGCCAGTACAAGCAGTATTACACAGTATACAAGGACAAAGACTGGGAAATGCTGCCTCAAATACACCAAGGAGTGATGAACTCCTGGCACATCCTGAAAAAGTTCCTCAAAGAGGAGGAGATAGTGAAATACTCCAATGGATGGAATCCACTGTCATCCAAACCTCAAATCAAAAAAATCAAGGATTATCATGCCAAAAAGAGGGAGGCAACCAAGGAAGAAGCCCCAGTAGCCTCTACCAGCAAGCCTCAAGCCAACCCACTTCCCCAAGAAGGGAAGAAGAACAAGAAAAAGCATTGGAGGAAACCATATTCCCCAAGTTACAGAATCCCAAGAATCCAAAAGGATGCCATGGACAATGTTTTCAACATGGCCAGAACCTTGATGGAATTCAAGGACAAGGAAGAGCAAAGAATGAGACAACCTCATTTCCCAAAGAAATAACCTTGTCCAAAGATGTTGTAAATACTTTAACAGAAATTAAAAATAGTATATTACCTCTAAAAGAAATTAAAGATAGTTTATTATCACTACAAGAAATAAATAACAATTTATCTTCTTTAACAAAAATTGTTGTGCAAAACAAGAAAGAAATTGACAACATTAAGTTTATTGTTGAAAATAATAAACCAAAGAATTTAATTGACAATACTCAAAAATTAATACAAGGACAACAAGAATTGTATAAATACATAAAAGATATCAAAGACAAGACTTTGACAATCAATTATGATGTGAGTATTGACAATCTTACAGAAAAATTAAATAAATTAAGTATTTCTGTAGAAAAATTTGAAGAAAAGACTTCATCACACCAAAAATTACTTTTGGACCATGTGGAAAAAAGTGATGAAGCAAGAATGCACCTGAAAGATGATATTCAAAGTGAAATAAGGCTTATTACAGAAAAAATGGATAAAATTAATGAGGCTAATTTAAATATGCCAAAGTTATCAACACCATTTTCTCATATAAGAAGCCCTGTTAAACAAAAGAGGAATTGACAAATCCTTTCATAACAGACTTGAGTCACCAAGACAATAACCAAGTCTTAATGAAGGAAGCACCTCAATTGAAGGAATGGCCAACATTCACAGGAGAAGGTGAATATGACCACATGTCATTTATTAAAACAATTGACATGTTACAAGAAGACTATGCCATACCAGATGAAGTAATCACTGCAAGATTACATTCATTATTTGAGAAATCTGCAAAAAGATGGTATTATGGCATAAGACAAACAAATGGTAAAAATACCTGGTCTTGGTGGAAACAAGAAATAATCACCAAGTGGGCAAATGAGGCCTGGAGGTATAAGATAGAAAATGCATTTGAAAACTCTTTCTTTGACCCAGAGAAAGATAAACCTTTAACTTGGTTCTTAAAACAAGTTGAAAGGCTTAATGCACTGTACCCAGAAATGTCACAAAAGATGGTGCATATGAAAATACTTAAAAAATGTGGAGGGGAACTAGAACATGCCCTAAGAAGCAGGTGTATAGAACCATGCTCCACAGAAGAGTATATAAATGCACTAGAAGATATAGTGACAAGAAAAAAAATTGGCAGGACTTGGAAAAAATTGAACATTAAAAGCCCAAATAAACCATTTATCAAAAAAGATAAATCAAAAGAATCCTTTAAGCCCAATACATCCAACAATAATGAGCAAAGAAAATGCCATAAATGTGGAGGCATTGGACACTTAGCCAATAATTGCCTTAAAAAAGCAAAGATTAATGAAATTGTGGAAACAGAAAACCACAATGACAAAGAAGAGGAATCTGACTCTGAAAAAGAGACAGAAGAGTCAGAAAGCTCTGAAAGTGATGAAATCAATATAATTAATGCACAAATTAATAATATTGATATAATTTATGAAGTACTGGATGTTAATTCAAACTTGCCACAAGTTGGAACATCTGACACAAATCTGACAAACATACAAGATGCCAAAATGTATAGAACCAAACCTGCAAGAGGAATGGGATATACAGCAGGAAAATCAAGTATTAGTATTGTTATGGTTGATAACCAAGAAGGAAAGGTTAACTTGGATACAGGAGCATATTGCACTTGTGTTGGCAAAAGTTATTTAAAAACCATTGTCCCAGACTGGCAAGAAAAACTTATGCCAATACAAGGTGTCAAATTTAGTAGTGCAAGTGAGAGCATGAAGCCCCTTGGAATAATTGATTTAACACTAATTTTTCCTCATCCCTCACAATGTGTCAGAATTAAAGTAGAGTTTGTAGTAATGGACAACTGTACTAGTAATCATTTCATACTTGGGAATGACTACTTATCAATCTATGGTATAGATATCTCTAACCAAAAGAATAGATATTTTACCATAGGAGATAACAAAAGACAAAAGTTTGGATTCTTAAATAACAAAAAACAAATCACAGTTATTAAGAATGAAGAAAAAATTCCAGAAAAGGAACTTTTCATATCTGAACAACTCAAAGAGGCAGAATTCAATCAAGAATTAACAGAAAAAATGAAAGAAAAATTGATTGACCTCTTATTTAAGTATAAAAATGCCTTTGCAACTGACAAAGAGCCACTAGGTGCCATAATTGGACATGAAGTGGATATAATTCTTAATGTAGAAAAACCTTACCCACCTTTATTAAGAATACCTGCTTATCCAGCCAGTCCAAGAGCTAGAGAAGCCTTAGAGGTACACATTAAAGAATTAATGGACCTAGGAGTATTAAGAAAGGTTGGACATAATGAACAAGTAGAAGTTACTACACCTGTAATTATAACTTGGAATAATGGAAAATCAAGGATGATAGGAGACTTCAGAGCCCTGAATACCTATACCATTCCAGACAGATATCCAATACCCAGGATCCATGAGACATTGACCCAATTTTCACAAGCTAAGTTCATCACAGCTATGGATGCTCTTAAGGGTTTTCATCAAAATGTCTTAACAGACAATGCCAAGAAACTACTAAGAGTAATAGTCCATTGTGGAATTTTTGAATACTTAAGAATGCCATTTGGAATAAAAAATGCACCTTCCCATTATCAAAGAATGATGAATACCATATTCCCTGAAGAATTATCAGAAGGATGGTTAATTATCTATATTGATGATATCATAGTTTGCTCAGAAACTTGGGAAAATCACGTTGCAAGACTAGAAAGGGTACTACAGAAAATAGTCCAAGTAAATATGAAAATTTCCTTGAAAAAGTGTCATTTTGCATATAGTGAATTAAAAGCACTAGGACATGTTGTATCTGGCCTTAGTCTAGGCATAGACAAAAATAAAGTGGCAGCAGTACTACTTAAACCAATGCCTCAAACCAAAGAAGAAATGCAATCATTTCTAGGATTTGCTGGTTACTATAGACAGCATATAAAGGACTTTGCAAAGATTGCTAAATCCTTGTATAAGCTATGTGACCAACAAACAGTCTATGAGATGACAGAAGAAAGAGTCAAGGCATATGAAGAATTGAAAAATTCCTTAACAAATGCCCCATTTCATCTGATGCCATATTGGAAACTACCCTTCAAACTGTACATTGATGCTTGTGGAGAAGGACTAGGTGCTGCACTTCACCAAACACAAATTATCAATGATAAACCAGTGGAAGGACCAATTTGTTTCATTTCAAGGCAGATAAAGCCAACAGAAGCAAGGTATGGAGCAAGCCAAATGGAATGCTTATTCCTAGTGTGGGCTTTAGAAAAACTGCATTATTTGGATGGCACAGTATTTGATGTAATCACAGACTGTAATGCTGTGAAATCACTATTAAATATGAAGACTCCAAATAGACATATGCTGAGATGGCAAATTGCTATCCAAGAATATAGAGGAAATATGACTATTGCTCATAAATCTGGAAATATTCATAAAAATGCAGATGGTCTTAGCAGATGGGCTCTAGCAAATACCCCTGACAATCCAGCATGGGTACCACAAGAAGAGCACCATATAGAAGGAATATGTGTTACAGACATTGGCACAGCATTCTTTAACCAAGTTAAAGAAAGCTATAAGACAGACAAAAATTTCCATATCTTAAGCCAACTTCTAATGAAAGACTGCAAAGATCCATCACTTTCATCAAAACTAGATGAAATATGGAAAAAGGCATATGATGAAGGAAGATTTCACCTCCTTGATGGAATCCTTTACCATAGAACAAAACACACATGTGTTATGGCCTTAACAGACAGAACACTAATGAACACTATTTTACATGAGTGTCATGATAGTGTTGCATCTGGACATCTCTCAGAAGATAGGACACTAGAGAGGGTGAAAACCTGCTCTTGGTGGCCAAATTGGAAGAAAGATGTTGCAGAGTACTGCCAAACCTGTGACAGATGTCAAAAGGCCAACAGAGCCACAGGAAAGAAATTTGGAATGATGATCCAAATCCAAGAACCAAAATCCCCATGGGAAATAGTTCATATGGATTGGGTAACAGCTTTACCTCCAGGAGGAGACAGGAGTTATAATGCATGCCTAGTGTCAGTTGACAGGTACAGTAAAACTCCCATGTTCTTGCCATGTCATAAAGATGACACAGCTATGGATACAGCCATAATGATATGGAATAAAGTCATTAGCCACACAGGCTTATTCCAAAATATTATAAGTGACAGAGACCCAAAGTTCACTTCAGCATTATGGACAAATCTCCATCACTTATTTGGGACAAAGCTATCATTCTCAACAGCTTACCATCCCCAAACTGATGGTTTAGCAGAAAGAATGATACAGACCTTAGAGGACATGATCAGAAGATTCTGTGCTTATGGGCTAGAATTCAAAGATTCTGATGGTTTTACCCATGATTGGTGTACACTAATACCAGCACTTGAACTGGCATATAAGACATCAATCCATTCTTCTACTGGCAAAACACCAGCAATGCTAGAGAAAGGTTGGAATCCAAGACTTCCTTATGACACCCTCAAAAAGGACTTAGTGGATATACATCCAACAGCAAGCAGTTTCAAGATAATGCTTGACAAAGCAAGACACCATGCAAACAGATGCATGCAAGATTCTTTTAAATATGCAAAAGAAAGATGGGATAAAAGTCATAAGCCACCTGATTTCAAAATAGGAGACTTGGTTTTAGTATCAACCCTTAATTTCAATAACATAAAAGGCCCAAAGAAATTGAAAGATTCCTTTGCAGGACCATTTATGATAAAAGGACTTCATGGACCCAATGCTGTGCAATTAGAACTCACAGGTGAACTAATGAACAAACACCCAACTTTCCCTGTAAGTCTGATAAAACCTTACAGTTCAAGTGACAAGGAGTTATTTCCACTAAGAAATAAACCCCCACTTGAGATTCCCCCCTTGGAGGAAGGAGAGGAAAAGAAAATAGTAAAAGTCCTTAAAGAAAGAAGGACAAGGAACAAAAAAGAAAGAGAATACATTGTAAGGTATAGAAATTCAACTCAAGAAGATGAATGGCTACTTGAGAAAGATATAACAAATGCTGATAAATTACTAAGAAGGTTCAGACATGAAAGAAAACCTGAAAAATAAAAAAGTTAAGCATTATTGAGCTTCAAGACTAACAAAGTCTATTGAAGAGGTAGGACAGTGGATGATACCCTAATCACACACATCAGATTGTGGTACAATCTTTTTTGGTGGTAGGGAATGTGAGCCTTTGAGATATGACCACATACCCAATAAGGTCACAAAAAAGACTCAGAATAATTATACCTTTAATATAATTCTATTACAATTACTTAGAATAATTATACATTAAGAATAATTACTTAAACATACAAAAAATACCATAAATTGGTACAAAAATTGGTTTAACTTAAAAGCCAATGAATCAACATGTAAAATAAATTATACCATTGGATTCCCCATGGAAAAATACACATATACCATTTTTATGGCATATCTGTAAAGTCAATATTTAAGGAATTATAAGGTATAATACCTTATTGAATGGCTACTTGAGAAAGATATAACAAATGCTGATAAATTACTAAGAAGGTTCAGACATGAAAGAAAACCTGAAAAATAAAAAAGTTAAGCATTATTGAGCTTCAAGACTAACAAAGTCTATTGAAGAGGTAGGACAGTGGATGATACCCTTATCACACACATCAGATTGTGGTACAATCTTTTTTGGTGGTAGGGAATGTGAGCCTTTGAGGTATGACCACATACCCAATAAGGTCACAAAAAAGACTCAGAATAATTATACCTTTAATATAATTATATTACAATTACTTAGAATAATTATACATTAAGAATAATTACTTAAACATACAAAAAATACCATAAATTGGTACAAAAATTGGTTTAACTTAAAAACCAATGAATCAACATGTAAAATAAATTGTACCATTGGATTACCCATGGAAAAATACACATATACCATTTTTATGGCATATCTGTAAAGTCAATATTTAAGGAATTATAAGGTATAATACCTTATAAAAACCATAAAACCTTATTTATCTCAAAAACTAATGAAACAACATGTGAAATAAATTGTACCAGTGGATGGCCCATGGAAATCCACACATAAAACAATTAATAAGCTAATTTCCAATGCTAATACTTCAAGAATTATCCTGAATATATGCACTTTTTTGGTCAACGCATATATTCAAGGATCATAGCTAATATCTTCTAAACTATACATGATAGAATGATGAACCAAAAATAAAGTTACCACGTAATTACTGAAAGAACACAGATATGAACTTTATTTTACAAATTATAAACAAGGTTAAAACCTATGATGAAATATTGATAAAAATCAACAGGGCTGTTGACCACTTTGTTGTGAAAGTGCTCCAAACTTAGAAAAAAGTATACAGTTGGATTCTACTATTTTATTCGAGAAGAATGATTTAATGTTTATTATTAAATTCAGGGTATAACCCCCTGAAATCAAGGTTTGAAGTTTAAAATATTGAATTTCAACAGAAAAGATGAGTTACAAGAAAAATTATCAAAATTAGAGTTTTGATGATGTAATGAAAAGCTCTTGGAAGCATAATAAGGTTATGCCAGGCTATCAGAATTCACTCTCTGAATTGCTGTAGCGTGTAAATCGTAAAAGTTATTGAGGATCAAAGTTTGAGCTTAATTTGAGCAGTTATGATCACACACTGTAACCTTAATTTAAGTTTAACAGTCTTAAGAGTGATAAAATTGGTGAATACTATTAGTTTATGATTAAAACTAATAAATTCCACGAGATTTGGGGTTCTGCCAAGCCTCTGATGTCATCAACTTTAGAGTTATAGTGATAACTCTAAATAATGGTGTAATAATGATGTAATATGGTTTGATAATGATGTAATCATCTCCAAACCTTAAAATATTGATCAATTCCAGTGGATATGATCAGTACATGTCTACTAGAAGCCTGTTGGACTCTAGGAGGGAGGTATTTACTATAAATAGAGCTCTTTTTACTCTATTTTCCCCTCAGACGCATCAAAAACATTAAATCAATTAAATAAAAGGTAATTTCTTTATTCTTTATATATAAAACTCTTATATTATTAAAGATCAAAGACCATCTTAATATTAATCACTATTTTTACGTGATTAAATCAATTCTTTAATTGTTTTTGTCATAAATCTCTCTATAAACTCATTTCCACGTAAAATCAAGAAATTTAGTAATTTTCTTTATTTTTTATTGTAAATACAATTTGAAAAAGTTGTATTATATTCTTTTGGCGTAAAATATCTCAAAATTATTATTTTAAGTGTTAAAAGTAGGTTATTTCATCTTATTATAATAATTTCTCTCTTATTATTACTCTTAATAATTCTTAATTAATATAAATAGTATTTATATTAATATATAACTTTAATATTAGTAATATTATTGTTATTAATTGTTTTTTATTTATAAAAAACAGTTTTTTACGCCTTTATTATTTGTTGGTAACAATAATAAAGAGCTTTATAATATATTAATTATTTTATATTAATATATTATTTATAATATTATAATTTCATATAATATTAATTATATTATTATATTTATTTAATAATATAATATTTTTACGCCATAATAATAATATTTCTTTATTTTTATTATTATTTTAATCTGATTTATTTCAATTATAAGGACATTCAGAGTACAATAAGTAATAAATTAGTAATTTTTACTTATTGTTTCATAGTCAAACCTTACAAAATGAGGCAGTACCTGGAAGGGGAAATTACAAGAAAACAGTTTTGAATTGCTGTTCAAGCTTGTAACCCTTGCTCTGCTCGTGTGCTAGAATAATCTAGACTGCCCTTCCTGAAAAATGCTGAATTATCTTAACTTGAGCTCACAATCAATTTATTTATTGATGGTGGCTAATTCAGAAAAGTGTATTCAACAGACTCAATCAGACTTTGCTTGATCTCAAAATATTTATTTAACATTTTAAAATATAACACTATTTAACTAACCAAAAGAAATAAAAAACTATCACAATTCACACAAAATACTACTACAACAGTAATTCAAAATAATCTGGAGACACTAGGCTAATAATAATACTAAACAAACAATCAAACACTTTTTTTTATATGATTTATGATTTTGTATTTAAGGAAATTCTGATATAACCAGACTAAATAATAGCCAATCTTTAATAATTTAATTTGATAATAATTCTTTCTTTTTTAATAAGAATAGCACAACTGTATTCCTATAATAGGTATTTTCCTTTATAATTAATAAAATGTCCTTGTAGTAACCAAAATATGACTTTTTGAAATTGAATAATAATATTAACTCCTTAAAAAAATAACTAAGTGACCCTTCTTTTCCTTCTTCAAAGCTTTGATTGCTTATAATAAGGTAAAATTCTTTCTTTTTTTTTAAAAAAAAAAAAATACTATCCTATTTAATTTAAGCTCATAAGACTATTATGTAAGGCCTTTTTATCCTTTTTTTTTATAAAAAAATTGGATTATAAAGTTTTCTTTTTTTTTATAAGACTCTTTCTTTTATTTTAAGACTTTTTTTTTATTATAAGACTATTATATAAGGCCTTTTCATCCTTTATATAATAGAATTATATATATATATTTTTTTAGACTAGTTAACCTGATAGTCAGGGATGAATTTAAATCCACTTTCCACTTTTGGGAGGATAAAAGACATGCGGGAAAGAGTAAAAAATTTGGGGGGAGAGGCCCTCTATTTCTAATTTTTAGGCTCTCCATGGGAGGTGCTCGAAAAGAGGGACTTAGAATTTTTTAGCTTCTTTTGGCTGGGAAAATTCTTTTCTGGTGGTCCCACCTAAATGATGTCATTTATGTAAATCATTGCATCATTTGTTTGGTTGATGATGTCATTTGTTGGGTTGCTTATTAATTTGAGGTATTTTTTCTGGTGCTTATTTGAACTTTATTACTAATCCTTAGACTTGCTGACTAATCCTTAGCTCCCTAAGTATTTCTAATCAAGTAATCTGATTACTAATACTTTCTTAACTCCTTCCTGCTTATGTAATCTGTTTATGTATCCTCCTTCTGCTATCTTGAATTTAGAATTTTTGATTTTTTTGAGGCCAATTTGTGGGTTGAAATCTAATTTTATTTTAGGGTTAGGTTTCAGGTATTTTCCAAACTTTAAAAAGATTTTCCAAAATTTTGTTATTTTTAATTTTTTTTTTTTTGTTTTTTTTTTTAATTTTTTTTTTTTTTATGTCTTCATTGTGGCTTGAACCAATGACATGGCCAGTTTCCTTGACACAAGGCATCACCTTACCAACTGGGACAAATATCCTTTTCTTTCGTTTCCAACAGAAGCTACCCATAGGGGTACTTCTACTTTTCACTCCCCTCCAAAAAAAATTTTATTAAGCGGATATGGTATGGCATACCACAACATGTGTTTTGGCTTTAACACATATAACTCTAATAAACACTATACTACATGAATGTCATGATAGTGTTTTAGCTGGACATCTTTCAGAAGACAGAACACTGGAGAGGGTAAAAACCTGCTCTTGGATGCCGAATCGTAAGAAAGATGTTGCAGAATACTGCCAAACCTGTGACAGATGTCAAAAAGCCAACAGAGCCACATGAAAGAAATTTGGAGTTATGATCCAAATCCAAGAACCAAGCTCCCCTTGGGAAATAGCTCATATGGATTGGGTAACAGCATTACCTCCAGGAGGAGACAGAAGTTACAATGCTTGCCTAGTATTAGTTGACAGATATAGCAAAACCCCAATGTTTTGACCATTTCCCAAGGATGACACAGCTATGGATACAGCCATAGTGATATGGAAGAAAGCTATTAGCCACACAGGCTTATTCCAAAACATCATAAGTGATAGGGACCCAAAATTCACTTCACCATTATGGACAAACCTCCATAACCTGTTTGGAACAAAAATATCATTCTCAACAGGTTACCGCCCCCAAACCAATGGTCTAGCAGAAAGAATGATAGAGAAATTAGAAGACATGATCAGAAGATTCTGCTCTTATCCCCTAGAATTCAAAGATTCTGATGGGCTTACCCATGATTGGTGTACATTGATACCACCTCTTGAGCTGACATATAAAATATTAATCCATTCTTCAGCTGGCAGGACACCTGCAATGCTAGAAAAAGGTTGGAATTCAAGACTCCCTTACGATACCCTCAAAACGGAGTTAGTGAATATACACTCAACAGCATGTAGCTTCAAGTTAATGCTTGACAAAGCAAGAAAACATGCAAACAGATGTATGCAAAAGAAAGATGGGATAAAAGTCATAAACCACCTGACTTCAAAATAGGAGACTTGGTCCTAGTGTCAACTCTAAATTTCAATAATATAAAAGGCCCATAGAAATTGAAAGATTCCTTTGAAGGACCATTCATGATGAAAGCACTACATTAACCTAATGCTGTGCAATTAGAGCTCACAGGTGAACTAAGGAAAAAACACCCAACGTTCCCTGTAAGTCTGATAAAGCCTTACAGCTCAAGTGACAAGGAATTATTTCCACTGATAAATAAACCCCCACTTGAAATACCCCCTTTAGAGGAAGGTGAAGAAAAGAAAATTGTAAAAGTCTTTGAAGAAAGAAGGACAAGAGACAAAAAAGAAAGGGAATGCCTTGTAAGGTATAGAAATCTAACTCAAGAAGATTAATGGCTACTTTAGAAGGATATGAAAATGCTGATAAACTACTAAGAAGGTTCAGACTTGAAAGAAAACCTAAGGAATAGAAAAATCAAGCATTATTGAGCTTCAAGACTAACAAAGTCTATTGAAGAGTTAGGACAATGGATGATACCCTAATTAACTATATCAGATTGTGGTACAATATTTTTTGGTGGAAGAGAATGTGAGCCTTTGAGATATGACCACATATCCAAAAATGTCACAGCAAAATTTCTGTAATAATTATACTTATAATAATTATCTCACAGAGTAGTAAAAGTACCATAAAGAAGTAAAAAATCTCAATTGACTCCTAATCTAATGAGTAAACAGGTGAAACAAATCACACCATTAGATTCCTCATGGTAAAATACACATATGCCATTTTTATAGCATATCTGAAAAGCCAACGATTACTGAAGTATAAGTAGTAACACCTTAAGAAAGGTATAAAACCTTATTTAACTCAGAAACCAATGAATCAACATGTGAAATGAATTGTACCATTGGATTATCCATAACAATCCACATATAAAAAAATTATAAAACTATTCTCTAAAGTCAACACTTAAGGAATTAAGCTGAATATATGCACTTTTTTGGTCAATGCATATATTCATGATTTTGGCTAATATCTCTTTGTAAGATGTGACTATGAAACTGATGATAATATTACTATTAATCAACAGTACTATGTCTTTTCTTATGAAATATAATAATAAAGTATTATTATAACCACAATTAAATAATTAAAAAATTATTTCTTTCATGTGTTAAGCACTACTAGTGATTTTAACAGTGAGCAAGTAATTGTCTACTAGAATCAATTACAAGAAGAATTTAATAATAAAAACTTCTTTATTAAAATAATAAAATTATTTTAATATATAATTATCTTTTGCAAGAATAATTATAAACATAATTCTTGAAGAAAACTATTACTAGAGAAAAACTTTGAGAATTAAGAATAAATGACTCACTAATACTCCAAAGAACTTATTGATAGATAAGAGTAGAGAAATTTGACGTGGAATTGTGGATTTAAGGGATCAAAATGATTTATAACAGTATTACAACAATATATAGTTGGATTCTAGGATTTCACGTCTTTCTGGATGATTTGGAAAGATTTAAAACACTTAAGAATAGCTTTAACTAATACTTACTTGTTGGTAATAATGATTTAATAAATTGATAAGATGATGATACGGAAAAAACAGCAAGAATAGGCTTCTTTTAAGTCAACAACAGCTCACAGAGGCGTGCCATGGAGCAAACTGAAAAGCCAGTGAGTGAGAAAACAATAAACCTTTTTGGATTAATGATTGCATCATCTGTTGTCACGTAAGATTATCATAATTACTTAATTGATGCTTTTACGTGACTACCAACCCCAATATGGTTAAGAATAAAAGGAGTAACATCTGTAAATCTTCTTTTATTCTAAAATAATCATTGATTTCTCAAAGTTATCAATGTTATTGCCAATTTCATCACAGGTTGTAATTACTGTGAATTTTTGAAGATTCAGTGTTTCACGTAGAATGGTCAAAAATGGACTGTAAGTAAAACTTTTAATTTTACTAGTAAAACCATAATTCTTTTTGGTTGTACCATAGGTAATACAGTTCTTCATTTGTCCTGAAAGTTTCAGGAAGATTCATTAAGAATTGTATTTTTAATGAATTTTTGAAGTTTTTACCTCATTTCTACGTAGAATTGCAAATAGCAGTATTTTGCTGGTTGCTATGAGGTAAATCAATGAATATGGATCCCAAAAGGGTTTAATTACTCTTTTAGGGTCTAGTCATGGAAATTCATCAAGAATTGACGTGGTTACAGGAGCCTAAGTAGCTTATTACCTCCTTGGCACGTCAAAATAGCAGGTTATTTGCTATTTTTCTTATGATTACAGTTGGTGTAACTTGGTAACCAAGTTCCCAAAGAGTTTTAGTTTACCAATTGGGCCAAGATGAGCCATGGATCCATGCTCTGGAACTATCTACGCCTCTGAGGCCTCAGAAGTTGGGTACCCTGGCTCTCTTTGATGTCTTTTGTCCCCCTTGCCTAATTTTTACGTCAAAATAGTAATTTAAGCTTAAAGTGAGATATCCACTATGGGTGTACCAAAAGTCTATGTAAGAATACCATAATATTAAGTGCTCAAAACATGCATAACACTATTCTTATTGTATATGTAACATGGGATTTCTCACTTTCCCATTATTTTGGCTAAAAATCAAGAAAAACAAAAATTTTCACGGATCTTTTATGTGGTATTAATGATGTGGTATTTAAGTATTTTCCACTTTACCACCTCAAATACTTAAATTGAGCTTATTCACTCTATGGAGCTACCCTAGGTGACTTTTTGTGTAGAATCCAAATCTGGCCTTAAATCCATGGATTTACTTACTCAATAAAAAGTTATTCATCTTTTCTGAAATTGAAAATGATGAATTTTGGATATATGCATGACTTTATGAGTTATGCATAATTCAAAATTTCTTTTTAAGATAATTGTGGCCTATTTGGGTATGTAAAATATACCTCAAGGCTCACATTAATAGACTGTTTGTTGGTCACATAATTTATTCAAGGATTTGGCAATTTTTGAGAAGTCCTTTATATGCTGTCTATAGTAAACGGAAAATCCTAGAAATGATTGCATTTCCTTTTGGTTTGAGGCATTGGCTTAAGTAGTACTGCTGCTAATTAATTCTTGTCTTTGCCTAGACTAAGTCCAGATACAACATGTCCTAGTGCTTTTAGTTCACTATATGAAAAATGACACTTTTCCAAGGAAATTTTCATATTCACTTGCACTATCTTTTGTAGTACCTTTTCTAGTCTTTTAAGGTGATTTTCCCAAGTTTCTGAGCAAACTATGATATCATCAATATAGATAAATAACCATCCTTCTGATAATTCTTCAGGAAATATGGTATTCATCATCCTTTGATAATGGGAAGGTGCATTCTTTATACCAAATGGCATTCTTAAGTATTCAAAAATCCCAGTGGACTCTTATCCTTAGTACTTGCTTGGCATTGTCTCTTAAGACATTTTCATGATAACCCTTTAAAGCATCCATGGCTGTAATGAACCTAGCTTGTGACAATTTTGTCAATGTCTCATGGATTCTGGGTATTGGATATCTGTCTGGAATGGTATAGGTGTTCAGGGCTCTGAAGTCTCCTACCATTCTTGATTTTCCATTATGCCAAGTTATAATGACAGGTGTAGTGACCTCTACCTGTTCATTATGTCCTACTTTTCTTAATACTCCAAGGTCCATTGATTCTTTAATGTGTACCTCCAAGGCTTCTCTAGCCATTGGACTAGCTGGGTAAGCAGGTCTCCTCAGTAAAGGTGGGTAAGGCTTTTCCACATTAAGAATTATATCCACCCCATGCCCAATTATGGCACCTAGTGGCTCTTTGTCAGTTGCAAAGGCATTTTTGTACTTAAATAAGAGGTCAATCAATTTTTCTTTCATTTTTTCTGTTAACTCTTGATTGAATTCTGCCTCTTTGAGTTGTTCAGGTATGAAAAGTTCCTATTCTGGGCTTTTCTCTTCATTCTTAATAACTGTAATTTTTTTTTGTTATTCAAGAAGCAAAACCTTTGCCTTTTGTTGTCTTATATGTTGAAATATCTACAACATAAATTGACAAATAGTTATTTCCAAGTATGAAGTGATTACTAGTACAGTTGTCCATTACTACAAACTCTACTTTAATTCTGACACATTGACAGGGGTGAGTAAAAATTGTTGTTAAATCAATTATTCCAAAGGGCTTCATGCTCTCACTTGCGCTACTAAATTTGACACCTTGTATTGGCATAAGTTTTTCTTACCAATCTGGAACAATGGTTTTTAAATAACTTTCACCAACACAGGTACAATATGCTCCTGTATCCGAGTTCAGTTTTCCTTCCTGGTTATCAACCATAACAATACTTATACTTGATTTTCCAGCTGTATATCCAATTACTTTTTCAGGTTTGTTTCTGTACATTTTGGCATCTTGTACATTTGTCAGGTTTGTGTCAGGTGTTCCAACTTGTGGTAAGTTTGAGTTAACATCTAGTACTTCATAAATTATATCAATATTATTAATTTGTGAATGAATTATATTAACTTCATCACTTTCAGAACTCTCTGGCGCTTCTGTTTCTTTTTCAGAGTCAGATTCATCCTCTTTGTCATTTTGGTTTTCTGTTTCCACAATTTCATTAATCTTTGCCTTTTTGAGGTAGTTATTGGCAAAGTGTCCGATACCTCGACATTTATGGTGTTTTCTTTGCTCATTATTGTTGGAGATATTGGGCTTGAAAGCTTCTTTTGATTTATCTTTCTTGATAAATGGCTTATTTGGACTTTTAATGTCCAATTTCTTCCAAGTTCTGCCAATTTTTGTCCTTGTCACTATGTCCTCTAGTGCATTAATATAATCTTTTGTAGAGCATGGTTCTATACACCTGCTTCTTAGGGCATGTTCTAGCTCTCCTCCACATTTCTTAAGTATTTTCATGTGCACCATCTTTTGTGACATTTCTGGGTACAGTGCATTTAGTCTTTCAGCTTGTTTTAAGAAACAAGTTAAAGGTTTGTCTTTGTCTGGGTCAAAGAAAGAATTTTCAAATGCATTCTCTATCTTTTACCTCCAGGCATCATTAGCCCACTTGGTGATTATTTCTTGTTTCCAAAGCAAGAGGGCCTGGCACTCAGGAATCAAGAACTCACTTGGAGGGCTCCAAAAGATGATAAGAAATACTATGGAATATATTTCTTAAGCAGGAATAAGAGAAAGGACAAATATGCCAAAGATAACAAAGAATAATAAGAATGAAGCCAGAGGCCAAAGATCAAAGAAATCCAAAAGCCAAGAAGCCAACCAAGTGAATCCTCAATTCACTGTTTCAACCTGCCAGAAAGAACAATGGAATTAGTAAAGGATATGACCACCAATATCCACTGACAGGCTAGGAAAGAAAAGATAAAGGGTGCTAATGACTGACTTAAGATTATCAGTATTAACTTTAATAAGGTAAAAGAAAATAAGGATAAAAATAAATCCAATATATTAATTAACTGGGGGAAAAGTCCCCGGGTGATGAAAGGTAGCCGGTATATGTGAAAACTGAAAGATTGATCCTGGAAGGTGAATCAATGACTGTATTGTCCGAATCGGGAAACACATTTTTGGCCATCTTGAAATTTGAACTGTGTGATGGAATCCACACAGTGGAATATGAAATGACCCAATTGGGCCAAGACCATACAGGTTGATTGGATGAGGCCTGTACAGATGAATTGAGTTGTCCAAAGGAGTATTGAAAACTTGATGCCTGGACAACTGATTGAAATGATGTAATACCTCTTGAGAATTGCCCTTGAATAATCCTGAATGAATTGTGCCAACCAAACTCCTGCAGATACAGGTGGTTGGGATCCTTTGAAGAGTCTTCTGATTGCCGCCATAACTTGTCAGACTGATGAGCTGATTAATCCTCCTTCGAAATGGGCGTTGGGATTTGAGACCTTGAGTTGGAAAGGTGGAATTGAGTCCTGAAAAAGTCACCATTGGATTTCTGAGCAAAAATGGTGCATAATGGTATATAATACCATATATGCACCATGCCTGCAACCTTGAGTACAGATAGTATGAAGCAAAGGAAGAAATCCCCTCCAGTTGAGGGGAAAGACGGACTGAGCTGATCTGGTAGCCTCTGGTGGTTGCCAGAGTTCATGGCTGAACTATTGGTCCATGGTGGTTCATGGCCAAAAATGGCTCAGGTGGGCCCAATTGTTGTTTGGGGCCTAGGTGGCTGGCCCCTTTTGGCCTCATTGGATTAGGCCAAAAGGGGCCTAAATGGCCCATGGGCCGTAGGAGCCGTAGGGGGCCTAAATGGCCCAAAAAGGCCATTTAGGCCAAAACTCCAATAATAAAAGGGGTGGCCCTGAATCCAAGGATGATGGCTAGGGGGCCTGGAGACCCCTAGAAGAAAAAATGACCCCCCAGGCCCAAAATGAAAGATGAAGGCCTGGGGGTTGGTGAAGTGGGAATTGGCCAAGAAGGCCAATGATGGCAGGATATGGCCATTGGAAGGTGTTATGGCGTAGATGCCATAGAACATCCAAGGGGGCCAATTGGCCATAAATGATATGACGTGACCAATTGGCTCCAGGTTGGATTGCTGCAACCATCAAGGAGGAGGGTCAAACTCGTGGTTGTGACACCCATTGCTTCTAATTCCAGATTGGACACTACCCTTTAAACCTTACATTGATGCTTGTGGAGAAGGACTGGGTTCTGCACTACACCAGACACAAATTATCAATGATAAACCAGTGGAAGGACCAATTTGTTTCATTTCAAGACAGATAAAGCCAACAGAAGCAAGATATGGAGTAAGCCAAATGGAATGCCTCTGCTTAGTGTGGGCTTTAGAAAAATTACATTATTACTTGGATGGAACAGTATTTGATGTGATTACAGACTGTAATGCCATAAAATCTCTATTAAATATGAAAACTCCAAATAGACATATGCTGAGATGGCAAATTGCTATCCAAGAATATAGATGAAATATGACTATTGTTCATAAATCTGGTAATATTCATAAAAATGCGGATGGACTTAGCAGATGGGCTCTAGCAAATACCCCTGACAATCCAGCATGGGTACCACAGGAAGAACACCATATAGAAGGAATATGTGTTACAGACATTGGCACAGAATTCTTTGACCAAGTTAAAGAAATATATAAGATAGACAAGAATTGCCATATCTTAAGCCAACTTGAAATGAAAGACTTCAAAGACCCATCACATTCATCAAAACTAGATGAAACATGGAAAAAGGCATATGATGAAGGAAGATTCCACCTCCTTGATGGAATCCTTTACAATAGAACAAAACACACATGTGTTTTGGCTTTAACACATATAACCCTGATAAACACTATTTTACATGAGTGTCATGATAGTGTTGCATCTGGACATCTTTCAGAAGACAGAACACTAGAGAGGGTGAAAACCTGCTCTTGGTGGCCAAATTGGAAGAAAGATGTTATAGAATACTTCCAAGCCTATGACAGATGTCAAAAAGCCAACAGAGCCACATGAAAGAAATTTGGAATTATGATCCAAATCCAAGAACCAAAATCCCCTTGGGAAATAGTTCATATGGATTGGGTAACAGCATTACCTCCAGGAGGAGACAGAAGCTATAATGCATGCCTAGTACTGGTTGACAGGTATAGCAAAGCTCCCATGTTCCTACCATGTCATAAAGATTACACAGCTATGGACACAGCCATAATGATAAGGAATAAAGTTATTAGCCATACAGGCTTATTCCAGAATACTATAGGTGACAGAGACCCAAAGTTCACTTCAGC
This sequence comes from Austropuccinia psidii, assembly GCA_023105745.1. NCBI lineage: Eukaryota > Fungi > Basidiomycota > Pucciniomycetes > Pucciniales > Sphaerophragmiaceae > Austropuccinia > Austropuccinia psidii. Next base: position 8,251,803 of record JALGQZ010000005.1, on the reverse strand, counting down.
ATTATGGACAAATCTCCATAACTTGTTCGGGACAAAGCTATCATTCTCAACAGCTTACCATCCCCAAACTGATGGTTTAGCAGAAAGAATGATACAGACCTTAGAGGACATGATCAAAAGATTCTGTGCTTATGGGCTAGAATTCAAATATTCTGATGGTTTTACCCATGATTGGTGTACACTAATACCAGCACTTGAACTGGCATATAAGACATCAATCCATTCTTCTACTGGCAAAACACCAGCAATGCTATAAAAAGGTTGGAATCCAAGACTTCCTTATGATACCCTCAAAAAGGACTTAGTGGATATACATCCAACAGAAAGCAGTTTTAAGATAATTCTTGACAACGCAAGACACCATGCAAACAGATGTATGCAAGATTCTTTCAAATATGAAAAAGAAAGATGGGATAAAAGTCATAAGCCACCTGATTTCAAAACAGGAGACTTGGTCCTAGTATCAACCCTTAATTTCAATAACATAAAAGGCCCAAAGAAATTAAAAGATTCCTTTGCAGGACCATTTATGGTAAAAGCACTTCATGGACCCAATGCTGTGCAATTGGAACTCACAGGTGAACTAATAAACAAACAACCAACTTTCCCTGCAAGTCTGATAAAGCCTTACAGCTCAAGTGACAAGGAGTTATTTCCACTAAGAAATAAACTTCCACTTGAAATTCCCCCCTTGTAAGAAGGAGAAGAAAAGAAAATAGTAAAATTCCTTAAAGAAAGAAGGACAAGAAACAAAAAAGAAAGAGAATACCTTGTAAGGTATAGAAATTCAACTCAAGAAGATGAATGGCTACTTGAGAAAGATATAACAAATGCTGATAAACTACTAAGAAGGTTCAGACATGAAAGAAAACCTGAAAAATAGCAAGGTTAAGCATTATTGAGCTTCAAGACTAACAAAGTCTATTGAAGAGGTAGGATGGTGGATTATACCCTAATTACACATATCAGATTGTGGTACAATCTTTTTTGGTGGTAGGGAATGTGAACCTTTGAGATATGACCACATACCCAAAAAAGGTCACAAGAAATATTTCAAATAATTATACATTAAAAATAATTATCTTAAAGCTACAAAAATACCATAAATTGGCATAAAACTTGGTTTAACTTAAAATCAAATGAACAAACATGTGAAACAAAGTATACCATTGGATTCCCCATGGTAGGATACACATAAATCATTTTTATGGCATATCTGTAAAGTCAATATTTAATGCATTATAAGTAATAATACCTTATAAAAAACACAAATCCCTATTTATTTCAAGGACCAATGAAGCAACATGTAAAATAAATGGTACCATTGTATTCTCCATAAAGTTTCACATATAAAACACTTAAGATGATAAGCTCCAAAGTCAATACTTAAGGAATTAAGCTGAATATATGCACTTTTTTGGTCAATGCATATATTCAAGGATTTTAGCTAATATCTTTTGAAATATTCATGATATAGTGATAAACTAAAAATAAAGTCATCACATAATTACTGTAGGAATACAAAAATGAAGTTTATTTCACAAGTTATAAACAAGGTTAAAAACTGTATGGGATTATTGACTAAAATCAACAGAGCTGTTGACCACTTTGTTTTGAAAGTGGTCCAAACTTAAAAATAACAACACAGTTGGATTCTCCTAGTTCATTCGTGAAGAATGATGTATTTTTTTATTATAATATTCAAGGTATAACCCCTTGAAATCATGGTTTGAAGTTTAAAATATTCAATTTCAACAGAAAAGATGAGTTACAAGAAAAATCATCAAAAATAGAGTTTTGATAATATAATTAAATGCTCTTGGCAGAATAATACGGTTATGCCAAGCTATTGAAATTCACTCTCTGAATTGCTTTAGCGTGTGAATCTTGAAAGTTATTATGGATCAAAATGTGAGCTTAATTTGATCATTTATGATCACTCACTGTAGCTTTAAATTCAGTTTAACAGTCATATGAGTGATAAAATTAGTGAATAGTGTTAGTTTATGATTAAAACTAATGAAATCCACGAAATTTGGGGTTCTGCCAAGCCTTTGACGTCATCAAACCTAGAGTTGTAGTGATAACTCTAAATAATGGCGTAATAATGATGTAATATGGTTTGATCATGATGTAATCATCACCAAACCTTAAAGTATTGATCAATTCCAGTGGATATGATCAGTACACGTCTACTAGAAGCCTGTTGGACTCTAGGAGGGAGGTATTTACTATAAATAGAGCTCTTTTTACTCTGTTTTCCCCTCAGACACATCAAAAACATTAAATCAATACAATTAAAAAGGTAATATCTTTATTCTTTATATATAAAACTATTATATTAATAAAGACCAAAGATCATCTTACTATAATCATCAATTTTGATGTGATTAAATCATTTATTTAATTGTTTTTGTTAAAAATCTCTCTAAAATCTCATTTCCACGTAAAAATCAAGAATATTTGTAATTTTCTCTGTTTTTTATTGTAAATACAATTTGGATAAGTTGTATTTACATTTTTTGGCGTAAAATATCTTAAAATTATTATATTAAGTATTAAAAGTAGGTTATTTTCTCTTTATTATTCTTTTAATAATTCTTTAATTAATATAAATAGTATTTATATTAGTTTATAGTTTTGATATTGGTAATATTATTGTTATTAATTGTTTTTTATTAATAAAAAACAATTTTTTACGCCTTTATTGTTTGTTTGTAACAATAATAAAGTGCCATTAAATATATTAATATATTCATTTTATTATATTATATTTTATAATATAAATAATATTATTATATTTATTTAACAATATAATTATTTTTATGCCATAATTATAATACCTCTTTATTATCATAATTATTTTTATCTTATTTATTTCATTTATAAGGACATTCATAGAACAATAAGTAAAATATTAGTAATTTTTACTTATTGTTTCATAGTCAAACCTTACATTAATGTTGTCAATTTCTTTTTTATTTTGTACAACAATATTTGTCAAAGAAGATAAATTATTGTTTATTTCTTGTAATGATAATAAACTGTTTTTAATTTCTTTTAGAAGTAATATACTATTTTTAATATCAGTTAAAGCATTTACAACATCTTTGGACAAGATTATTTCTTTGGGAAATGAGGTTGTCTCATTCTTTGTTCTTCCTTGTCCTTGAATTCCATCAAGGTTCTGGCCATGTTGAAAACATTGTCCATGGCATCCTTTTGGATTTTTGGAATCCTGTAGCTTGGGGAATATGGTTTTCTCCAATTCTTTTTCTTGTTCTTCTTCCCTTCTTAGGGAAGTGGGTTGGCTTGGGGCTTGCTGGTAGAAGCTACTGGGGCTTTTTCCCTTGTTGCCTCCTTCTTTTTGGCATGGTACTCCTTGATCTTTTAGATTTGAGGTTTGGATGATAGTGGATTCCATCCATTGGAGTATGTCACTATTTCCTCCTCTTTGAGGAATGTTTTCAGGATGTGCCAGGAGTTCATCACTCCTTGGTGTACTTGAGGCAGCATTTCCCAGTCTTTGTCCTTGTATACTGTGTAATACTGCTTGTACTGGCTCATGTAGATGTCTATTTGAGCCCTCTGAATGTGATTTGTACCTATTTGAGTTACTCATACTTAGTTCCACTTCAGGCTCAGATATCATGGGCATTTCTGGGACTTGCCTTTGGGATAAGGCACTTCCTTGTGTGGATTCTGTTCCACTGGGGATATTGCCCTTTCTTTTCCCTTTTGAGGAATCAATTCTACCTCTGAGTCCAGCTCCATCTGATTGGATGGAATATTGGTAGCCTCTTCTGGTAATCATGTTTTAAGAAAAAATAAGAAATAAGTGGATTTCAGAACAGGAATTCTTCTTATGGCAATTTTATAAATGAGGTACTCACCTTCAGAGTCCTGAATAGGGGGTCCTGGAATGTCCAATTTCTTGGCTTTCTTTTTCTAAGTGATTATTGGTGTTGGAGAACTTGGACAAGTTTCTTCCACCAATATTTTAACAGTGGCTTGGTTGTCCTCTGATGGATTTTCTTCAAACACTAAAAAAGACAAATAAATATAAGTCTTTTATAGAAGAAGTGTCATTTTTGGTAAGATATGGCAATTTTCCACCTAAAATTGCTTTTATATCTTAAAAAAATGAAAATAAATGAAGAAATGAAATTAAAATGAATAAAAATAACTTTTTTATTGGTTTTTATTATTTTTTCATTATTTTTTATGTTTTTATTTTTAAAGAATAAAATAAAAAATGAATAAGATTCTTTTTATAAAATTAATTTATAATATAAAATTACTCTTAATTTATAAAATATCTTTTTAATTTCTCGAGTCACTCAAAGAAAGTTCTTGAAAGTCTAAGGAGGTGAAAAACCATGTGTGAGACAGTATAATTGCTTTCTAAATGCCTCAATAGTATTTAAAATCAATAAATATAAAATTATTATATACTTTTATGATTATAATTGTGATTTATTATTGGATAAACCCAATTGGAATCTTTTTAAAGGTCTTTTAGGATGAATATCACGGCCAGGCCCCCAAATGTAATGTGAGCCTTTGAGATATGACCACATACCCAATAAGGTCACAAAAAAGACTCAGAATAATTATACCTTTAATATAATTATATTAAAATTAATTAGAATAATTATACACTAAAAATAATTACTCAAATATACAAAAAATACCATAAATTGGTACTAAAATTGGTTTAACTTAAAAGCCAATGAATCAACATGTAAAACAAATTATACCATTGGATTCCCCATGGAAAAATACACATATACCATTTTTATGGCATATCTGTAAAGTCAATATTTAAGGAATTATAAGGTATAATACCTTATAAAAACCATAAAAACTTATTTATCTCAGAAACTAATGAAACAACATGTGAAATAAATTGTACCAGTGGATTCCCCACAAAACTCCACATATAAAACAATTAATAATCTAATTTCCAATGTTAATACTTAAGGAATTATCCTGAATATATGCACTTTTTTGGTCAACGCATATATTCAAGGATCATAGCTAATATCTTCTAAACTATACATGATAGAATGATGAACCAAAAATAAAGTTACCACGTAATTACTGTAGGAACACAGATATGAACTTTATTTTACAAATTATAAGCAAGGTTAAAACCTATGATGAATTATTGATAAAAATCAACAGAGCTGTTGACCACTTTGTTGTGAAAGTGTTCCAAACTTCAAAAAAAGTACACAGTTAGATTCTCCTAGCTCATTCGTGAAGAATGATGTAATGTTTATTATTAAATTCAGGGTATAACCCCCTGAAATCAAGGTTTGAAGTTTAAAATATTGAATTTCGACAGAAAAGATGAGTTACAAGAAAAATCATCACAATTAGAGTTTTGATGATGTAATGAAATGCTCTTGGCAGCATAATGAGGTTATTTCAGGCTATCAGAATTCACTCTCTGAATTGCTGTAGCGTGAAAACGCTAAAAGTTATTGAGGATCAAAGTTTGAGCTTAAATTGAGCTGTTATGATCACATACTGTAACCTTAAATTAAGTTTAACAGTCTTAAGAGTGATAAAATTGGTGAATACTCTTAGTTTATGATTAAAACTAATAAAATACACGAAATTTGGGGTTCTGCCAAGCCTCTGATGTCATCAAACTTAGAGTTACAGTGATAACTCTAAATAATGGTGTAATAATGATGCAATATGGTTTGATCATGATGTAATCACCCTCAAACCTTAAAATATTGATCAATTCCAGTGGATATGATAAGTACACGTCTACTAGAAGCCTGTTGGACTCTAGGAGGGAGGTATTTACTATAAATAGAGCTCTTTTTACTCTATTTACCCCTCAGACGCATCAAAAACATTAAATCAATTAAATAAAGGGTAATTTCTTTATTCTTTATATATAAAACTCTTATATTATTAAAGACCAAAGACCATCTTAATATTAATCACTATTTTTACGTGATTAAATCAATTCTTTAATTGTTTTTGTTATAAATCTCTCTATAAACTCATTTCCACGTAAAATCAAGAATTTTAGTAATTTTCTTTATTTTTTATTGTAAATACAATTTGAAAAAGTTGTATTATATTCTTTTGGCGTAAAATATCTCAAAATTATTATTTTAAGTGTTAAAAGTAGGTTATTTCATCTTATTATTACTCTTAATAATTCTTATTTAATATAAATAGTATTTATATTAATATATAACTTTAATATTAGTAATATTATTGTTATTAATTGTTTTTTATTTATAAAAAACAGTTTTTTACGCCTTTATTATTTGTTGGTAACAATAATAAAGAGCTTTATAATATATTAATTATTTTATATTAATATATTATTTATAATATTATAATTTCATATAATATTAATTATATTATTATATTTATTTAATAATATAATATTTTTACGCCATAATAATAATATTTCTTTATTATTATTATTATTTTAATCTTATTTATTTCAATTATAAGGACATTCAGAGTACAATAAGTAAAAAATTAGTAATTTTTACTTATTGTTTCATAGTCAAACCTTACATTTGGGGGCCTGGCCGTGATATTTACTTAAAAGACCTTTAAAAAGATTCTATTTGGGTTTATCCAATAATAAATTATATTTATAATCATAAAAATTATATAATAATTTTATATTTTATTGATTTTAAAAGCTATTGAGGCATTCGGAAAGCAATTGTACTGTCTTACACGTGGTTTTTCACATCCTTAGACTTGCAAGAACTTTCTTTGAGTGACTCTAGTGATTAAAAGAGATATTTTATAAATCAAAAATAATTTTTATTATAATTTAATTTTATAAGAATCATATTCATTTTTTATTTTATTCTTTAAAAAATAAAAATAAAAAAAAAATATATAAAAAATATTAAAAAATATTAAAAACCAATAAAAAGGTTATTTTTATTCATTTTTATTCATTTCTTTATTTATTTCAATTTTTCAAAGATATAAAAGCAATTTCTACGTGGAAAATTGCCATATCTTGCCAAAAATAACACTTATTATAAAAAGACTTATATTTATTTGTCTTTTTTAGTGTTTGAAGATAACCCAACAGAAGACAACCAAGCTACTGTTGAGAGATTGGTGGAAGAAACTTGTCAAAGTTCTCCAACACCAGTTATCACCAAAGGAAAGAAAGCTAAGAAATTAGACTTTCCAGGGCCCACCATTCAAGACTCTGAAGGTGAGCACCTCTTTTTAAATTGCCATAAAAGAATTTTATTCTAAAATACTTTTGTTTTTTCTTATTCTTTAATTATGACTACCAGAAGAGGTTCCCAATACTCCATCCAATCAGATGGAGCTGGACTCAGAGGTAGAATTGATCCCTCAAAAGAGAAAAGAAAGGGCAATATCCCCAGTGGAACAGAATCCACACAAGGAAGTGCCTTATCCCAAAGGCAAGTCCCAGAAATGCCCATGATATCTGAGCCTGAATTGGAACTAAGTATGAGTAACTCAAATAGGTACAAATCACATTCAGAGGGCTCAAATAGACATCTACATGAGCCAGTACAAGCAGTATTACACAGTATACAAGGACAAAGACTGGGAAATGCTGCCTCAAATACACCAAGGAGTGATGAACTCCTGGCACATCCTGAAAAAGTTCCTCAAAGAGGAGGAGATAGTGAAATACTCCAATGGATGGAATCCACTGTCATCCAAACCTCAAATCAAAAAAATCAAGGATTATCATGCCAAAAAGAGGGAGGCAACCAAGGAAGAAGCCCCAGTAGCTTCTACCAGCAAGCCTCAAGCCAACCCACTTCCCCAAGAAGGGAAGAAGAACAAGAAAAAGCATTGGAGGAAACCATATTCCCCAAGCTACAGAATCCCAAGAATCCAAAAGGATGCCATGGACAATGTTTTCAACATGGCCAGAACCTTGATGGAATTCAAGGACAAGAAAGAGCAAAGAATGAGACAACCTCATTTCCCAAAGAAATAACCTTGTCCAAAGATGTTGTAAATACTTTAACAGAAATTAAAAATAGTATATTACCTCTAAAAGAAATTAAAAACAGTTTATTATCACTACAAGAAATAAATAACAATTTATCTTCTTTAACAAAAATTGTTGTGCAAAACCAAAAAGAAATTGACAACATTAAGTTTATTGTTGAAAATAATAAACCAAAGAATTTAATTGACAATACTCAAAAATTAATACAAGGACAACAAGAATTGTATAAATACATAAAAGATATCAAAGACAAGACTTTGACAATCAATTATGATGTGAGTATTGACAATCTTACAGAAAAATTAAATAAATTAAGTATTTCTGTAGAAAAATTTGAAGAAAAGACCTCATCACACCAAAAATTACTTTTGGACCATGTGGAAAAAAGTGATGAAGCAAGAATGCATCTGAAAGATGATATTCAAAGTGAAATAAGGCTTATTACAGAAAAAATGGATAAAATTAATGAGGCTAATTTAAACATGCCAAAGTTATCAACACCATTTTCTCATATAAGAAGCCCTGTTAAAACAAAAGAGGAATTGTCAAATCCTTTCATAACAGACTTGAGTCACCAAGACAATAACCAAGTCTTAATGAAGGAAGCACCTCAATTGAAGGAATGGCCAACATTCACAGGAGAAGGTGAATATGACGACATGTCATTTATTAAAACAATTGACATGTTACAAGAAGACTATGCCATACCAGATGAATTAATCACTGCAAGATTACACTCATTGTTTGAGAAATCTGCAAAAAGATGGTATTATGGCATAAGACAAACAAATGGTAAAAATACCTGGTCTTGGTGGAAACAAGAAATAATCACCAAGTGGGCAAATGATGCCTGGAGGTATAAGATAGAAAATGCATTTGAAAACTCTTTCTTTGACCCTGAGAAAGATAAACCTTTAACTTGGTTCTTAAAACAAGTTGAAAGGCTTAATGCACTGTACCCAGAAATGTCACAGAAGATGGTGCATATGAAAATACTTAAAAAATGTGGAGGGGAACTAGAACATGCCCTAAGAAGCAGGTGTATAGAACCATGCTCCACAGAAGAGTATATAAATGCACTAGAAGATATAGTGACAAGAACAAAAATTGGCAGGACTTGGAAAAAATTGGACATCAAAAGCCCAAATAAACCATTTATCAAAAAAGATAAGTCAAAAGAATCCTTTAAGCCCAATACATCCAACAATAATGAGCAAAGAAAATGCCATGAATGTGGAGGTATTGGACACTTAGCCAATAATTGCCTTAAAAAAGCAAAGATTAATGAAATTGTGGAAACAGAAAACCACAATGACAAAGAAGAGGAATCAGACTCTGAAAAAGAGACAGAAGAGTCAGAAAGCTCTGAAAGTGATGAAATCAATATAATTAATGCACAAATTAATAATATTGATATAATTTATGAAGTACTGGATGTTAACTCAAACTTGCCACACGTTGGAACATCTGACACAAATCTAACAAACATACAAGATGCCAAAATGTATAGAACCAAACCTGCAAGAGGAATGGGATATACAGCTGGAAAATCAAGTATTAGTATTGTTATGGTTGATAACCAAGAAGGAAAGGTTAACTTGGATACAGGAGCATATTGCACTTGTGTTGGCAAAAGTTATTTAAAAACCATTGTCCCAGACTGGCAAGAAAAACTTATGCCAATACAAGGTGTCAAATTTAGTAGTGCAAGTGAGAGCATGAAGCCCCTTGGAATAATTGATTTAACACTAATTTTTCCTCATCCCTCACAATGTGTCAGAATTAAAGTAGAGTTTGTAGTAATGGACAACTGTACTAGTAATCATTTCATACTTGGGAATGACTACTTATCAATCTATGGTATAGATATCTCCAACCAAAAGGATAGATATTTTACCATAGGAGATAACAAAAGACAAAAGTTTGGATTCTTAAATAACAAAAAACAAATCACAGTTATTAAGAATGAAGAAAAAATTCCAGAAAAGGAACTTTTTATATCTGAACAACTCAAAGAGGCAGAATTCAATCAAGAATTAACAGAAAAAATGAAAGAAAAATTGATTGACCTCTTATTTAAGTATAAAAATGCCTTTGCAACTGACAAAGAGCCACTAGGTGCCATAATTGGACATGAAGTGGATATAATTCTTAATGTAGAAAAACCTTACCCACCTTTATTAAGAAGACCTGCTTATCCAGCCAGTCCAAGAGCTAGAGAAGCCCTTGAGGTACACATTAAAGAATTAATGGACCTTGGAGTATTAAGAAAGGTTGGACACAATGAACAAGTAGAAGTTACTACACCTGTCATTATAACTTAGCATAATGGAAAATCAAGGATGGTAGGAGACTTCAGAGCCCTGAATACCTATACCATTCCAGACAGATATCCAATACCCAGAATCCATGAGACATTGACCCAATTGTCACAAGCTAAGTTCATCACAGCTATGGATTCTCTTAAGGGTTTTCATCAAAATGTCTTAACAGACAATGCCAAGAAACTACTAAGAATAATAGTCCATTGTGGAATTTTTGAATACTTAAGAATGCCATTTGGGATAAAAAATGCACCTTCCCATTATCAAAGAATGATGAATACCATATTTCCTGAAGAATTATCAGAAGGATGGTTAATAATCTACATTGATGATATCATAGTTTGCTCAGAAACTTGGGAAAATCACCTGACAAGACTAGAAAGGGTACTACAGAAAATAGTCCAAGTAAATATGAAAATTTCATTGAAAAAGTGTCATTTTGCATATAGTGAATTGAAAGCCCTAGGACATGTAGTATCTGGCCTTAGTCTAGGCATAGACAAAAATAAAGTAGCAGCAGTACTACTTAAACCAATGCCTCAAACCAAAAAAGAAATGCAATCATTTCTAGGATTTGCTGGTTACTATAGACAGCATATAAAGGACTTTGCAAAGATTGCTAAATCCTTGTATAAGCTATGTGACCAACAAACAGTCTATGAGATGACAGAAGAAAGAGTCAAGGCATATGAAGAATTGAAAAATTCCTTAAGAAATGCCCCATTTCTTCTGATGCCAGATTGGAAACTACCCTTCAAACTGTACATTGATGCTTGTGGAGAAGGACTAGGTGCTGCACTTCACCAAACACAAATTATCAATGATAAACCAGTGGAAGGACCAATTTGTTTCATTTCAAGGCAGATAAAGCCAACAGAAGCAAGGTATGGAGCAAGCCAAATGGAATGCTTATGCCTAGTGTGGGCTTTAGAAAAGCTGCATTATTATTTGGATGGCACAGTATTTGATGTAATCACAGACTGTAATGCTGTGAAATCACTATTAAATATGAAGACTCCAAATAGACATATGCTGAGATGGCAAATTGCTATCCAAGAATATAGAGGAAATATGACTATTGTTCATAAATCTGGAAATATTCATAAAAATGCAGATGGTCTTAGCAGATGGGCTCTAGCAAATACCCCTGACAATTCAGCATGGGTACCACAAGAAGAGCACCATATAGAAGGAATATGTGCTACAGACATTGGCACAGAATTCTTTAACCAAGTTAAAGAAAGCTATAAGACAGACAAAAATTGCCATATATTAAGCCAACTTCTACTGAAAGACTGCAAACATCCATCACTTTCATCAAAACTAGATGAAATATGGAAAAAGGCATATGATGAAGGAAGATTCCACCTCCTTGATGGAATCCTTTACCATAGAACAAAACACACATGTGTTATGGCCTTAACAGACAGAACACTAATAAACACTATTTTACATGAGTGTCATGATAGTGTTGCATCTGGACATCTCTCAGAAGATAGGACACTAGAGAGGGTGAAAACCTGCTCTTGCTGGCCAAATTGGAAGAAAGATGTTGCAGAGTACTGCCAAACCTGTGACAGATGTCAAAAGGCCAACAGAGCCACAGGAAAGAAATTTGGAATGATGATCCAAATCCAAGAACCAAAATCCCCATGGGAAATAGTTCATATGGATTGGGTAACAGCCTTACCTCCAGGAGGAGACAGGAGTTATAATGCATGTCTAGTGTTAGTTGACAGGTACAGTAAAACTCCCATGTTCTTAGCATGTCATAAAGATGACACAGCTATGGATACAGCCATCATGATATGGAATAAAGTTATTAGCCACACAGGCTTATTCCAAAATATTATAAGTGACAGAGACCCAAAGTTCACTTCAGCATTATGGACAAATCTCCATAACTTGTTTGGGACAAAATTATCATTCTCAACAGCTTATCATCCTCAAACTGATGGTCTAGCAGAAAGAATGATACAGACCCTAGAAGATATGATCAGAAGATTCTGTGCTTATGGGCTAGAATTCAAAGATTCTGATGGTTTTACCCATGATTGGTGTACACTAATACCAGCACTTGAACTGGCATATAAGACATCAATCCATTCTTCTACTGGCAAAACACCAGCAATGCTAGAGAAAGGTTGGAATCCAAGACTTCCTTATGACACCCTCAAAAAGGACTTAGTGGATATACATCCAACAGCAAGCAGTTTCAAGATAATGCTTGACAAAGCAAGACACCATGCAAACAGATGCATGCAAGATTCTTTTAAATATGCAAAAGAAAGATGGGATAAAAGTCATAAACCACCTGATTTCAAAGTAGGAGACTTGGTTTTAGTATCAACCCTTAATTTCAATAACATAAAAGGCCCAAAGAAATTGAAAGATTCCTTTGCAGGACCATTTATGATAAAAGCACTCCATGGACCCAATGCTGTGCAATTAGAACTCACAGGTGAACTAATGAACAAACACCCAACTTTCCCTGTAAGTCTGATAAAACCTTACAGTTCAAGTGACAAGGAGTTATTTCCACTAAGAAATAAACCCCCACTTGAAATTCCCCCCTTGGAGGAAGGAGAGGAAAAGAAAATAGTAAAAGTCCTTAAAGAAAGAAGGACAAGAAACAAAAAAGAAAGGGAATACCTTGTGAGGTATAGAAATTCAACTCAAGAAGATGAATGGCTACTTGAGAAAGATATAACAAATGCTGATAAATTACTAAGAAGGTTCAGACATGAAAGAAAACCTGAAAAATAAAAAAAGTTAAGCATTATTGAGCTTCAAGACTAACAAAGTCTATTGAAGAGGTAGGACAGTGGATGATACCCTAATCACACACATCAGATTGTGGTACAATCTTTTTTGGTGGTAGGGAATGTGAGCCTTTGAGATATGACCACATACCCAATAAGGTCACAAAAAAGACTCAGAATAATTATACCTTTAATATAATTATATTAAAATTGATTAGAATAATTATACACTAAAAATAATTACTCAAATATACAAAAAATACCATAAATTGGTACTAAAATTGGTTTAACTTAAAAACCAATGAATCAACATGTAAAACAAGTTATACCATTGGATTCCCCATGGAAAAATACACATATACCATTTTTATGCCATATCTGTAAAGTCAATATTTAAGGAATTATAAGGTATAATACCTTATAAAAACCATAAAAACTTATTTATCTCAGAAACTAATGAAACAACATGTGAAATAAATTGTACGAGTGGATTCCCCACAAACATCCACATATAAAACAATTAATAAGCTAATTTCCAATGTTAATACTTAAGGAATTATCCTGAATATATGCACTTTTTTGGTCAACGCATATATTCAAGGATCATAGCTAATATCTTCTAAACTATACATGATAGAATGATGAACCAAAAATAAAGTTACCACTTAATTACTGTAAGAACACAGATATGAACTTTATTTTACAAATTATAAACAAGGTTAAAACCTATGATGAATTATTGATAAAAATCAACAGAGCTGTTGACCACTTTGTTGTGAAAGTGTTCCAAACTTAAAAAAAAGTACACAGTTAGATTCTCCTAGTTCATTCGTGAAGAATGATGTAATTTTTATTATTAAATTCAGGGTATAACCCCCTGAAATCAAGGTTTGAAGTTTAAAATATTGAATTTTGACAGAAAAGATGAGTTACAAGAAAAATCATCAAAATTAGAGTTTTGATGATGTAATGAAAAGCTCTTGGCAGCATAATACGGTTATGTCAGGCTATCAGAATTCACTCTCTGAATTGCTGTAGCGTGAAAACCTTAAAAGTTGTTGAGGATCGAAGTTTGAGCTTAAATTGAGCTGTTATGATCACATACTGTAACCTTAAATTAAGTTTAACAGTCTTAAGAGTGATAAAATTGGTGAATACTATTAGTTTATGATTAAAACTAATAAAATCCACGAAATTTGGGGTTCTGCCAAGCCTCTGATGTCATCAAACTTAGAGTTACAGTGATAACTCTAAATAATGGTGTAATAATGATGCAATATGGTTTGATCATGATGTAATCACCCTCAAACCTTAAACTATTGATCAATTCCAGTGGATATGATCAGTACACGTCTACTAGAAGCCTGTTGGACTCTAGGAGGGAGGTATTTACTATAAATAGAGCTCTTTTTACTCTATTTACCCCTCAGACGCATCAAAAACATTAAATCAATTAAATAAAAGGTAATTTCTTTATTCTTTATATATAAAACTCTTATATTATTAAAGACCAAAGACCATCTTAATATTAATCACTATTTTTACGTGATTAAATCAATTCTTTAATTGTTTTTGTTATAAATCTCTCTATAAACTCATTTCCACGTAAAATCAAGAATTTTAGTAATTTTCTTTATTTTTTATTGTAAATACAATTTGAAAAAGTTGTATTATATTCTTTTGGCGTAAAATATCTCAAAATTATTATTTTAAGTGTTAAAAGTAGGTTATTTCATCTTATTATAATAATTTCTCTCTTATTATTACTCTTAATAATTCTTATTTAATATAAATAGTATTTATATTAATATATAACTTTAATATTAGTAATATTATTGTTATTAATTGTTTTTTATTTATAAAAAACAGTTTTTTACGCCTTTATTATTTGTTGGTAACAATAATAAAGAGCTTTATAATATATTAATTATTTTATATTAATATATTATTTATAATATTATAATTTCATATAATATTAATTATATTATTATATTTATTTAATAATATAATATTTTTACGCCATAATAATAATATTTCTTTATTATTATTATTATTTTCATCTTATTTATTTCAATTATAAGGACATTCAGAGTACAATAAGTAAAAAATTAGTAATTTTTACTTATTGTTTCATAGTCAAACCTTACATGTAAGGTTTGACTATGAAACAATAAGTAAAAATTACTAATATTTTACTTATTGTACTGTGAATGTCCTTATAAATGAAAGAAATAAGATAAAAATAATTATTATAATTAGGGCGTAAAAATAATTATATTATTCAATAAAAATAATAATATAATTTATATAATGAAAAAATAATATAATAAATAAATATATTAATATAAGATAATTAATATATTTAAAAGCACTTTCTTATTGTTACCAACAAATAATAAAGGTGTAAAAAATTGTTTTTTATCAATAAAAAAACAATTAATGACAATAATATTACTAATATTAAAGTTATGAATTAATATAAATACTATTTATATTAATTATAGAATTATTTAAAGTAATAATAGAGAGAAGATTATTATAATAAGAAGAAATAACCTACTTTTAATACTTAATATAATAATTTTGAATAGGTTTACACCAAAAAAAATGTAAATACAACCTTTTTAAATTGTATTTACAATAAAATTTAAGAGAAATTACAAATATTCTTAATTTTACGTGGAATTGTGGTTTTTAAGAGAATTTTAGACACAACAGTTAAATAAATATAATAATCACGTCAAAGATGATGATTATAATAAGATTATCTTTGTTCTTTAATAATATAAGAGTTTTATATATAAAGAATAAAGAAATTACCTTTTTGATTTAAATATTTTAGTGTCTTGTAAGCATCTGAGGGGAAAACAGAGTAAAAAGAGCTCTATTTATAGTAAATACCTCCATCCTAGAGTCCAGCAGGCTTCTAGTGGACGTGTAATGATACTTTCTACTAGAATTGATCAATATTCTAAGGTTTGGTGATTATTATATCATGATCAAACAATCTTACCTCATAATTAAGCCATTATTTAGAGTTATCACTATAACTCTAAGTTTGATGACATCATAGGCTTGGCAGAAACCTAAAGTTTGTGGATTTTATTAGTATTAAACATATCCTAATAGTATTCACCAGCTTTATGACTTATATAACTGTTAAGCTTAAAATAAGATTACAGTGAGTGATCTTAGATGATCAAATTTAAGCTTAAACTTTGATCATTAATACCTTTTAAGTTATACATGCTACAGCTATTCTGAGAGTGGATTCTAATAGCTTGGCATGTCCTTATTACACTGTGAAGAGAATTTCATTAAATCATCAAAACTCTTTCTTTGATGATTTTTTTTGTAGCTCATCTTTTCTGTCAAAATTTAATATTTTAAACTTTAAATCATGATTTCAAGTGGTTATACCTTGAATATTGTAATAATAAATATTCCATTCCTCACGAATGAGCTAGTAGAATCTGACTGTCCAATTCTCTTTAAGTTTGGACCACTTTCACAACAAAGTGGGCAACAGCTCTATTGATTTTAATCAATAATACTTTACAGGTTTTAACCTTGTTTATAACTTATGAAATAAAGTTCATTTCTGTGTTCCTACAGCAATTATGTGGTGACTTCATTTTTGGTTTATCACTCTATCATCTATATTTCAAAAGATATTAGCTAAAATTCTTGAATATATGTGTTGACCAAAAAAGTGGATATATTCAGCTTAACTGCTTAAGTATTGACTTTGGAGATTAGATTATTAATTGTTTTATATGTATAAATTTATGGAGAATCCAATGGTACAATTCATTTCACATGTTGCTTCATTGGTATTTTAAATAATTAAGGATTCATGTTTTTTATAAGGTGTTAGTACTTATAACTCATTAAATATTGATTTTACAGATATGCCATAAAAATGGTATATGTGTATTTTACCATGGGGAATCCAATGGTGTAACTTATTTCACACGTTTATTCATTGGTTTTTAAGCTAAACCAAGTTTTTTGCCTATTTATGGCAGTTTTGTAGTTTTAAGTTAATTATTTTTGATGTATAATTATTTTAAATATTCCTTGTGACCTTTTTGGGTATGTGGTCATATCTCAAAGGCTCACATTTCATAAGGACATTCCAAGCTATCATAATCCACTCTCAGAATATCTGTAGCATGTATAACCTAAAAGTTATTAATGATCAAAGTTTAATCTTAAATTTGATCATTTATGATCACTCACTGTAATCTTATTTTAAGTTTAACAGTTATATAAGTGATAAAACTGGTGAATAGTATTAGATTATAATTAATAATAATAAAATCCACTAATTTTAGGCTTCTGCCAAGCCCATGATGTCATCAAACTTAGAGTTATAGTGATAATTCTAAATAATGGCGTAATAATGAGATAAGATGGTTTGATCTTGAGGTAATCATCACTAAACCTTAAAATACCTCTCATTTCCAGTGGATACAATCAGTACACATCTACTAGAATACTACTGGACTCTAAAAGGGAGTTATTTACTATAAATAGAGCTCTTTTTATTCTATTTTCCCCTCAGATGCATCCAGACATCAAAACAATTAAACCAAAGGTAAAAGTCTTTATTCTATATATATAAATCTTTTATATTAGTATAGACCAAAGATAATCTTTATTATAATTATCATTTTTGATGTGATTAATTCAATTTTTCTGCTATTTTGTTATAATTCTCTTAAAAATATCAAAACCATGTAAAATCAAGAAAATTTGTAATTTCTCTTATTTTTTATTGTAAATGCAATTTAAATAAGTTGTATTTATATTATTTGGCATAAAATTATTCAATATTATTATAC
This sequence comes from Austropuccinia psidii, assembly GCA_023105745.1. Lineage (NCBI taxonomy): Eukaryota > Fungi > Basidiomycota > Pucciniomycetes > Pucciniales > Sphaerophragmiaceae > Austropuccinia > Austropuccinia psidii. Next base: position 8,233,862 of record JALGQZ010000005.1, on the reverse strand, counting down.
TAAGTGTTAAAAGTAGGTTATTTTCTCTTATTATAATAATTTTCTCTTTATTATTGCTTTATTAATTTTTTAATTAATATAAATATTATTTACATTAATTTATAACTTTAATATTAGTAATGTTATTGTTATTAATTGTTTTTTATCAATAAAAAACAACTTTTTACGCCTTTATTATTTGTTGGTAACAATAATAAAATGCTTTTAAATATATTCATATATTTATTTATTATATTATTTTATTTATTCAATAATATAGTTACTTTTAAGCCTTAATTATAATAATTCTTTATCATTATAATTATTTTTATCTTATTTACTTTATTTATAAGGACATTCAGAGTACAATAAGTAAAATATTAGTAATTTCTACTTATTGTTTCATAGGCAAACCTTACAATAACTTTATTCTTTTTATATAATTCTATTATAATATTAAAGCCACAAGTTCATCTTTATTTTAATCATCAATTTTGACATGATTAAACCTATATTGAATTGTTTTTGTTAAATTTCTCTCTAAAATCTTCAATTTCATATAAAATCAAGAATATTTGTAATTTATTTTATTTTTAATTGTAAATACAATTTAAAAAAGTTGTGTTTTTATTATTTGGTGTAAAATTATTCAAAATTATTATATCAAGTGTTAAAAGTAGGTTATTTTCTCTTTTTATAATAATTTCTGTTTATTATTATTTTTTAATAATTCTATTATTAATATAAATAGTATTTTTATTAATAATAACCTTAATATTGGAAATATTATTGTTATAAATTGTTTTTTATTATTAATTACAAATTTGTATGCATTTATTATTTGTTTGTAACAATAATAAATTGCCATAAATATATGAATTATTAAATATTAATACATTTATTTTTACAATAAAGCTATATTATTTCTTTGATTTAAATAATATAAATATTTTTTACACCCTAATTGTAATATTTCTTTATTATTATAGTTATTCTATATCTTATATATTACTATAATGAGGACATACAGAGTACAATAAGTGAAATATTAGTAATATTAACTTATTGTTTCATAGTCAAACCTTACAATTCCTGCCTCTTTCACAGAATTCAAGTGAGTTTTTCACAAAGTGGGCACCTTTGATCACCAGCTTGTGCAGCCCTTAGAACACAAGCAATTGCTTATCTGACTTGTCTCAAGGAGTGGCTCAACAAAGAGTGTGCTCCATTTTAGCAGTGCAATTAGTTCATTGTTAAAATATATGGCATTTCGGATTTATGCTTTATGTCAATTTATGTCCTGGTTTTGTTTTGCATAGTCAAATGATGACCTTGTTTGCTTCTCATGTGTTATCTCTTATGAAGTAGCGCGTGAATGTCGTCAGTACAAAGTGAAGCTTAAAAGTCCTTGTTTTGAGTTCAAACTTGATAAGTGTGAACCAAATTTGAAATGAAGGAGCATATGCCTCACTGAATAACTAGATAGTTTGTTTGACTTCAAAATGCTTTGAGACTCATTAGCCATCATTGCTATATAATATAATCACAGAAAAAGCTTAAATACAAATACAAGTCTGTAAAATGGCTTGAACTTTTTTTAAAGCGGGTATTTACTCAGACAGCCGCCGATACATAATTGTTGATTCCAATATTCCACAAAGCTTCTATCTTTTCTTGTTCGATGAAAAGTTGAATGTCTCAACTCTGACTGTGAGCACATTTTTCTCAAGCAACTCTCAACGAAATTTGCCCTCAACGTCGTTAAGACAAACTCAAAAACCTGAACAGCTTATCCTGGATTAAGTCTTTCTAGCAGGTTGGAACTAATGGATCTACAAATCTTTTGGTACCAGCAGTAATTTCCAATATTTTTTACCGCACATGACAGTTGCAGCGCATTAGAGTTTTCATTTTCAGCCACAGGTTACTGTACACTTTGTCCAAAATCGAGCTGGCAGCAATCACAATTGAATGTAGAAAGAAGCAATATTTCGGGGTCGATTCATTTCAAGTATAAGATATAGATTATCATGATTTATTTGCGCGATCAATGCTGAGGTCCTTCTTTTAAACTTGATCGGCCTAGCAACAAAGTGGTCACGTTAGGCGCATTCACGACAGCAGGAAATCGGTTCAGAGATTGTCAGACGTGATTACTAACCGGCTCGCATAATCTCATCAGTTACCAATAAGTTCATCGCAATCACGCTACAGCTATGTAATAATTGTCGCTTCACCCGGTAGTTATCCCAAATACCCTCTGCAGTAGGGTCGATAGGATCGCCACTTGAAAGATCAACGCCAGCTGTCTTGACGTCTCCCCCATCAAGCGCGTCAATTAACCCATTCAAAACTTCTTGGATATCTAGCCCAGCGTTCGCTGCAAGCGTCTTAGGAATCACCAATAGCGCATCAGCAAAAGTTTGAATACCTAGTTTGGCCCTACCCTTGGCTTGGGCCTTGACTGTTTGGGAAAGATACCGTGAGCAGGCGAGTTCAAACGCTCCTGCTCCCGGTATAACGGTAGCGTCCTCGATTGCGTTTTTGACCGCCCTCAAGCCATCGCGTAAGCCGTCTTGAATCTGTGTAATAGTGTGGGCATTCGGGCCTGAAGAGTCCATGACGAAGGCAAGAGTAGTCGAATATAAGTTGCTTATTTGTAATGCCACATTTCACACTTTAAATTTTCGTTGCCGTGTTTAAGTCTGAATATATTTCCTCACCTTTAATCAACATCGTGACCGATTTGGGGTTTCGAACTTCTTCGACAAAAGTGAATTTTTCCTCTCCTAAAGTATGCTCATAAATTAACCCAGCATACCCTAAAATGCTCTCATTTAAGTCCTCCACCGAGTTTTGAGCCACGCCGCCACATACTAACTGCAGTCTGTCAAGAACCAAATAAAGCGTTTTGAGGCGTAAAAAGAATTAGATACCTATTATAAAAAAGCACACATACCTTTCCATGTTCCTCCTTTTAGCTCTTCTTAATGCCAGAATGCCACTTTTTGCCAACATGTCTAAACTAAGTGGATCGATTCCTTTCTGATTAATGACAACAAAGCCTTTTTGGACATCTTTTTGCTTCTCGCCCCTCGCGATGGCTTCCAAATCAATTTCGGTATCACAAACTCGTCGCTTCAATTCAATAATCTTTTTTACTCGACTATCAATGAACTTTCGTTCTGATTCAACTAGTTTTTCACGTTGTTCGACAGATGAGTAAAAGAAGCCTGAGTTGACTTCACTACCATATAGCAAACCCCACGCAAGTTCTCAGTCAGCTTTGATGTAGCGCAAAGGGGCAGGCTGGCAACAAAAAACGGAGATAACAAGACCAACGTTTTTTCATACTCCAAACTAACATTTAGTGTCAAGACAAAAGCATTTTCGACTCTCTTGGGCATATCCGGATGACGGCCGCCATGATCGAGCACTAGTCCACGAATTAACCGCGTATCGGTCTCTGTGCGATGCTGCATTTTCATAATTTCAATCATATGCAGATCGATTGGTTCAGATTCTTGACGGATAGCCAAAACCGCATCAACTACATCCTTGGATAATTGACTTGAGAGTTTAGAATGAAGTTTGGTAGAAAGGGCAGTGCGAGCCACTGAGTTTAGAATTGCGTGATCAGGTCCTGAAGGAACGGCTTGTTTAAAGTCATCCAGAAACTATTTTTGTGGGTTAGAAAGAAATTATGAGCAATTAATATGGTTGGTCATTGTAATTTCACTCAAGAAAAAACCAGGATACTAAGGAAGGTTCTGGGTTTGCAAAAGTTGTGTTTTCCATCATGGTACTTGCCTTGACACTCTCAGCTTTCGCGATCTCAAGCCCTTCGGCAATGACCCTCGGATGAACTCCTTCACTAATGTACCGCTCAGCTTGCTTTAAGAATTCACCGACTAATAAAATACAAGACGTCGTTCCGTCCCCGGTGGCTTCATCTTGAGCAGTCGCAGTACGAGCAATCATGGCGGCGGTAGGGTTTTGAATTTGCATCTCAGACAACAGTACTTTCCCGTCCTTATCGGCCATAAGACGAAAGACAATTTTAGGCTTGATACGTTCATGAACGAACATAGACCTGGCCAGAACGGCTTACTTTAGTCATTTTTATGTTTCCGGCTCCATCGACCAGCATTTTGATCGTACCACGCGGACCTAAATATTACAACAATTTCGAATGAATTTTCTCCCAACTAACCAGGGCATAAGTTTTCAGTGCTTAGAATGGTCCTACCCAGGTTTGACCGCACCACATTTGCGAGCCCGACGGCACCTGTCATAGAAAATACAAGAAAAAAGCATTAGTCTCGTGAGGCTGATATCTTCACAGACATCGCCCAAAAATAATGAACAAACCAGTGATATTAACTTGTAAAGCTTGAGCCCGTCTGATCGTCTCAGCCTTTGGATTGATCAACTCGACGGAGGACCTGAAAGCAAGAGCCAATTAGCTAATCGATGAGGAACTGGAGAGCTTCAGCAAAAAAGAACACACATCGCGAAGGTAAATGTCTGATGATTTTGGCTCCCAAGATTCGAAAAAATGGATTTCAATTTCCCCAAACTCAGGCTTCTACAATTGTGGTCAAAGTTGGGGGCTTGATTACATAAGCGAGATAGGTGAAAGAGACTGTGAAACCTGAAATCTTGCAAAAATCATCACTTGTCCTTCTTTCGGAGTTGGATAGATTTCCACCGCCAAATAGCTTCACATTGCTTCTTGCTTCAACTTACCCTTCTGGAGAGAGTTTTCGACTATCATATGTAAATAGGACGATTTTTGGGGTAAATCAAATTTTGGGTATGCGCTCAAATAATCTGAGAACTTCAGTTTCACTAACAAAGACCCATGATTTTTCTGGCCTATTCCAAATCTTATGCTCAGAATACACATCTTCTCCATTATGAGCCCTATGATTATTCTCAGAAGAAATAGCTGCAACAAGTTTACTTTGGGTAGCCATCCATGTTAACTCCTAATGATACCACTGTTATCAATATCACAGTCCCCTAGAAAACTGTAAGGTGTGGATATGAAACTTTGATTAAAAATCAAGTACTTTTCCTGTCCTCAAAATTTGTATAAGGTAAAAATCAATTAAAAATAGTAAGAAATATTATTTTCATCAGAAAACATGCCAATTTTATTTTTTATAGCTTTCTTAGTATAAAACAATAAATATTATTGTTTTACCAACAATAAAAATTTATCCAGAAATACTCTACAAGAGATATTTAAGGCTACAATAGAAATTTCTTCAAGAGCAATTTCAATTGGAATTAATTGAGCAAAGAACTGTAGGAAATTAATTAAAGAACAAAGTCTTTAAAAAGAATATTAAAGAGAAAACATGCCCAAAAGTGACCAGAGTAAATTTGGAAACAAAGTGACAAAGTTTACAGTGATGAAAGATGCTTGAATTCACTTTTGGGGTGGTTCAGGGGTAAAAATGATTATGAGAGTTACAAACAATGATTAAAATGATTTGTTCACATGGTTAAAAGGTTTAAAATGATTTAAGAAAGGTGGTTGGAATCTTTTATTGATTGGTTTAACAGTGTTTAAACTAATTATAAAAGGAAAAGATTGTAACATGAAGAGAAAAGTGGGGCAAAGAAGACATTCTTTTATAGCCATCAATTTTCTTACTCCAAAAGTAAAATTTACTCTTGTCAGTCGTGAAAAACAGTCTGACAACAGAAAAGCCAATTATGGCATCATTGAACCCTGGTTTAGACCAAAAAAGGGCTGGTTTAAGCCATTTTTAGCCATTTTAGACCCTTAAATCAGCCATATCTATAGCAATACCTGGTATAGAGCCTTAAAAACATGTCAGAATGTGTGTAAGAGGCGTAGAAACCAGTTAAAGCTGTTTTTACTAACATTGTTTTAACTTAAGGGTAGTTTTACCCTCTTGGCAGCAGTTAAAACCACCCTGGTTGGTATCAAAACCTCATCCTCAATTGAGTCACAGACCCTGTGACTAAATTCCAGGCCAAAAGTAATGAACTTTTGCGTGGATTTTGACATTCCACACCAGTCAGCAAGGATTTTGGGGGTCTGGCTCCCCCTTAGAGCTAGAGTTCCTTTTCCCCCCCAATTTTAATCTTTCCAAATTATTTTTTCCTTTAATTCCTCATCATGTATTATACTTGTAATTTACATATGTAATTAAATTGAATTGTACAATACAATACAGTAATAATTGGCACCTCATATTTAAATCAAAGTTCACTTATGTAATACACGTGCACATTTTGACATTTCAATTGAATTCAATTGAAAATACTTCAACTCCTCATAACTTCTAAACTAAACACAACACCTCAATTTTAACACAAAAATTGATGGTTAACACCACATGTGGTGTGAATTAAATTAAAGTTTTGAGGATTTTCAATTTTTGTATTGAAAATAATAAAAACTTAATTTAAGCTTATTTAGAGTTGAGTTACAGAAATTTCATCCAGAGGTGACCCCACTTTATTTTTAATGAGGAATCCAATGGTGTGATAATTTTTTTATGTTTATTTATTGGATAAAGAATTATAATATATTTTATATAACTTTTTACCAAAAATATTTTAATTTCACAAATTTTATCAAAAATTCATTTTTACTTAATTTTTACAAGTAAAAATATAATTTCATAATTTTAAATTTTATTGTAATTTTATTTTTAAATTATAATTAAATTTTGATTTTTGAATATAAAGTTGTATTTATATTTCAATTTTTTATTTTGATAATATAAATAAATTTATTTTATTTATATCTTAATTTATCTTTTGTGGTCTTTTGGGTATATGAAAATACGTCTAAGGCTCACAAAAACGCCTTAGGCCACTTCCAAGCTGGAATAGTTAAACATTTTTTTATCTCACCATTCAATGGCCCAAATGAATTTGAAAATTTATTAATTAAGGAAATAATGGATCTTTGAATAGTGGATCAATTTTGATCACCACTATATGTTTTTGTAACAACCATCCATCAGGGGTAAGGGTATTCATTCATACACCCACTCAAGCATCTCAAATCAGCAGATCCAGCACTTGTATCAGCATTCAGTTTCAGAAATCTTCATTCTGAAACAGTTATACAGCTTGGTACCTGAATATAGCCTGTCAATACCTGTACAGGTTGGATTGACCCAATACAGTTTCAATACACCAGTATGAAACTGTATGATCACTCAAATACACCACACCTCTTGTACAGGTTCTGTACAGCTGTACAGGACCTGTATTGGCCAGACTCAATTCAATCATCAATTATTCTCATGAAAACTCTTCCTCTGGATCAGGGCTGGTGATTGTCACATATACCAGCCCCTCTTTCTCCCCCCTGGGGACTTTTCCCCAGTTAATTAATTTATTATATTTATTATTTTATAATTATTCTTATTCTTATATTTGGGTATTATAATTATTTAATTTTAAGTTAGTCTTTGCATTTTTTCTTTCTTCACCTGTACAGTATGAGTTGGGTGGCCATATCCTTATTAATCCTTCTCTTTCCATTCTGACAGGTTGAAACAGTGAACTTGGACTTGTTTTTGGTTGGCTCTTCTATTTCTTACTCTTATTTCTTTGTTTCTGCTTTTCTTATATTTATTCTTTTAGCAATTCATCTTTAACACTCTTAAGTGTATTCCTCCTTACCATATCTTTGAGCCCTCCATAAGTGAGTCCCAGTTTACTGAGTGCCAGGCCCTCTTCACTTCGAAGAGCCCCTGTGACAGTTTTGAATTGAATTTCTTAACTCTGCAATTGTCAATAATAAATATTCAAATATTGGAATATTTTTTCAAATAATCAAGGAGATTAGAAATCTGAATTAAAACTCTGAATATCTTCTATATGACATCAATTTTGGGGCAAAATTAAACCTTTGGGCTTTGATGGACAGTATCTCTTAAAAAGCTCCAAAATTTCATAGAAAAAAACATCAATACAAATATATGAAGGGGATTGGTAATTCCATATAGTCCCCCTTACATGTGTTTACCAAAGCTTAGGTGAGCTTACCATATTTTGGTAAGTTCATGTAATAATTTAGTCAAAAAACACAAGGAGGCCTTTTTCCCCAATTTCAATTGGAAAGAGGGAAAATATGAATTATTAGCTATTCCCCACCAAAAAATCAAAAAAATCCCCAAGAAAACCTAAGCCCAACACTTGAAAGTTTTATCTTTCTTTCCACTTACTTGATTTCTCTTCTAAACTACTGGAATTTTTTGTTCTCATTTTAAATTATGCCTATTTACTAACTTCCTCCGAATTTTGGCCTTCTTCCCATTTTCCCCCACAGAGTCCCTCATAACTCAATAAAAATCCATTACCCATCCTTTTGGATCATTTTCCCCATCAACCCTGTTTCATTTGAAGTTATTTATTTTTTCAATCAATTATTCTCCAACCACACTGTTAAGTAAAATTGACAACTCTTTAGTCTTTTTGGGGGAATTTTCACAACGTCTCAAGAGCCAAAGGGTATTGCCTGACTACCTATAGATCCAAAATGTCCCATAGGAATGTTATGATCTGGGAAACCTATCTCCAAGGGACATAGAGAAACCAAAATTTACACTTCAAGAAGTTTAGAATTACCTTTTAGGCTCTATTCCAGGAATAAATTGATTCTGATTAACTGCTTCAAATTGATTTTAACTCAATTATCCACGTTTATCCTTTTTCTCATGAAAACCTACTGTGGATTGATTCTCTTAATTTTGACAAAATATGATACTGATAAAATCAATTAAATATGAATGAAAACCATAGTTTTTTTCCTTAAAACAAACCTCAACCACGCATAAAGTTTCAAAAAAATGAAAGAGCTTCTTCCAAAAAAAACCTCTTTCATTCTTTGAACTACCATGATAATGTGAAGTATCTTACTAAGTTCTTAAGTAATATCCTTCTTTTGGTATAAATTGTATAATGTTACCTCTGGATAAAATTTTCTACCCCAAAGCCCTGATTTTGATTACAAAAATGGGTTTTTTCAATTTGGCCAGAAAACTGCTAATAGGTTTTATTCAAACCCAATTAAAAAATCAAATAAAACAAAAAAAGAACCATTTTTGGTTCATTGAATTTACCAATGTCTCTAAAAATTATTTTTCAAGAAATGATATTTGGTCCTGATAACAAACAAGTGCCCTTTCAGAGGGGTCAAGAGAGTATAGGTAAAAATCGGTAAATATCTCAGTTATTCCAAAATAATTTTCCCATTTGAACATCCTTCTTTTTTGAAAAAATCTTGTAGCTTTATAATTGGATTCATTTATTATATGTTTTCTTAAAGCAAACACTTTGGCCAAAATTGTCAGGCTGAGTCTATAAAGAGGTGATAATAAATACTATTTACAACCTAAACTGTTACTGTGACATGGATAATGATGTTAAAAAATGGGTTTTAATAAAGTTAAAGGGCTTTAATAATGATTAGTAGTGGTGGTAAGCGCTGTTGAGACCCCTGGGTGCAGCTTTACCTGTTGGGTTACAATAATAAAGTCGACAATAATAAGTTTTATAGTATAAACTGATTATTTTTCAAGAGTAGAACTGTTTTTGACAGTTGTACTACATAGGAATTCAAGAGCAGGATAGGGATTCCTTTTCTGGCAGTGAAAAGGCCTCCTTTTATCCTGAAATGGGGTGAAAAGGCTGCTAGACCTTTTCACATAGAGGAAGTGAAGATTTTTCACTCTCTAGGACAGCCTTGTGGTTTGAAAAGGCCTGTATAGCATGTATTGGGCTCAGATGTCGTTTTTGAAACCACATCTGGGCAGTTTTCACCAGGACAGGGTGAAAATTTTCATCTGGGGACCACACAGCCTGATTCTGACGTGTATGACATGTAGAATGCTGTACAGACCTTGTATGGGACCCCAGTATTGAATAAAATATGAGCTATTGAAGTAAAAAAGCTTCTTTGTCTGTTTGACACCTCATAATCATGGTTATGGGATATTATCCCATGGTAAGGCTGTATTAGCCAAACTGTGGGATTTTGATCTTAAAACAACCATAACTTTGTCCGTTTTTGAGATATCAACCTCAAAACTGGTTCAGTGTGTAGCCCTGTATGTGTTATACACAATGGTACCTCATTTGATATGGTTATCATTAATTTTGGTAAAGTTATGCCATGTACATGATTTTTGTATGTATGCATGTTTTAGGAAAAAAGCTGTATTGGTTTTGTTTGCCTTATAACCTTTTTTCTAGATGGGATATGGGGAAATGAATGGCACAATCAGATAGCCCTGATTGTGCTCTTTCCAAAAATACCCCACTTTAGGTATCTCACACTAAAACTGTAGAAGTTAGATGAGAGGTGAATATTTTATTCACCCTTATTTGGCCTGCATTTGGACATAACTTCTGTAATACTGCTGCTAGCTTAGTTTGGCTGGTACCATTGGATAGCCCTGACTTAGAGATTCATTTTTAATACCCATTTGATGGGGTTAAGCCTCTTACTCTGTACTTCAGATGAGAGGTGAAAATTAAGGTTTATGCTCAGCAACAACTTTGAGCAGGAATAACTTTGTTATCCTTTGTCCTATGGTGATGGGACTTGTATATTTGGAAAGGGGTGAGTTTCCTCTTTCTTTTGATACCTTTTGAGCTTATCTGGCGCAGTTACATGTTTTGGTGGTCTCTTGGCTATACCATTTATTTATGATATTTGGCTGTCATGCTTGTGCTCTGGTTTTGAGTCATGGGCTGACTTACCCTCCCGCTAAAAAAGGCTCATCATTTATGAGACTGTTCAGTCCTCCTAGAGGCTCTGAATCTCCTTAAATGAAGTTTCCCATCTGGTATGGCACCTTCTGCCAACCATTTGTCCTTATCAGCTGTCTGGTTCTTGAATCTGACTAAGTACTGTCTCTGATCCTTACCATTAAGTCTGATCTTCCTGGACTTGATGATTTTGTTCACTGGTCCAGGGGAATCCTCCACTTCCACTATCTCTGGTGATGTGGTGTTCTTCTTCCTGGAGGGGAATTTATCCTCCTCTGTCTGGAAATATGGCTTGAATAAACTCACTGGAAAGACTGGGTGTTTCCTGGAATATTCCTCTGTGAGTTTGACTTCCACTGCATTTTTCCCTATCAGTTTAATGATAGTGAAGGGCCCTACAAATGAGTCTCTCATTTTCTTGGTTCCTTTGAGATTATTAAAGTTAATTGTAGACACTAACACTTGGTCCCCTTCTTTAAAGTCAGGTTCCATATGTGATTTGTCCCACCTCTGCTTATTATATTCTTTTGTCTCAGCTATGCATTTGGAAGCTGTTTTACAAGCCCTCTTCCACATTTCATGGAAATCCTTGGCTGTGGGGTGGATGTTCAGAAGATTTTTCTTCAGGTGATCCACAGGCAATAGGGGATTCCACCCTTTCTCTACCAGTGCAGGTGTTTTTCCTGTGGTAGAGTGCTGACTTGTGTTATAAGCCCGTTGAACTGCTGGTAGAAGGGTAACCAAGTCATACATGTAACCTTCATGGTCCTTATATTCCATGCCATAGGCACAGAATCTTCTAAGGATGTCCTCCATTGTTTGGATCATCCTTTCAGATAATCTATCTGTTTGTAGATGGTAAGCTGTAGAAAAAGCAAGTTTAGTACCCAGCATGTCATAGAGGTTGGTCCAAAATTCAGATGTGAACTTTGGGTCCCTATCACTGATGATGATCTTAGGGACTCCACAGGTGGATATGATGTTATTCCATAATAACAGAGCAGTATCGATTACTGTGTCCTCTTTGTGACATGGTAGGCACCTAATGCTCTTGCTGAACCTATCAACTATATATGATTAAGCAGGCCTTGAAGTTTCCTTTGCCTCCTGGGACAAGTCCTGTAACCCAGTCCATGTTGATGGTTTCCCATGGGTGCTTGTGTTCTTCTATGTGTTGAAGTAACCCATACTTCTTCCCATGTTTTCTATTTGCCTTTTGCCATCTTTCACAAGTGTTGATGTATTCACTCAACTCTTGTTCCCATTTGGGCCAACAAGCAGTGCTTGCTACCCTTTCTTTGGTCCTGTCTTCACTCATGTATCCCATATAGGGGCAATCATGGCATTCCTGCAGGATCAAAGATATATGGTCTCTGTTTATTATTGTGAGTGCACTAGTGCACTTCTCTCTAAGTAGAGGAGGCCATATATAAGGAAACATTTATTGTCCTTAAAGTCCCTCAACCAGGGTTCCTCTAACTGGGATTCCAGTTCTGCGCTCCTGTATTTTTGTTGAAGGAGTTGTAACAATATGCCACACTGTTTGTGTTTAGCGTATGTCTTCATCACTGCATTGTAGAATTCAGTGTGCAGTTTTGAAGAGCTTATTCCCAATATGGGAGTTTCTGTTCCTTCTGAGCTAGTGTTTCCACTGCCTGGGGTACCACTTTCTGGTGACCACTCAGAAAATCTGAAGTTTTTCTTCCTGTCTATTTCCATGAAATGGATAGGAATTTTAGCTGCTACTTCAGGGTCATAAGCTGGGTTGCTTTTGAAATTATCCAGTAGCCATCTACTGAGGCCATCTGCATTGGTATGAATTTCACCCTCTTTGTATATGATGGTCATATTCCCTCTATACTCCTGGATGGCTATTTGCCACCTCAGCATGTGTCTATTGGTAGTATTAATGTTCAGTAAAGACTTCAAGGCTGTGCAGTCTGTGTATACTTCAATGACTGAAACCTCCAAATAATAATGTAGTTTCTCTAAAGCCCAGACTAAGCATAGAGATTTTGTCTGTGTGGCCCCATGCCTGGCTTCTGAATCTTTCAGATTCCTAGAGATGTAACATATTACTCCCTCTCTTGGTTCACCATCCATGATTTGTCTCTGGTGAGGGGCTGCTCCTAAGCCTTGGCTACATGCTGCATCTATGTATAACTTGAATGGTAGTTCAAATTCAGGGAAGATGAGAACAGGTGCATTTGTGAGTTCATATTTGATCCTCTCATATGCATTCCTTCTTTCCTTGGTAATTTTGTAAACTACATCTTTTGAACATAACTTGTATAAACTACTAGCTATGTGGGCAAAATCTTTGATGTGTTTTCTATAGTAGGTAGCAAAACCAAGGAAAGATTGCATCTCTTTGATGTTTCTTGGTACTGGCTTTTGCAGTACTGATGCTACTTTTTCGTGGTCAATTTCCAGACAAAGACCTGAGACTTTATGTCCTGGAGCTAGTAGCTCTTGTTGGCCAAAATTGCACTTTTTAAGTGAAATTTTCAGATTTATGGGTGTGAATTTACTTAGCATTCTGTCTATGTATTGCACATGGTATTCCCATTTCTCTGAGTATATAATGATTTCATCAATATATACCACCATCCACCCTTCCAGTATTTCTTCTTGAAATATTGTTTCCATCATCCTTTGGAAATGGGCTGGTGCATTTTTGATGCCAAATGGCATCCTGGTGTACTCATATATGCCCATATGGCATATAATTCTGAGTAATTTCATGGATTTTGGTTTAACTCCATTCTGGTGGAAGCCTTTCATACAATCCATTTTTGTTATGTATCTGGCTTTTTCCAGTTTGTCTAAGGCATGAGGTATCCTGGTTATAGGGTACCTGCAAGCTTTGGTGAAGTTATTCAGAGCTCTGAAATCTGCACACAGACTAGACTTGCCATCATTTCAGGTGATCAGGACAGGAGTGCTAATTTCCACTATTTCATTATGTCCAATCTTTCTGATGACATCCATTTCCAGGAGTTCATTGATATGTTTTTCAAGTTCCTTCCTGGTTTCCAGACTTGCTGGGTAAGGAGGTCTACTGAGCATGTGTGAGCCTTTGAGATATGACCACATACCCAATAAGGTCACAAGAAAGAGTCAGAATAATTATACCTTTAAGATAATTATACTAAAATTACTTAGAATAATTATACATTAAAAATAGTTACTTTAAAAATACAAAAATACCATAAATTGGTACAAAAATTGGTTTAACTTAAAAACCAATGAATCAACATGTAAAATAAACTATACCATTGGATTCGCCATGGTAAAATACACATATAAAATTTTTATGGCATATCTGTAAAGTGAATATTTAATGAGTTATAAGGAATAATACCTTATAAAAATCATAAATCCTTATTTATTTCAAGAACCAATGAAACAACATGTGAAATAAATTGTATCATTGGGTTCCCCATGAGAATGAACACATAAAACAATTAATGAGCTAATTTCCAAAGTTAATACTTAAGGAATTAACCTGAATATATGCACTTTTTTGGTCAATGCATATATTCAAGGATCATAGCTAATATCTCTTAAACTATACAAGATAGAGTGATGAACCAAAAAGAAAGTTACAACGTAATTACTGTAAGAACACAGATATAAACTTTATTTTACAAATTATAATCAAGGTTAAAACCTATGATGAAATATTGATAAAAATCAACAGAGCTGTTGACCACTTTGTTGTGAAAGGGGTCCAAACTTAAAAAAAAGCACACAGTTGGACTCTACTAGTTCATTCGTGAAGAATGATGTAATTTTTATTATTAAATTCAGGGTAAAACCCCCTGAAATCATGGTTTGAAGTTTAAAATATTGAATTTCGACAGAAATAATGAGTTACAAGAAAAATCATCAAAATTAGAGTTTTGATGATGTAATAAAAGGCTCTTGGCAGCATAATAGGGTTATGTCAGGCTATCAGAATTCACTCTCTGAATTACTGTAGTGTGTAAAACTTAAAAGTTATTAAAGATCAATGTTTGAGTTTAAATTGAGCAGTTATGATCACCTACTGTAACCTTAAATTAAGTTTAACAGTCATATGAGTGATGTAATTAGTGAATACTATTAGTTTATGATTAAAACTAATAAAATACATGAAATTTGGGGTTCTGCCAAGCCTCTGATGTCATCAACTTTAGAGTTATAGTGATAACTCTAAATAATGGTGTAATAATGATGCAATATGGTTTGATCATGATGTAATCATCTCCAAACCTTCAAATATTGATCAATTCCAGTGGATATGATCAGTACACGTCTACTAGAAGCCTTCTGGACTCTAGAAGGGAGGTAATTACTATAAATAGAGCTCTTTTTACTCTATTTTCCCCTCAGATGCATCAAAAACATTAAATCAATTAAATCAAAGGTAATTTCTTTATTCTTTATATATAAAACTATTATATTATTAAAGACCAAAGACCACCTTGTTGTAATCATCTATTTTGACGTGATTAATTCATTTATTTAATTGTTTTTGCTAAAAATCTCTCTAAAAAACTCATTTCCGTGCAAAAAATCAAGAATATTAGTAATTTTCTTTATTTTTATTGTAAATACAATTTGAAAAGGTTGTATTTATATTTTTTGGCATAAAATATTACAACATTATTATGTTAAGTGTTAAAAGTAGGTTATTTTCTCTTATTACAATAATTTTTTCTTTATTATTATTTTAATAATTCCTTAATTAATATAAATAGTATTTATATTAATTTATAACTTTAATATTAGTAATATTATTGTTATTGATTGTTTTTTATTAATAAAAAACAATTTTTTACGCCTTTATTATTTGTTTGTAACAATAATAAAGAGCTTTTAAATAGATTAATTATTTCATATTAATACATTTATTTTATTATATTATATTTTATAATATAAATTATATTATTATAATTATTTTTACGCCATAATTATAATAATTATTTTCATCTTATTTATTTCATTAATAAGGACATTCATAGTACAATAAGTAAAATAGTAGTAATTTTTACTTATTGTTTCATAGTCAAACTTTACATTTGGGGGCCTGGCCGTGATATTTACTTAAAAGACCTTTAAAAAGATTCCAATTGGGCTTATCCAATAATAAATTATATCTATAATCATAAAATTATATAATAATTTTATATTTTATTGATTTTAAAAGCTATTGAGGCATTTGGAACGCAATTGTACTGTCTTACACGTGGTTTTTCACATCCTTAGACTTGCAAGAACTTTCTTTGAGTGACTCTACTGATTAAAAAAGATATTTTATAAATTAAAAATAATTTTTTATAATTTAATTTTATAAAGAATCATATTCATTTTTTATTTTATTCTTTAAAAATAAAAATATAAAAAATATTAAAAAATATTAAAAACCAATAAAAAAAGTTATTTTTATTCATTTTTATTCATTTCTTTATTCATTTCAATTTTTTAAAGATATAAAAGCAATTTCTACGTGGAAAATTGCCATATCTTGCCAAAAAATAACACTTCTTATAAAAGACTTATATTTAGTTGTCTTTTTTAGTGTTTGCAGATAACCCAACAGAAGACAGCCAAGCTACTGTTGAGAGATTGGTGGAAGAGACTTGTCAAAGTTCTCCAACACCAGTTATCACCAAAAGAAAGAAAGCTAAGAAATTAGACTTTCCAGGACCCACCATTCAAGACTCTGAAGGTGAGCACCTCTTTTATAATTTCCATAAAAAAGAATTTTTATTCTAACATACTTTTATTTTTCTTATTCCTTAAACTATGACTACCAGAAGAGGTTCCCAATACTCCATCCAATCAGATGGAGCTGGACTCAGAGGTAGAACTGATCCCTCAAAAGGGAAAAGAAAGGGCAATATCCGCAGTGGAACAGAAACCACACAAGGAAGTGCCTTATCCCAAAGGCAAGTCCCAGAAATGCCCATGATATCTGAACCTGAATTGGAACTAAGTATGAGTAACTCAAATAGGTACAAATCACATTCAGAGGGCTCAAATAGACATCTACATGAGCCAGTACAAGCAGTATTAAACAGTGTACAAGGACAAAGATTGGGAAATGCTGCCTCAAATACACCAAGGAGTGATGAACTCCTGGCACATCCTGAAAAAGTTCCTCAAAGAGGAGGAGATAGTGAAATACTCCAATGGATGGAATCCACTGTCATCCAAACCTCAAATCAAAAAAATCAAGGATTACCACACCAAAAAGAGGGAGGCAACCAAGGAAGAAGCCCCAGTAGCTTCTACCACAAAGCCCCAAGCCAACCCACTTCCCCAAGAAGGGAAGAAGGACAAGAAAAAGAATTGGAGGAAACCATATTCCCCAAGCTACAGGATCCCAAAAATCCAAAAGGATGCCATGGACAATGTTTTCAACATGGCCAGAACTTTGATGGAATTCAAAGACAAAGAGGAACAAAGAATGAGACAACCCCATTTCCCAAAGAAATAACCTTGTCTCCTGATGTTGTAAATACTTTAACAGAGCTTAAAGATAGTATTTTACCTCTTAAAGACATTAAAAATAGTTTATTATCTTTCCAAGAAATAAATAATAGCTTATCATCTTTAACCAAACTTGTTGTACAAAATAAGAAAGAAATTGATAACATAAAATTTATGATTGAAAACAATAAACCAAAAGTATTAATTGACAATACTCAGAAATTAATACAAGGACAACAAGAATTGTACAAATACATAAGTGATATCAAAGAGAAAACTTTGAAAATCAATTATGATGTGAGTATTGACAATCTTACAGAAAAATTAAACAAATTAAGTATTTCTGTAGAAAAATTTGAAGAAAAGACTTCATCACACCAAAAATTACTTTTGGACCATGTGGAAAAAAGTGATGAAGCAAGAATGCATCTAAAAGATGATATTCAAAGTGAAATAAGGCTTATTACTGAAAAAATGGATAAAATGAATGAGGCTAATTTTTATATGCCAAAGTTATCAACTCCATTTTCTCATATAAGAAGCCCTGTTAAAAGAAAAGAGGAATTGACAAATCCTTTCATAACAGACTTGAGTCACCAAGAAAATAACCAAGTCTTAATGAAGGAAGCACCTCAGCTGAAAGAATGGCCAACATTCACAGGAGAAGGTGAATATGACCACATGTCATTTATTAAAACAATTGACATGTTACAAGAAGACTATGCAATACCAGATGAATTAATCACTGCAAGATTACATTCATTGTTTGAAAAATCTGCAAAAAGATGGTATTATGGCATAAGGCAAACAAATGGCAAAAATACCTGGTCTTGTTGGAAACAAGAAATAATCACCAAGTGGGAAAGTGATGCCTGGAGGTATAAGATAGAAAATGCATTTGAAAATTCTTTCTTTGACCCAGACAAAGATAAACCTTTAACCTGGTTCTTAAAACAAGTTGAAAGACTTAATGCATTGTACCCAGAAATGTCACAAAAAATGGTGCATATGAAAATACTCAGGAAATGTGGAGGAGAGCTAGAACATGCCCTAAGAAGCAGGTGTATAGAACCATGCTCCACAGAAGAGTACATTAATGCACTGGAAGACATAGTGACAAGAACAAAAAGTGGCAGGACTTGGAAGAAATTGGACACTAAAAGCCCAAATAAACCATTTATCAAAAAAGATAAATCAAAAGAATCCTTCAAGCCCAGTACATCCAATAATAATGAGCAAAGAAAATGCCATAAATGTGGAGGTATTGGACACTTAGCCAATAATTGCCTAAAAAAGGCAAAAATCAATGAAATTGTGGAAACAGAAAACCACAATGACAAAGAGGAAGAATCTGACTCTGAAAAAGAGACAGAAAAATCAGAAACTTCTGAAAGTGATGAAATCAATATAATTAATGCAGAAATTAATAATATTGATAAAATTTATGAAGTACTAGATGTCATTTCAAACTTACCACAAGTTGGAACATCTGACACAAACCTGACAAATGTGCAAGATGCCAAACTGTACAAAACCAAACCTGCAAGAGGAATGGGGTATACAGCTGGAAAATCAAGTATAAGTATTGTCATGGTTGACAACCAAGAAGCAAAGGTGAACTTGGATACAGGAGAATATTGCACCTGTGTTGGTAAAAGTTATTTAAGTACAATTGTTCCAGACTGGCAAGAAAAACTTATACCAATCCAAGGTGTCAAATTTAGTAGTGCAAGTGAAAGCATGATGCCCCTTGGAATAATTGACTTAACACTTATTTTCCCTCACCCTTCACAATGTGTCAGAATTAAAGTGGAACTTGTGGTAATGGACAACTGTACCAGTAATCACTTTATCCTGGGAAATGACTACTTATCAATCTATGGTATAGATATCTCTAACCAGAAGGATAGATATTTTACTATAGGAGACAATAAGAGACAAAAGTTTGGCTTCTTCAATAACAAAAAACAAATTACAGTTATTAAGAAGGAAGAAAAGATTCCAGAAAAGGAACTTTTTATATCTGAACAACATAAAGAGGCAGAATTCAATCAAGGATTAACAGAAAAAATGAAAGAAAAATTGATTAACCTCTTATTTAAGTACAAAGATGCCTTTGCAACTGACAAAGAGCCACTAGGTGCTATAATTGGGGATGAAGTAGACAGAATTCTTAATGTGGAAAAGCCTTACCCACCCTTACTAAGAAGACCAGCTTACCCAGCTAGTGCAAGGGCTAGAGAAGCCTTAGAGGTACACATTAAAGAATTAATGGACCTTGGAGTATTAAGAGAAGTTGGACATAATGAACAGGTAGAAGTTACTACTCCTATCATTATAACTTGGCATAATGGAAAATCAAGGATGGTAGGAGACTTCAGAGCCCTGAACACCTATACCATTCCAGATAGATACCCAATACCTAGAATCCATGAGACATTGACACAATTGTCACAAGCTAAGTTCATTACAGCTATGGATGCCTTAAAGGGTTTTCATCAAAATGTCTTAACAGACAATGCCAAAAAACTACTGAGGATAATAGTCCACTGTGGAATTTTTGAATACTTAAGAATGCCATTTGGGATAAAAAATGCACCTTCCCATTACCAAAGAATGATGAATACCATATTTCCTAAAGAATCATCAGAAGGATGGTTAATTATCTATATTGATGATATCATAGTTTGCTCAGAAACTTGGGAAAATCACCTCACAAGACTAGAAAGGGTACTACAAAAAATAGTCCAAGTGAATATGAAAATTTCCTTGAAAAAGTGTCATTTTGCATATAGTGAATTAAAAGCACTAGGACATGTTGTATCTGGACTTAGTCTAGGAATAGACAAAAATGAAGTGGCAGCAGTACTACTCAAGCCAATGCCTCAAACCAAAAAAGAAATGCAATCATTTTTAGGATTTTCTGGTTACTATAGACAGCATATAAAGGACTTTGCAAAAATTTCCAAATCCTTATATAAATTATGTGACCAACAAACAGTTTATGAAATGACTGAAGAAAGAGTAAAGGCATATGAAGAATTGAAAAATTCACTAACAAATGCCCCATTTCTTCTAATGCCAGATTGGAAACTACCCTTCAAACTATACATTGATGCTTGTGGAGAAGGACTAGGTGCTGCACTTCACCAAACACAAATTATCAATGATAAACCAGTGGAAGGACCAATTTGTTTCATTTCAAGGCAGATAAAGCCAACAGAAGCAAGGTATGGAGCCAGCCAAATGGAATGCTTATGCTTAGTGTGGGCCTTAGAAAAACTGCATTATTATTTGGATGCCACAGTATTTGATGTAATCACAGACTGTAATTCTGTGAAATCACTATTAAATATGAAGACTCCAAATAGACATATGCTGAGATGGCAAATTGCTATCCAAGAATATAGAGGAAATATGACTATTGTGCATAAATCTGGAAATATTCATAAAAATGCAGATGGTCTTAGCAGATGGGCTTTAGCAAATACCCCTGACAATACAGCATGGGTACCACAAGAAGAACACCATATAGAAGGAATATGTGTTACAGATATTGGCACAGAATTCTTCAACCAAGTTAAACAAAGCTATAAGATAGACAAAAATTGCCATATCTTAAGCCAACTTCTAATGAAAGACTGCAAAGACCCATCACTTTCATCAAAACTAGATGAAACATGGAAAAAGGCATATGATGAAGGAAAATTCCACCTCCTTGATGGAATCCTTTACCATAGACCAAAACACACATGTGTTATGGCCTTAACAGATAGAACCCTGATAAACACTATTTTACATGAATGTCATGACAGTGTTGCAGCTGGACACCTTTCAGAAGATAGAACACTAGAAAGGGTGAAAAACTGCTCTTGGTGGCCAAATTGGAAGAAAGATGTTACAGAATACTGCCAAACCTGTGACAGATGTCAAAAAGCCAACAGAGCCACAGGAAAGAAATTTGGAATGATGATCCAAATCCAAGAACCAAAATCCCCATGGGAAATAGTTCATATGGATTGGGTAACAGCCTTACCTCCAGGAGGAGACAGGAGTTATAATGCATGCCTAGTGTTAGTTGACAGATACAGTAAAGCTCCCATGTTCTTACCATGTAATAAAGATGACACAGCTATGGACACAGCCATAATGATATGGAATAAAGTTATTAGCCATACAGGCTTATTCCAGAATATTATAAGTGACAGAGACCCAAAGTTCACTTCAGCATTATGGACAAATCTCCATAACTTATTTGGGACAAAGCTATCATTCTCAACAGCTTACCATCCCCAAACTGATGGTTTAGCAGAAAGAATGATACAGACCTTAGAGGACATGATCAGAAGATTCTGTGCTTATGGACTAGAACTCAAAGATTCTGATGGTTTTACCCATGATTGGTGTACACTAATACCAGCTCTTGAACTAGCATAGAAGACATCAATCCATTCTTCTACTGGCAAAACACCAGCAATGCTAGAAAAAGGTTGGAATCCAAGACTTCCTTATGACACCCTCAAAAAGGACTTAGTGGATATACATCCAACAGCAAGCAGCTTTAAAATAATGCTTGACAAGGCAAGACACCATGCAAACAGATGTATGCAAGATTCTTTCAAATATGCAAAAGAAAGATGGGATAAAAGTCATAAGCCACCTGATTTCAAAATAGGAGACTTGGTCCTAGTATCAACCCTTAATTTCAATAACATAAAAGGCCCAAAGAAATTGAAAGATTTCTTTGCAGGACCATTTATGATAAAAGCACTTCATGGACCCAATGCTGTGCAATTAGAACTCACAGGTGAACTAATGAACAAACACCCAACTTTCCCTGTAAGTCTGATAAAACCTTACAGTTCAAATGACAAGGAGTTATTTCCACTAAGAAAGAAACCCCCACTTGAAATTCCCCCCTTGGAAGAAGGAGAGGAAAAGAAAATAGTAAAAGTCTTTAAAGAAAGAAGGACAAGAAACAAAAAAGAAAGGGAATACCTTGTAAGGTATAGAAATTCAACTCAAGAAGATGAATGGCTACTTGAGAAAGATATAAAAAATGCTGATAAACTACTAAGAAGGTTCAGACATGAAAGAAAGCATGAAAAATAGAAAAGTTAAGCATTATTGAGCTTCAAGACTAACAAAGTCTATTGAAGAGGTAGGACAGTGGATGATACCCTAATCACACACATCAGATTGTGGTACAATCTTTTTTGGTGGTAGGGAATGTGAGCCTTTGAGATATGACCACATACCCAATAAGGTCACAAGAAAGACTCAGAATAATTATACCTTTAAGATAATTATACTAAAATTACTTAGAATAATTATACATTAAAAATAATTACTTTAAAAATACAAAAATACAATAAATTGGTACAAAAATTGGTTTAACTTAAAAACCAATGAATCAACATGTGAAATAAATTATACCATTGGATTCCCCATGGTAAAATACACATATACCATTTTTATGGCATATCTGTAAAGTCAATATTTAATGAGTTATAAGGAATAATACCTTATAAAAACCATAAATCCTTATTTATTTCAAGAACCAATGAAACAACATGTAAAATAAATTGTACCATTGGATTCCCCATGAAAGCTCACACATAAAACAATTAATGAGCTAATTTCCAAAGCTAATACTTAAGGAATTAACCTGAATATATGCACTTTTTTGGTGAACACATATATTGAAGGATCATAGCTAATATCTCTTAAACTATACAAGATAGAGTGATGAACCAAAAATAAAGTTACGACGTAATTACTGTAAGAGCACAGATATAAACTTTATTTTACAAATTATAATCAATGTTAAAACCTATGATGAAATATTGATAAAAATCAACAGAGCTGTTGACCACTTTGTTGTGAAAGTGGTCCAAACTTAAAAAAAAGCACACAGTTGGATTCTACTAGTTCATTAGTGAAGAATGATGTAATTTTTATTATTAAATTCAGGGTACAACCCCCTGAAATCATGGTTTGAAGTTTAAAATATTGAATTTCAACAGAAAAGATGAGTTACAAGAAAAATCATCAAAATTAGAGTTTTGATGATGTAATATAAATCTCTTGGCAGCATAATAAGGCTATGTCAGGCTATCAGAATTCACTCTCTGAATTGCTGTAGCATGTAAAACTTAAAGGTTATTAAAGATCAAAGTTTGAGCTTAAATTGAGCAGTTATGATCACCTACTGTAACTTAAATTAAGTTTAACAGTCATATGAGTGATAAAATTAGTGAATACTATTAATTTATGATTAAAACTAATAAAATCCACGAAATTTGGGGTTCTGCCAAGCCTCTGATGTCATCAACTTTAGAGTTATAGCGATAACTCTAAATAATGGTGTAATAATGATGCAATATGGTTTGATCATGATGTAATCATCTCCAAACCTTAAAATATTGATCAATTCCAGTTGATATTATCAGTACACGTCTAGTAGAAGCCTGCTGGACTCTAGGAGGGAGGTAATTACTATAAATAGAGCTCTTTTTACTCTACTTTCCCCTCAGACGCATCAAAAACATTAAATCAATTAAATCAAAGGTAATTTCTTTATTCTTTATATATAAAACTATTATATTATTAAAGACCAAAGACCACCTTGTTGTAATCATCTATTTTGACATGATTAAATCATTTATTTAATTGTTTTTGGTAAAAATCTCTCTAAAAAACTCATTTCCACATAAATAATCAAAAATATTAGTAATTTTCTTTATTTTTATTGTAAATACAATTTGAAAAGGTTGTATTTATATTTTTTGGTGTAAAATATTACAAAATTATTATATTAAGTGTTAAAAGTAGGTTATTTTCTCTTATTACAATAATTTTTTCTTTATTATTATTTTAATAATTCCTTAATTAATATAAATAGTATTTTTATTAATTTATAACTTTAATATTAGTAATATTATTGTTATTGATTGTTTTTTATTAATAAAAAACAATTTTTTATGCCTTTATTATTTGTTTGTAACAATAATAAAGAGCTTTTAAATATATTAATTATTTCATATTAATATATTTATTTTATCATATCATATTTTATAATATAAATTATATTATTATAATTTTATTAATAATATAATTATTTTTACGCCATAATTATAATAATTCTTTATTATTATAATTCTTTTCATCTTATTTATTTCATTCATAAGGACATTCATAGTACAATAAGTAAAATAGTGGCAATTTTTACTTATTGTTTCATAGTCAAACCGTACAGCATGGGTGGATAAGGTCTTTCCACATCCAGATATATTTCTATATCATGGCCTCTAATCTTGCCTAATGGTTCTTCACCAATGGCAAATGCTGGTATATTCTTTCTCAGAATTTTCAGTGAATTTAGTTTCTGCTTACTGGTTAGGGTATTACTAAACTGTCCCTCCCTGAATTCATTCAGTAGTTCTTCCAGAGGGTCTTGGGCAGATATTTGGTGTAAGGTTTGTCTATGAAACTCTTGATAATAGTAGCAAAATCAAGAGTACTATGAGTGTCCTCAGTAGAAATATATAATATAAGAAAATATTATAACCAAAAATTTAAATATAATTTTTAAAAATAATTATATAAAAAAAATAAATTTAATTATTATTATAAAAATATAATAATAAAAGAAATAATAATTATAATAAATTATAATTATTCTATTGTTGTTATAGTCACTGACAGTTATAACAATAAGAAGTGTCAAGCTCTTAATGAGACAATTACATGTGGAAAATATGAATATTAACCACTTATAAATAATATAAATATTAATTATAAAAGAATTAAACACACACTGTGCAGAAATAATTCTTATAGAATAATAATTCTATATAAAAAAACTATTACTAGATAAAAAAAATATAGAACTTTAGGGAAAACTTACTTATAATATTTATTTAATACAACAAGTCAAACAACAACAGTTATTATATTAAATAGTAATTATAAGTTTAAAACACGCAAAAAATCAATAATCTTAAAGATAAAACAACTTTTTATAATAAGAATTATGATTAAAGAGTTTTTAAGAGGAATTTGTGGATTTTAAAAGATATTTAAGATGATTAATTTTATATTATAAAATATATCATTGGTGATTACAACAATAATCTAAATTCTATGATTTCAATTCTTTAATTTTAATTAATAAAGAATAAAACAACTTAAGAATTACTTTAATAATAAGATTTTATATTTAATAAAACTTTACCTGTTTAAATTTCTAATATGATTGGATTGATGATGAATGATGGACAAAAACAGTAATGAAAAGACTCATTTTATGTCTTCAGAGCAACTCTCATGATTCATAATGGATATAGAGGGCGTGCTCAGGTCAAAACTGAAAAAAAATGTTTAAAAATAAATTTCTTAACTTAAGGTAACTTAATTTTAATTCCAATTTAAACTTAACAGGGTTATTTTTAACTCCATGTAACTTTAATCCTCATTTAAACTAACTATTTTAAGTTTTTAATACAAATAAGCCTATTTATATTAAAGTTCATCACATGAAAAACTTAATAATAGAGTTTCAAGCAAAAATCTCTCAAACTCAATTTCTAATTAATTTTTAAAGAAATTATAATTTTCTTTGAGCTTTAATTAAAAGAGTAAATTTCCAGGCTAATTACCCAGGAAATTTATTTATAAAAGATACTTAAAATTTAATTTATATGTATATAATATTAAATTGTAAGCTGTGTGAAATTTTCAAGCAAATCCATTAAGAATTGGATTCTAATGAATTTTTGAAGTTATTGCTATTTTTCCACGTAAAATAGCAATACACACCAAACCTTAAGTTTTGATAAGGTTTTAATACTTTTGACCTTAAAGGTTTAAGCTTATTTAAGCTTTTTAAGCTTAATTAAGTTTTGACAGTTCTTAAAACCTTGAACTCAAGCCTGCATATTGGGATTTACCCTCTTGCAGCTTGAAATTCCTGTCTAATTTGGGATAAAACCAGTTTAATCTTTAATGTTGGATCAAAGTGTGATCTTAAAGTTTGAATAAGGTTGAAAATCCTCCAATACAGGTGGAAAACCGTAATTGAATCCTTGCAGACCCAAAAAGTTGGGTACCCCAGCTCTATTTGGTCTTTTTTCCTTTGTCCCAGCTTTTTGTGTGGATTTTGCCCTTTTATTTATTTAAAGCCATACTATGGCCTTAAACCCTTTGGAATTGAGCTCACGCAGGATCTACATTCTGTATGGAAAATCCTTAGCCAATTCAGTAAATATACACCACACCTCAATTTTAACTAAAATTTTGGTAAGTTTGCATAAACCTTATGCAACTTTAAATTTCAGCTTATTTAAGCTTAAATTTAACAGTTTTAAAAAAATGTTAAAAAAGCTACATTTGTACTGCAAGATTCTGAAATCTTCTAATAACATAAGAGATAAGTGTTTTTGGGTATAACACCTTATGGATGTACCCTAGGTTATTTTTGGTGTAGAATCCAAAAATGACATAATATTTATAACTTTGTTTATCCAAAAAAAAGTTATAATTATTTTTTGTTATTTTTTCTTTTAAATTCAATTAAAAAGTCTGTTGAAGACAATTTTAACTGTGTATAAAGTTATTTTTGGCCTTATGGGTATGTTATAAATACCTCACAGGCTCACATTTGGTATATATACAGTGAAAATTTCTTTTCCTTGCTGGTACCACTGGTAGTGTGCCTGTTTTTACTATTGTAAATATCTATTCCATAAATTATCTGGTAATCTGTTCCCAGTAAAAGCCCTTGGATGTGGGCATCATCAAGCACTACAAACTCTGTGTTGAGTTTGATATTACCCTTCCTATGGGGTATAATTATCTCTTTTATAATTTTCCCAATGGAAGTCATCTTCCCTGATGAACTCTTGAAGCTCTTTGCCTTGGCGGGAAAGAGCTTGTTTTCCCAGTTTGGGAAGTGGTTGTCTAGATAATTTCTGGCCACTATGGAGCAGTGTGCCCCACTGTCAATGATCAATGGGTGTTGCGCATTGTCAATGCAAACAATAATTTTTGTGGCTGTTCCATGTATGTATGCCATTCCTTTGGTTGGTGTGACAAGAAATGTTTGTGTGTCTTGTGTGTGTTTGCACAAGTTTTTGTTGCCAGTCTCTTGGGGAATGCCTGCTTCTAGCTTTATGTCCTGGATTTCTAGTGGGGTTTCCTCTTGGTATTACACTAGAAATTCCTCTCTTGGGTCTTTCTCTTCATCAGATTGTTCTCTGATGGCATCCCCCTGTCACAACCATGGCAATTCACCTCCTTGGATCTCCATATGTAACAACCATCCATCAGGGGTAAGAGTATTCATTCATATACCCACTCAAACACCTCAAAATCGGAAGATCCACTGTTGCATCAATATTCAGTTTCAGCAATCTTCATTCTGAAACATGCATACAGCTTGGTACATCAATACAGCCTGTCAATACCTGTACAGGTTGGATTCACCCAATACAGTTTCAATACACCAGCATGAAACTGTATGATCCCTCAAATACATCACACCTCTTGTACAGGTCCTGTACAGCTGTACAGGACCTGTATTGGCCAGACTCAATTCAATAATTCAATCCTCTCATGAAAATTCTTCCTCTGGACCAGGGCTGGTGTTTCTCACATATACCAGCCCCTCTTTTTCCCCCCTGGGGACTTTTCCCCAGTTAATTAATTTAGTTTTTTTATTATTTCATAATTACTCTTATCCTTATTTTGGGTATTATAATTATTTAATTTTGAGTTAGTCTTTGCATTTCTTTCTTTGCCTGTACAGTATGAGTTGGGTGGCCATATCCTTATTAACCCTTCTCTTTCCATTCTGACAGGTTGAAACAGTGGACTTGGACTTGTTTGTCGTTGGCTCTTCTATTTCTTACTCTTATTTCTTTTTTGCTTCATTTCTCATATCTTTATTTATAGTAATTCATTCCTTACACTCTTAAGTGTATTCAATCCCTTCTTACCATATCTTTGAGCCCTCCATAAGTGAGTCCCAGTTTACTGAGTGCCAGGCCCTCTTAACTTCGAAGAGCCCCTGTGACATTAAATTAATTAACTCATGTTTGATTCTTTCTTTTCATTCATTTATATTCATTTTCTCTCATTCATCAGTTATGATCTCTTTTATGATTGAATGATATTTAATGATTATGATTTTTCTCTCTCATCAATTTCATCTCATTCATTTCATTCATATGAAATCCATTCTTTCTTCTTTCTTAATCATTGCTGACCATTTCATTCACTTCATTCCATTTTAACAAATCAATTTTTTTTCTGTGTTCTTATTCAGGTTCTCTTAGGAGTTATTGATTGGTTTAATTGATTGGATTATTCATTGGGTTTATTGATTCAGCGATTCAGGATTTTTCATTGGATTGGATTGATTGACTTTGAATTCTCAAGATATTTATATTGATCCTCAAGAATTGATTTTGATTATTGACTGATTTTGACTCATCAAGATATCGAATTGATTTCTGAAGATTTTAAGTTGATTGATTGATTCCTCAAGACCTTGATTTCATATTGAAGACGCTGATTTATTTATTGATTGATTATTGATTGAATATTGATTGAATATTGATTGAATATTGATTGATTATTGATTTACTCAAGATTATTGATATTTGATTTGAATTGATTATTGATTGTTTGAATTGATTTGACTGTTGACTGAATTTGATTCCTCAAGATTCATCAAGATTTTAATTGTGATTGATTTGGCCCAGTTCTGATTATTATTTTCATACCATCAAGTTTTATTTCATTTTTTCAAAATGCCAGTTCAGCATAGTCCCCCAGCCAAAAATACTAGATCCCAAAGAATTCAAGCTGTTCTCACTCCTACAGCAAGGGCTCCTCTTGACCGCACACCATCAGTTCATCAACTGAGTGCAAATTTGGACAGAGGACCACTAATGGAAGGAGCAGCACCCTCAAGAAGAGGTGGAATGAACTCTAGAAGATCAAGATCCTTTTCTGGACTTTTGGGTGGCTACCCTGGCATGTCTGAAGGTGCAAGAGCAAGACAAGGGGAAGTTGAAGATGAAGAGAAAGATTATGGGGAAACTGAAGTGGAAGATGCCTTGGCAAATGCTCCAGAGGTGCCTCAGGGTTCTAATCTAGCCCTTTATAGTCAACCTCTTGTCTCTCAAACTGATCCAAGTCTCCTCAAGATGATGGAGCAGATGACTCAATTCATGGGGCAACTCACTCAAGCAGTTGCTCCCAGGGACATTTCCAAGGCCCCTGCTTTCAAGACTCCATCCATGAAGGCACCTGATTCTTTTGATGGTACTCAAGCTCATAAATTGAGAGGATTTATCCAATCCTGTCAATTAATCTTTCATAATGATCCAACAAATTTCTTCTCTGACAGGAAGAAAGTTCTTTACTCAACTTTTTTTCTCACTGGTAGAGCTGGAAAGTGGATTGAACCCTATCTCTCAAATATTTCCAATGAAGACCCTTCCTACCTCCTTAATAATTGGCCATTACTTGAATCTCAATTATTCACTCTGTTTGGTGACCCCAATGAAGTCAGGAAAGCTGAACAAGAGTTGGACAATTTGAGGATGAAGGAAAGTGGTCATGTTTCCTTGTATATTGCTGATTTCAGAAGCTTAATGTCAAGAATTGGAGATTGGGGTGAAAGAGCTTATATCCATGTGTACAGAAGAGGGTTGGCATCAAGATTATTGGATCAGTTGGCTTCTCACCCTGGAACGTGTGATACTCTTCAAGAACTTATGGATGTCACTTTAGAATTATACACAAGGTATCATGAGAGGCAAAAAGAAAAGGGTGGAAATCAAGAGAAGAAGCCTCCAGTCATTGGATCCAATCAATCTAGGCCTCCTCAAAACTCATCTTCAAAGAGGCCTCACAAGAAGAAGAACAAGAAGGGCAAGCAATTTCACTCTTCAAAGGACAAACCCCATGCCGCCCTCCTCAATAAGGACCATAAATTAATAGGTTCTGAAAAGGAAAGGAGGATTAAAGAGCGGTTGTGTATATATTGTGGTGGAAAGCACCCAATTGAGAAATGCTTCAAGAGACCTCAGAACAAGCGTGGGTCATCATCAAGAGCCTTCCCTAGCAAGCAGGGAAAAGCCTGAGTGGGGATCATGATGTGTTCAATGGTTCTCACTTATTTCCTTCAAGAGCACAATTGTGCACTCTGAATACTGGTGTCAAGAAATCTTTAAAATTTCTTATTTTTTCTTCTATCTCTGATATTTTGTATAGTATTCTCATTGCCTCTGGTGCTACAAACTCCTTTATTGCAAAGAATTTTGTTCTCAAGTACTCATTAACTATGTCAGAGCTCCCTGAAAAGATTCCTCTTTTCATTCAGGATTCTAATGAATACCCTGCCTTGTTCATCACTCATTATACCAAGTGGGTAGTTGACTTGCCTTCCTTCCCAAGCTTTGAATGGGACTTTTTTATCATAGATTCACCCAGGGGAGAAGACCTGATATTGGGCTATGATCTCCTTTACCATTTTAATCCCATTATTGATTGGAAAAATGGATTGATTACCTATTATTCTAGTCATAAGGATTCTAGTGGTATTATTCCTTCTACTAGTAATGACTTAGCCACTACTGTCAACCGTTTTGCTCTGGGTGGTGAACTTAAGACACCTTCCCTTCCTTCTTCTGTCCATATCCCTTCCATAATTCCCTGTCAGTCATTACTTCCATTAAGAGATGAAGTCTTCAAAGAGATAAAGGATGTTGGAGAAGATGTTGCCATATCTTCACTTCATCTCTTTCAAGGGGATATGGACCTTCCTCCTTTGTCTTTTCATGCCTCCCTGGAGGAGCAGTGGGATGAGGAGGAAGAGCCAGAAGAAATTGAAACTGTGTTTAAGGTAGTCCCTCCTGCTTATCACCAATATTTGGATGTATTCTCCAAGGTGAAAGCAGGGAAACTTCCTCCACACTGCGCCTGTGATCATCATATCGAATTGCAGGGTCTTCTACCTCCAATTGGTGTTATCTACTCATTATCAAATCAAGAGTCAGAAACACTGCGGGCCTACATTTCAGAGAATGTAGAGAAAGGTTTCATAAGACCAAGCCCCTCTTCAACAGGAGCACCTGTCCTTTTTGTCAAGAAAAAGGATGGAGGTCTTCGTTTGTGTGTTGACTACCACAAACTCAATGCTGTCACTAGGAACAAAAGATACCCTGTTCCTCCTATGAACCAGCTCCTTACTGTATTCAACAGTTCCACTATCTTCTCCAAGATAGATTTGCGTGGTGAATATAACCATCTGAGTGTCACAGACGGTGGAACTGTGACCTATAATACCAGAAAAAGATCAAGGAAATTCAACCTTGATCTTGTAGCCTTTTCTGCTCAGTTGTGATGATTGCGCAATCAAGCAACCTAGGGTCTAGTCATGGTGGTGGTGGGGGACCACCTGTTCTGACATGACCCTGAGTGGAGAGCTCGAGTGCTTGTTGATGGTTTCTGGCATCAATGTGACACTGAGAATCAAAGAGGGGGATGAGCACTTAACTGCCTTTAGAGCCAAATATGGTAGTTATGAGTAATTGGTCATGCCATTTGGTTTGAACAATGCTCCTGCTTCTTTCCAGAATCTAGTAAATGATATCTTTGCAGATTTCTTGGAGGTGTTTGTTGTGGTTTATTTAGATGATATTATGGTATTTTCCAGTTCTGAGGAGGAACATGTCAAACATGTGGCCTCTGTCCTCCAAAGACTGAGGGACAACAATTTGTTTTCCAAAGCCTCCAAGTGTGTATTCCATACCTCAAGTGTGGAATACTTGGGCTATGTGGTTTCAAGGGATGGCCTCAAGATGGATTCTTCAAACGTTCAGCAAATCCTCAATTGGCCTCAGCCCAAAAATATCAAGGCCCTTCAATCTTTTCTTGGCTTTGCCAACTTTTATCGTCGTTTCATTAAAAATTATTCCAAAAAAATCACTTCTCTCACTTCCCTTCTCAAAAAAGATTCTCCCTTTATCTTCAATGAGGAAGCTCTGAGTCAGTTTCAAGCACTCAAAGAAGCTTTCACCTCTGCTCCTATCTTATCCCATTTCAATCCATCTCTACCTACTATTGTAGAGACTGATGCTTCTGATTATGCATTGGGCGCCGTACTGAGTCTGGTGAATGACTCAGGAAAGCACCCCATTGCATTTGATAGTCGCAAGCTTCTCCCAGCTGAGCTGAACTATGAAATTCATGACAAGGAACTCCTTGGCATAGTTTGGGCTCTCAAGCGCTGGAGAGCATTTCTTCTTTCTCTTTCCAATGCTTTTCAGGTCTTGACAGACCATTCTTCCTTGCAGTATTTCATGTCTTCCAAAGTTATTACTCGTTGTCAGGCCCGTTGGGCTGAATTTCTCTCAGAATTTCATTTCACTATCACTTACCGCCCAGGCAGGCTGGCCACTTTACCACATGCCTTGTCAAGTCGGGACAACGTGTACCCAGAGAGGGGGGTGGACTTCATCAGAAAGAATCCTCAAAATTTTCATCAAGTACTTAAACAAGATGGAATTCAAGAGTCAAGATTCTTCTCAATCAAAGTGGAAATTTTCTCAGATTTAGTTGACAAGATTCAAAAAGAAGTATGGCAAGACAAAGACTATAAAGAAATACTCAAGCAACTAGCAAGAGGTGAATCAGTTCCAGATTATTCTCTTGAACCTCAAACCAAGTTGTTATTATTCAAAGATAGAGTGGTAATCCCAAGCAATGAAGAACTTCAACTCAATATTCTTCAAACGCATCATGACTCACCTTTGGCTGGCCATCCTGGCCAGGAGAAGACCCTCAAGCTCATCAAGAGGGATTTTTATTGGGCTGGCATGAATCAATTCATCAAGGACTATGTGTCCTCATGTCAGCAATGTTCATGAAACAAGAACATTCATCACAAGAAGTTTGGACTACTCAAGCCTCTTCAAATTCCATCTGGTCCTTGGAATTCCTTATCAATGGACTTTATCACTCAATTGCCCTTGTCAAACAACTTTGACTCAATTCTAGTAGTTGTGAACTGGTTCTCAAAAATGGCAATCTTCATTCCAACTTATGGAACAATCACTGCTCTGGACTTAGCTCAAATCTTCATTAGTCATGTATTTTCCAAGCATGGCCTTCCAGTCAGTATTGTCAGTGATAGAGGATCTTTATTTGTTTCATCATTTTGGACTCAATTATGTCAGCAGCTCAAGATATCAAGAGATCTTTCAACTGCTTTTCATCCTGAAACAGATGGACAGACAGAGAGGGTAAATCAGATTCTAGAAAAGTATCTTTGGATGCATGTCAGCTATCACCAAGATGACTGGTACACCTGGCTCCCTCTGGCTGAATTTGCCTATAATAATGCAGAACATTCATCAACAAAGCAATCACCTTTTTTCACCATTTATGGAAGAAATCCCAGCTTTGACTCAATCCATATTTCTCAAGACTCACCTGCTGGAAAGTTATCAACAAAACTCCAATCAGTACAGCAAGTTGTCAAAGAAGAATTAGAGTCAGCAATAAGGAGATTCAAGAAGTATGCAGATAGAAATAGAGCAATTGAACCTGATTTCCAACCTGGGGACAAAGTATGGCTAGCTTCCAAGAACATCAAGACAACAAGACCCACCAAGAAACTATCAGAAAGATGGTTGGGACCTTTCTAAGTTCTGAAGAAGATTGGCAGTCATGCATATCACCTCAAGTTGCCTCAGCAATGGAAGACAGTTCACCCTGTATTCCATGTGTCCTTATTAGAACCAGTCAAGCATTCAACTATCCCAAATCGTCATCAATTGCCGCCACCACCAGTCTTAGTGGAGGAGCAAGAAGAATGGGAAGTGGCTCAGGTTCTGGACTCAAAACTCAAAAGAGGTAAATTATGGTATCTTGTAGGGTGGAAAGGATTCAGTGAAGACCCAGAAAGAACCACTTGGGAACCAGCTTCCAACCTTACCAACTCACCAGACCTTGTCAAGGATTTCCATTCATTATATCCAGACAAGCCTGGTCCAAATACCTCAAGAGTTTGATTATGGTGCTTGGTGGGGAGAAGAAGTTATGTAAGTAAGTTCCTCTCCTGGCATGCACCTTTAAGGGGGTATTCTACCCATATGTTGTTGTAAGCATCACCTTGGCCACTTTGTGAGCACTTGTCAATTCTTTGGACAGGTTCAGGAAGCATACAACACCAATACCCTCCGATTTGGACCTTATCAAGATATGGCCAAATGTTTCTTCCTTTATTTTTCTTTTCTTTCTCTTTTATTTATCATTTCATTTATGCCAATAATCATAATTCAAGACATTCATTACTTCAAGTCATTTACGGAAATTCATTTCAGAAGTCATTTATGGCAAATTATTTCAGTTTTATGGTGCTTGGTGGGGAGTGGAAGTTATTAAAGTAAGTTCCATCTCCTGGTATGCATCCCTGAGGGTTCTACTTCTTGTAAAACATCACCTTGGCCACTCTGTGAGCATCAAATTCTTGGTTCTCATTTTTTCAGACACTTCTTGGCCAGAATCAAGCAACTCACCACAAGGAGGACCAGCCATCAGGATTTTTCTTTATTTCTTTTCTTTACTCTCATTTTCTCTTGTTAGTTTATTTTTCTTTCTTTCTTTACTTGTATAATTTTCTTTCTTTTTATTTATTTAAAGCAGCAGCATCCCCTCCCAAATCATGTATTGGGAGGTTCCATTATTTTTTGATTTTTTAGTATTTATAAGAGTGGGGATAGAAGCCAAACCAAACACAAACAAGGAAAAGGAAAACTAGTTATCTCTACCCAAATCATCAAAAGTTCTCTGGAAATCATTTATCAACTCATCTTCATACCAGGCAAACTTTGCAGCCATCCCTTCAGAAGCAGTACCTGGAATAGTCCTGTCATTGGCATACATAATCACCCCTCTGCTATTTGTATTAACCCTCCTGAATAATCTGGCCACAGCATCTTGACTTTCACTAGCCGCGTTGGGATCTTCTCTGGTAACCCGGATAGGCCAACGTTCTCTTCTTTGAAAAACTTGAGCGGCAGGAAACGGCAAAGGGGACAATCCATCTCTTCTTCTGCTGGAGCTGGCCACAGATTGGAGTTGACAGGAGGTGGTTATGGGTGAATTTCTGGACTGTTGAACTCGTGATGGTCTTACTGCTGGATTCAAGGCAGGCCTGGTGGTGTGGGAAGTAGTTGGTGAAGGCAGAGGAAGGGTTGTAGGAATGGAAGCAAGCATTGGTTGGAAGGTTCTTGGAGTTCTGGGAATAACTTGGCTTTGGAATCTAGTGTTGGCAAGAGGTTGAGAAGAGGAATTGCTGGATGGATGGCCAACTGAATGAGGAACAACTTCAACTTCTTCACCATCCAGCTCATCACTTCCTTCAGCATCTGGATATTTTGGGGAATCAACAATTCTTCTTAGTTTCTTCACTACCTTCACTACTCCATCAGTATTGGTCCTTGAGATTGGGACTTCTGAGCTGTAATGTATGTGCCAACCACCAACTGGAATGGGCCCTCCAACACTAGTCCATCTTGCCACATCCCTCTGCCTGGAACCAGTCACTACATCAAAATATCAGTACCAATCCAATCAAGATATGCAAATCACTCACATTGAGAAAATCCTGAGGTTGCATCAGCAGTAGGTTCCTCAAGAATGGAAAATTCCTGCCCATAGGGCCCATCTTTCCTACTCCATAAGTGCCTCCTGATCTGGGACAAAGTCAACCCGGTACGACGGCATGGTTTCTTCCCAACGAAGAAAAAGTGGCATTTTGACTATCGAGGATTGTAATGTTGAAAGCAATCCTTACCCTTGGCCAAACATTCAGTACAGGCAGGATCAAGAACTTCAACTGCTCTGAACCCATCATAGGTTTGGGAGGGATCAAAATGACCAGAAGACACCATGGAAGGGGAGGACAATTGACTGAAGATGCCAGGACCACAAAGAACAGACGGTGGCAGTGAAGAAGGAGAAGATTCAGTGAGTTCAGTCAGTTTGGAACTCATAACTGAAGAATATGCAAGCAGAAGATTCAAGATGTCAGAATCAATCCACTCCATATCAAGAAAAAAGATTTGACTTCAAGGAAATGGGGGCCATAACTCAATTATGCCCCCCTCAAAGCCTCTAAGGTGAAGGTTCATACCCCTTTGGGGCTGAACTCATCACCCAGGGCCTCCCCTGCAACTTTGGGGGAGGCCAGGATCTTGATGGTCCTGGACCCCATCAATGGGTCCAGGCCATGTATGGTGAAAAATGGGAATTGGGGCAATTCTGGGCCCAGGGGCCTCCAATAGCCCCCACCGACCGCAGACCATGGCCCACAGACTGCGGCGTACGGCCCCAAAGACTCAAAATGGCCAATAATGGCCATAAATCA
Source organism: Austropuccinia psidii (assembly GCA_023105745.1). Lineage (NCBI taxonomy): Eukaryota > Fungi > Basidiomycota > Pucciniomycetes > Pucciniales > Sphaerophragmiaceae > Austropuccinia > Austropuccinia psidii. The sequence goes on along the minus strand of JALGQZ010000005.1, from coordinate 8,197,183 downwards.
AAAAATGACCAAATTCACCAAAAGCACCCAAAAGGCCCAAAAGGCCATAAAAATGAAAAAATATCAAGATCCATCAGGGAAGAGGCCACAGCCCAAAAAACAGTTTGAGGGCTGTTTGAGGCCATTTCCATGGACAATGGGGACAAGACCCCTTGGAGGAAATTTCTTCAAGCTTTTATTGGATTAAGTCCTTCCCAATGAGTACACTTCATATACTCATTGGGCATCGTTTTTTGAGCACAAGAGCTCAGTGGCCATTATTTTGGGATATATCCCAAGGCCATACCCCAAGGGCAAGGTTGATTGAATCAGAAGAAAAGAAAAGCATATTTCGAAGTGGAATACTTACTCAAAACTTGAAAGAAGGGGGGAATCAATTTAATTTGGCAGGGAAGAATTGAAGAAGGATTTTCAGGATAATGGTCAAGAGGAAAAGAAAATTAAAAAGAAATCTTCTGAAAAAATGTGGGGGATATTGAGATGCCACTCAACAGTGTGAGGGTATTATGGTGTTCAGGAGCACACCAGTTTCAAGAGGGGGATACTGTAACAACCATCCATCAGGGGTAAGGGTATTCATTCATATACCCACTCAAACACCTCAAAATCAGAAGATCCACTGTTGCATCAATATTCAGTTTCAGCAATCGTCATTCTGAAACATGCATACAGCTTGGTACATCAATACAGCCTGTCAATACCTGTACAGGTTGGATTCACCCAATACAGTTTCAATACACCAGCATGAAACTGTATGATCACTAAAATACACCACACCTCTTGTACAGGTCCTGTACAGCTGTACAGGACCTGTATTGGCCAGACTCAATTCAATAATTCAATCCTCTCATGAAAATTCCTCCTCTGGACCAGGGCTGGTGTTTCTCACATATACCAGGCCCTCTTTTTTCCCCCTGGGGACTTTTCCCCAGTTAATTAATTTAGTTTATTTATTATTTCATAATTAATCTTATCCTTATTTTGGGTATTATAATTATTTAATTTTAAGTTAGTCTTTGCATTTCTTTCTTAGCCTGTACAGTATGAGTTGGGTGGCCATATCCTTATTAATCTTTGTCTTTCCATTCTGACAGGTTGAAACAGTGGACTTGGACTTGTTTGTGGTTGGCTCTTCTATTTATTACTCTTATTTCTTTGTTGCTGCTTTTCTCATATCTTTTATTATAGTAATTCATTCCTTACACTATTAAGTGTATTCAATCCCTTCTTACCATATCTTTGAGTCCTCCATAAGTGAGTCCCAGTTTACTGAGTGCCAGCCCTCTTCACTTCAAAGAGCCCCTGTGACATGAAATTAATTAACTCATATTTGATTCTCTCTTTTCACTCTTTTATAATCATTTTTCTCATTCATCAATTATGATCTCTTTTATGACTTAATGATCTTTAATGATTATGATTTTTCTCTCTCATCAATTTCATCTCATTCATTTCATTCATATGAAATTGAATTTTCTTCTTTCTTAATCATTGCTAACCATTTCATTCACTTCATTTCATTTTATCAAATCAAATTTTTTCTGTGTTCTTATTCAGGTTTATTTAGGAGTTATTGATTTGTTTAATTGATTGGATTATTCATTGGGATTCATTGGGTTTATTGATTCAGCGATTCAGGATTTTTCATTGGATTGGATTGATTGACTTTGAATTCTCAAGATATTTTATTGATCCTCAAGAATTGATTTTGATTATTGACTGATTTTGAATCATCAAGATATTGAATTGATTTCTGAAGATTTTAAATTGATTTATTGATTCCTCAAGACCCTGATTTCATATTGAAGACACTGATTTATTGATTGATTGAATATTGATTGATTGTTGACTTACTCAAGATTATTGATATTTGATTTGAATTGATTGTTGATTGTTTGAATTGATTTGACTGTTTACTGAATTTCATTTCACCTCAAGTTTCATCAAGATTTTAATTGTGATTGATTTGGTCCAGTTCTGATTATTATTCTCATACCATCAAGTTTTATTTCATTTTTATTCAAAATGCCAGTTCAGCATAGTCCCCCAGCCAAAAATACTAGCTCCCAAAGAATTCAAGCTGTTCTCACTCCTACAGCAAGGGCTCCTCTTGACCGCACACCATCAGTTCATCAACTGAGTGCAAATTTGGACAGAGGACCACCAATGGAAGGAGCAGCACCCTCAAGAAGACGTGGAATGAAATCTAGAAGATCAAGATCCTTTTCTGGACTTTTGGGTGGCTACCTTGGCATGTCTGAAGGTGCAAGAGCAAGACAAGGGGAAGTTGAAGATGAAGAGGGGGAAGAGTCTGTGGAAGAGGAAGATTCTGGGGAAACTGAAGTGGCAGTTTCCTTGGCAAATGCTCCAGAGGTGCCTCAGGGTTCTAATCTAGCCCTTTCTAGTCAACCTCTTGTCTCTCAAACTGATCCAAGTCTCCTGAAGATGATGGAGCAGATGAATTAACTCATGGGGCAACTCACTCAAGCAGTTGCTCCCAGGGACAATTCCAAGGCCCCTGCTTTCAAGACTCCATCCATGAAGGCACCTGATTCTTTTGATGGTACTCAAATCCTGTCAATTAATCTTTCATAATGATCCAGAAAATTTCTTCTCTGACAGGAAGAAAGTTCTTTAGTCAACTTCTTTTCTCACTGGTAGAGCTGGAAAGTGGATTGAACCCTATCTCTCAAATATTTCCAATAAAGACCCTTCCTACCTCCTCAATAATTGGCCATTATTTGAATCTCAATTATTCACTCTGTTTGGTGACCCCAATGAAGTCAGGAAAGCTCAAAAAGAGTTGGACAATTTGAGGATGAAGGAAAGTGGTCATGTTTCGTTGTATATTGCTGATTTCAGAAGCTTAATGTCAAGAATTGGAGATTGGGGTGAAAGAGCTTATATCCATGTGTACAGAAGAGGCTTGGCATCAAGATTGTTGGACCAATTGGCTTCTCACCCGGGAACCTTTGATAGTCTTCAAGAACTCATGGACATCACCTTGGAATTAGATACCAGGTACCATGAGAGGCAGAAGGAAAAGGGCAGTCATCAAGAGAAGAAGCCTCCAATCAGTGAATCCAACTCCTCCAAGCCCCCTCAAAGTTCATCATCACAGAAGCCTTATCACAAGAAGAATAAGAAGGGGAACAATTTTCAAGTGTCCAAAGACAAGCCTCATGCTGCTCTCCTCAATAAGGACAACAAATTAATTGGTTCTGAAAAGGAGAGGAGGATTAAAGAAGGGTTGTGCAATTATTGTGGTGGCAAGCACCCATTTCAAAAATGCTTCAAGAGGCCTGAAAATAGGCAAGGATCATAAAGAGGCTTCCCTAGCAAGCAGGGAAAAGCCTGAGTGGGGATCATGATGTGTTCAATGGTTCTCACTTATTTCCTTCAAGAGCACAATTGTGCACTCTGAATACTAGTGTCAAGAAATCTTCAAAATTTCTTATTTTCTCTTCTGTCTCTGATATTTTTTATAGTATTCTCATTGATTCTGGTGCTACAAACTCCTTTATTGAAAAGAATTTTGTTCTCAAGTACTCATTGACTCTGTCAGAGCTCCCTGAAAAGATTCCTCTTTTCATTTTGGACTCTAATGAATCCCCTGCCTTGTTCATCACCCATTATACCAAGTGGGTAGTTGACTTGCCTTCCTTCCCAAGCTTTGAATGGGACTTTTTTATCATAGATTCACCCAGGGGAGAAGACCTGATATTGGGCTATGATTTCCTTTACCATTTTAATCCCATTATTGATTGGAAAAATGGATTGATCACCTATTATTCTAGTAATAAGGATTCTAGTGGTATTATTCCTTCTACTGGTAATGACTTGGCCACTGCTGTCAACAGTGTTGCTCTGGTTGGTGAACTTAAGACACCTTCCCTTCCTTCTTCTGTCCATACCCCCTGCATCATTCCCTCTCAGTCATTACTTGCATTAAGAGATGAAGTCTTCAAAGAGATAAAGGATTTTGAAGAAGATGTTGCCATATCTTCACTTCATCTCTTTCAAGGGGATATGGACCTTCCTCCCTTATCCTTTCATGCCTCCCTGGAGGAGCAGTGGGATGAGGAGGAAGAGCCAGAAGAAATCAAAACTGTGTTGAAGGTAGTCCCTCCTGCTTATCACCAATATTTAGATGTATTCTCCAAGGTGAAGGCAGAGAAATTTCCTCCACACCGCGCCTGTGATCACCATATCGAATTGGAGGGTCTTCTACCTCCAATTGGTGTTATCTACTCATTATCAAATCAAGAGTCAGAGACACTGCAGGCCTACATTTCAGAGAATGTAGAGAAAGGTTTCATCAGACCAAGATCCTCTTCCACAGGAGCACCTGTCCCTTTTGTTAAGAAAAATGTTGGAGGTGTTTGTTTGTGTGTGGACTACCCCAAACTCAATGCTGTTACTAGGAAGAACAGGTATCCTGTTCCTCCTATGAACCAGCTCCTTACCGTATTCAACGGTTCCACTATCTTCTCCAAGATACACTTGCGTGGTTCATATAACCCTCTGAGAATCAAAGAGGGGGATGATCACTTAACTGCCTTTAGAACTGTAAGGTGTGGATATGAAACTTTGATTAAAAATCAAGTACTTTTCCTGTCCTCAAAATTTGTATAAGGTAAAAATCAATTAAAAATAGTATGAAGTATTATTTTTAAGAGAAAACACGCCAATTCTATTGTTTATAGCTTTATTAGTATAAAACAATAATATTATAAAAATATATTGTTTTACCAACAATAAAAATTTATCCAAAAAATACTCTACAAGAGATATTTTAAGGCTACAAAAGAAATTTCTTCAAGAGCAATTTCAATTGGAATTAATTGAGCAAAGAACTGCAAGCAATTAATTAAAGAACAAAGTCTTTGAAAAGAATATTAAAGAGAAAACACGCCCAAAAGTGACCAGAGTGAATTTGGAAACAAAGTGACAAAGTTTACAGTGATGAAAGATGCTTTAATTCACTTTTGGGGTGGTTCAGGGGTAAAAATGATTATAAGAGTTACAAACAATGATTATAATGATTTTTTCACGTGGTTAAAAGGATTAAAATGATTTAAAAGTGGTGGTTGGAATCTTTGATTTATTGGTTTAACAGTTTTAAACTAATTAATAAAAGGAAAAGATTCTAACATGAAGAGAAAAGTGGGGCAAAGAAGACATTCTTTTATAGCCATCAATTCTCTTGCTCCAAAAGTAAAATTTACTCTTGTCAGTCGTGAAAAACAGTCTGACAACAGAAAAGCCAATTATGGCATCATTGAACCCTGGTTTAGACCAAAAAGGGCTGGTTTAAGCCAATTTTAGCCATTTTTAGCCATTTCAGACCCTTAAATCAGCCATTACTATAGCAATACCAGGCATAGAGCCTTCAAAACACGTCATAATGTGTGTCAGAGGCGTAGAAACCAGTTAAAACTGTTTTTATTATGATTGTTTTATCTTAAGGGTAGTTTTACCCTCTTGGCAACAGCTAAAACTACCCCAGTTGGTATCAAAACCTCATCATCAATTGAGTCCACAGACCCTGTAACTCAATTCCAGGCCAAAAGTGATGAACTTTTGCGTGAATTTTGACATCCCACGCCTGTCAGCAAGGATTTTGGGGGTCTAGCTCCCCCTTAGAGCTGGAGTTCCTCTTCCCCCCCAAATTTAATCTTTCCAATTTATTTTTCCTTTAATTCCTCATCATGTATTATACTTATAATTTACATATGTAATTCAATTCAATTGTACAGTACAATACAGTAATAATTGACACCTCATATGTAAATCAAAGTTCACTTATGTAATACACGCGCACATTTTGACATTTCAATTGAATTCAATTGAAAATACTTCAATTCCTCATAACTTCTAAACTAAACACAACACCTCAATTTTAACACAAAAATTGATGGTTAACACCACATGTGGTGTGAATTAAATTAAAGTTTTGAGGATTTTCAACTTTTGTATTGAAAATACTAAAAACTTAATTTAAGCTTATTTAGAGTTGAGTTACAAGAATTTCACTCAGAGGTGACCCCACCTGATTTTTTATGAGGAATCCAATGGTGAAATAAATTTTATATGTTTATTTATTGGATAGAAAGTTATAATAAATTTTATTTAACTTTTTTTTCAAATTTATTTATTTTCTCACAATTTTGTTAAAGTTTCATTTTTACTTAATTTTTTCAAGTATAAATGTAATTTTACATTTACAAAATTTAATGTATTTTTTATTTTTAAACTATAATCAATTTTTTATTTTCAATATAATTTTATATTTATATTTTTATTTTTATTTTAATAATATAAATAAATTTATTTTATTTATATTAATATGTTATTTTTTATATTTGTGGTCTTTTGGGTATATGAAATTACCTCTAAGGCTCACATTCCCTCCCCCTAAAAAAAGAATATTACTTTGGAATATTGGTGTTTCTAGTGTGTCTGAATCTCCTCAGGAGTTTGGTAGCTTCTGTTATATCTTTTTCTTCTAACCATTCATCTTCACAAGTTGGGTCACTGTACCTAACAAGGTATTCCCTTACTTTCTTGGTTCTTAATTTCCTTTCTTTAAGCACTTTGGTTATTTTCTTAGTACCAGATGTCTCAATAGGAGGTATAACTTGGGGAACCTTATTCCTCAAGGGAAATTTCTCAGCATCACTGGATTTATATGGTTATATCAAGCTCACTGGAAATGTAGGGTGCTTATTGCTAAGTTCTTCAGATAACTCTACTTCAACAGCATTTTCTCCATGGAGGGCCTTAATCACAAAAGGTCCTGCAAAGGAGTCTTTCAACTTTTTACATCCTTTGATGTTATTGAAGTTAGTGGTGGATACAAGAACTAGGTCCCCCACTTTGAAATCTGGAGTTGCATGAGATTTATTCCATTTGTCTTTAGCATATGCAAAAGAGTCCTCCATGCACCTTACTGCATGCTTTCTAGCTTTTTCTAGCATTCCTTTGAAGCTAGCAGCTGTGGGATGTATTTCAATTAAGTCTTTCCTCAAGGAGTCTTGGGGTAACTTGGGGTTCCATCCTTTTTCTAGAACAGCAGGAGTCTGATTGGTACTAGCATGGATTGATGTTTTATATGCTAATTCCAGTGCTGGTAACAGAGTACACCAATCATGGGTAAATCCATCACAATCTTTGAATTCAAGGCCATATGCACAAAATCTTCTCACCATGTCCTCTAAGGTTTGGATCATTCTTTCAGCCAGGCCATCAGTTTGTGGGTGGTAGGCTGTAGAGAAAGACAGTTTAGTGCCAAATAATTGGTGAAGATTTGTCCATAGTGCTGAAGTGAATTTGGGATCTCTATCACTGATGATATTTGTAAATATCCCAGTCCATGACACTACTCTATTCCATATCAGAAGAGCTGTATCCATGGCTGTATCATCTTTGTGACATGGTAAAAAGATTGGAGTTTTACTGAATCTGTCCACAATTACTAGGCAAGCATTATAGCTCCTGTCACCTCCTGGTGGTAGGCCAGTTACCCAATCCATATGGGCAATTTCCCAAGGTCTGTTTGGTTCTTGGATTTTCATCATATTTCCAAGTCTTTTGCCAGTGGATTTATTTGCCTTTTGGCATCTGTCACAGGTTTTGAAATACTCTGCAACATCTTTTTGCCACATTGGCCACCATATGCAGGTCTTAACTTTCTCTCTTGTTCTGTCTTCAGAAAGATGTCCTGAAAAGGGACTATCATGGCATTCTTTCAGTACAAGATTGATTAATGACCTGTCTACAACTGTCATGACACATGTGTGCTTGGTTCTGTGGTAAATTATACCATCCAGTAGGTGAAATCTTCCTTCATTATAAGATTTTCTCCATACTTCATCCAAGGCATGTATTAGAGAGTTGTCTTTACAGTCTTTGTTAAGTAATTGGCATAAGATGCTACAATTCTTATCTTGAGTGTAACTATTTCTGACTTCTTCAAAGAAGGTGGTGTTCAAGTCTGTAACACTTATTCCTTCTATTGGAATTTGTGGTGAAGCTTCTTCTGGAACATAAGCAGGATTATCAATGTTATTTGGTAATGGCCATATGCTTAGTCCATCTGCATTCTTATGAATATTCCCATCCTTATGAACAATAGTCATATTGCCTCTGTATTCTTGTATGGCTATTTGCCATCTGAGCATGTGTCTGTTAGGTGTTTTCATGTTCAAAAGTGATTTCACAGCTGTACAATCTGTTATTACTTCAAAAACACATCCCTCTAAGAAATAGTTCAATTTCTCCAAGGCCCAGACAAGGCATAGACATTCCATTTGACTTGCTCCATATCTGGCTTCAGTTGGTTTGACTTGCCTGGATATGAAACATATTGGTCCTTCTACAGGTTTGTCATTTATGATCTGAACTTGGTGAAGTGCAGCACCTAGTCCATCCCCTGATGCATCAATATACAGTTTGAAAGGTAATTTAAAGTCTGGCATCAGTAAGAGTGGAGCAGTGGTCAATGCTTCTCTTAGAGATTCAAAAGCTTTGACTCTGTCAACAGTCATTTCAAATACTGTGTCTTAGTCACACAACTTATAAAGTGGTCTTGCTATGGATGCAAAGTCTTTAATGTGTTGCCTGTAATATCCTGCAAAACCCAAGAATGACTGAATTTCCTTCTTATTCTGAGGCATGGGTTTTAACAATACTGCTGCAACTTTATTTTTATCAATTCCAAGGGACAAACCAGATACAACATGTCCTAGTGCCTTGAGTTCTTTAAATCCAAAATGACATTTCTTCAAGGAGATTTTCATGTTTACTGATTGGATTTTTGTCAAAACTCTTGATAATCTGTACATGTGCTCCTCCCAAGTCTTTGAACAGATAATAATGTCATCAATGTAGTTGATTAACCATCCCTCTGAGAGTTCTTCAGGGAAGATTTCATTCATCATTCTTTGGAAGTGTGAAGGTGCATTTTTGATACCAAAGGGCATCCTTAAGTATTCATACACTCCACAATGAACAATAATTCTCAAGTATTTTCTTGCTCTTGGTGTTACCACATTTTGATGGAATCCTTTAAGGGCATCCATAGTGGTTATATACACTGCTTGAGATATTTGAGTAAGGGCAATTTGGATTTTTGGTATTGGGTATCTGTCTGGAACAGTGTAAGTGTTCAGAGCTCTAAAGTCCCCAACCATTCTGGATTTTCCATTATGCCACGCCACTATGACTGGTGTAGTTATTTATACTTCCTCATTGTGGCCTACGTTTCTTATTACACCAAGGTCTAGAAGTTCTTTGATATGAATTTCTAGAGCTTCTCTTGATTTTGGACTTGCTGGATAAGCAGGTCTTCTTAAGAGTGGTGGATAAGGTCTCTCAATGTTAAGAATGATGTCAACTTCATGACCAATAATTGCTCCCAGAGGTTCTTTGTCTGTAGCAAATGCTCCTTTGTGGTCATACAAAAGGGAAGAAAGTTCATTTTCTTGTTTATCAGTCAGATGAAGGCTTATCTCAGCCTCATTTAACTGTTCAGACTTGAATTTTTCTAACTCCAAGTTGACTGGTGATACTTTGTTTACTGTAATTTGTCTTTTAAATGGTAAAAAGGCAAATTTCTGGCGCTTATTGTCCCCAATTGTAAAGTATCTGTCTTTGTTATTATGTAAATCTATCCCATACATGATCAAATAGTCATTTCCCAATATAAAATGGGTACTAGAGCAATTTTCCATAACAACAAATTCAACTGTGATCCTTAAATTCCCATTTATGTGTGGGAATATGACATTGGTCTCAAAGATTCCCAATGCTTTCATTGGGTTACTTGCACTGTTGAATTTTATACCATCAATTGGTAACAATTGGTCTTCAAAATTTGGCACACAAGTCTTAAGAAAGGATTTTCCAACACAAGAGCAGAAGGCTCCTGGGTCAAGCAAAGGTTTGGTGGGCTTGTTGTCAATTACCACTTCTGTTATACAGGAGTTACCAGCTGTATAACCTTTTCCTCTGTTTGGTTTTGTCTTCATAAGTTGTGCATCTTGAACTTTTGATAAATCAACTTGACCATTGCTCAATTGTGGTAAGTGGGAATAAGATTCCATGATGTCAAAAGTGGCATTGATATTTTCTATATCTTTTGAGGATTCAGAAAATATGGATGACTTATCATCTGAATTGTCTTCAATTATGTCTTCTTTTTCAACATCTGGTTCCTTTTCAATGTCAATTTCATTGATTTTCCCCCTCTTTGGACATGTATTGGCTAAATGGGTGGTGCTTTGGCAAATATGGCATTTTCTGACTGTATCTGCAGATTTATATTTAATATTACCAGAATTTTCTTTGGGGTTTTTGTCCACAGAATCTTTCCAAGGTGTATTAAACCTTGTTTTGAGATTCACCCTACTAGAACCAATTTTGGTTCTGGTGGTTACTTCTTCTAGTATATTGATAATATCTTCTGCTGAAGATTGTTCAGTAGTCCTGCTTTTGACAGCATGCTCTAAGTCACCTCCACATTGTCTCAGAATTTTTCTATGGATCATAAACTCTGACATGTCAGGATATAATGCTGTTAATCTGTCCTTTTGTTGGCAAAACCATGGTAAAGCTCTGTCTTTATCAGCATTAAATTTGGCAGATTCAAAGGCTGTTTCAACTTTAAACCTCCAAGCATCATTTGCCCATTTGTTGATGATTTGGGTTTTCCACCAAGTCCAACTCTGGTGTCCATGTGCTTGTCTTATTTTGATGTACCATCTGTGAGCTGATCTGGTAAACAAGGTGTTAAACCTGGCTGTTACCAATCTGTCTGGTAATTCAAAATCCTCTTTGATCATGTCAATACCTCTAATGAATTCCATATGGTCATACTCTCCTTCACCACTGAAGTGAGGCCATTCTTTAAGTTTTGGAACTTCTTTCAAGAGTGCTTGGCCCATTGATGGTTCCAATTTATGAAAAGAAGTGGATAATTCATTTTTAATTGTGAATTATGAGGATCCAATACTTGTGGATTTGGAATTCTTGTGCCCTCATTTTGATTTAGAGGTGTAGACATTCTTGGTAAGGTGTTCAGTATTTGTTCAATGTCATTCATTTTACTGTTGCTACACCTTTGGGAATTTCTGTATTCATGTTGGAAGCTTTGTATTAAATTTATTACTTCAATTTTATACATGTCTTCCTTATGTGTCAGTTCTTGCCATAACTCTGTCTGTCTTGTATTATCAGCAGTGACTTGATTCAATTTCATTGATAATTTTGATACTTCTTCTTGTGAAGCATCAAAACACTTTTTCAAGGCAATGGTATATGTCTTTACTTCAGTAAATGAATTTGAAATGTCATCAAGGACTTTCTTGTTATCTGTTTTGATAATATTTATGGCTTGTTTAATTCTTGTTTCAATCATGTCATCAATATTGAATTTAGAATATTTATCTGTTAATTCTTCAATAATGGCAGATTGTTCATTTATTTTAATGTGTGAAGAATTGTCATTATTAGAATTTTTAATTGTTCTTAAAACTTTTTCAAAACACATAAGTGTTTCATTAATTTGGCACAGACTCAGGTTGTTTGTTTTAATGTTGATACAAATGGTGTCATTTTTATCAGAAAAATGTTTTTTCACGTCATTTATAGCATTATACAACTCTGGGATGGAATCAAATATGTCAGAAATCATTTCTGGAACCTTAATCTGGCTTCCTCCTTCTTCTGTAATTCCATCATGGTTCTGGCCATCTGAAATACATTTTCCATGGCATCCTGCTGAATCTTTGGGATTCTGTAGCCCAGGCTGTAAGGTTTTGGGGCTGGTGCCTTCCCTTTGCCCTTGTTTGGAGTTTGTGGCTGCTTTTTCACGTTGGAATTGCTGCTGCTGGCCACTGGGGCTGTTTTTGGCACTGGTTTGGGTGGTGGAGGGTTGTTTTTCCTCCATTCTAGTGTCAAAAGCATCATGTTTTTCTTCTCCATCAATGGATGCCATCCATTGAGCAATTTGCAAGTGTTGGGATGGCCCAAGAATTTTCTTACTGTCAGGTAAGAATTCATGCAATTCTTCCACAGGTCTGCAAGGATCTGGTACTCCTTGAATTGAAGTGCATTGTTGTATGCACTGTGGCTGGCTTTGTATATGTCCACAGAGGCTTGTTGTGGCGGTGTCAGCTCTTTTTGAAGGTAAAATGGTATTATCAGCTTCAGAATGACCCATTTTAGTTGTTTGGAAGTCATCAACTGACCCTTTTCCTTCTGTACTTGGTTGGCCTCTGCCATAATCACGTCTATTACCTTTTTGGGAGCTGCTTGAGGGGTTGTAGCTGGCTCCTGACCTGGTTGAAGGCATAATTATGGTTAAAAAGGCTGAAATAGTATTTTTACGTCAAAAAACTTACTATTGGCCAAATTTTTAGCTTTCTGAAGGGTATTACTTATGTCCAAGTTAATCAATTCAGAAGATATTGGTTCAGGCTGGTTATTTTGAGTCACAATAACAGTACTATTATGATCAGAATTAACAGTACTGGCAGGGATAATGCTGGTTACTGTTGAGGCTGTTTCAATGTTTTCTTGTCTTACCACGTTGTCAGACACTAAAATTAATGAAAAAGCCAATTAATTAAGTAAAAAAAAGGTTATTTCAAAAAAGAAATAAAAATATAAGCCTCACTTATAATATGAAAAAAAAGTTATTTTTTATGGATTTTTTGAATTATAAGTATTTTTTATATGTTTTTAAATTTTTCAATATAAGAAAAAAGATTTAAAAAGAGTAAAAAAATATGTCACAGGTAAAATATCACGGCTGGGCCCCCAAATGTAAGGTGTGGATATGAAACTTTGATTAAAAATCAAGTACTTTTCCTGTCCTCAAAATTTGTATAAGGTAAAAATCAATTAAAAATAGTATGAAATATTATTTTTAAGAGAAAACACGCCAATTTTATTGTTTATAACTTTATTAGTATAAAACAATAATATTATAAAAATTTATTGTTTTACCAACAATAAAAATTTATCCAAAAAATACTATACAAGAGATATTTTAAGGCTACAAAAGAAATTTCTTCAAGAGCAATTTCAATTGGAATTAATTGAGCAAAGAACTGCAAGCAATTAATTAAAGAAAAAAGTCTTTGAAAAGAATATTAAAGAGAAAACACGCCCAAAAGTGACCAGAGTGAATTTGGAAACAAAGTAACAAAGTTTACAGTGATGAAAGATGCTTTAATTCACTTTTGGGGTGGTTCAGGGGTAAAAATGATTATAAGAGTTACAAACAATGATTATAATGATTTTTTCACGTGGTTAAAAGGATTAAAATGATTTAAAAGTGGTGGTTGGAATCTTTGATTGATTGGTTTAACAGTTTTAAACTAATTAATAAAAGGAAAAGATTCTAACATGAAGAGAAAAGTGGGGCAAAGAAGACATTCTTTTATAGCCATCAATTCTCTTGCTCCAAAAGTAAAATTTACTCTTGTCAGTCGTGAAAAACAGTCTGACAACAGAAAAGCCAATTATGGCATCATTGAACCCTGGTTTAGACCAAAAAGGGCTGGTTTAAGCCAATTTTAGCCAATTTTAGCCATTTCAGACCCTTAAATCAGCCATTACTATAGCAATACCAGGCATAGAGCCTTCAAAACACGTCATAATGTGTGTCAGAGGCGTAGAAACCAGTTAAAACTGTTTTTATTATGATTGTTTTATCTTAAGGGTAGTTTTACCCTCTTGGCAACAGCTAAAACTACCCCAGTTGGTATCAAAACCTCATCATCAATTGAGTCCACAGACCCTGTAACTCAATTCCAGGCCAAAAGTGATGAACTTTTGCGTGAATTTTGACATCCCACGCCTGTCAGCAAGGATTTTGGGGGTCTAGCTCCCCCTTAGAGCTGGAGTTCCTCTTCCCCCCCAAATTTAATCTTTCCAATTTATTTTTCCTTTAATTCCTCATCATGTATTATACTTATAATTTACATATGTAATTCAATTCAATTGTACAGTACAATACAGTAATAATTGACACCTCATATGTAAATCAAAGTTCACTTATGTAATACACGCGCACATTTTGACATTTCAATTGAATTCAATTGAAAATACTTCAATTCCTCATAACTTCTAAACTAAACACAACACCTCAATTTTAACACAAAAATTGATGGTTAACACCACATGTGGTGTGAATTAAATTAAAGTTTTGAGGATTTTCAACTTTTGTATTGAAAATACTAAAAACTTAATTTAAGCTTATTTAGAGTTGAGTTACAAGAATTTCACTCAGAGGTGACCCCACCTGATTTTTTATGAGGAATCCAATGGTGAAATAAATTTTATATGTTTATTTATTGGATAAAAAGTTATAATAAATTTTATTTAACTTTTTTTTCAAATTTATTTATTTTCTCACAATTTTGTTAAAGTTTCATTTTTACTTAATTTTTTCAAGTATAAATGTAATTTTACATTTACAAAATTTAATGTATTTTTTATTTTTAAATTATAATCAATTTTTTATTTTTAATATAATTTTATATTTATATTTATATTTTTATTTTAATAATATAAATAAATTTATTTTATTTATATTAATATGTTATTTTTTATATTTGTGGTCTTTTGGGTATATGAAATTACCTCTAAGGCTCACAAGAACCAAATATGGTAGTTATGAGTATTTGGTCATGCCATTTGGGTTGACCAATGCTCCTGCTTCTTTCCAGAATCTAGTAAATGATATCTTTGCAGATTTCTTGGATGTGTTTGTTGTGGTTTATTTAGATGATATTATTGTCTTTTCTGGTTCTGAGGAGGAACATGTCAAACATGTGGCCTCTGTCCTCCAAAGACTGAGGGACAATAATCTGTTTGCCAAAGCCTCCAAGTGTGTATTCCATGCCTCAAGTGTGGAATACTTGGGCTATTTTGTTTCAAGTGATGGCCTCAAGATGGATTCTTCAAAAGTTCAGCAAATCCTCAATTGGCCTCAGCCCAAAAACATCAAGGCCCTTCAATCTTTTCTTGGCTTTGCCAATTTTTATCGTTGTTTCATTAAAAATTATTCTAAAAAAATCACTTCTCTCACTTCCCTCCTTAAAAAAGATTCTCCTTTTATCTTCAATGAGGAAGCTCTTAGTCAGTTTCAAGCACTCAAAGAAGCTTTCACCTCTGCTCCTATCTTATCTCACTTTAATCCTTCTCTACCTACTATAGTAGAGACTGATGCTTCTGATTATGCTTTGGGTTCTGTACTGAGCCAGGTGAATGACTCAGGAAAGCATCCCATTGCATTTGATAGTCGCAAGCTTCTCCCAGCTGAGCTGAACTATGAAATTAATGACAAGGAACTCCTTGGAATAGTTTGGGCTCTCAAGCGCTGGAGAGCATTTCTTCTTTGTCTTTCCAATTCTTTTGAGGTCTTGACCGACCACTCTTCCTTGCAGTATTTTATATCTTCAAAAGTTCTTACTCATTGTCAGGCCCGTTGGGCTGAATTCCTTTCAGAATTTCACTTCACTATCACTTACCGCCCAGGAAGGCTGGCCACTTTGCCAGATGCCTTGTCACGTTGGGACGACGTGTACCCAGAGAGGGGGGTGGACTTCATCAGCAAGAATCCTCAAAATTTTCATCAAGTAATCAAGCAAGATGGAGCTCAAGAGTCAAGATTCTTTTCAATCAAAGTGGAAGTGTTTTCAGATTTAGTTGACAAGATTCAAAAAGAAGTATGGCAAGACAAAGACTATAAAGAAATACTCAAGCAACTAGCAAGAGGTGAATCAGTCTCAGATTATTCTCTTGAACCTCAAGCCAAGTTGTTATTACTCAAAGATAGAGTGGTAATCCCAAGCAATGAAGAACTTCAACTCAATATTCTTCAAAAGCGTCATGACTCACCTTTGGCTGGCCATCCTGGCCAGGAGAAGACCCTCAAGCTCATCAAGAGGGATTTTTATTGGGCTGGCATGAATCAATTCATCAAGGACTATGTGTCCTCATGTCAGAAATGTTCAAGAAACAAGAACATTCATCACAAGAAGTTTGGACTACTCAAGCCTCTTCAAATTCCATCTGGTCCTTGGAATTCCTTATCAATGGACTTTATCACTCAATTGCCCTTGTCAAACAACTTTGACCCAATTCTAGTAGTTGTGAACTGGTTCTCAAAAATGGCAATCTTCATTCCAACTTATGGAACAATCACTGCTCTGGACTTAGCTCAAATCTTCATTAGTCATGTATTTTCCAAGCATGGCCTTCCAGTCAGTATTGTCAGTGATAGAGGATCTTTATTTGTTTCATCATTTTGGACTCAATTATTTCAGCAGCTCAAGATATCAAGAGATCTTTCAACTGCTTTTCATCCTGAAACAGATGGACAGACAGAGAGGGTAAATCAGATTCTAGAACAGTATCTTTGGATGCATGTCAGCTATCACCAAGATGACTGGTACACCTGGCTCCCTCTGGCTGAATTTGCCTATAATAATGCAGAACATTCATCAACAAAGCAATCACCTTTTTTCACCATTTATGGAAGAAATCCCAGCTTTGACTCAATCCATATTTCTCAAGACTCACCTGCTGGAAAGTTATCAACAAAACTCCAATCAGTACAGCAAGTTGTCAAAGAAGAATTAGAGTCAGCAATAAGAAGATTCAAGAAGTATGCAGATAGAAATAGAGCGATTCTACCTGATTTCCAACCTGGAGACAAAGTATGGCTAGCTTCCAAGAACATCAAGACAACCAGACCCACCAAGAAATTATCAGAAAGATGGTTGGGACCTTTTGAAGTTCTGAAGAAGATTGGCAGTCATGCATATCACCTCAAGTTGCCTCAGCAATGGAGGACAGTTCACCCTGTATTCCATGTGTTCTTATTAGAACCAGTCAAGCATTCAACTATCCCAAATTGTCATCAATTGCTGCCACCACCAGTCTTAGTGGAGGAGCAAGAAGAATGGGAAGTGGCTCAGGTTCTGGGCTCAAAACTCAAAAGAGGTAAATTATGGTATCTTGTAGAGTGGAAAGGATTCAGTGAAGACCCAGAAAGAACAACTTGGGAACCAGCTTCCAACCTTACAAACTCACCAGACCTTGTCAAGGATTTCCATTCATTATATCCAGACATGCCTGGTCCAAATACCTCAAGAGTTTGATTATGGTGCTTGGTGGGGAGAAGAAGTTATGAAAGTAAGTTCCTCTCCTGGCATGCACCCTGAAGGGGGTATTCTACCCATATGTTGTTGTAAGCATCACCTTGGCCACTTTGTGAGCACTTGTCAATTCTTTGGACAGGTTCAGGAAGCATACAACATCAATACCCTCCATTTGGACCTTATCAAGATTTGGCCAAATGTTTTTTTTCTTTCTCTTTTTCTTTTCTTTTTAATTATCATTTCATTTATGCCAATCATCATAATTCAAGACATTCATTACTTCAAGTCATTTACGGAAATTAATTTCAGTAGTTATTTATGGCAATTCATGTCAGAAGTCATTTATGGAAAATTATTTCAGTTTTATGGTGCTTGGTGGGGAGTGGAAGTTATGAAAGTAAGTTCCATCTCCTGGTATGCATCCCTGAGGGTTCTACCTTTGTAAAACATTACCTTGGCCACTCTGTGAGCATCAAATGCTTGGTTTTCATTTTTCAGACACTTCTTGGCCAGAATCAAGCAACTCACCACAAGGAGGACCAGCCATCAAGATTTTTCTTTTTTATTTCTTTACACTCATTTTCTCTTATTCTTTTATTCTTTTTCTTTCTTTACTTGTATAATTTTCTTTCTTTTATTTCTTTAAAGCAGCAGCATGCCCTCCCCAAATCATGTATTGTGAGTTTCCATATATCTTCTATTTTATTTTTTCTTTTTTAGTAGTATAAGAGTGGGAATAGAAGTCAATCCAAACACAACAAGGACAAGGAAACTAGTTTCTTTACCCAATCATCAAAAGTTCACCGGAAGTCATTATTAGGTTCATCTTAATACCAGTTGAATTTGGGAATGCAGAAGCAGAAGATTCAAAATGTCCAAATCAGTCCATTTCAATCCAAAGGAAATTGACCTCAAGAATGGGGCCATAACTCATTTATGGCCACCCCTCAAAGCCTCAAGAATGAAGGTTCAAAGCCCCTTTGGGGCTGAATTCATGACTGTGGGCCTCCCCTGCATCTTTGGGGAGGCCATGATCTTGGTGACCCTGGACCCCATCAATGGGTCCAGGCCATAAAGGTGGGTGTCTTGGACTCTGGGCCAATTTATGGTCCCAGGGGGCCTCCAATAGCCCCCACGGCCCATTGACCGTAGGACCCAAAAGACAAGAAAAAGGCCAATATGGCCATATTTCATAAAAACACCATCAAGCCCAAAAAGACCCAAAATGGCCAAAAATGGCCATAAATCATGGAATCACCAAAATCACCAAACCCCCAAAAAGGCCCAAAAGGCTGTAAAAATCAAAACTTATCAAGATTAATCAGGGAAGAGGCCACAGCCCAAAACCACTTTTGAGGGCTGTTGAGGCCATTTCCATGGACAATGGGGACAAGACCCCTTGGATGAAAATTTTCAAGATTTCATTTGGATTAAGCCTTGCCCAATGAGTACACTTCATATACTCATTGGGCATCCTTTTTTGAGCACAAGAGCTCAGTGGCCATCATTTTGGGATATATCCCAAGGCCATGGTCCAAGGTCAAGATGGATTGAATCAGAAGCAAGAAAAAGCATATTTCGAAGTGGGATACTTACTCAAAACTTGAAAGAAGGGGGGATCAATTTAAATTGACAGAGAAAAATTGAAGAAGAATTTTTCGGGATAATGGTCAAGAGGAAAAGAAAATTAAAAAGAAATTTTTTGAAAAAATGTGGGGATATTGAGATGCTACTCAACAGTGGCACGGTATTATGGTGTTCAGGAGCCCATCAGTTTCGAGAGGGGGATACTGTAACAACCATCCATCCGGGGTAAGGGTATTCATTCACATACTCACTCAAACACCTCAAATAAGCAGATCCAGCATTGGCACCCAGCATTCAGTTTCAGCAATCTTCATTCTGAAACATGCATACAGCTTGGTACCTCAATACAGCCTGTCAATACCTGTACAGGTTGGATTCACCCAATACAGTTTCAATACACCAGCATGAAACTGTATGATCACTCAAATACACCACACCTCTTGTACAGTTTCTGTACAGCTGTACAGGACCTGTATTGGCCAGACTAAATTCAATAATTCAATCCTCTCATGAAAATTCTTCCTCTGGACCAGGGCTGGTGTTTCTCACATATACCAGCCCCTCTTTCTCCCCCCTGGGGACTTTTCCCCAGTTAATTAATTTAGTTTATTTATTATTTCATAATTATTCTTATCCTTATTTTTGGGTATTGTAATTATTTAATTTTAAGTTAGTCTTTGCATTTCTCTCTTTGGCTGTACAGCATGAGTTGGGTGGCCATATCCTTATTAACCCTTCTCTTTCCATTCTGACAGGTTGAAACAGTGGACTTGGACTTGTTTGTGGTTGGCTCTTCTATTTCTTACTCTTATTTCTTTGTTGCTGCTTTTCTCATATCTTTTATTATAGTAATTCATTCCTTACACTCTTAAGTGTATTCAATCCCTTCTTACCATATCTTTGAGCCCTCCATAAGTGAGTCCCAGTTTACTGAGTGCCAGGCCCTCTTCACTTTGAGGAGCCCCTGTGACAATGAAGGAGGAAAATCCATATTCCCAAAGAAGAGATGAAGTGAAGATACAGAATTATCTTCTCCAACATCTTGAATCTCTTTGAAGACTTCATCTCTAGATGATAGTAATGACTGATGGGAATTAAGGGAAGGAATATGGACAGAAGATGGAAATGATGGTGTTCTAGAATCACCAACCAGAGCTGCACATGATTTGGAAGAAGAAACGTAATCACTGAAAGCTTTTGAAGGATCATAAAAGTCCTTATCATCAGAATTAAAGGTGATCAGCCCTTGCCTCCAATCAATAGATGGATTAAAATTATTAAGAAAGTCAAAGCCCAATATGAGGTCTTCTCCCTTGGTAGTATCAATGACTAAAAAGTCCCATTCAAAGCTTTGGAAGGAAGGGAGCTCAACCATATATTTAGTATTGTGAGTCACAAATAAGGAAGGGGACTCAGAAGAGTCCAAGATGATAAGAGGGGTCATCTCTGGAAGCTCTGACGTAGTCAATGAATACTTGTGAACAAACTGCTTTGCAATAAATGAGTGTGTAGCACCAGTATCAATGAGAATACTGTAAAAAACATCAGAAAGAGAAGAAAAAACAAAGAATTTAAGAGAATTCTTGACACCAGTATTCAGAATGCACAATTGTTCTCTAGAAGGAAAACTGTGAAGACCATTGAACACAATATGGTTCCCACTCAGGCTTTTCCCTGGCTGGGAAATTTGCCTGACAGTTGGGTAAGCTTGTTTTGAGGCCTTTTGAAACAGGAATCAAGACTATGCTTCCAAACACAATAGGTACATAGTCCTTCCTTGATTATTCTTTCTTTTTCAGAATTCATCAACTTGAAATCTTTATTCAATAAAGAAGAATGGGGCTTGGCCCTCTTCTGAAAATTCCTCTTCTTCTTTTGACTTGAGCTTGAAGAATTTTGAGGATGAGAAGAATTTGACTTTGAGGCTTCTGGCTTCTTCTCTTGATGATGACTCTTTTCATTTTGCCTCTCATGGTACCTGGTATCAAGCTCCAGGGTAATATCCATTAAGTCTTGAAGAGAGTCAATTCTTGAAGGATGGGAGGCCAATTGATCCAAAATCCTGGATGGCAATCCCTTCCTGAAATGGGGAATGAATGCCCTTTCACCCCAATCTCCAATTCCTGAGGCAAGACTTCTGAAATAAGAAATGTACAAGGATACATGCCCACCTTCTTTCATTCTCAAAGAATCCAATTCTGCTTCAGCTTTTCTGACTTCATTTGGGTCCCCAAATAAGGTGAAGAGTTGAGATTCAAATAATTTCCATGAATTGAGAAGGTAATTTTGATCTTGATTGGTGAGATTGGAAAGATAAGGCTCAATCCATTTTGCAGCTCTGCCAATGAGAAATGAAGTGGCATAAAGGACCTTCTTTCTGTCTTGAGAGAAATTTGCTGGATCATTATGAAAAATCAGTTGACAAGACTGAATAAAGCTTCTAACTTTGAAGGGTCGAGTCCCATCAAAGCATTCTGGTGCCCTCATAGATGGAGTCTTGAGGGATGGTGGTCTTGATGCTTCAGAGGATGAAGCTGCTTGAATATTGGCCATAATCTGAGTCATTGACTGCATAATGGCCAATAAAGATGGTTCAGACTGATGAGAGACAGGCTGATTAGACTGGGCTAGAGTTGGTCCTCCAGTACCTTGGGATGCCTCCACAGGAGCAGGGACACCTTCAGTACCATCAGACTCTTCCTCTTCCACAAAATTCTCCTCCTCCTCTTCACTATCTTCACCTGGAACCTTGAAAATGGTCCTTGAAGTTCCAGGAAATCCGCCAACTACTGCTGAAAGTGAACTGGATCCTCTTGGCACTCTTCCTTCCTTCCTGGACAGTGCTGCTCCTTCCAAAGTGGGTCCTCTGTCCAATTTGGCCCTCAGTTTAGAAACTTCTGGGGTGCCATCAAGAGGAGCCCTTGGAGTTGGCGTGAGAACAGCTTGAGGTCTGGCCTGAGATCTTGTCTGCCTTGCAGGAGGTGAGTGTTGGATGGGCATTATTTCAGGATAAAATGAAATAAAATGAAAAGAATCAAGATTTTAAGATGAAAACTTGAGGCAATTGAAATAATGCTTGAAGTCAAAAATCAAAATCAATATCTTGAGGAAAATCAATAAAAATCAACAAATCAAATGAAATCTTCAGGTAAATCAATCAATTAAATATCAAATGAAAACTTGAACTCAATAAATCAAAAGTCAAATCAATCAACATCAAAATCTTGCAGAAAATCAATTAATCAAAATGAATTCTTGAAGAAAAATCAATTTATGTCAAAATTCTAGATGTGAAAAATCAGCAAAATCAATGAAATCTTCAGGTCAATCAATTTTCTTGAGGTCCATATCAGTTTATGTCAAATAAAAATCAAGTGAGTTCTTCTTTAAAAATCAAAATTCTTGAAGAATGAATCAAATATGAATCTTGATGTGAATAATGTGCCTGAATAACTTGATGAAAAATTTGAAAATCAAATGAAAATTAATATGATGCCTGAATTATGAATGAATTAAAAAATGATGTCTTGAAATAATATTTAAAAAGAGAAAAAAAAATAAAATTGGGGTCAGCTTTCAATTTTCAGAATGAAGAATGAATGAGAGAAAATTGAGAGGTGACAATGAATCATAAGGTTCATAAACATTAAAGAGTCATAATTTCAATGAAATGAGTGAAGAAATTAGAAAGAAAGAATTAACAGAATGAAAAGAAATTAGCAGTTAATTAATATAATGTCACAGGGACTCTTGGACAGAAAAGAAGAGTGGCCTGGAACTCAGAAATCAGGGAACTCACTTGGAAGACTCCAAAAGAATAAACAAATAAAAATAAGAGAGTAAATTCCTCTAAGAAATATGCAGGTACAAGATGAGATGCAATAAGAGGAAAGGGAAGCCAAATGGCCAAAGAGCCAACCAAGCATGTCCTTCATCACGGTTTCAACCTGCCAAAATGAACAATGGAATTAGTAAGGATATGACCACCAAATATCCATTGACAGGCAAAGAAACAATAAGAGAAAAGGTGCTAAATGACTGACTTGATAATATCAGTATTCACTTAACAAAATGATAAGATAAATAAAGATAAAATAAAATCAAAATATATTAATTAACTGGGGAAACACCCCCCAGGGTGGAAAGGGTAGCCGGTATATGTGAAAAGTTGGGAGCTTGAGTTCTTCAGGCTGAAAACTGATCTGTATTGATCCTTGAGGCTGTATTGATTGTTTTGGGAATTGATACAGCTGGCTTATATTGACATTGAATTGGGTTGAATGAATTTCCCATGCTTGAAAATGAAATACAGTTCTTGATGGATCCAGACTGTATTGAAATGAAGGTGGTTGCCAAGATGGATTGAGTGGAGCTTTGACACTTTACAATTGAATGAATGAATGAATGAACTGCCTCTTGAATCCCTTGAGAATGGTTGATCAGTATTGCCTTGGAGGAATACTGTGAATGAAATTATCCAATGACGTCTTGATGGCATGATTGGTCTTTGATGCTGAAACACTTGCTCTTGAACCTTGATGAGTCCTCTGAATGATTGGGTGCCTTGATGACATGATGATATGTTGGAATATTGAAATGACCATTTGATATTGCCACCATTGAATTGCTGTTGACAAATAATGCATAATGATATATAACATCATATATGGCAGATTGGTTCATTGGAAAGAAGATTACGTCCAAAGGTCTTGAGATGGAAAGGCAGAGGGGAAAAAGATGGATGTGATGGCTTCAGAGCTTGGAAATGTGTTTCTGGTTCCTTTGGGGTTTTTGGCCACTTTTGGGTTCTGAGCCAAAAACTAGCCCAAAGGGCGGGAAAGTGTCTTTTGGACACTTTGCGTCAAAGTGCACAAAATTGCCCAAAATGCACAAAAATGCGCAAATGTGTGCAAAAAGTGTGCAAATGCGAAAATGCACATTATGAGCCCAAATGGCCAAAAACAGCCATTTGGGCCATTTCCCCTTGTTTTGAGGGAAATGACCAGAAATACCCAATTGGGCATAAATTGCCGCTGTGGCTTCTGGATTGAGGTGAGGGGCCATGAAGGCCCCAAAAGACAAATGGCCATAAATGGTCCATAAGATGATGATGTGGCCATATTGGCCACTGGTGATGGATATGGCCAATTGAACATAAAAGGACTGTGGCTTGATATTCCATATGGAGATCCAAGGGGGTGAATTGTAATGGTTGTGACAAAACTGTATTTACAATAAAAATAGCGAAATTACAAATATTCTTCAATATTTATGTGGAAATTGAGTTGTAAAGAGATTTTTGAACAAAAACAATTAGATAATTGATGTAATCACGTCAATATTGATGGTTATAATAAAGATGATATTTGGTCTTTGATAATATAAAAGTTTTATATATAAAGAATAAAGAATTTACCTTTTGATTTCATTATTTTAGTGTTTTTGATGCATCTGAGGGGAAAATAAAGTAAAAAAAGCTCTATTTATAGTAAATACCTCCCTTCTAGAGTCCAGAAGGCTTCTAGTAGACGTTTACTGATGCTTTCTACTACAAATGATCAATATCTTAAGGCTTAGTGATGATTACATCATAATTAAACCATCTTATCTCATTATTACGCCATTATTTAAAGTTATCACTATAACTGTAAGTTTGATGACATCAGAGGCTTGGCAGAAGCCTAAAATTTGTGGATTTTACTAGTATTAATAATAATCTAATAGTATTCATCAGTCTTATCACTTATAGGACTGTTAAACTTAAAATAGGATTACAGTGAGTGATCATCAATGATCAAATTTAAGCTTAAACTTTGATCATTGATACCTTCGAGGTTATACATGCTACAGCTATTCTGAGAGTGTATTCTGATAGCTTGGCATGTCCTTATTAAACTTCCAAGAGAATTTAATTACATAATAAAAACTCTATTTCTGATGATTTTTCTTGTAACTCATCCTTTCTGTCAAAATTTAATATTTTAAACTTCAAACCATGATTGCAAGGGGTGATACCTTGAATATTAGAATAAAAATTATGTCATTATTCATGTATGAGCTGGTAGAATCTGAATGTCTACGGTTTTTTAAGTTTGGACCACTTTCACAACAAAGTGGTCAACAGCTTCATTGATTTTATTCAATAATCCATTACGAGTTTTAACCTTGTTTATAGCTTGTGAAGTAAAGTCCATATCTGTGTTCTTACAGTAGCTATGTGGTGACTTTATTTAGGTTTATCTACCTATCTTTTATATTTCAAGAGATATTAGCTAAAAACCATGAATCTATGCAGTGACCAAAAAGTGCATATATTTAGCTTAATTACTTAAGTATTGACTTTGGAACTTAGCTTTATAATTTTTTTATGTGTAGATTGTTCTGGAGAATCCATTGGTAAAATTGATTGTACATGTTGTTTCATTGGCTTCTGATATAAATGAGGTTTTGTACCTTTTTTAAGATATTATTACTTATACTTTAATAATCATTGACTTTGCAGTTATGCCATAAAAATGACATATGTGTATTTTACCATGAGGAATCTAATGGGGTCATTTTATTCACATTTTTATTCATTACATTCTGATTTAATTCAGATTTTGTACTTATTTATGGTATCTTACTAATTTTTGAGATAATTATTACAGAAATTTTGTTGTGACCTTTTTGGATATATGGTTTTATCTGAAAGGCTCACAGTATTTTACAATCAACAGTGAAAATACAGGTTGACAGCCTGTATTTGGATTTTCAAGCTTTAAATACAGTTTTGCACATTTTGCGCATTTTTGCTCTATTCAGATGTATATGCCATTTTCCCATGTATTGTGGGAAATATGCCCAAAGGCCATATTAGAAGTTTGCAGCTTAATCACGAAGTTTGCTCATTTTGCACACTTTTGAACATTTTGTGCATATCTGCGCATTTTTGCGCACATTGTGCAAATACAGTTTTAAAGCTGTATAAGCTGTATTTGGCAAAAAAACCAAACAGGGTCAAATCATTTAAAAGACACTTTGTCACCCTTGAAGCCACTCAAACCCAGTTTTCACTTATATCCCCTGGGAATCACTCCAAAAGACCTTTGGCCACTTTCAACCTCAAATAACCAAAAGTGCCATAAATGGTGTTATACACCATTATGCATCCTTTTTCAGAAGCAATCCACTGGCACCAAAATCAAATGGTTATTTCAACTTCTCATCAGCTCATCAAGGCACGTCATCCAGAGGACTCATCAAGGCTCAAAAAGAAAAGTATCAATCTCAAAATACCAATGACACCATCAAGCCACCGTTGGTTACTTCTCACTCACAGTATTCCTCCAAGGGAATACTGGCAGTTCATTCTCAAGGGATATTCAATAGGAAGTTCACAAACAATTTTTTAAGTGTCAGTGCTCCATAAATCCACCTTGGCAACCACATTCATTCAATACAGTCTGGCTTCATCAAGACCTGTATTGTCATTCATATATCATGGGAAGTTTATTCAACCCAGTTCATTTCTCAATCTGGCAAGGTATACACTTCATCAATCTGTCAATACAGCCTCAAGGATTCAATACAGACCAGCTGTCAGCCTGAAGGAGTAAAGCTCTCAGCATTTAACATATACCATCCTCCTTTGACCCTGGGGGGCTTTCCCCCAGTTAATTAATATATTTTGATTTTATTTTATCTTTATTTATCTCATAATTTTTGTTAAGTGAATACTGATATTATGCAATCAGTCATTTTGCACCCTTCTCTTTTCTTTCATCGCCTGTTGATGGATATTTTGTGATAATATCCTTACTAATTCCATCGTTCGTTTTGGCAGGTTTAAAAAGTGATTAAGGACTTACTTGTTTGGCTCTTTGGCCATTTGGCTTCTCATTTCTCTTATTGCATCTCATCTTTGTAGTTTCATTCTTCTTAGAGAAATTCAATTGTTTTTGCTTTTCTTTATTCTTTGGAGACTTCCAAGTGAGTTCCCTGATTGCTGAGTGCCAGGCAACTCTTGTTTTTCTGTCCAAGAGCCCCTGTGACAATGAGGAAGGGAAATGTACAAAGCTATTTACAGCCTTTTTCCATGGAAAACTCAATAAAGCTTGAATTTATTACATAAGAAATGTCTGTAAACCCTTTTCAGTAAAAACATTTACAGTTTTCTGTACATTGAAGGGTTTTACAGACCCCTTCCCTGAAGCTTTTACAAAAACACCAGAAAAAATATCAAGAATATAAAATTTAACAAAATGAAAAAAATGAAAAGTCAAAAAAAACAAAAGAAGATAGAAATAGAAATAGAAAAATTAAGATTATTTCAATGATAAATCTACGAACTCATTTTTCTACAATCGTAAATTTTCATTTGTTCTTACCATGCCTCTTAGAAAAAATTAAAATCGAAAGATAAGGGAAAAAAAATATATAGCCCTTTTTAAATGTGTAAGGTGTGGATATGAAACTTTGATTAAAAATCAAGTACTTTTCCTGTCCTCAAAATTTGTATAAGGTAAAAAATCAATTAAAAATAGTAAGAAATATTATTTTTAAGAGAAAACACGCCAAATTTATTGTTTATCACTTTATTAGTATAAAACAATAATATTATAAAGATTTATTGTTTTGCCAACAATAAAAATTTATCCAAAAATACTCTACAAGAGATATTTAAGGCTACAAAAGAAATTTCTTCAAGAGCAATTTTGATTGGAATTAATTGAGCAAAGAGCTGCAAGCAAATAATTAAAGAACAAGGTCTTTAAAAAGAATATTAAAGAGAAAAAACACCCAAAAGTGACCAGAGTGAATTTGAAAACAAAGTGACAAAGTTTACAGTGATGAAAGATGCTTTAATTCACTTTTGGGGTGGTTCAGGGGTAAAAATGATTATAAAAGTTACAAACAGTGATTATAATAATTTTTTCATGTGGCTAAAAGGTTTAAAATGATTTAAGACAGGTGGTTGGAATATTTTATTGATTGGTTTAACAATGTTTAAACTAATTATAAAAGGAAAAGATTCTAACATGAAGAGAAAAGTGGGGCAAAGAAGACATTCTTTTATAGCCATCAATTCTCTTACTCCAAAAGGAAACTTTACTCTTGTCAGTCGTGAAAAACAGTCTGACAACAGAAAAGCCAATTATGGCATCATTGAACCCTGGTTTAGACCAAAAAAGGGCTGGTTTAAGCCATTTTAGACCCTTAAATCAGCTATTACTATAGCAATACCTGGTCTAGAGCCTTCAAAACACGTCGAAATGTGTTTAAGAGACGTAGAAACCAGTTAAAACTGTTTTTACTATGATTGTTTTATCTTAAGGGTAGTTTTACCCTCTTGGCAACAGCTAAAACTACCCCAGTTGGTATCAAAACCTCAACATCAATTGAGTCCACAGACCGTGTAACTCAATTCCAGGCAAAAAGTGATCAAATTTTGCGTGAATTTTGACACCACACACCTGTCAGCAAGGAATTTGGGGGTCTAGCTCCCCCTTAGAGCTGGAGTTCCTTTCCCCCCCCCAAATTTAATCTTTCCAATTTATTTTTCCTTTAATTCCTCATCATGTATTATACTTATATTTTACATATGTAATTCAATTGAGTTGTACAGCTCAATACAGTAATAATTGATACCTCATATGTAAATCAAAGTTCACTTATGTAATACACGCGCACATTTTGACATTTCAATTGAATTCAATTGAAAATACTTTAATTCCTCATAACTCCTAAAATATACACAACACCTCAATTTTAACACAAATTTTGGTGATTAACACTACATGTGATGTGAAATAAATTAAAGCTTTGAGGATTTTCAATTTTCATACAGAAAATACTAAAAACTTAATTTAAGCTTATTTAGAGTTGAGTTACAAAATTTTCACTCAGAGGTGACCCCACCTGATTTTTGATGAGGAATCCAATGATGAAATAATTTTTATATGTTTATTTATTGGATAAAAAGCTATAATAATTTTTATTTAACTTTTTTCCAAACTTATTTATTTTTTTACGATTTTGTTAAAAATTCATTTTTACTTAATTTTATCAAGTATAAATGTAAGGTTTGACTATGAAACAATAAGTAAAAATTACTAATTTATTACTTATTGCACTCTGAATGTCCTTATAATTGAAATAAATAAGATTAAAATAATAATAATAATAAAGAAATATTATTATTATGGCGTAAAAATATTATATTATTAAATAAATATAATAATATAATTAATATTATATGAAATTATAATATTATAAATAATATATTAATATAAAATAATTAATATATTAAAAAGCTCTTTATTATTGTTACCAACAAATAATAAAGGCGTAAAAAATTGTTTTTTATTAATAAAAAACAATTAATAACAATAATATTACTAATATTAAAGTTATGAATTAATATAAATACTATTTATATTAATTAAAGAATTATTAAGAGAGTAATAATAGAGAAATTATTATAATAAGAGAAAATAACCTACTTTTAACACTTAATATAATAATTTTGAAGTATTTTACGCCAAAAAATATAAATACAACTTTTCCAAATTGTATTTATAATAAAAATAAAGAAAATTACAAATTAATCTGGATTTTTACGTGGAAATGAGTTATTAGAGAGATTTTTAACAAAAACAATTAAATAAATGATTTAATCACGTCAAAATAGATGATTATAGCAAGGTGGTCTTTGGTCTTTAATAATATAACAGTTTTATATATAAAGAATAAAGAAATTACCTTTGATTTAATTGATTTAATGTTTTTGATGCGTCTGAGGGGAAAACAGAGTAAAAAGAGCTCTATTTATAGTAAATACCTCCCTCCTAGAGTCCAACAGGCTTCTAGTAGACGTGTACTGATCATATCCACTGGAATTGATCAATATTTTAAGGTTTGAGGTTGATTACATCATGATCAAACCATATTACATCATTATTACACCATTATTTAGAGTTATCACTATAACTCTAAGTGTGATGACATCAGAGGCTTGGCAGAACCCCAAATTTCGTGGATTTTATTAGTTTTAATCATAAACTAATATTATTCACTAATTTTATCACTATTAAGACTGTTAAACTTAATTTAAGGTTACAGTATGTGATCATAACAGCTCAATTTAAGCTCAAACTTTGATCCTCAATAGCTTTTAAGGTTTTCACGCTACAGCAATTCAGAGAGTGAATTCTGATAGCCTGACATACCCTTATTATGCTGCCAAGAGCTTTTCATTACATCATCAAAACTCTAATTTTGATGATTTTTCTTGTAACTCATCTTTTCTGTTGAAATTCAATATTTTAAACTTCAAACCTTGATTTCAGGGGGTTATACCCTGAACTTAACAATAAAAATTACGTCATTCTTCTCGAATAAACTAGTAGAATCCAACTGTATACTTTTTTTTAAGTTAGGACTACTTTCACAACAAAGTGGTCAACAGCTCTGTTGATTTTTATCAATATTTCCTCATAAGTCTTAACCTTGTTTATAATTTGCAAAATAAAGTTCATATCTGTGTTCTTACAGTAATTACGTGGTAACTTTATTTTTGGTTCATCATTCTAGCATGTATAGTTTAGAAGATATTAGCTATGATCACTGAATATATGCGTTGACCAAAAAAGTGCATATATTCAGGATAATTCCTTAAGTATTGATTTTGGGAATTAGCTTATTAATTGTTTTATATGTGGATTTTTGTGGGGAATCCACTGGTACATTTTATTTCACATGTTGTTTCATTAGTTTCTGAGATAAATAAGGTTTTATGATTTTTATAAGGTATTATACCTTATAATTCCTTAAATATTGACTTTATAGATATGCCATAAAAGTGGTATATGTGTATTTTTCCATGGGGAATCCAATGGTATAATTTATTTCACATGTTCATTCATTGCTTTTTAAGTTAAACCAATTTTAGTACCAATTTATGGTATTTTTTGTATATTTGAGTAATTATTTTTAGTGTATAATTATTCTAATTAATTTTAATATAATTATATTAAAGGTATAATTATTATTAATCTTTTTTGTGACCTTATTGGATATGTGGTCATATCTCAAAGGCTCACATTCCCTACCACCAAAAAAGATTGTACCACAATCTGATATATGTGATTAGGGTATCATCCACTGTCCTACCTCTTCAATAGACTTTGTTAGTCTTGAAGCTCAATAATGCTTAACTTTTTATTTTTCAGGTTTTCTTTCATGTCTGAACCTTCTTAGTAATTTATCAGCATTTATTATATCTTTCTCAAGTAGCCATTCATCTTCTTGAGTTGAATTTCTATACCTTACAAGGTATTCCCTTTCTTTTTTGTTTCTTGTCCTTCTTTCTTTAAGGACTTTTACTATTTTCTTTTCCTCTCCTTCCTCCAAGGGGGGAATTTCAAGTGGGGGTTTATTTCTTAGTGGAAATAATTCCTTATCACTTGAACTGTAAGGTTTTATCAGACTTACAGGGAAAGTTGGGTGTTTGTTCATTAGTTCACCTGTGAGTTCTAATTGCACAGCATTGGGTCCATGAAGTGCTTTTATCATAAATGGTCCTGCAAAGGAATCTTTCAATTTCTTTGGGCCTTTTATGTTATTGAAATTAAGGGTTGATACTAAAACCAAGTCTCCTATTTTGAAATCAGGTGGTTTATGACTTTTATCCCATCTTTCTTTTGCATATTTAAAATAATATTGCATGTATCTGTTTGCATGGTGTCTTGCTTTGTCAAGCATTATCTTGAAACTGCTTGCTGTTGGATGTATATCCACTAAGTCCTTTTTGAGGGTATCATAAGGAAGTCTTGGATTCCAACCTTTCTCTAGCATTGCTGGTGTTTTGCCAGTAGAAGAATGGATTGATGTCTTATATGCCAGTTCAAGTGCTGGTATTAGTGTACACCAATCATGGGTAAAACCATCAGAATCTTTGAATTCTAGCCCATAAGCACAGAATCTTCTGATCATATCCTCTAGGGTCTGTATCATTCTTTCTGCTAGACCATCAGTTTGAGGATGATAAGCTGTTGAGAATGATAACTTTGTTCCAAACAAGTTATGGAGGTTTGTCCATAATGCTGAAGTGAACTTTGGGTCTCTGTCACTTATAATATTTTGGAATAAGCCTGTGTGGCTCATGACTTTATTCCATATCATTATGGCTGTATCCATAGCTGTGTCATCTTTATGACATGGTAAGAACATGGGAGTTTTACTGTACCTGTCAACTAATACTAGGCATGCATCATAACTCCTGTCTCCTCCTGGAGGTAAGGCTGTTACCCAATCCATATGAACTATTTCCCATGGGGATTTTGGTTCTTGGATTTGGATCATCATTCCAAATTTCTTTTCTGTGGCTCTGTTGGCTTTTTGACATCTGTCACAGGTTTGGCAGTACTCTGCAACATCTTTCTTCCAATTTGGCCACCAAGAGCAGGTTTTCACCCTCTCTAGTGTCCTATCTTCTGAGAGATGTCCAGATGCAACACTATCATGACACTCATGTAAAATAGTGTTTATTAGTGTTCTATCTGTTAAGGCCATAACACATGTGTGTTTTGTTCTATGGTAAAGGATTCCATCAAGGAGGTGAAATCTTCCTTCATCATATGCCTTTTTCCATATTTCATCTAGTTTTGATGAAAGTGATGGATCTTTGCAGTCTTTCATTAGAAGTTGGCTTAAGATATGGCAATTTTTGTCTGTCTTATAGCTTTCTTTAACTTGGTTAAAGAATTCTGTGCCAATGTCTGTAACACATATTCCTTCTATATGGTGCTCTTCTTGTGGTACCCATGCTGGATTGTCAGGGGTATTTGCTAGAGCCCATCTGCTAAGACCATCTGCATTTTTATGGATATTTCCAGATTTATGAACAATAGTCATATTTCCTCTATATTCTTGGATAGCAATTTGCCATCTTAGCATATGTCTATTTGGAGTCTTCATATTTAATAGTGATTTCACAGCATTACAGTCTGTGATTACATCAAATACTGTGCCATCCAAATAATAGTGCAGTTTTTCTAAAGCCCATACTAGGCATAAGCATTCCATTTGGCTTGCTCCATACCTTGCTTCTGTTGGCTTTATCTGCCTTGAAATGAAACAAATTGGTCCTTCCACTGGTTTATCATTGATAATTTGTGTTTGGTGAAGTGCAGCACCTAGTCCTTCTCCACAAGCATCAATGTACAGTTTGAAGGGTAGTTTCCAATCTGGCATCAGAAGAAATGGGGCATTTGTTAAGGAATTTTTCAATTCTTCATATGCCTTGACTCTTTCTTCTGTCATCTCATAGACTGTTTGTTGGTCACATAGCTTATACAAGGATTTAGCAATCTTTGCAAAGTCCTTTATATGCTGTCTATAGTAACCAGCAAATCCTAGAAATGATTGCATTTCTTTTTTGGTTTGAGGCATTGGCTTAAGTAGTACTGCTGCTACTTTATTTTTGTCTATGCCTAGACTAAGGCCAGATACTACATGTCCTAGGGCTTTTAATTCACTATATGCAAAATGACATTTTTTCAATGAAATTTTCATGTTTACTTGGACTATTTTCTGTAGTACCCTTTCTAGTCTTGTCAGGTGATTTTCCCAAGTTTCTGAGCAAACTATAATATCATCAATATAGATGATTAACCATCCTTCTGATAATTCTTCAGGAAATATGGTATTCATCATCCTTTGATAATGGGAAGGTGCATTTTTTATCCCAAATGGCATTCTTAAGTATTCAAAAATTCCACAATGGACTATTATTCTTAGTAGTTTCTTGGCATTGTCTGTTAAGACATTTTGATGAAAACCCTTAAGAGCATCCATAGCTGTGATGAACTTAGCTTGTGACAATTGGGTCAATGTCTCATGGATTCTGGGTATTGGATATCTGTCTGGAATGGTATAGGTATTCAGGGCTCTGAAGTCTCCTACCATCCTTGATTTTCCATTATGCCAAGTTATAATGACAGGTGTAGTAACTTCTACTTGTTCATTATGTCCAACCTTTCTTAATACTCCAAGGTCCATTAATTCTTTAATGTGCACCTCTAAGGCTTCTCTAGCTCTTGGGCTGGCTGGATAAGCAGGTCTTCTTAATAAAGGTGGGTAAGGTTTTTCTACATTAAGAATTATATCCACTTCATGTCCAATTATGGCACCTAGTGGCTCTTTGTCAGTTGCAAAGGCATTTTTATACTTAAATAAGAGGTCAATCAATTTTTCTTTCATTTTTTCTGTTAATTCTTGATTGAATTCTGCCTCTCTGAGTTGTTCAGATATAAAAAGTTCTTTTTCTGGAATTTTTTCCTCATTCTTAATAACTGTGATTTGTTTTTTGTTATTTAAGAATCCAAACTTTTGTCTTTTATTATCTCCTATAGTAAAATATCTATCCTTTTGGTTGGAGATATCTATACCATAGATTGATAAGTAGTCATTCCCAAGTATGAAATGATTACTAGTACAGTTGTCCATTACTACAAACTCTACTTTAATTCTGACACATTGTGAGGGATGAGGAAAAATTAGTGTTAAATCAATTATTCCAAGGGGCTTCATGCTCTCACTTGCACTACTAAATTTGACACCTTGTATTGGCATAAGTTTTTCTTGCCAGTCTGGGACAATGGCTTTTAAATAACTTTTGCCAACACAAGTGCAATATGCTCCTGTATCCAAGTTAACCTTTCCTTCTTGGTTATCAACCATAACAATACTTATACTTGATTTTCCAGCTGTATATCCCATTCCTCTTGCAGGTTTGGTTCTATACATTTTGGCATCTTGTATGTTTGTCAGGTTTGTGTCAGATGTTCCAACTTGTGGCAAGTTTGAATTAACATCCAGTACTTCATAAACTATATCAATATTATTAATTTGTGCATTAATTATATTGATTTCATCACTTTCAGAGCTCTCTGACTCTTCTGTCTCTTTTTCAGAGTCAGATTCCTCTTCTTAGTCATTGTGGTTTTCTGTTTCCATAATTTCATTGATCTTTGCTTTTTTAAGGCAATTATTGGCTAAGTGTCCAATACCTCCACATTTATGGCATTTTCTTTGCTCATTATTGTTGGATGTATTGGGTTTAAAGGATTCTTTTGATTTATCTTTCTTGATAAATGGTTTGTTTGGGCTTTTAATGTCCAATCTTTTCCAAGTCCTGCCAATTTTTGTTCTTGTCACTATATCTTCTAGTGCATTTATATACTCTTCTGTGGAGCATGGTTCTATACACCTGCTTCTTAGGGCATGTTCTAGTTCCCCTCCACATTTTTTAAGTATTTTCATATGCACCATCTTCTGTGACATTTCTGGGTACAGTGCATTAAGCCTTTCAACTTGTTTTAGGAACCAAGTTAAAGGTTTATCTTTCTCTGGGTCAAAGAAAGAGTTTTCAAATGCATTTTCTATCTTATACCTCCAGGCATCATTTGCCCACTTGGTGATTATTTCTTGTTTCCACCAAGACCAGGTATTTTTACCATTTGTTTGTCTTATGCCATAATACCATCTTTTTGCAGATTTTTCAAACAATGAATGTAATCTTGCAGTGATTAATTCATCTGGTATGGCATAGTCTTCTTGTAACATGTCAATTGTTTTAATAAATGACATGTGGTCATATTCACCTTCTCCTGTGAATGTTGGCCATTCCTTCAATTGAGGTGCTTCCTTCATTAAGACTTGGTTATTGTCTTGGTGACTCAAGTCTGTTATGAAAGGATTTGACAATTCCTCTTTTGTTTTAACAGGGCTTCTTATATGAGAAAATGGTGTTGATAACTTTGGCATATTTAAGTTAGCCTCATTAATTTTATCCATTTTTTCTGTAATAAGCCTTATTTCACTTTGAATATCATCTTTCAGATGCATTCTTGCTTCATCACTTTTTTCCACATGGTCCAAAAGTAATTTTTGGTGTGATGAAGTCTTTTCTTCAAATTTTTCTACAGAAATACTTAATTTATTTAATTTTTCTGTAAGATTGTCAATACTCACATCATAATTGATTGTCAAAGTCTTGTCTTTGATATCTTTTATGTATTTATACAATTCTTGTTGTCCTTGTATTAATTTTTGAGTATTGTCAATTAAATTCTTTGGTTTCTTATTTTCAACAATAAACTTAATGTTGTCAATTTCTTTCTTGTTTTGCACAACAATTTTTGTTAAAGAAGATAAATTGTTATTTATTTCTTGTAGTGATAATAAACTGTTTTTAATTTCTTTTAGAGGTAATATACTATTTTTAATTTCTGTTAAAGTATTTACAACATCTTTGGACAAGGTTATTTCTTTGGGAAATGAGGTTGTCTCATTCTTTGCTCTTCCTTGTCCTTGAATTCCATCAAGGTTTTGGCCATGTTGAAGACATTGTCCATGGCATCCTTTTGGATTCTTGGGATTCTGTAGCTTGGGGAATATGGTTTCCTCCAATGCTTTTTCTTGTTCTTCTTCCGTTCTTGGGGAAGTGGGTTGGCTTGAGGCTTGCTGGTAGAAGCTACTGGGGCTTCTTCCTTGGTTGCCTCCCTCTTTTTGGCATGATAATCCTTGATCTTTTTGATTTGAGGTTTGGATGACAGTGGATTCCATCCATTGGAGTATTTCACTATCTCCTCCTCTTTGAGGAACTTTTTCAGGATGTGCCAGGAGTTCATCACTCCTTGGTGTATTTGAGGCAGCATTTCCCAGTCTTTGTCCTTGTACACTATGCAATACTGCTTGTACTGGCTCATGTAGATGTCTATTTGAGCCCTCTGAATGTGATTTGTACCTGTTTGAGTTACTCATACTTAGTTCCAATTCAGGCTCAGATATCATGGGCATTTCTGGGACTTGCCTTTGGGATAAGGCACTTCCTTGTGTGGATTCTGTTCCACTGGGGATATTGCCCTTTCTTTTCCCTTTTGAGGGATCAATTCTACTTCTGAGTCCAGCTCCATCTGATTGGATGGAGTATTGGGAACCTCTTCTGGTAGTCATGATTCAAAGAATAAGAAAACAAATAAAAGTATTTTAGAATAAAATTCTTTTATGGCAATTAAAAAAAAGAGGTGCTCACCTTCAGAGTCTTGAATGGTGGGCCCTGGAAAGTCTAATTTCTTAGCTTTCTTTCTTTTGGTGATAACTGGTGTAGGAGAACTTTGACAAGTTTCTTCCACCAATCTCTCAACAGTAGCTTGGTTGTCTTCTGTTGGGTTATCTTCAAACACTAAAAAAGACAAATAAATATAAGTCTTTTTATAATAAGTGTTATTTTTGGCAAGATATGGCAATTTTCCACCTAGAAATTGCTTTTATATCTTTGAAAAATTGAAATAAATAAAGAAATGAATAAAAATGAATAAAAATAACTTTTTTATTGGTTTTTAATATTTTTTAATATTTTTTATATATTTTTTTTTTATTTTTATTTTTTAAAGAATAAAATAAAAAATGAATATGATTCTTATAAAATTAAATTATAATAAAAATTATTTTTAATTTATAAAATATCTCTTTTAATCACTAGAGTTACTCAAAGAAAGTTCTTGCAAGTCTAAGGATGTGAAAAACCACGTGTAAGACAGTACAATTGCTTTCCAAATGCCTCAATAGCTTTTAAAATCAATAAAATATAAAATTATTATATAATTTTATGATTATAAATATAATTTATTATTGGATAAACCCAAATAGAATCTTTTTAAAGGTCTTTTAAGTAAATATCACGGCCAGGCCCCCAAATGTAAGGTTTGACTATGAAACAATAAGTAAAAATTACTAATTTATTACTTATTGCACTCTGAATGTCCTTATAATTGAAATAAATAAGATTAAAATAATAATAATAATAAAGAAATATTATTATTATGGCGTAAAAATATTATATTATTAAATAAATATAATAATATAATTAATATTATATGAAATTATAATATTATAAATAATATATTAATATAAAATAATTAATATATTAAAAAGCTCTTTATTATTGTTACCAACAAATAATAAAGGCGTAAAAAATTGTTTTTTATTAATAAAAAACAATTAATAACAATAATATTACTAATATTAAAGTTATGAATTAATATAAATACTATTTATATTAATTAAAGAATTATTAAGAGAGTAATAATAGAGAAATTATTATAATAAGAGAAAATAACCTACTTTTAACACTTAATATAATAATTTTGAAGTATTTTACGCCAAAAAATATAAATACAACTTTTCCAAATTGTATTTATAATAAAAATAAAGAAAATTACAAATTAATCTGGATTTTTACGTGGAAATGAGTTATTAGAGAGATTTTTAACAAAAACAATTAAATAAATGATTTAATCACGTCAAAATAGATGATTATAGCAAGGTGGTCTTTGGTCTTTAATAATATAACAGTTTTATATATAAAGAATAAAGAAATTACCTTTGATTTAATTGATTTAATGTTTTTGATGCGTCTGAGGGGAAAACAGAGTAAAAAGAGCTCTATTTATAGTAAATACCTCCCTCCTAGAGTCCAACAGGCTTCTAGTAGACGTGTACTGATCATATCCACTGGAATTGATCAATATTTTAAGGTTTGAGGGTGATTACATCATGATCAAACCATATTACATCATTATTACACCATTATTTAGAGTTATCACTATAACTCTAAGTGTGATGACATCAGAGGCTTGGCAGAACCCCAAATTTCGTTGATTTTATTAGTTTTAATCATAAACTAATAGTATTCACTAATTTTATCACTATTAAGACTGTTAAACTTAATTTAAGGTTACAGTATGTGATCATAACAGCTCAATTTAAGCTCAAACTTTGATCCTCAATAACTTTTAAGGTTTTCACGCTACAGCAATTCAGAGAGTGAATTCTGATAGCCTGACATAACCTTATTATGCTGCCAAGAGCTTTTCATTACATCATCAAAACTCTAATTTTGATGATTTTTCTTGTAACTCATCTTTTCTGTCGAAATTCAATATTTTAAACTTCAAACCTTGATTTCAGGGGGTTATACCCTGAATTTAACAATAAAAATTACGTCATTCTTCTCGAATAAACTAGTAGAATCCAACTGTATACTTTTTTTTAAGTTAGGACTACTTTCACAACAAAGTGGTCAACAGCTCTGTTGATTTTTATCAATATTTCCTCATAAGTCTTAACCTTGTTTATAATTTGCAAAATAAAGTTCATATCTGTGTTCTTACAGTAATTACGTGGTAACTTTATTTTTGGTTCATCATTCTAGCATGTATAGTTTAGAAGATATTAGCTATGATCACTGAATATATGCGTTGACCAAAAAAGTGCATATATTCAGGATAATTCCTTAAGTATTGATTTTGGGAATTAGCTTATTAATTGTTTTATATGTGGATTTTTGTGGGGAATCCGATGGTACAATTTATTTCACATGTTGTTTCATTAGTTTCTGAGATAAATATGGTTTTATGATTTTTATAAGGTATTATACCTTATAATTCCTTAAATATTGACTTTACAGATATGCCATAAAAGTGGTATATGTGTATTTTTCCATGGGGAATCCAATGGTATAATTTATTTCACATGTTCATTCATTGGTTTTTAAGTTAAACCAATTTTAGTACCAATTTATGGTATTTTTTGTATATTTGAGTAATTATTTTTAGTGTATAATTATTCTAATTAATTTTAATATAATTATATTAAAGGTATAATTATTATTAATCTTTTTTGTGACCTTATTGGATATGTGGTCATATCTCAAAGGCTCACAATAAATGTAATTTTATAATTTCAAAATTTAATGTAATTTTATTTTTCAATTTTAATTAACTTTTTAATTGTGAATATAATTTCATATTTATATTTTGATTTTCATTTTAATAATATAAATAAATTTATTTTATTTATATTTATATGTTAATTTTGTATTTGTGGTCTTTTGGGTATATGAAATTACCCCTAAGGCTCACAAAATGTATATTTTTCAAATGGAATTTTCACTAAAATTGAGAATTTTTTGAAATTTTGAAAACAATAGATATTTATAAGACAAAAAATCCA
The DNA here is from genome assembly GCA_023105745.1 of Austropuccinia psidii. Taxonomy (NCBI): domain Eukaryota; kingdom Fungi; phylum Basidiomycota; class Pucciniomycetes; order Pucciniales; family Sphaerophragmiaceae; genus Austropuccinia; species Austropuccinia psidii. The sequence continues at coordinate 8,157,359 of JALGQZ010000005.1, read as the reverse complement.
AATAATATGTTATTAAGCATATGGGATTTTCCCAAAATACTCTTGTAAGAATTTCTTTAAGTGTTATACTTAACATTGATAATAATGAATCAAATTGTAAATTCTATTTATTTGGAAAGAATTTACCTGCTTTTGGGGCCTTCAAAAGGAGAAGATAACTTTCCAAACTCACATATACCTGTAAGCCAAAAGTTTTTCAAAAGATGAAGTTTTGATGGAACAATAAATCGAATGGGAATCATTTCTCAAGGTAAATTTTTGATCAAAATGAAAATCAAACACATTATATTTTATTAATAAATAGAGAAAACAAAGAAATTGTGAAAATTCTGCAATCTTCCAGTCACTTTGAAGATCTTGGGAGAGGAACAAATATTGAGATTCTGGGCTCAATAAAGTTTCCAAAACAAGTCCAAGCCACTTCCCAAATAAAACACCTTCCCTCACATGTAGCAGGTTTTCTCATGGTTAATGTAGTCTAACTACAATCCTTCTTCCAGAAGAGTGTGTTGAAGCCAGTGAATTCTTTTTTGATGTTTCAAAGTAATCATAAAGGGGTTTGAGACACAAAACTATTTCCCCTGGAATATTGCACCATATCTTCATTATTGGTGATAATTTAAAATTGGCTAATAATTAATCAATTCATACTAAGTCTTGAGAAAGTTAATAAAAGTCCTTAAGCTCTTCCTTGGTCATTTAAAGATCCAATGTGGGTTTATTTTTAGATTCCTAAGTAATTAGTCCTCCAAAAAAATATTTTCCATTGAAATTGCTGCCCCAACCAAAACCTGAGAATCCTTCATTACTTTTCAATTGACTTATTCCCCCAATTACTTGATTTATCTCTTTTGTTCCTTTTAAATAACTTAGCACCCTCTTGAATGCTGTCACATGATCAGTCAAGGGATGTTCTAAGAATTTTCACAAAAGATATATCTTGTAAACTAAAGGTTGAAAGATAGTTGTGAAGACCAACAGCTCTTCTATACTCAAAATACAGTTTTTTATTTGTTGAATAAGAGGGTACTGAGTGCAAGTGAGTCATAACCATGGTAGGGAAGTCACAAAGGGTGGAACTGTGACCTATGATACCAGGAAAAGATCAAGGAAAGCCTGCCTTGATCTTGTAGCCTTTTCTGCTCAGTTGTGATGAGTGCATTATCAAATGACCTAGGGTCTAGTCATGGTGGTGGCGGGGGACTTCCTGTTCCAACATTAATCTGAGTGGAGGTCTTGAGTTCTTGTTGATGGCTTCTGGCATCAAGGTGACAATTGAATGGCTTGCAGTCTTCCATTTCATACTTATTTAGTATTTTCCTGATTTAAACAGTTTGGGAATGTGAAATAGTGCCTAAATTTTAATCGTGAGTGAGCGTGATTCCCAAGATTTAATTTTCTACTCCTAAATATTCTATTGAGAAGGAGAGCTTCATTTTTTACTGTTCAACAACTGATTTTTCTCCGCTCATAGCCATTTCATGCACATGGATAAACACAAAAAAGGAGTTTCCCTTCTTTGTCAAAATACAGGCATCAGCCTTCCTTGGAAAGAGATCCAATTTTCAAAAACCATCCAACATATGCTTATAACAGCATATGGGATTATGTTTGAGACCATACAGGTACTTCACCAGCCAAAGACAAGTTCAATCCTTCTTCTAATAAAGATATCCACTGGTCTGCTTCATAAATACCTCTTTTCAGGCTTCCAATACAAGAAAGAAACTTTTATATCCATCCAATTTATCTTGATATTTCTTGTAACACAATATCTTAGCAAAAAGCAAAGAGTTTATTGACCACCTGTTGGGAAAAGTCTTTAACACATAGCCTGGTCTTGTAGTTGACCACATTTCCATCTGAGTCTTCTTTTTCTTTCAAAACCCAGGTAGAACCCAGAATATTCATACTTTTTTTTGTTCTACCATCTCCCATACACCATTATCTTCAATACTCTTCAATTCACTCCTTATTGCCTCAAAATGTATTTAATGCTATATTGTTTTATTTATTTTGGTGTGATGACTGTTGTATTAAATATCTCTAAATCATTCAGAAAAAATTTAATGTATTACAATAATTAGGTAATGATAATAATATTTATTCCATGAGGTAATTGCTTTAGTATGGTCATAATGGGAGTCATAGTACTTGTAAGTTTCTTCATCAATATTATCAACAACCCATCTTTTATATAGATGGTGATATAAGTATTTTTTAAACCGTAGAAATCGCACAGTTGTATGGATTCTAAATAAAATTTGTGTTGAAAATAAAAATTAGTTTTTGGAAATTGTGCATCCAAGTGCGCGGACCCCGGCGGACCATGGTGGCAAGTCTGTTGGGCCTTAACTGGGCCAACTAGGTAAGGTTAGTAACATTATTGTGCTCCAAAAGTCAGTGTGCGCTTTTTTGGTATTGGCTTTTTACTGAAGATTTCTTTTTTTGAGGGTGATGAAGATGTGGTTGGGAAATTCGTCCTCCTGGCCAGATGTCTTCAACCCAGCCTCAAAGTTAACACTTATGGAGTTGTAATAATTGACTGCTAATTTCGTTATTTCGTTATCGATTAGTGTTTCACGCTTGTCAAGCATACCGAGCGCAGAAAGCTTAGAGACCTTTTGAGAATTCCAAAATTTAGTTGCTTCCCAACTCGCCTCCAACAATTGGGTCGGATCTCTACTGGCGGAAAAGAAGCAAGCTCTAGCCGGATCGAGAACCTCTATGAAGTGGTCATTTTCTAAACTTCTAACTTGATCGTTAGGGGGAAAAGCTTTGGTCCAAAAATTTGTCAGAAATTGGAATGCAAGTCGGAGTTCTTCGGCTTGTTCCTCTACTCCCAACTTGGACGGCGAAAACAAATGCATAATCGCATTAACTTGCGTCAAAGATCCTTTCATGACGAATGCAAGGGAGTTCTTGAAGTCTTTCAAAGGCAAACCCCATTTATTATTGGCGCCAGACCGCTCTCCCATGAGGCGAATGAATCTTGTGTAAGCTTCTTGAAGTGAGTAGTCAGTCAATAAATTGTCCCCCAACAGTGGGTAAAATTTTAAGCATGCTTCGTCATGAAAAATAAGATGAAACTTTGCTGGGTGATTTGGGGGCTGGAATAAATTACCAAAAAGAATCAGAACTTGTTAGAATGGTCTGTGCACGTTTCCGCCGCCAAACTCCAATTTTCAAGTGTTAAGTTTGACTAAAAACAGGCGAGAGAGATTACCTGAGTAGAACTTAATTTAGTTATAGCTTGCGGACCTAGTATTTCATTGTCCAGTGTACTTGCTGTAATCGCTCGGGCTTCTCTGTTTTTTGGGCTTTGACCTTGATACTTTCTACTCTTTGAGACTGAATTCGAGGTAAATCCTTCAAACCCAAGATTATTCTCAAGTCCAGATACTTTGATATGCTGACTTGAGCCCCGAGGGAGTTCAGATTTGAAGGTAGAAACCGAGTGGCGCTCAGCAGGATTGGTCTGGGCCAAGGATAATTCATGCTTTTCAGTTGTTTTATGGAGGGTTTCCCTTGGGTTATCTTCACCAGAAATAACCAAGCGGCTGAGCTGAAGAGAGTGATCATCGACAGCCGTCGACTCAAGCAAGCCGTAAGTTAAGCCGGCTTTTAATGGGGAGTTGAGGGAGGCAAGAAGAATGATGAGTCGAAGCCATCCTGAAAACAGTCTCATGAGGTCCATTTGTGCAAGTTGAAAGTAGGGCTTGTTCTCAATTAAGCCAATATTGTTGCTGTGTCAATCGAATGCTTTATAGCGTGACTTCCTCATTCGATATGTCCAGGAGTGAAAAAACTGCGCCCAGATTTTATCTCGAGGCAATACTTGATGAGCTGAAAACGCTGGAAAGCCGAAAGACAGCGTTTGGCCCACGCGGCCCACGGCGGACAAGTCAGTATCAGGCCACCAGGAGGAGGAATTGTAAGCGGAGCATGGGAGCCCTCATACATAAGCGTTCTTGTTTTGGATGCAGGTTTCAAGATCCGATTGGAAGTTTTAAAACAAATTGCTTCTTCAGCTCCGCGCATCTACCCTTAAGAGTTTCCTTTCTAGATCCTGACGGTGTGCACGTCGCCAGCGCTGTAGGCTTTGGAGACTACTTGAGCTAATCTCGGCGAAATGACGAGATAGACAAAAGGGCGAAGAGAAGGCTTGATTGACGAGTGAGAATACGCACAAGGAAAACGCAGGAAAAGAATCTTCATTGAGACTTTTGAAGAGTAGGTCCATCCCCCACAATGAGACTTCTTTGTTGGATTTGGTTTGGATGGCCTGTTTTCACGAACAATGAAAACTTTCAGGATTTTGCCCTCAGGCTATTCCTCACAAGAATCAGTGTTAGCAGCCGATGCTTGCTCAGCAACGCCGGTCCTTGCCATTATCTTCAATACTTACGCCAGGATGACGGTAAGAACTCCACCTTGAAGTCAACTTCCTAATCTCTCTGCTTGGCCTCAAGCTATTGTCCAAAATACACACCCATACAAAGATGAAGCACCTTCCATACTGAAATCCCCCCTTCACTCCATCTTAGCGGGCTCTAACTTGTGAGATGTACCAGCTTTCAAAGATACCTCATCCCCTACCCACTCTGCGCCAATGTGGCCCCGAAACAGGTCGTGTTGGGGAAACTCAATTCAGGCTTCAGGTTTGAGGTTGGGCTTCCCGTCAAACATGAGCACATTTTTTTCGAAAAGATATGCCGAGTAGTGCCCCTTTCAAATCCAGAACGTGCCACATTGAAAACTCGTTTCTTCGGATCCTCTTTGGTAAAACATAAGGCGAAACAAGCTCAGAAACATGACCAGATCAAGACGCTTTCCCAATTGGTAAACTCTCCATTTAAATTCGGCACAGAGCTCAAGTCCAGAATAGCTTTGACAACAACTGGCAGCACCAAGCCTGCCTCCCGAACACGGATTTTTAGGGATATCCCTAGGGCAATGATTGCATTACACAAGTAGAAAAAAAGTAAAAGACAAGTAATCATATCAATAAATAAGTAAATTACCTGTGTATTAGCTCTAATAATTTAATTAGGTTGTTCCAAAGGTATGTGACCAATCTTTCACACATGCTAGTTGTTCCATATGCATTGGTATGAGTGATACTCATTGGTACATCAAAATCTTTTTATCCGAAAAAGAAAATGCACTTAGATGGGGAAATGGTGGCAAGTATTTCAAAGTACTTGAGAACCATAAGCCAAAGAGTAGGAAAGTCTTACCATGGGTATTCAAAAACTGTAAGATATTGGTATACTTTGGTTCAGGGGGCTTGGCAAAGAAACAAAGTATTTCATTTTCCAAAGTAGATGCCTCATGTGACAATGAGGAGCACATTTCATCAAAAAGGCCTGCTTTCTCTGCATTGGGTTGATTGCTTTTGGAATCATTGGTTGATTAAAAATGAATCCTGGCATCTTCTTCAAATATTGAGCTAAGCTTGGTTAATTATATCCCAAAATTTCCCAGAGTAGATTCATGTTATGAGAAAGATTTAAGCTTGAATTGAGGGTCCAAGATCAATGCACAGATAGCTGATTCCTTGGAACAAAGGATGTTAAGGTATTTTGTGATTTTTGATAGCTTTCTTTGTGCAGATTTTTCAATCTTTTGAATATCATCCTAACCACATGCCTTCAAAAATTACGCATAAGATCAATATGTGTAAGGTTTGACTATGAAGGAAAAAGTAAAAACTACTAAAATTTTACTTATTGTACTCTGAATTTCCTAATTGAGTGAATAGTAACATTAAAGATAATTATAATAAAAAAATAAATTATAATTAAGGTGTAAAATTGATTATATCAATCTATGATAAATTATAATATTTATGATGATTCATCAATTATACAAACAATTAATAAAAGAATAAAAAATTGATCTTTAATAATAAATAAAAATTTCACAACAATGATATCACTAATATTAAGGTTATATATTGATATAAGTACTATTTATATTAACATGAAAATTATTAAAAATAATAATAAGGTGAAAATAATATTAGAATAAGAAAAATAACCTACTTTTGAAACTTGGGATAATAATTTTGATTAAATTTATGCTTAAGAATATACATACAACTTATTTAAACTGTATTTAATGTAAGAAAATTGTGAGCCTTGAGGTATATTTTAAATACCCAAATAGGCCACAATTATCTTCAAAATAAATTCTGAGCTATGCATAACCAATAAGTCATGAATATATTCAAAATTAATCATTTTTGATTTTAGAAAAGATGAATAACTTTTTTGTGAGTAAGAAAATCCAAGGATTTAAGGCCAGATTTGGATTCTACACAGAAATTCACCTAGGGTAGCTCCATACTTTGAATAAGCTTAAATTAACTGTATGAGATGGTAATATGGAAAATACTTCAATACCACATCATCCATACCACATAAAAGAATTGTGAAAATTTCTGTTTTTCTCAATTTCATGCCAAGATAATGGGAATGTGAGAAATCCCATCTTACATATACAGTAAGAAGAGTGTTATGCATGTTTGTGGCACTTAATATTATGGTATTCTTATATACAGTTTTGATACACCAATAGTGGATATCAGTCTTGAAGCCTGAATTTCTATTTTTGACATGAAAATAGCTAAGGGGACAAAAAACATCAACAAGAGCCAGGGTACCCAACTTCTGAGGCCTCGGACGCATGGAAAGCTCTAAATATTGGAGAAATGGCTGATATTGTTCAAATTAGTATACTAAAACATTTTTGAAACCTAGTTACCAAGTTAAAATCTCATTAAATCATGAGAAAATTGCAAATAAGCTACTATTTTCACATCACAGAGAGGTAAAGAGAAACTTGGACTCCTGTAACTATGTCAGTTCTTAATTATTGTCCATGTATAAACCCCAAAATAGTAATTAAAACCCTTTTTGGACTAGTATACATTGATTTAGCACATAGCAACCTGCCATACTGTGATATTTGCAATTCTATGTAGAAATGAGGTAAAAACTTCAAAAATTCATCCAAAACAAAATTATTAATGAATATTTATTAAGCGTTTTAGACCAATGTAGAATTGGATGACTCATAAAGAAAAAATAATAATCATGGTTTCATAAGTTAAATTAAAAGCTTTACTTACAGTCCATTTTTAATGATTCTACATGAAATACTGAATATTCAAAAATTCACATAAAATACAACCTGTGCTGAAATTTCCAAAACCTTTGATAACTTTGAGAAATGAATGTTTATTTTGAAATAAAAGAAGATTTACAGTTTTTACTCCTTTTATTCTTAACCATAAATTGGTTGGTAGTCACGGCAAACATTCAATTCAATAATTATGATAATCTTACATGACAACAAATGATGCAATAACTAATCCAAAAACAATTATTGTTTTCTCACTCACTTGTTTTTTGGTTTGTTCCATGGAACACCTCTGTGAGCTGTCTTTGACTTAAAAGACGCCTCCTCTTGCTGTTTTTTCCACATCATCTTATTATTCAATTATACCATTATTACCAACAAGTAAGTATTAGTTGAATCTTTTCTTAAGTGTTTTATTCTTTCAGAATCAATAAAAACAATGTTAAATAATAGAACTGAACTATATATTGTTGTAATATTGTTATAAATCAAATTTTGATCTATTAAATTCACCATTATAGGTCAAATGTCTCTACTAATCTCTTTCTAACATTCGTTGGAGTGTCAGTGATTGATTTTACTTAATTCTTAAATTGTTTCTCTAGTAATTATTTTCTTCAAGAATTATTTTTATAATTATTCTTGTGAATTATAATTTTATATTTAAATAAATTTTATCAATACTTCTTGTAATTGATTCTAGTGGACAATTACTTCTTACTGCTATAATCACTAGTAGTGTATAAAAAGTAAAATAATTAATTAATTAATTCACTATTTAATTGTGGTTATAATAATTTTTATTATTATATTTCATAGGAAAATTCATATTACTGTTGACTAATAGTAATATTATCAACAGTTTCATAGACACATCTTTCATTTGGGGGCCTGGCCTTGATTTTAACCAGAGTTTTGGATTCAATCAAATTCTAGACTTCATTTTTAGTTCTAAAAAAATGCCATACCTACCCACATCTTTCATTTGGGGGCCCAGCCATGTTTTTTGACCCTTGTACCCTCAATTAATATTTTTTTAAGCTCTCAAATATATTAATTTAATAATTTTTTTTCTTTTAATTTGAAGTTGAAATTATTTTTATTTTTGAAATTGTCTTTAAAATCTTTTTCATTGAAGAATTTGCTTTAATTTTATACTGTTCTTACACATGGATTTTTCACATCCAAAAACTTATAAAATTATTCTTTGAGTTACTCTGAGTCGATTTTGATTCAAAATCTTAAATTTTAATTTTTTTTTTAAAAAGAATGATTTTTTTTAATATTAAAAAAAACTTACAAAAAATCTTAAAAATATCTTAAAAGTATAAAAAATAATTTTTTTCTTTCATCAATTTTTCTTTCCAGTGTCTTTGATCAAGTATAGTGCAGCTGGTAATATGCTCAGTAAGAGATATATTACTAGTCCAGAATCTGAAGAGAGAATTCAAATGCAAATTGCCAAAAGAGGCACTTTATTTAAAGTAGAACAAGCCAAACAACCACCAAAATGTGTGTGTTTTGTGTCTTGATCTTTTATTTTCTCTTAAATTGATTTGAAAATGGTGCATACCAGAAATGTAAACAAAGACTCAGTCCAACAAGATGGATCTGGACAAGGAATAGGCAAGCCTGGGACCAGATCTGGAAAGTCTTGCTCAAGAAAGACATGTCTGGAGGATACCAGAGTTTCCCCACATTCCTCAAGGTCTTTACCCACAAAATTTGATGTGAACTCTGAGCCTGAACTTATTCAAGGTAATATTTTAAGGGCTGAACCATTTTGAAGTGGTAGCCATAGAAATATATCAGTCCCAGTACAAAAGCTGGTACAGGGAAGCCAAGGAGGAGTAGTGGGGAATATACCCAAGCCTTTGGCAGGGGGCCATGAACTCCTACTTACACATCAACAGCTTTCTGGGTCAGGGGAAGACCATAGAAATCATAGTAGGGTGGATCCCATTGTTTTTCAAAGACAAGGCGTAAAAGATAAATAATTGGTTGAAGAACCAAAGTCTTTTATACATAGACCAGAAGAAGGAGTTGGAAATGACCCCAGCTTTGGAGAACAAAGGCCCAGTGGCATTTACAAGCTCCGAACCAGATCCATAAATGTCCAAGGACAAGCCCAAAGGACCTCAGAAGAAGCAGAAAGGTACTAAGAGCCATCAGGGAAAGGGAAAAGGCAAAGCCAATTGGCACAGACCTTACCCACAAGGGTACAGGATCCCCAAATTGGAGCCTTCAGCTCTGGAAAGTGTTTTCAATATGGCCAGAACTCTTATGGAATTCACAGCCAAACAGAAGGAAAGGATGAAAAGGACTTTTCCATAAAAACAATACATGAAATACAATTTTTTAAGACTAGTATTTATGTAGAACTTGGTAAATTTGATGCAAAGTTAAATAAAATAACATCAGATATTAATGACATAAAGAAGAATGACAGAACCTCTTCTGAATTTCATAAGCTCACAACTGCCAGACTTGAGTCAATTTCCAATACATTTGACAGAATTGAGAGTAAATAGCCAGTCCAATATTATGGAATGGATGATCTTTCCATTGCAAACATTAATGACCAACTTACAATTTTGAAAAATCATGTTTTAGAAATAGTTGATAATACAAATACTTTTGCCACAAACTTAGCCAGGCGTGACAGTGAGAGGCAGAAATTAAAGGAGGTGATAATTGCACATGTAGAGTAAATTCATAAGAATTATGAACCAAACTTACATATTCCCAGAAATTCCCACCTTTAACTGAAGAGAAACCTTTTATGAAAGGATTTTTAACCCCTTTCTAGGACAAAATTCAATATCTGCAAAAGATATTCCCAAATTAGAAGAATGGAAAACATTCTCTGGTGAAGGTGAATATAATTATATTGAGTTCATCAGAAAAATTGATATGTTTCAGAAAGATTTTAATATACCTGATTAAATTATAGTTGGTAAATTGCATCTCTTTGTTTACCAGAACTGCAAAGAAATAGTATTACAAAATGAGATAAGAACATGGAAGACATGATTGGTCTTTGTGGAAATCTGAAATAATCACCAAGTGGGCCAATAAATCTTGGAGGTTTAAGATGAAAAATGACTTTTAAAGTACCATTTTTAACTCAGAAAAAGATAAACCACTTACTTGTTTCCTCAAATGGAAAGACAGATTTTCTGCTTTACACCAAGATATGTCTGACTCAATGATTAATATAAAAATATTAAGAAAATGTGGAAAAGAGCTAGAACATTCTATTAAATGTAGATTTTGAGAGCCCTGTGAAACAGAAGACTACATTAATGTCATGGGAGGTATCATTACTAGGACAAGAATTGGAAAAACCTGGATTAGAAACCCTATGGAATCCAAAATGATGCCAAAGATTTCCAGGAAAGATAAGAAACTTGTCTTTAAGCAGAATAAATGTGGGAGAACCTCACATTTAGCCAACACTTGCATGAAAAAAGCTAAAAATAAATAAAGTTCAAGTAATTGAAGAGGTTCAGTATGCTGAAGAGAAAGAAGAATCTGACCAAGCTTCTGCAGTCTCTGAAGACACACCAGTAGAGGACTATTCTAATGAGAGCATTACGGCTTTCTTTGAATTCACTGAAGGCCACACTCACTTGCCACAGTATAATGAATATTGCTATAACCTGATCAATATACAGGATACTAGAATGTGTAAGACTAAACCTACTAGGGGCAAAGGATACACTGTTGAAGCATCTTGTATCACATGAGTTCTGAAGAATGATGTTGAAGCCAAAGCAAATTTGGACACAGGGCCATTTACAACTTTAAAAGGCAAATACTATCTTCAAATAATACTGCCTTAATGAAATAACCATCTATTACCAATAGAAGGTGGGAAATTTAGTAGTGCCAGTATTAATATGTACCCTTTTGGCATATTGGACACTAATCTTGTATTTGCACACCCATTGGGAAGTGTAAGAATGAAGACAGAGATAGTAGTAATGGAAAATTGTACATCTCAACATATCACTCTTGGAAATTGTGAGCCTATGAGGTATATATGACATGCCCATAAGGCCACAAATAGCTTTATATACAGCTGATTTAGTCTTGAACAGACTTTTCAGTTGAAATTATAATGAAAATTAACAAAAAATAGGTATGACTTTTGTTTGGATAAACAAAGTTATAATTATTATGTCATTTTTGGATTCTACCCCAAAAATAACCTAGGGTACACCCATATGGTGTTATACCCAAAAAGGCTTATTTCTTAAGTTATTGGAAGATTCCAGAATTTTACAGTACTGATGTAACTTTTTTTTAAAAAAAAATTAAACTTAAGCTTAAATAAGCTTAAGTTTAAAGTGAAATAAGGTTTATGCAAACTTACCACAATTTCAGTTCAAATTGAGGTGTTGTGTATATTTACTGAATTGGCTAAGGATTTGCCATACAAAATGTAAATCCTGTGTGAGCTCAATTTAAAAGTGTTCAATGCCATAGTATGGCTTTAAATAAATAAAAGGGCACAATCCACACAAAAAGGTGGGACAAAGGAAAAAGACCAAACATAGCTGGGGTACCCAACTTTTTGGATCTAATTAAGGGTTTCCACCTGTATTGCAAGATTTTAAACCTTATTTAAACTATAAGATTAGACTTTGATCCAACCTTAAAGTTAAAACTGGTTTTATCCCAATTTGGACAGGAATTTCAAGCTGCCAAATGGTAAGCTTAAACCTTTAAAGCTACAAGTATCAAAAACTTATCAAAAGTTAAGGTTTAGTGTGTATTGCTATTTTACGTGGAAAAATAGCAATAACTTCAAAAATTCATTAAAAATGCAAATCTTAATGGATTTACTTGAAAATTTCACAGAGCTTACAATTCAATATTATCTGTTTATGAATCAAATTTTAGGTATATTTTATAAGCAGTTTTTATTGGTAATTAGCCTGGAAAAGTATTCTTTTAATTATACTTAGAGAAAATCAAGATTTCTTTAACAATTAATCCAAAATTGAGTTTAAGAGATTTTTACTTGAAGCTCTATTTTTAAGTTGTTAATGTAATTAAATTTAATATAAATAAGCTTATTTTATATTAAAACTTAAAATAAATAGCTTAAATAAGGATTAAAGTTACTTTGAGTTACGAATAACACTGGTAGCTTTAAATTGGAATTAAAAATAAGTTATCTTAAGTTAAGAACCTTATTTTTAAGCATGGTTTTTTATTGTTCACCTGAGGACGCCCTCTATATCCATTATGAATCATTAGATCTGTTCTTCAGACATAAAAAGAGTCTATTCATCACTGTTTTTGTCCATCAATTCAATCCAATCCAATAATATCAGACGGTTAAACAGGTAAAGTTTTATTACATATAAAATATTATTATTAAAGTATTTCTTAAGTATTTTATTCTTTATAAATCTTCAATTAATGAATTGAAATCATAGAAATTAACTTATTGTTTTAATCACCAATAATATATTTTCTTTTATAAAACTATTGTCTTAAAATATCTTTTAAAAATCCACAAATTCCTCTCAAAAACTCTTTAATAATATTTTTTATTATAAAAAGTTGTTTTATCTTCAAAAATATTGATTTTTGGCGTGTTTTTAACTTACAATCATTATTTAATATAATAACTGTTGTTGTTGACTTTGTGTATTAAATATATATTATAAGTAAGTTTTCTCTAAAATTCTATAATTTTTTATCTACTGTTAGTTTTTTTATTAGAATTTCTATAGAAATCATATCTTCACAGTGTGTGTTATAATTTCTTTTTATAAATAATATTCATATGATTTATAAGTGGTTAAATATTTATATATTTTCCACATGTAATTGTCTCATTAAGACCTTTACACTTCTTATTGTTATAATTGTCAGTGACTGTAACAATAATAGAATAATTATAATTTATTATAATTATTAATATATTTTTTTATTATATTATATTTTTCTACTGAGGAAAGTCATAGTACTCTTGATATTGTTACTATTATCAAGAGTTTCATAGACAAACCCTACAGAAATGATTATTTGAATATTTATGGTGTTGACATCAATAACCATAAGGACAGATATTTTACAATTGGAGAAAATAAAAGACAAAAATTTGCTTTTTCCAATATACCCAAACAAATATCAATAGTATCTTAAAATGAAGATACTCATAAGGATGAATTTGTGCATAATAAACTTATTTAAGCACATATCAATCCATAATTATTGCCAAAAATTACGCATGAGCTTGTTGATGTGTTGTACACATATAAAAATGCATTTTACTCAGATAATTAACCATTAGGCACTATTCAAGGACATGAAATTGATATTACTATTAATTTTGACAGACCATCTCCTTCAGTACTTAGAAGACCAGTTCATCCACCAAGTCCCACAGCTAGAGAATTCTTGGAAAAACAAATCCAAGAGGTGATAAAACTTGGTGAACTAAGAAAAGTTGGCCATAATGAGGAAGTTGAAGTAAAAACTCCTTTTATTATTTCTTGGCATAATTACAAATCAAGGAGGGTTGGATATTTTAGAGCATTGAATACCTACACAGTTCCAGATAGTTATACAATTCCTAAAATCCAAGCAGCTTTAACCCAGTTGTCTAAAGCTAAGTATATAACATCAATTGATGCATTAAATGTCTTTTATAAAACTTTCTGTATGCCAAAAGCCAAGAAATGACCTAGAAGTATAACCCACTGTGGTATTTATGAGTATCTCATAATGCCATTTGGTATTAATAACTCTCCATCGCATTATCAAAGAATGGTGAATACCATCTTCCCCACAGAATTATCTGAAGGATGGCTCATTATTTATATTGATGATATAATCATATGTTCAGACTCATGGTCTTTGCACCTTGAAAGACTTTCAAGAGTACTTGACAAAGTTGCAGGAGTAAATATGAATATTTCACTCAAGAAATGTAGCTTTGGCTTTGAAGAACTTAAATCTTTAGGACATATTGTTTCTGGTCTAAGCTTGGGTATTGACAAAAATACATTAGCAGAAGTATCACTTCAGCCAATACCCCACAATACACAATAAAAGATGTCTTTTCTTGGATTTGACTGTTATTACAGGCAACATCTGAAAGATTTTGCAATTCTAGCCAAGTCACTCTTTAGAATCTGTGACCAAAAACAGTATTTGAGATGACACAAGAAAGAATTAAAGCTTATGAGAAGATAAGAAAATTTCTTACAGAAGCACCTTTACTCCTCATTCCAGATTGGAATATACCTTTCAAATTGTACATTGATGAATGTGGAGATGGATTGGGAGCAGACCTACATCAAGTCCAAATCATTGATGACAGGCCTACAGAAGGACCAATTTGTTATATCTCAAGGAAAATTAAACCAAGAGAAGCCACATATGGTGCAAGCCAAATGGAGTGCTTAGGTTTGGTATGGGAACTTGATAAATTGCATTATTATCTTGATGGAAGTGATTTGGAAGTGATAACTGACTGTAATGTAGTAAAATCACTTGTTAAAATGAAGAGACCTAACAGACATATGTGGAGATTCCAAATAGCCTTCCAGGAATATGAAGGAAACATGACTATAGTCCATAAAGCAGGAAATGCTCATAAAAATGCTTATGGATTTTGTAGGTGGGCTCTGGCCAATGCTCCTGATAACCCGGCCTATTTGCCTTTGGAAGCAGAACCACAGATTCCAATTGAAGGCATTAACATAAATGATATTAGGACTGAATTGTTTGAGGAAGTCAGACAATCTTACAAGAAGGACAAGAACTGCCATATCTTTACATCCTTACTAGATAAAGACTGCAAAGATACAGCTTTGGCTAATTCATTAGATGGATTATGGAAAACTTCCTATTCTGAAGGGAGATTTTGCTTGTTTGACCACATAATCTACCATGGGAACAAACATTCCTGTGTAATGACATTATGCATTATATTACTTATCAATACAATTCTTCATGAATTTCATGATAGTATCTATTGTGGGCACCTTTCAAAAGACACAAAACTTGACAAAGTGAAAAGCTGTGCATGGTGGTGATCTTGAGCAAAAGAAACCATTGAATATTGCCACACCTGTGACAGATGGCAAAAAGAAAACAGGAGTACAGCAAGAAGTTTGGACATATTATTCATATTCAAGAACCGAATCCCCTTGGAAAGTTTTACAAATGTATTGGGTCACAGCACCGCCCATCAGCTTTTGACTCCAAACCAGAACACAAGCATGACAGCCAAATACCATAAAGCAATGGTAAAGCCAAGATACCACCAAAACAGGGAGCTGAGCCAAACCAGCTCAAAAGATATCAAAGGAAAGGAGAAACTTAACTCTATCAAAATATACAATCCCATCATCATTGGACAAAGAATAGCAAAGTTATTCCTGCTCAAAGTTGTTGCTGAGCATAAACCTTAATTTTCACCTCTCATCTGAAATACAGAGTAAGACGCTTAACCCCAGAAAATTGGTATTCCAATTGAATTCCCAAGTCAGGGCTATCTAATGGTACTAGCCAAATTGAGCTAACACCAAAACTACAGAAGTTATGGCCAAAATCAGGCCAAATAAGGGTGAATAAAAGATTCACCTCTCATCTAACCTCTACAGTTTTAGTGTGAGATACTTAAAGGTGGGCCGTTTTGGAAAGGGAACAATCAGGGCTGTCTGATGGTGCCATCCATTTCCCGATATCCCATCTAGAACAAAATTTATGGAGCAAACAAGCCCCATACAGATATTGAGAAAATCATATATGTGGATAACAAAAACTGTATGTGGAATAACTTTGCCATACTTGATGTTACACATTCCAAATGAGGTAAAATTACGTAAATCTCATCCAGGGCTACACAATGAACTAAATTTGAGCTTAATATCTCAAAAAATGACAAAGGTATAGCAGTTTTAAGGCTAAAATTCCACCATTGGGAAAATTCACCTTTTCTGTGTGATACTATACCATAACTATAATTATGATGTGTCAAACAGAAAAAGTTGCATGTTTATACTTCAATACCTCATATTTCATTCAATAATTGGGTCCCAAAAAGGTTTTGTACAGCATTCTACACATCATAAACATCAGAAGAGGGATGTGTGGTCCCCAGATGAAAGTCCTCACTCTGTATTGGTGGAAATTGCCTAGATGTGGTTTCAAAACCACATCTTAGCCCAATACAGAGTATACAGGTCTTTTAGAAACCATAGGCCAGTACTCTAAAGTGAAAAATCCTCACTCCATCCATGTGAAATGAGCTAGAGGACCTTTTCACCCAATTTCAGGATAAAAGGGGACCTTTATCTGCCCAAAAGAGGACTCCCCATCCTTCTCTTAAATTCCTATGTAGTAAGAGGTTCAAAAACAGGTATACTATTGGAAAATAAACAGGTATAATTATAATCTTAATTATTGTAACCCAACAGATAAACACTTCACCCAGGGCTTTCAACAGCGCTCATCACCTGTAAGGTTTTACTATGAAACAATAAGTAAAAATTACAAATATTCTACTTATTGTACTCTGAATTTCCTTATAAATAAATTCAAGAAGATAAAAATAATTATAATAAAGAATTATTATAACTAAGGCATAAAAAATCATTATATTATTAAATAAATATAATAATATAATTCATATTATAAAAAAATAATATAATAAATAAATATATGAATATATTTAAAACACTTCATTATTGTTACCAACAAATAATAAATCTGTATAAAATCCTTTCTTTTGATAAAAAACAATTAACAAAAATAATATTACTAATATTATAGTTATAAATTAATATAAATACTATTTATACCAATTAAAGAGTTATTAAAAGCAATAATAAAGAGAAATTATTATAATAAGAGAAAATAACCTACTTTTGACACTTAGTTTAATAATTTTGAATAAAGGTATTCCAAATAATATAAATACAACTTATTTCAATTGTATTTGAAATTCAAAATAAGAGAAATTACAAATTTTCTTGATTTTACATGGATTTGAGATTTTTAAGAGAAATAAAGCAAAACAGTAGAACAATTTAAGTAATCACATCCAAAATGATTATTATAATGAATATTACCTTTGGCTCTAATAATATAAATAATAAAGATTTTACCTTTTGATTTAAGTGTTTTATTGTTTTGATGCGTCTGAGGGGAAAATAGAGGCAAAGAGAGCTCTATTTATAGTAAGTACCTCCCTTCTAGAGTCCAGTAGGCTTCTAGTAGATGTTTACTGATGGTATCCACTGTAAATGATAAGTATTTTAAGGTTTAGTGATTATTACATCATGATCAAACCATCTTATCTCATTATTACGCCATTACTTCAAGTTATCACTATAACTCTAAGCTTAATGACATCATATGCTTGGAAGAAGACTAAACTTTCTGGATTCTATTAGTTTTAATCATAATCTAATAGTATTCACGAGTTTTATCACTTATATGACTGTTAAACCTAAAATAAGATTACAGTGAGTGATCATAAATGATCAAATTTAAGCTTAAACCTTTATCATTAATAACCTTTAAGTTATACATGCTGCAGTCATTCTGGGAGTAGATTCTAATAGCTTGGAATGTCCTTATTAAACTTTCAAGAGCATTTCATTACATAATCAAAATTCTATTTTTGATTATTTTTCTTGTAACTCATCTTTTCTGTTGAAATTTAATATTTTGAACTTCAAACCATGATTTCAAGGGGTTATACCTTGAATATTATAATAAAAATTACATCATTCTTCACGTATGAACTAGTAAAATCTGACTGTTTACTTCCTCATAAGTATGGACCACTTTCACAACAAAGTGGTCAACAGCTCCATTGATATTAATCAATAATCCAGTACAAGTTTTAACCTTGTTTATAGATTGTGAAATAAAGTTCATATCTCCTCTCTTACAGTAATTACGTGGTGACTTTATTTTTGGTTTATCTCTCTATCTTGTATATTTCAAGAGATATTAGCTAAAAACCATGAATATATGCATTGACCAAAAAAGTGCATATATTGAGCTTAATTCCTCAAGTATGTACTATTAGAGAATAGCTGTAAAATTGTTTTATGTGTGGGTTTTTATGGAGAATCCAATGGTCTAATTTATTTTACATGTTTCCCATTGGTTTCTGAGTTAAATAAGGTTTTACACCTTTTTTAAGGTATTATTACTTATTCTTCAGTAATTATTGAGTTTTCAGATATGCCATAAAAATGACATATGTGTATCTTACCATGAGGAATCTAATGGCATAATTTATTTCAAACTTTCAATCATTAAATTGTGAGTTAATTCAGATTTTGCATTTATTTATGGTATTTTTACTAGTCTTTGAGACAATAATTATAAGTATAATTATTACAGAAATATTGTTGTGACCTTTTTGGATATGTGGTCATATCTCAAAGGCTCAGACCACCACTAAAAATCTTTAGTAAATTGCTTATTAAACTCTTTAAAACCTTTTTTTAACTATTTTTATCTATGTCAAAGTCACAGTTAGAGTTGTAGATACTATTTTAATACTTCTATCATAGACTCATCCTGACAATTTGGGGGCCTGGTCATGTTTTTGAACATTTCTTTGGCCTACTTTCATGCAAAAGTGAGTTTTTCCTTTTGAATTTCTTAGATTAACACCAATTTTTCTTTTTTCTTAGCATGACATTTTTAAAAAAAGAAAATAATACATTATAGGAATTTTTTTGAGTGGTATATTGATTGATATACCACTGTGGGTTGTGCTATTTTCCATATGCTTGATTAAAATTCAATAACCATAAGTGGTATTTTGGGCATTTTAGGCATATTGAAACACCCAAAGCCCTCAATATTCTTCTTTTTTAAGTAAAAAGAACCCCTCTTTCCTGTAAATAACAGTTTGGAGGTGTCGTTGGGCATATTGATAATTTCAATTGCTCATTACAGAACCACTGTGGATTACACTTGTTAATTACAAGTTAATCTGTGAGATACTGGTACAAAAACAGTGTACCAGAAAACCACAAAGCAGTATTTGTGACGTGTAATTGATAATTTTAATTACAACATTATAATACTAGGGCACAATATAGAAATAAATTTTGCAGAGGCCATTCTTAGATGTGAAAATAGCATTTTAAGAGGTTTCAACTGACATAAGTTCTCTTTTTGTGTTTAATTCAGTGGAAGAAAACTTCATACCACTTGAAACCCAATCAAAAGGAAGTGCACCACTGATACCTTCAGAACCAGAAGGCAAGGGAAAAGGCAAGAGGCATAGTGAAAGCCTAATACCAGCCAAGGAGTGGATACCAATTGCCACTCAGAGGAATAGAAAGCCACACAACTCTGCATCAATACAGAGTAAATCAACCTTAATAACTTGTACAGGGAAGATTACAGTTATTGACCCAGTTGTAACTTCTAATGGAAACTGCCCAAATCTGTTGATACCAAATTTGTACAAGGCACATTCAAAGGTAAATACCCTAATAAGTTGGTGACTGCTTGCAAGAACTGATATGTCACCTGTACACCTCAGGAACCTTGGAATCTCAAGGAATCAGCCAGAGGACAGCGAAGGCCTGTTCACAGCCAGAAGACCCAGAAGAGGACACCTTGGACACAGTGGTGGATGGCAAGACACTGAGAGAAATGATACCCACTCTGCCATTTGCCTTCCAATTCAACAGAACCCTCAAACCAGAGGACTGGAAGGATATGAATCAAGTTCCTCACCTCCACCAACTCCTCAAAGATTTTTTCCAATGGAGCATGGACAAAAAGAGGTTCAACCTAGCATTCCACTGGGTAGAACTTGGAGAAAGTTTCCAGATGATATTTCTCAAATAGATATGCTTCAAAGACCTTATAGTAATCACAAAAGGATGGAATCCCACCAGCTATTTCAGACTCTTGGAGGAGCAGGCAACCAGGATAAAGGAGAATCAATCCACTATCAAGACTATAGAAGAACAGCTGAACCAGACAGGGCCTACTCTGATTCCTTCAGGCTCACAAGGAGCAGACCAACCCAACTCTCCAGTTGCTTCACAACATTCAGGCATAAGCAGATCAGTGGCCAAGTGTCACCATTCTTCAAAATCCCAGGTAGTTTCCAGAAGAAGACAAGAATACAAGGGCAAAAACAAGACTTCTTTCAGCCAAAGGCAGAGAAAGTCAGACCCAATGATGCAGAAGCTGTTGGATTTGTGAAAGAAGTACACAAGAGCCAGAAATAGTTGTGAATACTTCTTGAATCAGTAGCCCCAATGATATAAATATCACCCCCACTCAGAATGAACACAGTGTTATTACACCTGAGAGTAACATAGACAGTGATGCACTGTGGTTACAAATGTTTCAATTTGCAAGGAAAACCAAAAAGCAGTTTGCAGAGCTCCAAGAAAGCCATGAGAAGATGAAAACAATATCAGCCTCCATGGAAAAAATTATTAAAACTCTTCAAGAAGGCCATTCTCAATTGAGAAACACTTCTGAATAAACCAATAAGAGACTGAATGAAGTCTTTGAAGAACAGAATCACCACAAAAGGAACAGGGACTGTCTGGATCAAGACTTAAAAAAACTGTTTAATGTCTACAAAAACCTGAAGCCCCAACCACAAGGCCATGTTTTGGATATTCCATACCACCAAGAAGACATCAAACCAGATTCCTTGTTGGAGAATAAGGAAAGGTCTCCATCCCAATACCAACATGGAGATAACATGTATTTTTCTGAGAAGGAAGCATTAAAACAGCTTCCAGAGGCCTCAAGCTGGCCCCAATTCTCTGGAACAGGAGAATATGATCATATGGAACTCATTGATTATATTGATGGACTCTTCATTCATGTACCAAGAATACCAGATTACTGCATTAATGATAGATTGAATACAACATTCAAAGGACATGCTAGTATATTGTTTACAGAGATGGAAGAAGTACATGGCAGAAGAGACTGCCCATGGTGGAATAGTCAAATAATCCAAAAGTACAGCAATGGTACTTGGATATGGCAACAGACCATGTCATTTGAAAATGAAAAGTACTCTTTGGACAAAGATCCATATGAGTGATGTCTTAGACAGCCTAAAAGACTTAAGGCCATTTATCCTCAAATGAATATTCAGATGAGAAATCACAAACTCTATACACAAATGCCAGGAGAACTAGAGCATGCAATAAAATGTAGATGCAACCAAAGTTGCTCTTTACATGAACCGCAAACACCTTCCAAGATGTGAGGAAAAGAACAAACATAAGGAAATATTCCCAACTTAAAAAAAGTTGTTTCAAAGAGAAACAACCTTTCAGGGTGGACTTCAAGGATAAACCCAAAGAAAGAGTGGCAGAAGTGACCAAGAAGAAAAACTCTTGTCACAATTGTGGGTTAACAGACGACTATTCCAATAGCTGTCCAAAAGAAAATAAGAAAGTCTATGCCATTGAACAAGTCCCAGAGTAAGGATCCCCAACACAGGATTCTGAATCATACTCTATGGGTGATGCCATCAGAGAACAATCTGATTAAAACCAAGACCCAAGAGAAGAATTTCTAGTGGCGTACCAAGAGGAAGCACAAACATAAATTAAGGAAATACAGTTACAAGCTGGAATTTCACAGGACACTTCAAATAAAAACTTGTGTAAACATACACAAGAGATGCAAACATTCCTAGTTACACCAACTAAGGAATGGCATATATACATGGGACAGCCACAAAAAATGACTTTTTTTGTTGACAATGCTCAACACCCATTGATAATTGACATTGGTGCACACTACTCAATAGTGGACAGAAAGTATCTGGATAACCACTTCCCAAACTGAGAGAAACAGCTCTTGCCAAACAAAGCAAAGAACTTTAAAAGTGCATCAGGGAAGATGAAATCCATTGGGACAATTATCAAAGATATAATCATACCCCAAAGGAAAGGTAATATCAGACTCCACCCAGAGTTTGTTGTGCTTGAAGATGCCCACATACAAGGAATCTTACTGGGAACAGATTAACAGAGGATTTATGGCGTTGATATTTACAATGGTAAGAACAGGGGAATTAACATTTGTACAAACAAGGAAAAGGAGTTTTTACTTGACATATACCAGATGTCCACCCATGACCCTCCAGAAGAATTACTGAATGAACTCAGAGAGGGCCAGTTCAGTACCATACTCACCAGTAAACAAAAACATGGTTTACTGAAAATCCTGAGGAAAAATAGACCAGCATTTGTTGTTGGTGAAGAACCTTTGGGAAAAACCAGACGCCATGAGATATAATTATATCTAGATGTGGAAAGACCTTATCTACCCATGCTGAGGAGACCTCCATATCCAGCAAGCCTGGAAAGTAGGAAAACAATGGAGAAACACATAAATGAACTGTAAGCATGGATGAAATCAGGAAGATAGGACATAATGAAATAGTGGAAATCACTACTCCTGTCTTTATCACCTGGCATGATGGCAAATATAGGTTGTGTGGGGATTTCAGAGCCCTAAGTAACTACACAAAAGGTGACTGGTACGTTATACCAAGGATAGCTCATGCCCTAGACAAGCTAGCAAAAGCCAAATACATAACCAAGATGGATTGTATGAAATGCTGCCATCAGAATGGACTCAAACCAAACTCCATGAATTCACTCAGAATTATATGCAATATGGGTATATATGAGTACACCAGAATGCCATTTGGCATTAAAAATGAACCATCCCACTTACAAAGGATGATGGACACAATATTCCAAGAAGAAATATTAGAAGGCTGGTTGGTAGTATATATTGATGATATCATTATATACTGAGAAACATGGGAAGACCATGTGCAGTACATAGACAGAGTACTAAGTAAATGTACACCCATCAATCTGAAAATTCCACTTAAGAGGTGCAATTTTGGCCAACAACAATTACTGGCACTAGGACATAAACTCTCAGGGCTTAGTCTGGCCATAGACCAACATAAAGTAGCAGCAGTACTACAAACGCCAGTACCAAAGAATATAAAATAGATGAAATATTTCCTTGGGTTTGCTAGCTACTACAGAAACCACATCAAAAATGTTGCTCACATAACCAGTAGTCTATAGAGGGTATGCTCAAAAGATGTAGTTTTTGAAATTACCAAGGAAAAGAGAGATCCATATGAGAGGATCAAACATGAACTCACTAATGCACCTGTCCTGATATTCCCTGACTTTGAGCTTACATTCAAGCTGTACATAGATGCAGCTTGCAGTCAAGGATTGGGAGCTGACCTAAACCAAAGACAAATTGTGGATAGCGAACCAAGACAAGGGGTAATATGCTACATCTCTAGACAACTGAAATATTCAGAAGCTAGGTATGGAGAAACCCAGACTGAATACTTCCCTAGTCTGGGCCTTAGTGAAACTCAATTATTATCTGGATGGTGAAGTCTTTGAAATCTCAACAGACTGCACAGAACTCAAGTATTTACTTAATATTAAGACTACTAATGGACGCATGTTGAGTTGGCAACTAGCCATCCAAGAATATAGAGGTAACATGACCATCATATACAAAGAAGGCAAATGGCACACCAATTCAGATGGTCTCAGCAGATGGCCACTGGATAATTTCAAAAGAAACCCAGCTTATGAACCTGAATTAGCAGCCTAGATCTCTACCCATTTCATTGAAATAGACAGGAAGAAAAACTTCAGATTGTCTGAATGGGAAACAGAATGTGGTACCCCAGAAAGTGAAGACACTGAATCAGACGGAACAGAGACTCCCATATTAGGGATACGTTCCTTGGAGCTACACAATGAGTTCCTCAGTGCAGTAATGAAGGCTTATGGCAAACACTAACAGTGTGGCATATTTTTGCAACTCCTCCAACAGAAATACAGGAGCCCAGAACTGGAATCCCAGCTAGAGGAACCCTGGTTGAGGGACTATATAGAGAACGGGTTTTTCCTTATAGATGGACTGCTTGATCACAGAGAAAAGCACACAAGTGCACTCACAGTGATAGAAAAGGACCACATATCCCTGATTCTGCAGGAATTTCATGACTGCCCATATATGGGACACATTAGTGAAGACAGGACTAAGGAAAGGGTATCAAGCATGGCTTGGTGGCACAAATGGGAACAATAGTTGAGTGGATATATTAGCACTTGTGAAAGATGCCAAAAGGCAAACAGAAAACATGGAAAAAAATATGAGCTACTTCAAAACATATAAAAGCGCAAATGCCCATGGGAAACCATCAAAATGGATTCAATCACAGGACTTGTCCCAGAATGCAAAGAAAATTTCAATGCCTGACTAGTCATAGTAGATAGGTATAGCAAGAGTGTGGTGCTTACCATGTCATAAGGAGGAAACAGCAATAGATACAGAATTGTTATTCTGGAATAACATCATAGCCACATGTGGAGTCCCAAAAATCATCATTAGTGATAGGGACCCAAAATTCACATCAGCATTTTGTACAAACCTCTATGACACGCTAGGTACAAATCTTGCATTTTTTACAGCATACCACCAGCAGGCAGATTGTTTAGCTGAAAGGATGATCCAAACAATGAAGGACATCATTAGAAGGTTCTGTGCATATGGAATTGAATATAAGGACCATGAAGGATATACCCATTTCTGGGTTACACTCCTACCAGCAGTCCAACTGGCTTACAACACAATCCAGCACTCTACCACAGGGAGATAACCCTCACTGGTAGAAAAAGGGTTGGATCATCTGAAGAAATACCTTCTAACTATCAACCCCACAGCCAATGACTTCCATGATATGTGGAAGAGAGCTTGTTATATAGCTGCCAAGTGCATATCTGAGGCTAAACAATAAAACAAGCAGAGTTATGACAAGACACATATGGAACCAGACTTCAAAGAAGGGGACCAGATGTTAGTGTCTACACTGAACTTCAATAATCTCAAGGTACCAAAGAAAATGCAAGACTCATTTTTGGGTCCCTCACAGAGGAATTCTTCACAAAAAACCCAGTATTACCAGTGAGTCTGGTCAAAGGCTACTTCCAGACAGGGGAGGACAGGTTCCCCTGCAGAAAAAAAGAAAACAACTCCACCAGACATAGTGGAAGTGAAAGACTCCCATGGCCCTGGGAAGACAATCATCAAGGCCAGGAAAATTAGACTGAATGGTAAAGACCAAAGACAATATTTGGTCAAATTTAAAAGCCAGAAAACAGGCAAAGACAAATGGTTGGCAGAGGATGCCATACCAAATGGGAAACTTTGTCTAAGGAGATTCAGGGCCTCTAGGAAGACTGAACAGTCTCATCAATTATGAGCCTTTTTGGAGGCAGGGTATGTCTGCCTGTGACTCAAACCAGAGCAAGCATAACAGCCAAATACCATAAACCAATGGTAAAGCCAAGATACCATCAAAACATGGAACTGAGCCAAACCAGCTCACAAGGTATTATATGAAAGAGGAAACTCACTTATTTACAAATATAAAAGTCCCATCATCATAGGAAAAAGAATAACAAAGTTATTCCTGCTCAACGTCGTTGCTTAACATAAACCTCAATTTTCACTGCTCATCTGAAAGCCAGAGGACGAGGCTTAACCCCAGAAAATGGGTATTTCAATCGAAACTCGAAGTAAGGGCTAATAAATGGTACTAGCCAAATAGAGCTAACACTAAAACTACAGAGTATATGGCTAAAATAACGCCAAACAAGGGTGAATAAAATATTCACCTCTCATCTAACTTCTACAGTTTTAGTGTGAGATACTTAAAGCTGGGTTGTTTTGGGAAGAGAAAAATGAGGGCTGTCTGATGGGGCCATTGATTCCCCAATATCCCATCTAGCACAGAATTTATGGAGCAAACAAGCTCCATATAGATATTGAGAAAATCATATATCTGAATAACAAAAGTTGTATGTAGAATAACGTTGCCATACTTAATGTTACCCATACCAAATGAGGTACCATTTTGTATATCCCATCCAGGGCTACAAAATGAATCAAATTTGAGCTTAATATCTCAAAAACTGACAAAGGTATAGGAGTTTTAATGTTAAAATCCCACAATTGGGCCAGTACACCTTTTCTGTGTGATACTCTCCCATAACTATGATTATGAGGTTTTAAACAACCAAAGAAGCATTTCTACACTTACATACCTCATACTCCATTCAATAATGGGGTCCCATGCAGGTTCTGTACAGCATTCTATGTGTCATACACGCCAAAAGAGGGCTGTGTGGTCCCCAGATGAAAGTCTTCACCCTGTATTGGTGAAACCTGTCCAGATGTGGTTTCAAAGCCATATCTGAGCCTAAGATAGATTATACAGACCTTGCGGAAACCACCAGCCAGTACTCTGAAGTGAAAATATTCACTTCATCCACATGGAATGGTCTGAAGGACCTTTTAACACAATTTCAGGATATAAGGGGACCTTGCTCTTTCTAAAAGAGAAATCCCTATCCTGCTATTAAATTTCTACATATTAAAACTGTCAAAAAAAGCTATACTCTTGGAAAATAAACAGGTATAATTATAATATTGATTATTGTAGTCTTTATTATTGTAACCCAACAGATAAACACTGCACCCAGGGATTTCAACAGTGCTCACCACCACTGAAAATCTTTAGTAAAGCCCTTATTAAACTCTTTAAAAGCTTTTATAAATATTTTTATCCATTTCACAGTCACAGTTAGAGTTGTATATACTACTTTAATACCTCTATCATAGACTCAGCCTGACAACTCCCTCCAAGTCGTGACAGAAGCTATAATGCTTGTTTAGTAATTGTAGACAGATATAGCAAAAAATCCATACTCTTACCATTTCATAAAGATGACATTTCTATAGATAGAGCTCTTCTTCTATGGAATAGAGTTATTTCTCATACAGGGTTATTTAAGAATAGCATAAGTGACAGAGATCGTAAATTCACATCTGCACTTTGGACCAATCTTCATAGATTTTTTGGGACTAAGCTATCATTTTCTACAGAATATCACCCTCAAACTGAT
Source organism: Austropuccinia psidii (assembly GCA_023105745.1). Lineage (NCBI taxonomy): Eukaryota > Fungi > Basidiomycota > Pucciniomycetes > Pucciniales > Sphaerophragmiaceae > Austropuccinia > Austropuccinia psidii. The sequence continues at coordinate 8,130,189 of JALGQZ010000005.1, read as the reverse complement.
GGGCTGGCAGAAATAATGATTCAAACTTTAGAGGACATGATCAGGAGATTCTGTGCTTATGAATTAAAATTGAAAGACTCAGATTGATTTACCCATGACTGGTGCACTCTAATAACAGCATTATGATTGGCATATAAAGCATCAGTCCATTCTTCCACAGGTCATACTCCTGCTATGTTAGAAAAAGGGTGGAATCCAAGACTACCAGAAGACACACTGAGGAAAGACCTAATTGCAATCTATTCTACAGCTTCCAGCTTCAAAATGATTATTTATAAAGTGAAGCACTATGCAAAACAAAGCCTGGATAATTCTTTTGAATATGCAAAACAGAAATGGGACATTAGTCATAAAGTACCAGACTTTAAAGTATGGGACTTAGTTCTATTTTCAACCTTGAATTTTAATAATTTCAAAGGCCCAAAGAAACTCAAAGATTGTTATTTAGGACCTTTTTTTATTGTTGCCTTACATGGAACCAATTCAGTTCATGTGGAATTAAGTGGTGAATTAGAAAATAAACACCCCACCTTTCAAATCAGTTGGATAAAGCCTTATCAACCAGCTGACAAAGAAATGTTCCCTTTAAGAAACCCAACTCTTTTGACGGTACCACCAATGGAAAATCATGAAGACAAAAAAGATAAATTAATACATTAAAGAAAGGATTTTAAGGGGTAAAAATAGAAGGGAATATATTGTCATATAGAGAAATCCAGTACATGAAGATGAATGGCTGGCAGAATTGGAAGTACCTGAATCAGAGAAACTCTTGAGAAGATTTAAACATGAAAGAAGGCTACAAGGCTTAATATGTCTGTAAATGTGCTTTAAATTACTTGATATGAGTAATGTAAAGAGGTTGGACACTGTAAATTAACCCCTTTTGGAGCCTATTTCTTCTCAAAAATAATTTAGAAAATTGTAGTAAAAATTTATTTTTGGTGGGAGGGAATGTGAGCCTTGAGGTATATTTTACATATCCAAATAGGCCGCACTTATATTTAAAATAAATTCTGAACTATGCACAACCCATAAGTCATGCATATATTCAGAATTCATCATTTATTATTTCAAAAAAGATGACTAACCTTTTTGTGAGTAGGGAAATCCAACAATTTAAGGCCAGGTTCAGATTCTACACAAAAATTTATCTAGGGTAGCTCCATAGAGTGAATAAGCTTAAATTAACTCTATGTGTTGGTAATATGGAAAATATTTTAAAACTCCATCATCAATACCACATAGAGGAATTGTGATAATTCTTGTTTTTCTAAATTTCACACCAAAATAATGGGAATGTTAGAAATGACTTGCTACACAAACACTAAGAATAGTGTTATGAATGTTTTTAGCACTTTGTCAGGTTGAGTCTATGTTGAAGCAGTAATGAGGCTATTTACAACTAGAACTATGACTGTGACACGTAGAAAAATGATTTAAAATAAGAGTTTTTAATTTAAGAGTATGGTTTATAATATAATAAAAGGGTTCTACTATTGAGTAAGAGTAGTGGTGAGCGCTATTGAGAGCCCAGGGTGCAGTCTTACCAGTTGGATTACTATAATAAGAGCTACAATAATTAAAGTTATAATTATAACTGATTATTACCCAAGAGTAAAACTGTTTTTGAAAGTTTACTACATAGGATATTCAAGAGCAGGATGAGGAAACAATTCTGGCTGTGAAAAGCCTCCTTTTTATCCTGAAATGGGGTGGAAAGGGTGCTAGACCTTTCCACATAAAGGAGGTGAAGATTTTTTCACTCTCTGAGACAGTTTTGTGGTTTGCAAAGACCTTTATTAACCTTTATTGGGCTCAGATGGTGTTTTGAAACCACATCTGGGCAGGTTTCACCAATACATGGTGAAAAGTTTCATCTGGGGACCTCACAGCCTGATTCTGACATGTATGACGCATAGAATGCTGTACCGAAGCTGTATGGGACCCCAGTATTGACTTACATATGAGACGGTGAAGTAAAAACAAGCTTCTTTGTCTATTTGACACCTCATATTCATGATTATGGGACATTATCCCATGGTAAACCTGTATTGGTCAGAATATGGGATTTTGACCTTAAAACAGCTGTAACTTTGTCAGTTCATGAGATATCAACCTCAAATCTGAATCAGTGTGTAGCCCTGTATTTTTTCTACAGAATGGTACCTTATTTGATATGGTTATCATAAAATATGGCAAAGTTATGCCATGTACAAGATTTGTGTACATATGCGTGGTTTCGGCAAAAAGCTGTATTGGGCTTGTTTGCCCCATAACTTCTGCTATAGTTGAGATATGAGGAAATTGATGACACCATCAGATATCCCTGATGGTGCTCTTTCCAAAAAGGTCCCACTTTAGGTATCTCACACTAAAACTGCAAAAGTTAGATGGGAGGTGAATGTTTTGTTGACCCTTATTTGGCCTTAATTTGGCCATAACTCAAGGAATACTGGTGCTAGCTCAGTTTGGAAAGTACCATTGGATAGCCCTGGCCTAGAGATTCATTTTGAGTACCCATATGATGGGGTTAGGCCACTCCTTCTGGATTTTAGATGAGAGCTGAAAATTAAGGCTTATGCTCAGCAACAACTTTGAGCAGGAATAACTTTGTTATTTCTTGTCCTATGGTGATGGTGCTTATATATTCAGAAAAGGGTGAGTTTCCTCTTCATTTTGATATCTTTTGAGCTAATTCGGCTCAGCTCCATGTTTCGGTGGTATCTTGGCTATACCATTGGTTTATGGTATTTTGGCTGTCATGCTTGTGCTCTGGTTTGGATTCACAGGCTGACACACTTACAATTAAGGTATTCCTACCTACATATTTGATACACCCATAGTGGATATCAGTCTTTAACCCTGAATTTCCATTTTTGATCTGAAAATAGCTAAGGGGGACAAAAGGCATCAAGGAGAGCCAGGGTTCCCAACTTCTGAGGCCTCTGAGGCATGGATTGCTCTAAACCCTGGATTCATGGCTAACCTTGGCCCAATTAGTATACTAAAGCCTTTTGGGAACCTAGTTACTAAGCTAAAATGACATTAAATCATAAGAAAATTTCAAATAAGCTACTATTTTGAGATGACACAGTGGTAAAGAGAAACTTGACTCCTGTAACTATGTCAATTCTTAATTTTGTTTCCATTTATAAACCCCAAAATAGTAATTACAACCCTTTTTGTATCCATTGATTTACCTCATAGCAACCTGCCATACTATGATAATGGCAATTCTATGTAGAAATCAGGTAAATACTTCAAAAATTAATTAAGAATGAAATTCTTAATGAATATCTCTTAAACTTTCTAGACCAATGGAGAATGGAATGACTCATAAAGAAGCCAAAAATAATCATTGTCTCATAAGTGAAATTTAAAGCTTATTTACCGTTTATATTTGATGATTCTATATGAAATACTGAATCTTTGAAAATTCACATCAAATATAACCTGTGCTGAAATTTCCAATAAACTTCATCACTTTGAAAAATGAATGTTTATATTGAAATAAAATAAGATTTACAGTTTTTACTCCTTTTATTCTTAACCATAAGAGGGTTGGTAGTCATGTAAAAGCTTCAATTAAGTAATTATGATAATCTTACATGACAAAAAATGATGCAATCAATAATACAAAAAGGATCAATGTTTTCTCACCCACTGGCTTTTTATTTTGCTCCATGGCACACCACTGTGAGCTTTTTTTGACTGAAAAGAGGCCTCCTCTTGCTGTTTTTTCCAAATCATCTTATTATCAAATTATACCATTATTACCAACAAGTAAGTATTATTTGAATCTTTTCTTAAGTGCTTCATTCATTCAGAATCAATCAGAAGAATTTGAAATAATAGAAATAAACTATATATTGCTGTAATATTGTTATAAATCAAATTTTGGTCAATTAAATCCACAATTATCCGTAAAATATCTCTACTAATCTCTTTCTAAGGCTCATTGGAGTGTCAGTGCATGATTTGACTTAATTCTTGAAGTTTTTCTCTGTTAATAGTTTTCTTGAAGAATTATATTTAAAATCATATATTGAAATAATTTCTGTATGTGCTCTACACAATGGTACCTCATTTGATATGGGTATCATTAAATATGGCAAAGTTATCCCATGTACAAGATTTTTGTACATTTGCGTGGTATAAGCAAGAAGCTGTATTGAGCTTATTTGCCCCAAAGCCTTTGTTCTAGTTGAGCTATGGGGAAATGGATGGCACCATCAGATATCCCTGATTGTGCTCTTTCCAAAAAGACCCCACTTCAAGTATCTCACACTAAAGCTGTAGAAGTTAGATGAGAGGTGAATGTTTTGTTCACCCTTACTTGGCCTGAAATTGACTATACCTCCAGTAATATTGGTGCTAGCTCAGTTTGGCTGGTACAATTAGATAGCCCTGTCTTAGAGCCTCATTTTGAGTACCCATTTGATGGGGTTAAGCCTCTCCTTCTAGATTTTAGACGTGAGGTGAAAATTAAGGTTTATGCTCAGCAATAACTTTGAGCAAGAATAACTTTGTTATTCTTTCTCCTATGGTGATGGGACTTATATTTTCAGAAAGAGGTGAGTTTCCTCTTCCGTTTGATACCTTTTGAGCTTATTTGGCTCAGCTCCATGTTTTGGTGGTATCTTGGCTATACCATTGGTTTATGGTATTTTGGCTGCCATGCTTGTGCTCTTGTTTTGAGTCACAGCCTGACATACCCTCCCTCCAAAAAATGCTAATCATTGATGAGACTGTTCAGTCCTCCTAGAGGCCCTGAATCTCCTTAGATGAAGGTTCCCATCTGGTATAGCATTGTCAGGCTGAGTCTATATTGAAGTGGTAATAAGAGTATTTACAACTAGAATTATGACTGTGACACGTAGAAAATTAATTTAAAATAAGAGTATTGGGTTTTAAAAGATGATTTATAATATATTTAAGGGGTTCTACTATTCAATAATAGTGGTGGTGAGCGCTATTGAGAACCCAGGGTGCAATCTTACCAGTTGGGTTACTATAATAAGAGTTACAATAATTAAATATATAATTATACCTGTTTATTACCCAAGAGTAAAACTGTTTTTGACAGTTTACTACGTAGGGTATTCAAGAGCAGGATGTGGAGACAATTCTGGCTGTGAAAAGCCTCCTTTTTATCCTGAAATGGGGTGGAAAGGGTGATAGACCTTTCCACGTAAAGGAAGTGAAGATGTTTCACTCTCTAGGACTGACTTGTGGTTTGCAAACAGCCTGTATGCCCTGTATTGGGCTCAGATGTGGTTTTGAAACCACATCTGGGCAGTTTTCACCAATACAGGGTCAAAATTTTCATTTGGGGACCTCACAGCCTGATTCTCACGTGTATGACGCGTGGAATGCTGTACAGAAACTGTATGGGACCCCAGTATTGACTCACATATGAGGTATTGAAGTAAAAACATGCTTCTCTGTCTATTTGACACCTCATATTAATGGTTATGGGATGTTGTCCCATGGTAAAGCTGTATATGACAGCAGGTGGGATTTTGACCTTAAAACAGCCATAACTTTGTCAATTCTTGAGATATCAACCTCAAAATTGGTTCAGTGTGTAGCCCTGTATGTGCTCTACACAATGGTACCTCATTTTATATGGGCATCATTAATAATGGCAAAGTTATCCCATGTACAAGACGTTTGTACATTTGCGTGTTTTGGGCAAAAAGCTGTATTGAGCTTGTTTGCCCCATACCTTTTGTTCTAGTTGAGCTATGGGGAAATGGATGACACCAGCAGATATCCCTGATTGTGCTCTTTCCAAAAATACCCCACTTCAGGTATCCCACACTAAAACTGTAGAAGTTAGATGAGAGGTGAATGTTTTGTTCACCCTTATTTGGCCTGAAATTGACCATAACTCCAGTAATATTGGTGCTAGCTCAGTTTGGCTGGTACCATTGGATAGCCCTGGCTTAGAGCTTCATTTTGAATACCCATTTGATGGGTTTAAGCCTCTCCTTCTAGATTTTAGATGAGGGGTGAAAATTAAGGTTTATGCTCAGCAATAACTTTAAGCAGGAATAACTTTGTTATTTCTTGTCCTATGATGATGGGACTTATATTTTAAGAAAGAGGTGAGTTTCCTCTTTCGTTTGATACCTTTTGAGCTTATTTGGCTCAGCTCCATGTTTTGGTGGTATCTTGGCTATACCATTGGTTTATGGTATTTTGGCTGTCATGCTTGTGCTCTGGTTTTGAGTCACAGGCTGACAGGCATCTTCTGCCAACCATTTTTCTTTATCAGCTGTTTGGTGCTTGAATCTGACTAAGTATTGTCTTTGATCCTTTCCATTAAGTCTGATCTTCCTGGCCCTGATGATCTTACTCACAGGTCCTGGGGAGTCCTCCACTTCCACTATATCAGCTGGTGTGGGGTTCGTCTTCCTGCAGGGGAATTTATCCTCCTCTGTTTGGAAGTATGGTTTGACCAAGCTTACTGGGAAGACTGGGTGCTTCCTGGAAAATTCCTCTGTAAGTTTGACTTCCACTGCATTCTTTCTTATCAACCTAATGATAGTGAAAGGCCCTACAAATGAGTCCCTCATCTTCTTGGGTTCTTTAAGATTATTAAAGTTCAGGGTACACACTAGCACCTGGTCCCCTTCCTTAAAGTCAGGTTCCATGTGTATCTTGTCCCACCTTTGTTTATTATATTCTTTTGCCTCAGATATGCATTTGGCAGCTTTGTCACAAGCCCTCTTCCGCATATCATGGAAGTCTTTGGCTGTGGGGTGGTGTCACAACCATGGCAATTCACTTCCTTGGATCCCCATATGGCATATCAAGCCACAGTCCTTTTATGGCCAATTGGCCATATCCATCACCAGTGGCCAATATGGCCACGTCATTATCTTATGGACCATTTATGGCCATCTGTGTTTTGGGGCCTTCATGGCCCTTCACCTCAATCCAGCACCCATAGCGGCAATTTATGCCCAAATGGGTATTTCTGGTCATTTCCCTCAAAACCAGGGGAAATGGCCCAAATGGCTGTTTTTGGCCATTTGGGCTCATAATGCGCATTTGCGCATTTTTGCGCATTTGCGCATTTTTGCGCATTTTGCGCACTTTTGCGCATTTGCGCACTTTTTGCGCATTTTGCGCACTTTTGCGCATTTGCGCATATTTGCGCACTTTTGCGCACTTTTGCGCACTTTGACGCAAAGTGTCCAAAAGACACTTTCCCGCCTTTTGGACCAGTTTTTGGCTCAGAACCCAAAAATGGCCAAAAACCCCAAAAGGCCCAGAAACACCATTCCAAGCTCTGAAGCCATTACATCCATCCTTTTCCCTCTGCCTTTCCATCTCAAGACCTTTGGACGTAATCTTCTTGCCAATCAACCAATATGCCATAAATGATGTTATATATCATTGTGCATCATTTTTCAACAGCAATTCAATGGTGGCAATATCAAATGTTCATTTCAACATTCCAACATCTCATCACGTCATCAAGGCACCCAATCATTCAGAGGAATCATCAAGGCTCAAGAGCAAGTGTTTCAGCGTCAAAGACCAATGACGCCATCAAGCAGTCATTGGTTATTCTCACTCCAAGTATTCATTCCAAGGGAATACTTTCAATTCATTCTCAAGTGTATTCAAGAGGCAATGCCAAAAAGAAGTTGTCAAGTGTCAAAGCTCCACTCAATCCATCTTGGCAACCATATTCATTTCAATACAGTCTGGATTCATCAAGAACTGTATTTCATTTTCAATCAAGGGAAATTCATTCAACCCAATTCAATTTCAACATTAGCCAGCTGTATCAATTCCCAAAAGAATCAATACAGCCTCAAGGATCAATACAGATCAGTTTTCAGCCTGAAGAACTCAAGCTCCCAACTTTTCACATATACCGGCTACCCTTTCCACCCTGGGGGGTTTTCCCCAGTTAATTAATATATTTTGATTTTATTTTATCTCTATTTTCTTTTCCTTTTAGTTAAGCAAATACTGATATTATTAAGTCAGTCATTTAGCACTTTTCTCTTTTCTCTTTCTTCGCCTGTCAATGGATATTTGGTGGTCATATCCTTACTAATTCCATTATTCATTTTTGGCAGGTTGAAACAGTGATTAAGGACTTACTTGGTTGGCTCTTTGGCCATTTGGCTTCCCTTTCCTCTTTTGCATCTCATCTTGTACCTGCATATCTTTTAGAGGAATTCATTCTTATTATTTTTATTCTTTATCCTTTTGGAGTCTTCCAAGTGAGTTCCCTGATTGCTGAGTGCCAGGCCACTCTTGTATTCTGTCCAAGAGCCCCTGTGACATTATATTAATTAACTCATAATTTCTTTTTCATTCTGTTCATTCTTTCTTTATAATTTCATTCACTCATTTCATCGAAATTATGATTCTTTTACGCTTATGAACTTAATGATTCATTGTCACCTCTCAATTTTCTTTCACTCATTCTTCATTTTGAAAATTGAAAGCTGACCCATTTTTTTATTTTTGTTATTCTTTTTAAAATCTTTTTCAAATCATCAATTTTCATTTCATTCATAATTCAGTCGTCATCTTGATTTTCTTTGATTTTCAAATTTTTCATCAAGATATTCAGACACGTTATTCACATCAAGATTCATAATTGATTTTTTCTTCAAGAATTTTGATTTTTAAAGAATAATTCACTTGATTTTGATTGATTGATTGATTTGACATATTTGATTTTGACCTCAAGAAAATTGATTGACCTGAAGATTTCATTGATTTTGCTGATTTTTCACATCAAGAATTTTGACATAAATTGATTTTTCTTCAAGATTTTCATTTGATTGATTGATTCTGCAAGATTTTTTATTTTGATTGATTTGATTGATTTGATTTGACTTCAAGACTTCATTTGATTTTGATTTATTGACGTACTTGAAGATTTTCATTTTATTCATTGATTTTCCTCAAGATTTGATTGTTGACTCTTTTCACTTCAAGCAAATTTTGGTTTTCAATTCATTTATTTTATTTTATTCCTGATATCATGCCTGTTCAACACTCACCTCCGGCAAGACAGACAAGATCTCAGGCCAGAGCTCAAGCTGTTCTCACTCCAACTCCAAGAGCTCCTCTAGATGGCACCCCAGCAGTTCCTCAACTGAGGGCCCAATTAGATAGAGGACCCCGCATGGAAGGAGCAGCACCATCCAGGAAGGAAGGAAGAGGGCCAAGAAGATCATGTTCATTTTCAGGAGTAGTTGGCGGATTTCCAGGAACTTCAAGGACTATTTTCAAAGGTCCAGGTGAAGATGGTGAAGAGGAGGAGGAGAATTCTGTGGAAGAGGAAGGGTCTGATGGTACTGAAGGTGTCCCTGCTCCGGTGGAGGCATCCCAAGGTACTGGAGGGCCAACTCTAGCCCAGTCTAATCAGCCTGTCTCTCATCAGTCTGAACCATCTTTATTGGCCATCATGCAGCAAATGACTCAGATTATGGCCAATCTTCAAACAGCTTCATCTTCTGAAGCATCAAGACCACCAGCCTTCAAGACTCCATCTATGAAGGCACCGGAATGCTTTGATGGGACTCAGCCCTTCAAAGTTAGAAGTTTCATTCAGTCTTGTCAATTGATATTTCATAATGATCCGGCAAACTTTGCTCAAGACAGAAAGAAGGTCCTTTATGCCACTTCATTTCTCATTGGCAGGGCTGCAAAATGGATTGAGCCTTATCTTTCCAATCTCACCAATCAAGATTCAAATTATCTTCTCAATTCTTGGCCATTATTTGAATCCCAACTCTTCACTTTATTTGGGGACCCAAATGAAGTTAGAAAAGCTGAAGCAGAGTTGGATGGCCTTAGAATGAAAGAAGGTGGCCATGTTTCACTATACATAGCCGATTTCAGGAGTTTGGTTTCAAGAATCGGGGATTGGGGTGAAAGAGCTCTCATCCATCATTTCAGGAAGGGATTGCCATCCAGAATTTTGGATCAATTGGCCTCCCATCCTTCAAGAATTGACTCTCTTCAAGACTTAATGGACGTTACCCTGGAACTTGATACCAGGTACCATGAGAGGCAAAATGAAAAGGGTCATCATCAAGAGAAGAAGCCAGAAGCCTCAAAGTCAAGTTCTTCTCATCCTCAAAATTCTTCAAGCTCAAGTCAAAAGAAGAAGAAGAATTTTCAGAAGAGGGACAAGCCCCATTCTTCTTTGTTGAATAAAGATTTCAAGCTCATGAACTCTGAAAAAGAAAGAAGAATCAAAGAGGGTCTTTGTACCTATTGTGGTGGGAAGCATAGTCTTGAGTCCTGTTTCAAAAGGCCTCAAAACAAGCTTACCCAACCGTCAGGCAAATTTCCCAGCCAGGGAAAAGCCTGAGTGAAGATCATGTTGTGTTCAATGGTCTTCACAGTTTTCCATCCAGAGCACAATTGTGCATTCTGAATACTGGTGTCAAAAATTCTCTTAAATTTTTTGTTTTTTCTTCTCTCTCTGATATGTTTTACAGTATTCTCATTGATTCTGGTGCTACCAACTCATTTATTGCAAAGCAGTTTGTTCACAAGTATTCTTTGACCATGTCAGAACTCCCGGAGAAGATTCCCCTTATTATTCTTGACTCCTCTGAGTCTCCTTCTTTATTTGTGACTCACCATACTAAATATATGGTTGAGCTCCCTTCCTGCCCAAGCTTTGAATGGGACTTTTTAGTCATTGATACTCCCAAGGGAGAAGACCTCATATTGGGCTTTGACTTTCTTAATCATTTTAATCCGTTTATTGATTGGAGGCAAGGATTGATCACCTTTAATTCTGATCATAAGGACTATAATGATCCTTCAATTTCTTTCAGTAATGACTTTTCTTCTGCCAAATCATGTGCAGCTCTGGTTGGTGATTCTAGAACACCATCATTTCCGTCTTCTGTCCATATTCCTTCCCTTAATTCCCATCAGTCATTACTATCATCTAGAGATGAAGTCTTCAAAGAGATTCAAGATGTTGGAGAAGATAATTCTGTATCTTCACTTCATCTCTTCTTTGGGAATATGGACCTTCCTCCTTCATCTTATCATGACTCCCTGGAGGAGTTGTGGGATGAAGAGGAAGAGCCAGAAGAAATAGAAACCGTGATGAAGGTTGTTCCTTCTGTTTATCACCAATATTTGGATGTATTTTCCAAGGTGAAAGCAGAGAAACTTCCTCCTCACCGCGCCTGTGATCATCATATCGAGCTGGAGGGGTCTCTACCTCCAGTTGGGGTGATCTACTCTTTATCAAACCAAGAGTCAGATACACTCAGGGCCTACATTTCAGAGAATGTAGAGAAAGGTTTCATCCGGCCAAGCTCCTCTTCTACAGGAGCACCTGTTCTTTTTGTCAAAAAGAAAGACGGTGGCCTCCGTTTGTGTGTTGATTACCGCAAGCTCAATGCTGTTACTAGGAAGAACAAGTATCCTGTTCCTCCTATGAATCAGCTTCTCACTGTTTTCAATGGTTCTTCTATCTTCTCCAAGATTGATTTGCGTGGTGCATATAACCTGCTCAGAATCAAGGAAGGTGATGAACATTTGACTTGTTTTAGAACCAAATATGGTAGTTATGAGTACTTGGTTATGCCATTTGGGCTTACCAATGCCCCTGCTTCTTTTCAAAATCTCGTCAATGATATTTTTTATGATCTTCTTGATGTTTATGTTGTGGTTTATTTGGATGACATTATGGTCTTTTCCAAATCTGAGGAAGAACATGTCACTCATGTGTCCACTGTTCTTTCCAGACTCAGAGCCAATAACCTCTTTGCTAAGGCGTCCAAATGCCTATTTCATGTTTCAAGTGTGGAATATCTTGGTTATGTAGTTTCTTCTGAAGGCCTCAAGATGGACCAAGCAAAAGTCCAGCAAATTCTCAATTGGCCACCTCCAAGAAACCTCAAGGCTCTTCAATCATTCCTTGGCTTTGCCAATTTTTACCGCCGTTTCATCAAGAATTATTCAAAGAAAATTAGTTCACTCACAAGTTTCCTCAAGAAAGATTCCCGTTTTCCCCTCAATGAGGAAGCTCTTAGACAGTTTCATCAACTCAAAGAGGCATTCACCACTGCTCCAGTCCTTTCTCATTTCAATCCTTCTCTACCCACCATTGTAGAGACCGATGCATCAGATTATGCCTTGGGTGCTGTACTGAGTCAGGTCTCTGACTCAGGAAAACATCCCATTGCATTTGATAGCCGCAAGCTTCTCCCAGCTGAGCTCAATTATGAGATTCATGACAAGGAACTCCTTGGCATAGTCTGGGCTCTCAAGCGCTGGAGAGCTTTCCTTCTTTCCATTTCTTCCCCTTTTGAAGTTCTCACCGATCATTCATCTCTTCAATATTTCATGTCTTCCAAGATTCTCACTCGCCGTCAAGCCCGCTGGGCTGAATTTTTATCTGAATTTCATTTCTCAATCACTTACCGCCCTGGCCGCTTGGCCACCCTTCCAGATGCCTTGTCACGTCGGGACGACGTTTACCCGGAGAGGGGGGAGGATTTCATCAGCAAGAATCCAATGAACTATCAGAAGATAATCAAGCAAGATGAAATTCAAGCCTCAAAGTTTTTTGCAGTCAAGGTGGATTCATTTTCAAATTTGATTGATTCAATTCAGAAGGCAGTGTGGCAAGATTCTCAATATAGAAGTGTCCTTGAAGATTTGGGTAAAGGTAAATCTGTCCAAGATTATTCTCTTGATTCCTCTTCCAAACTTCTCCTTTTCAAAGATCGAGTGGTGGTCCCAAATGACCCCACAATTCAACTCAATATACTTCAAAAGCAGCATGACTCTCCTCTAGCTGGACACCCTGGCCAAGAGAAGACTCTCAAACTTGTCAAGCGGGATTTCCACTGGTCCGGCATGACTCAATTTATCAAGGATTATGTCTCATCCTGTCAACAGTGTTCAAGAAACAAAAATATTCATCACAAGAAGTTTGGACTCCTCAAGCCTCTTCCAATTCCAAGCGGTCCTTGGATTTGTCTTTCAATGGATTTCATCACTCAACTGCCACTGTCCAATTCCTTTGATTCAATTTTAGTCATAGTGGACAGATTCTCAAAAATGGCGGTTTTTATTCCAACAATAGCTTCAATCACTTCATTAGATTTGGCCCATTTATTCATCAAGAATATTTTCTCAAAGCATGGCCTTCCTTCAAGCATTGTTAGTGATCGAGGTTCACTTTTTGTTTCTTCCTTTTGGACCAACCTTTGTCAGCAGCTCAAGATTTCAAGAGACTTGTCAACTGCTTATCATCCAGAAACTGATGGACAGACAGAGAGGGTAAATCAGATACTAGAACAGTACCTTCGGATGTATGTCAGTTATCATCAAGATGATTGGAACACCTGGCTCCCTCTGGCTGAATTTGCCTACAATAACTCTGACCACTCTTCAACAAAACAATCACCGTTTTTCACTGTTTATGGAAGAGATCCTCAATTTGACTCAGTTCACATCACTCAAGATACTCCTGCTGGAAAGTTATCAACAAAAATCCAATCAGTACAGCAAGAGGTCAAGAGAGAACTTGAAGTTGCCATAAACAGGTTTAAGAGGTATGCAGATAAAAGTAGAGCAAGTCCACCTGTTTTCAATCCCGGTGACATGGTATGGCTCTCTTCCAAGAACATCAAATCAACCAGACACACCAAAAAGCTGTCTGAAAGATGGCTGGGTCCTTTTCCAATCTTGAAGAAAGTCAGCACTCATGCCTACCACCTCAAGCTTCCATCTCAATGGAAATCCATCCACCCAGTTTTCCATATTTCCCTTTTGGAACCAGTCAAGACGTCAACAATCCCAAATAGGCATCAAGAGCCTCCTCCTCCAATCACCATTGAAGAAGAAGAGGAATGGGAAGTCTCTCAAATACTGGACTCAAAGCTCAAGAGAGGAAAATTATGGTATCTGGTGGAATGGAAAGGTTTCAGTCAAGACCCAGAAAGATCCACTTGGGAACCAACCGAAAACCTCAAGAATTGTCCTGAACTTGTCAAAGATTTTCATTCATTATATCCTGACAAGCCTGGGCCGAATTCTTCAAAAGCTTGATTCATTATGGTGCTTGGTGGGGAGAGGAATTACTAAAAGTAAGTCCCACTCCTGGTATGCACCTTTAGGGGTATTCTACTTTTTTTGTTGTAAGCATCACCTTGGCCACTCTGTGAGCACTTTGCAATTTTGGACACAGATCTTTGGCATGGCTTTCAACTTCATTTCCAATCTTATGGCCATTTTCACTTGGGACAATGGGCCATTCACTTTTCAATTCATTTCCAAGATTCCAAATTCAAATTCATTCCTTCAACAGTTTTGTTTTATTTTTATGGCACTGGCGGGAGTGGTAATTACCAAAAGTAAGTTCCTCTCCTGGTGTGCACTTCCCTGAGGGGTCTACAATCTTGTCAAAACATCACCTTGGCCACTTTGTGAGCACCTGGCATCAAATTTATCTTTCCAGGTCCTTGGCCAATTTCAAAATCAGTTATCAACCTCCGTGATGAAGATTGAAACCTCCTCAAGATTCAATTCATTTCTCTTTTCTTTTTCCTTTTCTTTTCTTAATTTCATTTTCATTCTTTATTATTATTTTATTTTCATTTTTAAATTTTCTTTTATCACGTCAATTATCACGTCAAAAATTTCCATTCATTTTAAAATTCAATTCCAATCATGAAGCCAATGTCAAAAGAAGATCAAGCAAGTCCCCCGTCAAATGTCAATTTTTAATATCAGTCTTCAAATTTTTATCTTAATCAATCCTCTTGAATCACTCTCTCAAAATCTTTCCAATAGCCTCAACAGGCTTCACCTTGTATTGGTGCTCAGGAGCTCACCATTTCAAGGTGGGGGGTACTGTCACAACCATGGCAATTCACTTCCTTGGATCCCCATATGGCATATCAAGCCACAGTCCTTTTATGGCCAATTGGCCATATCCATCACCAGTGGCCAATATGGCCACGTCATTATCTTATGGACCATTTATGGCCATCTGTGTTTTGGGGCCTTCATGGCCCTTCACCTCAATCCAGCACCCATAGCGGCAATTTATGCCCAAATGGGTATTTCTGGTCATTTCCCTCAAAACCAGGGGAAATGGCCCAAATGGCTGTTTTTGGCCATTTGGGCTCATAATGCGCATTTGCGCATTTTTGCGCATTTTGCGCACTTTTGCGCATTTGCGCACTTTTTGCGCATTTTGCGCACTTTTGCGCATTTGCGCACTTTGCGCATTTGCGCATATTTGCGCACTTTTGCGCACTTTGACGCAAAGTTTCCAAAAGACACTTTCCCGCCTTTTGGACCAGTTTTTGGCTCAGAACCCAAAAATGGCCAAAAACCCCAAAAGGCCCAGAAACACCATTCCAAGCTCTGAAGCCATTACATCCATCCTTTTCCCTCTGCCTTTCCATCTCAAGACCTTTGGACGTAATCTTCTTGCCAATCAACCAATATGCCATAAATGATGTTATATATCATTGTGCATCATTTTTCAACAGCAATTCAATGGTGGCAATATCAAATGTTCATTTCAACATTCCAACATCTCATCACGTCATCAAGGCACCCAATCATTCAGAGGAATCATCAAGGCTCAAGAGCAAGTGTTTCAGCGTCAAAGACCAATGACGCCATCAAGCAGTCATTGGTTATTCTCATTCCAAGTATTCATTCCAAGGGAATACTTTCAATTCATTCTCAAGTGTATTCAAGAGGCAATGCCAAAAAGAAGTTGTCAAGTGTCAAAGCTCCACTCAATCCATCTTGGCAACCATATTCATTTCAATACAGTCTGGATTCATCAAGAACTGTATTTCATTTTCAATCAAGGGAAATTCATTCAACCCAATTCAATTTCAACATTAGCCAGCTGTATCAATTCCCAAAAGAATCAATACAGCCTCAAGGATCAATACAGATCAGTTTTCAGCCTGAAGAACTCAAGCTCCCAACTTTTCACATATACCGGCTACCCTTTCCACCCTGGGGGGTTTTCCCCAGTTAATTAATATATTTTGATTTTATTTTATCTCTATTTTCTTTTCATTTTAGTTAAGCAAATACTGATATTATTAAGTCAGTCATTTAGCACTTTTCTCTTTTCTCTTTCTTCGCCTGTCAATGGATATTTGGTGGTCATATCCTTACTAATTCCATTATTCATTTTTGGCAGGTTGAAACAGTGATTAAGGACTTACTTGGTTGGCTCTTTGGCCATTTGGCTTCCCTTTCCTCTTTTGCATCTCATCTTGTACCTGCATATCTTTTAGAGGAATTCATTCTTATTATTTTTATTCTTTATCCTTTTGGAGTCTTCCAAGTGAGTTCCCTGATTGCTGAGTGCCAGGCCACTCTTGTATTCTGTCCAAGAGCCCCTGTGACAGGTGGATGGTCAGAAGATTCTTCTTTATATGATCCACAGGCAACAGGGGATTCCACCCTTTCTCTACCACTGCAGGTTTTTTTCCTGTGGTAGAGTGCTGACTTGTATTATACGCCAGTTGGACAGCTGGTAGAAGGGTAACACAGTCATGGATGTATCCTTCATGGTCCTTGTATTCCATGCCATAGGCACAGAACCTTCTAAGGATGTCTTCCATAGTCTGGATCATCCTCTCAGCTAGGCCATCTGTTTGGGGATGGTAAGCTTTGGAAAAAGTGAGCTTGGTGCCAAGCATGACATACAAGTTGGTCCAAAATTCAGATGTGAATTTTGGGTCCCTATCACTAATGATGATTTTAGGGACTCCACAGGTAGATATGATGTTATTCCAAAATAACAGGGCAGTATCCATGGCTGTGTCCTCTTTGTGGCATGGTAGACACCTCATGCTCTTGCTGAACCTATCAACTATGATCAAGCAGGCATTGTAGTTTTGTTTTCCTCCTGGGACAAGTCCTGTAACCCAGTCCATGTTGATGGTTTCCCATGGGTGTTTGGGTTCTTATATATGTTGAAGTAACCCATACTTCTTCCCATGTTTCCTATTTGCCTTTTGGCATCTTTAACAAGTGTTGATGTATTCTCCCAACTCTTGTTCACACTTGGGCCACCAAGCTGTGCTTGCAACCCTCTCTTTGGTCCTGTCTTCACTCATGTGTCCCATATAGGGGAAGTCATGGCATTCCTGCAGGATCAAGGAGATGTGGTCTCTGTCTACCACTGTGAGTGCACTTGTGTGTTTCTCTCTGTGGTAGAGCAGGCCATCTATAAGGAAGAACTTTTTATCCTTATAGGCCCTCAACCAGGGTTCCTCCAGCTAGGATTCCAGTTCTGGACTCCTGTACTTTTGTTGAAGGAGTTGTAGTAGTATGCCACATTGTTTGTGTTTGGCATAAGACTTCAGTATTTCACTAAAAATTCATTGTGCAGTTCAGAGGAACTTATTGCCAATATGGGAGTTTCTGTCCCCTCTGAATCAGTGTTTCCACTGTCAAGGGTACCACTTTCTGGTGCCCATTCAGAAAATCTGAAGTTCTTCCTCCTATCTACTTCCATGAAATGGATAGGGATTTCAGCTTCAACTTCAAGGTCATAAGCTGGATTGCTCTTGACATTATCCAGTGGCCATCTGCTAAGGCCATCTGCATTGGTATGGCTTTTACCTTCCTTGTATATGATGGTCATGTTCCCTTTATACTCCTGGATGGCTATTTGGAATCTCAGCATGTGTCTATTTGTAGTCTTCATGTTCAGTAAAGACTTCAAGGGTGTGCAGTCTGTGTAGACGTCAAAGACTGCACCCTCCAGATAATAATGGAGGTTTTCTAGAGCCCAGACTAGACATAGACACTCAGTCTGGGTGGCCCCTTACCTGGCTTCTGAATCTTTCAGCTTCCTTGAGATGTAGCACGTTACTCTTTCTCTTGGTTCACCATCCAAAATTTGTCTTTGGTGAAGGGCTGCTCCTAGGCCTTGACTGCATGCTTCATCTATATATAACTTGAATGGTAGTTCAAAGTCAGGTAAGATGAGCACAGGTGCATTTGTGAGTTCATATTTGATCCTCTCATATGCATCCCTCCTTTCCTTGGTTATTTCAAAAACTACATCTTTTCAACATAGCTTGTATAAACTACTAGTTATGTGTGCAAAGCTTGTGATGTGTTTTCTATAGTAGCTAGCAAACCCAAGGGGAGATTGCATCTCTTTGATGCTCTTTGGTACTGGCTTTTGCAGTACTTTTGCTACTTTATTCTGGTCAATTGCCAGACTAAGACCTGAGACTTTATGTCCTAGAGCCAGTAACTCTTGTTTGCCAAAATTGCACTTTTTAAGTGAAATTTTCAGATTTATGGGTGTGCATTTACTTAGTACTCTGTCTCTGTATTGCACATGGTCTTCCCATGTCTCTGAGTATATAATGATATCATCAATATATACCACCATCCACCCTTCCAGTATTTCTTCTTGAAATATTGTGTCCATCATCCTTTGGAAATGGGCTGGTGCATTTTTGATGCCAAATG
This sequence comes from Austropuccinia psidii, assembly GCA_023105745.1. Taxonomy (NCBI): domain Eukaryota; kingdom Fungi; phylum Basidiomycota; class Pucciniomycetes; order Pucciniales; family Sphaerophragmiaceae; genus Austropuccinia; species Austropuccinia psidii. The sequence goes on along the minus strand of JALGQZ010000005.1, from coordinate 8,111,688 downwards.
GCATCCTGGTATACTAATATATGCCAATATGGCATATTATTCTGAGTAATTTCTTGGAGTTTGGTTTAACTCCTTTTTGGTGGAAGCCTTTCATACAATCCATTTTGGTTATGTATTTGGCTTTTGTCAGTTTATCCAAGGCATGAGGTATCCTGGGTATAGGGTACCTGTCTGCTTTTGTGTAGTTATTCAGAGCTCTGAAATCTCCACAAAGTCTAGACTTGCCATCATGCCAGGTGATTAGGACAGGGGTTTCGATTTCCACTATTTCATTATGTCCAATCTTCCTGATGACATCCATGTCCAGGAGTTCATTGATATGTTTCTCAATTTCTTTCCTGGTTTCGAGGCTTGCTGGATAAGGAGGTCTCCTAAGCATGGGTGAATAAGGTTTTTACACATCCAGATATAGTTCTATATCATGGCCTTTGATCTTGCCTAATGGGTCTTCACCAATGGCAAATGCTGGTCTGTTTTTTCTCAGCATCTTCAGTAAACTTAGTTTCTGTTTACTGGTGAGGGTATTGCTAAACTTTCCCTCTCTGAATTCCTTCAGAATTCATCTAGTGGGTCCTGAGAAGATATCTGGTATATATCAAGTGAAAATTTCTTTTCCTTGTTAGTACCAATGGTGATGTGCCTATTTTTACTGTTGTAAATGTCTATGCCATACATCCTCTGGTAATCTGTTCCCAGTAAAAACCCTTGGATGTTAGCATCATCAAGCACTACAAACTCTGGGTTGAGTCTAATATTACCCTTCCTGTGGGGAATAATTATTTCTTTTATAATTGTCCCAATGGAAGTCATTTTCCCTGATGCACTTTTAAAGTTCTTTGCCTTAGTGGGCAAGAGCTGTTTTTCCCAGTTTGGGAAGTGGTTATCCAGGTAGGTTCTGGCCACTATGGAGCAGTGTGCTCCACTATCAATGATCAGTGGATGCTGATCATTGTCAATGCAAACAGTCATTTTTGTGGCTGTCCCTTGTATATATGCCATTCCTTTGGTTGGTGTAACCAGGAATGTTTGTGCATCTTGTGTGTGTTTGCACAAGTTTTTGTTAGCAGTGTCCTGTGGCATGCCTGCTTCCAACTGTATGTCCTGAATTTCTAGTGGGGTTTCCTCTTGGTATTCCACTAGAAATTCCTCTCTTGGGTCTTGATCATCATCAGACGGTTCTTTGATGGCATCACCCATAGAGTCTGATTCAGAATCCTCTGTTCGAGATTCTTCCTCTGGGACTTTCTCAATGGCATAGACTTTTTTCTTTGCCTTCGGACAGTTGTTGGCATAGTGGTCTGTTGAACCACAATTGTGACAAGAATTCCTCTTCTTTGCCAGTTCTGCCACTCTTTCTTTGGGTTTGTCCTTAAACTCTACCCTGAAAGGTTGTTTCTCTTTGAAACTACTGCTCTTATATGGGGTGAATTTCCCTATATTAGTCCTTTTCCTTATGTCTTGTAAGGTGTTGGAAATGTCATCTAGAGTGCAATTTTGGTTGCATCTGCATTTTACTGCATGCTCTAGTTCTCCTGGCAGTTGTGTCAGAAGCTTGTGATTCCTGATTTGGATGTTCATCTTAGGATCAATGTCTTTAAGTCTTTTAGACTGTCTAAGACACCACTCATATGGATCTTTTTCCACTGAGTATTTGTCATTGTAAAATGACATTGTCTTCTGCCATACCCAAGTTCCATTACTGTACTTTTGGATGATTTGACTCTTCCACCATGGCCAGTTCATTCTGCCATGGATTTCTTTCATTTCTGTGTACCATATACTAGCATGACCTTTATATGAATTATTCAATCTAGCAATAATCCAGTAGTCTGGTATGCTTGGTACATCAATGAAGAGTCCATTAATATAATCTATGAGTCCCATATGATCATATTCTCCTGATCCAGAGGATTTGGGCCAGCTTGAGGCCTCAGGAAGTTGTTTCAAGGCTTCCTTCTCTGAATATAACATTCCATCTCCATCCTGGTATTGTGATGGACATCTTGCCTTATTCATCAACATGGCATCTGTTTTGATATCATCTGGTTGATATGGATTCTCCATAACATGGCCTTGTGGTTGGGGCTTCAAGTTATGGTAGACATTAAACAGTTTGTTTATGTCTTGGTCCAGACAATCCCTGTCCCTTTTGCTGTGGTGTTGTTCTTCAAAGACTAGATTCAGTCTTTTTTTGGTTTCTTCAGAGGCTTTGCTCAGTTGAGCATATCCTTCTTGAAGATTCTTAACTATCTGTTCCAAGGAGGCTTGTGTTTTTTTCATCCTCTCTTGGCCAGATTCAACTTCTGCAACCTGCTTTGCAGATTGTTAAGCATATTGGGGCATTTGTAACCACAGTGTATCACTGTTGATGTTACTCTCAGATGTGACAATGTTATGTTCAGTTTGAGTGGTGGTAATGTTTCTATTACTAGGACTACTGATTCTAGAGTGGTTTACAACTACTTCTGGTTCTTGTGTACTTCTTTTACCAAATCTAACAGCTTCTGGATCATGGGGTCTGACTCTTTCCTCCTCTGGTTGAAGGAGGCTTTGTTCTTGCCCTTGTTGCCTTGTCTTCTCCTGGAAACTTCCTGGAATTGTGAAGAATGGTGAGTCTTGGCCACTTATCTGCTGGTTTCTGAATGGTGTGATGCCACTGGAGAGCTGATTTGGTCTGCTCCTCGTGAGCCTGAAGGAATCTGAGTAGGCCCTGTCTGGGTTAACTGTTCTTCTATAGCTTAGATAGTGGCTTGATTCTCCCTTATCCTCTGTGCCCTTGCCTCCAGGAGTCTGAACTGTCTGGTAGGATTTCAACCGTTAGTGATTACCATCAGGTCTTTGAAGTCTATCTCTCTGAGACAGATCTTCTGGCAACTTGCTCCAAGGTCTGCCCAGTGAGATTCCAGGTTGAACCTCTTGTTGTCCATGCTCCATTGGAATAAGTCCTTGAGGAGTTGGTGGAGCTGAAGAACTTGATCCATGTCTTTCTAGTCCTCTGGTTTGAGGTCTCCATTGAATTGGAGTGTGAATGGCAGTGTTGATATTATCTCCCTCATTGTTTTTCCATCGACTACTGTGTCCAAGGTGTCCTCTTTCACGTCTTCTGGTTCTGGACAAACCTTCTCTGTCCTCTGGTTGGTTCCTTTGGAAGCCAAGATCCCTGAGGTGTACAGGTGACATGTTAGTGTTTTCAAGCAGTCAAAAACTTTATGTTCTTAGGGTATTTACCTTTGACTGTGCCTTGTACAAATTTGTTGGCTGCTGATTTGGGCAATTTACCTTTAGAGGTTACAACTTGGTTAATTATAGTAATTTTCCCTGTACAAGTTATCAAGGTTGGTTTACCTTGTATTGATGCAGAATTTCGTGGTTTTCTACTCTTCTGTGAGGCAATGGCTGTCCACTTCTTTGCTGTTATCAGGCCTTCACTGTGCCTCTTTCCTTGGCCCTTGCTGCCCTCTGGTTCTGAGGGTGTCACTGGTGTGTTGTCCTGTGACTGGGTCCCAAGTGGGATTTAATTTTCTTCCACTGAATCAAAACAGGAAAAAGAGGGCTTATTTCAGTTAAGACTTCTCAAACAATGCTGGTTTTGCACATCTAAGAATGGCCTCTGGGCTTGTATATTATTATTACGTGCCCTTGTATAATGACAGTGTGATTGAATTAACAATTCCACGTCAGAAATACAGCTTACTGATATTTGGTATACTGTTTGTATAACTTGTAATTAGCAAGTGTAAGCTGTCAAAAAGTGGTGTGTAACAGGGCAATTGAGTTAACAATATGTCCAACCACGCCTCAACTGTTGGCTTATCAGTATGAGGTGTCTGATTTTAATGAAAAAATGAGACTGTATTAATGGCTTTAAGTGTTTTTATATGTAAAACACGCCAAAAATAAGGGTCTTGTGGTTATTAGCCACATGACAGGTACTCTTAAAATATGAGTATAAAAGTGGCATATGTACCAAAAAAGAAAAATATATATATAATATATATATTTTTAAGAAAAATTACGCCTAAAAAGAATAAAACAATTGTCAGAAAGTGAGTAATAAGAGAAAAACTCACTTATAAGGGTCCAAAAAAGGTTTAAAACATGGCCAGGCCCCCAAAATGTCAGATGGAGTCTATGTTGAATCAGTAATTAGGCTATTTACAACTAGAACTATGACTGTGACACGTGGAAATAATTTTAAAATAAGAGTTTTAATATAATATAATAGCTTATAGTATGATAACAGGGTTCTACTATTGAAAAATAGTGGTGGTGAGCACTATTGAGAAGCCTGGGTGCAGTCTTACCAGTTGGATTACTATAATAAGAACTACAATAATTAAAATTATAATTATACCCTGATTATTACCCAAGAGTAAAACTGTTTTTGACAGTTTACTACATAGGATATTCAAGAACAGGATGAGGAAACAATTCTGCCTGTGAAAAGCCTCCTCTTTATCCTGAAATGGGGTGGAAAGGGTGCTAGACGTTTCCACGTAGAGGAAGTGAAGATTTTTCACCCTCTAGTACTGGCTTGTGGTTTGCAAACAGCCTGTATAGCCTGTATTGGGCTCAGATTTAGTTTTGAAACCACATCTGGGCAGTTTTCACCAATACAGGGTGAAGATTTTCATCTGGGGACCTCACAGCCTGATTCTGACATGTATGACGCGTAAAATACTGTACAGAAACTGTATGGGACCCCAGTATTGACTGAAATATGAGTTATTGAAGTAAAAACAAGCTTTTCTGTCTATTTGACACCTCATATTCATGGTTATGGGATATTATCAAATGGCAAGGCTGTATATGACAGCAGGTGGGAATCTGACCTTAAAACAGCCATAACTTTGTCAATTATTGAGATATAAACCTCACAATTGGTTCAATGTGTAGCCCTTTATGTGCTATACACAATTGTACCTCATTTGATATGGGTATCATTAAATATGGCAAGGTTATCCCATGTACAAGATTTTTGTACATTTGCGTGGTATATGCAAGAAGCTGTATTGAGCTTATTTGCCCCATAACTTTTATTCTAGTTGGGATATGGGGAAATGAATGACACCATCAGATAGCCCTGATTGTGCTCTTTCCAAAAAGACCCCACTTCAAGTATCTCACACTAAAACTGTAGAAGTTAGATGAGAGGTGAATGTTTTGTTCACCCTTACTTGGCCTGGAATTGACCATAACTCCAGTAATATTGGTGCTAGCTCAGTTTGGCTGGTACCATTAGATAGACGTGGCTTGGAGCTTCAATTTGAGTACCCATTTGATGGGGTTAAGCCTCTCCTTCTAGATTGTAGATGAGAGGTGAAAATTAAGGTTTATGCTCAGCAATAACTTTGAGCAGGAATAACTTTGTTATTCTTTGTCCTATGGTGATGGGACTTATATTTTCAGAAAGAGGTGAGTTTCCTCTTTCTTTTGATACATTTTGAGCTGGTTCGGCTCAGGTCCATGTTTTGGTGGTATCTTGGCTATACCATTGCTTTATGGTATTTTGGCTGTCATGCTTGTGCTCTGGTTTTGAGTCACAGGCTGACAACATCTCACACCTGTCAGAAAGAAATTTGGGGTTCTGGATCCCCCTTAGAGCCAAGATTCCTTTTCCCCCCATATTAATCTTTCCAATTTATTTTTTCTTTAATTCCTCATCATTTATTATACTTTTAATCTACATATGTAAATCAATTGAGTTTTCACAGTACACAATAATTGATACCTCATATGTAAATTAAAGTCACTTATATAATACATGAGGAAAACTTGACATTTCAATTGAGAATACTTCAATTCCTCATAACTCCTAAACTACCCACAACACCTCAATTTTAACACAAAGGTTGATGGTTAACACCACATTTGATTTGAATTAAGTTAAGTTTTTGAGTATTTTAGAATTTTGTAAAGAAAATATTAAAAACTTAATTTAAGCTTATTTAGAGTTGAGTTACTGAAATTTCATGCAGAGTGACCCCACTGTATTTTAATGACAAATCCAATGGGGACATACTTCTCATATTTTTAATTATTGGATGCAAATTTATAATAACTTCTATTTAACGTTTTTCAAAAAATATCCAAATTTCAATATTTTTGATAAAAATTCATTTTTACTTAATTTTTTTTCAAGTAAAAATGTATTATCAAAATTTTCAATTTCAAAGTAATTTTCATTTCAAATTATAATTAAAATTCCAATTTTTTGTATAAATTTTATATTTATATTTTAATTTTGTACTTTATAATATGAATAAATTCATTTTATTCATAATTGTATCGTTGTTTTATGATTTGTGGTCTCTTGGATATAAAAATACCTCTAAGGCTCACAGTTTCAACCTGTTTAGAAAAGAGAAAAGGATTAATAAGGATATGACCACCAGGACTCTACTGAACATGTGAGGGAATGCTAAGAATGACTTAGGAATTAATAAAATGATACCTCTTGATTAAGAAATAGAATAATACTAATAATAAATCAAATATTTCAATTAACTGCGGGAAAGCCCCCAGGTGGGTGAAAGGGGGCTGGTATATGTGAAAAAATGCCAGCCTGGAGTTTTACTGCTGAGACACCATGACTGTATTTTGGAGGAATCTTTTTTTGAGATGTAAACCTGTATTGGTGTATCCAATACAGGCTTTTGCACCTGTATTGAGGATAGGCATGTATTTGTTGAATCCTCTGTTTGGGCTTTGCCTGTATTGAGATGTATTGAGGTTTGAAACTGTATTTGGTGGATCTTCCATGAAAACCCCTTGCTGATTGGGTGTTTGAAAATCTCCACTGAGTAATTATTGGTAATGCCCTTCCTGTCTCCATGGCTGTGAAATTATCCCCCTATTGAAAGTGGTGAGCTCTGAGGACCATAAAGGTTAGTGAATCTTGATGTAGTCAATTCAAAATAAAACTTTCTTCCCCTCAATTTTCCCAATTTTCATCCCTCATAATTCCTCTTAATCAATCATAACCCCAAAACTCCTTCATCTTTGTAACTTGTAGCTCCTTCTTCTTTGATTTTACTTTGATTCTTCTCCCCTTCTTTATAATTTTCTCTTTTTTTCTTCTTCCTTCTTCTCCTTCAGTGGTTTTCACCCACTTTGTGTTGAGTCCTCATGGCTCATTATAAGTGGGTGATTTAGGTTTGTTTCCTAAGAACTCATTGTCATTCAATAATTTTTGTTCATCTTAAGATTGGGAAAAAATTGGCCCTTTCTTTCTTTTTGGACAACTTTAGGAGTCCATAAATATTTCCCCATCTTTGGGGTTTTCTGTGGTTTTTGGGAAGTTTGGCCAAAATGCGCACATATGTGCAATGTGCACAAAAATGCCCAAAATGAGCAAATGCATCATTATGCATGAAATTGTGTATTTAAATGAAGACTTGATTTAAGCTAAATAATTGACCATTTTGAAGGGAAAGCAGAAACAATGCGCAAATTTGCGCAAAATGTGGAACTGTGACATTATTCATTAAATTGCATACTTTGATCAAATTTATAATAAAATGAAGATATTGGAGATTTTGAGGGTTTTGAAGAAGAAAATAGCCAAAACGCGCAAAATTCTGCAAAGTGCACAAAAATGCGCAAAATGTGAAAATGCACCATATAGCTTATGTCTTTGACTTTTGAGTTTTGGAGAGTGTTGTATATGACTTAAAGATGAAATAAAGTGATTATGCACAAATGCATAAAAATGGCCAATTTGGCGAATTAAACAATTTTTCTTGATGTTTTCTTCTAATTTCTTCTGCTTCACCCCATTCTTGAGGTTGAAGTGCCATAAATGACTTGCTGAATTTGATTTGTCCATAATTTTCTTGGTGTTGGACTTTAATTTTGACCTTCAAGATGAATTCAAAGCTGACTTTCATATGTTACTCCAATCCCTCTGATTCCTCACCTTCTGTGCTCTATGGTCTTGGTGTCTTTGCTAACTTGAGGAAGCTTTCAGAAGAGAGTATTGCTCCCACAGAGATTTATGACATTGATAAAACCTATGGGTTCAAATCTGTCACAGTTATTGAGCCACCCTGCATCAATTGACAGAAGATGGGTGTTCCTTGTTCTTAATATTCTACTGCTAGGTCCACCAGATGCCAATTCTGTAACCTTGCAAAGAGAAATTTCTCTCAGGCCAGCCATAGGTTCCCAGACCATCCCAGAAGATTATGGAGAAGCATCAAGAAGGGTGGAAGGCTTGTATTGGAAGCTCGTGGTGATGAACCCCCAACTTCTGATGCCACCTCTTGTCACTCCAATTGTGGGTTGATTGATCAAGGAATTCCTGAGTTACTCACTTTTATTGTTTTATTTATATCTGATTCAGTGACTGGAGCCAGGATGAGAGGTTTTCAACAATGGAATAATACCAAGAGCTCCTTGGCCAATATTAGAGGACCCATTCACCCCAAGACAACCCAATTGGAGTGGCTCCAGAGGTTCCAATTTTGGTTACCAGAAAGGATGGAATATTTGGAAACTTAAAGAGGAATCTTATGATCCAAGATGATATTGATACTGATGCTTAAGGTAGTGATTAAATAGATGTAGAAGAACCTGAAATAGCTACACTCCTCCATAGAAGAAGAATTGTATCTGCTTCACCATCCCTAGTCCAAGCCAGTACTACCACCCATGAAGTGATTAGGTCCCCCCAACCACCTCAACCTCCAACTAGATACCCAACCAGGCCATCTGCATTTCCTCTACCTCCACCAATTTTCAACCACTTGTGGCCAGCACTTCTAGAGACCCAATGTCTCCAGATCCTGAATCAGTCTTTGACCACCTTTGCTGCTGGAATCTTACTGGAAATTTCACTTATAAGAAGAGAATGAATAAGAAGGTGGTCACATAGTGATTTAAAGAGGTGGATGCTTTGAATGAGGTTTTTTCATAGAGCTATGAAGAGTGCTGTTCCAGTTGAAGCCACTGTGGCTTTGGCAAGAGGGCATCAAACCAGATTTCTTGTTGCATAATAAGCCAAGATCACCATCACAATACCAAGGTGAAGATAACAAGACTTATTCAGAGAAAAAAGCACTGAAACAGCTTCAAGAGGCCTCAAGCTGGCCAAAATTATCTGGTGTAGGATAATATGATTACATGGAACTCATTGATTATATTGATGGACTCTTCATTGATGTACCAAGCATACTAGATTGCTGAATTACTGCTAGATTGAATACTGCATTCAAAGGACATGATAGTATTTGGTACACCGAAATGAAGGAAATCCATGGCAGAAGGAACTGGTCATGGTGGTAGAGCCGAATTATCGAAAAGTACAGTAATGGTACTTGGATATGGAAGAATACCATGTCATTTGAAAATGACAAGAACTCTGTGGACAAAGATCCAGATGAGTGGTGTTTTAGACAGTCCAAAAGGCTTGGAGCCATTGATCCTCAAATCAGCATTCAAGTGAGTAATAACAAACTCTTTACATGGATGCCAGGAGAACTAGACCATGCAATAAAATTCAGATGCAACCAGCGCTGCACTCTAGATCACATTGCCAACACCTTACAAGATGTAAGGAAGAGGACAAATATAGGGAAATATTCCCCATACAAAAGAAATAGTTTCAAATAGAAATAACCTTTCACGGTGGACATAAAATATAAATCCAAAGAAAGACTGGCAGAGGTGATCAAGAAGAAAAACTCTTTTCACAATTGTTTTTCAACATATCACTATGTCAACAACTGTCCTAAGGCAAAGAAGAAAGTCTATTCCATTTAACAAGTCCCAGAGGAAAAATCACCAACAGAGGATTCTGAATCAGAATCTATGATTGATTCCCTCATCAAAATTTCTGATGATGACCATGACCCAAAAGAGGGGTTTCCAGTGGAGTAACAAGGGTAAATACAACTATAAATTCAGGATATGCAGTTGGAAGCAGGAATGCCACAAGATACTACAAAAAAAAACTTGTGTAAGCACACACAAGATGCACAGACCTTCCTAGTTACACCAAAAAGAGGAATGGCATATATACATGGGACAGCCACAAAGATGACTGTTTGTATTGACAATGCTCAACACTCATTGATCATTGATAGGGGTGCACACTGCTCAATAGTGGCCAAGGAATACCTGGATAACCACTTCCCAAATTGGGAGGAGCAACCCTTGCCAACCAATGAAAAGAACTTCAAAAGTGCATCAGGGAAAATGAAATCCGTTGGGACCATTATCAAAGAGATAATCATACCCCATTGGAAAAATAATATCAGACTCCAACCAGAGTTTGTAGTGCTGGAAGATGCTCATGTCCAGGGATTCCCACTGGGAACAGACTACCAAAGGATGTATGGCATTGACAGTTACAATGGTAAAAACAGGAAAATTACCATAGGTGCAAACAAGGAGAAAAAACGTTCACTTGATATATACCATATTCCTAACCAAGAGCCTATAGAAGAATTGCTCAATGAATTCAAAGAGGAACATTTCAGTGCTAAACTCACCAGTAAACAAAAACTTAATTTACTTAAAATATTCAGGGAAAATAGACCAGCCTTTGCCATAGGTAAAGACCCTTAGGGCAAGATCAGAGGCCATGATATAGAGCTATATCTGGATGTTGAAAGACCTTATCCACCAATGCTCAGAAGACCTCCGTATCCAGAAAGCCTGGATCCTAGGCAAGAAATTGAAAAACACATCAATGAACTCCTAGCCATGGATGTTATCAGGAAGATAGAACACAATGAAATAGTGGAAATCACCACTACTGTCCCTATTACCTGGCATTATGGCAAATCTGGGTTGTGTGGGGATTTCAGGGCCCTGAATAACTACACAAAATCTGACAGGTACTCTATATGAGGAATACCACATTCCCTAGACAAGCTGAAAAAGCCAAATACATAACCAAGATTGATTGTATGAAAGCTTTTCACCAGAATGGAGTTAAAACAAACTCTATTAAGTTACTCAAGATTATATGCCATATGAGTATATATGAGTATACCAGAATGCCTTTTTCAATCAAGAATTTATCTGCCCACTTCGAAAGGATGATGGAAACAATATTTTAAGAAGAAATATTGGAAGTCTGGATATTGGTATATCTTGATGATATCATAATATAATCAGAGACATTGGAAGACCATGTGGAGTACATAGACAGAATCATTAGTAAATGCACACCAATTAATCTGAAAATTTCACTTGAGAAGTGCAAGTTTTGCCTACAAGAAATATTGAAACTAGGACATAAAGTCTCAGGCCTTAGCCTGGCCATATACCAAAGCAAAGTAGCAGAAGTACTGCAAAATCGAGTGCCAAAGAACATCAAAGAGATGTAATCTTTCCTTGGTTTTGCTATCTACTACAGAAGCCACATCAAAACCTTTGCCAACATAACTAGCAGTCTATACAATTTATGTTCAAAAGATGTAGTTTTTGAAATTACCAAGGAAAGGAGAGATGCATATGAGAGAATCAAATATGAACTTTCCAATGCACCTGTCCTAATGATGCCTGACTTTGAATTACCATTCAAGTTATACATATATTCATCTTTCAGTCAGGGATTGGAGCAGCCCTTCACCAAAGACAAATTGTGGATGGTAAACCAAGGGAGGAAGTAATATGTTACATCTCCAGGCAGCTGAATGATTCAGAGAGCAGGGATGGGCTACCCAAACTAAATGCTTATGTTTAGTCTGGGCTCTAGAAAAACTCCCTTATTAGTTGGAGGGTGCATTCTTTGAATTCTACACAGACTTAACAGCACTTAAGTCTTTTATAAACATGAATACTACAAGTAGACACATGTTGATGTGGAAAATAGGCTTCCAAGAGTATAGAGGTAACATGACCATAATATAAAAAGAAGGCAAAAGCCACACTAATGCATATGGTCTCAGTAGATGGCCACTGGATAGTTCCAAAGGAAATCCAGCTTATGACCCAGAAATAGCTGCAAAAAATCCTATCCATTTCATGGGAATAGATAAAAGAAGAAATTTCAGATTTTCTGGATGGGCACCAGAAAGTGGTACCCCAAAAACTCACTTGAGTGAGTCAGAAGGGACAGAAGCTCCTATACTGGAAATAATTTCCTCTGAGCTCCACACACAACCTTTCAATTTATTTATGAAAACCTATGCCAAACACAAATAGTGTAGCATACTACTACAACTCCTTCAAAGAAAGTACAGGAGCCCAGAACTGGAATCCTTGTTAGAGGAACCTTGCTTGAGGGACTATAAGGACAATAAATATTTACTTATAGATGGACTAATGTATAATAGTGAGATACATACTAGGGCCCTCACAGTGGTAGACAGAGATCACATATCCCTGGTCCTACAAGAATGTCATTAATGCCCTCATATATGACACATGAGTGAGGACACGACCAAAGAGAGGGTAGCAAGCACAGCTTGGTGGCCCCAATGGCAACAGAACTTGAGTGAATACATCAACACTTGTGCAAGAGTCCAGAAGGCAAACAGGAATCATGGGCAGAGATATGGGCTACATCAACATATAGAAGAACCCAAACACCCATGGGGAACCATCAACATGGACTGAGTCACAGGACCAGTCCCAGGTGGCAAGGAAAACTTCAATGCTTTCCTAGTCATAGTTGATAGGTACAGTAAATGTTTATGGTGCCTACCATGTCACAAGGAAGGCACAGCTATGAATACAGCCCTGGCCTTCTGGAATAATGTCATATCCACATTTGGAGTCCCTAAAATCATCATTAGTGATAGGGATCCAAAATTCACATCAAAATTGTGGACTAACCTTCATGAAATGCTTGGAACAAAACTTGAATTTTCTACAGCTTATCATCCACAGACAGATGGCTTAGGTGAAAGGTTGATCCAGACAATGGAGGACATCATGAGAAGATTCTCTGCTCATGGCATGGAATATAAGGACCATGAAGGATACACCCATGACTGGTTCATACTTCTACTAGAAGTCCAACTATCTTACAACACATTCCAGCACTCTACTACAGGGAAATCACCCTCATTGGTAGAAAAATGGTGGAACCCCCTATTACCAGTTGATCACTTGAAGAAGAATCTTCTAACTATCCACCCAGAGCCAAAGACTTCCATCATATGTGGAAAAGGGCATGTGTTACAGCTTCTCAGTGAATAGCTCAGGCTAAATAGTATAACAAACAGATGTATGACAAGACACACATGGAACCAAGTGTTGGTTGCTACACTAAGCTCTAGCAACCTCAATGTACCAAAGAAAATGAGAGACTCATTTGTGGCACCCTTGAATATCATCAAATTGGTAGGGAAAAATGCAGTCGAGGCTAGACTTACAGAGGAATTCTCTAGGAAACATCCAGTATTCCCAGTGAGTTTGGTCAAACGCTACTTCCAGACAGGAGAGGATAGGTTCCCCTCCAGAAACAAGACACAGACCCCACAGGACATAGTGGAAGTGGAAGACTCGATTGGCCCTGTGAAAAAGATCATCAAGTCCATAAAAATAAGACTGAATGGTAAATACCAGATGTCAGCCTGTGACTCAAAACCAGAGCACAAGCATGACAGCCAAAATACCATAAACCAATGGTATAGCCAAGATACCACCAAAGCATGGAGCTGAGCCAAGCCAGCTCAAAACGTATCAAAAGAAAGAGGAAACTCACCTCTTTCTGAAAATATAAGTCCCATAACCATAGGACAAAGAATAACAAAGTTATTCCTGCTCAAAGTTAATGCTGAGCATAAACCTTAATTTTCACCTCTCATCTAAAATCTAGAAGGAGAGGCTTAACCCCATCAATTGGGTACTCATAGTGAAGCTCTAAGCCAGGGCTATCCAATGGTACCAGCAAAACTGAGCTAGCACCAATATTACTGGAGTTATGGTCAATTTCAGGCCAAATAAGGGTGAACAAAACATTCACCTCTCATCTAACTTCCACAGTTTTAGTGTGAGATACTTGAAGTGGGGTCTTTTTGGAAAGAGCACAATCAGGGCTATCTGATGGTGTCATCAACTTCCCCATATCTCAACTACAGCAGAGGTTATGGGGAAAACAAGCTCAATACAGCTTGTTGCCTAAAACATGCATATGTACAAAATTCTTGCACATGGCATAAATTTGCCATATTTAATGATAACCATATAAAATAAGGTACCATTGTGTAAAACACATACAGGGCTAAACACTGGTTCAGTGTTCAGGTTGATATCTCAAGAACTGACAATGTTATAGCTGTTTTAAGGTCAAAATCCCACATTCTGACGAATACAGCCTTACCATGCGATAATATCCCATAACCATGAATATGAGGTTTCAAATAGACAAAAAAGCTTGTTCTTACTTCAATACCTCATATTTCAGTCAATACTGGGGTCCCATACAGTTTCTGTACAGCATTCTATGCATCATACACGTCAGAATCAGGCTGTGAGGTCCCCAGATGAAAATTTTCACCCTGTATTGGTGAAAATTGCCCAGATGTGGTTTCAAAACCACATCTGAGCCCAATACAGGTTCTACAGGCTGTTTTCAAGCCACAAGCCAGTACTATAGAGTGAAAAAATCTTCACTTCCTCTACGTGGAAAGGTCTAGCACCCTTTCCACCCCATTTCAGGATAAAAAGGGGGCTTTTCACACCCAGAATTGTGTCCTCATCCTGCTCTTTAATAACCTATGTAGTAAAATGTCAAAAACAGTTTTATGTTGGTTAATAATCACGTATAATTTTAAATCTTAATTATTGTAGTCTTTTATTATTGTAACCCAACAGATAAAGCTGCACCCAGGGCTTTCAACAGTGCTAACCACCACTATATTACATATAGTAAAGCCCTTTTAATCTTAAATTAAATCATCTTCAACCCTTATAAATCTTTTTAAAAAACCGTTTCTACCGTGTCCAAACATAGTTAAAGTTGTATTTAGCCTATTTACACCTTTATCATAGTTTCATCCTGACACCAGAGATAATACCTGGTCAGATTTAAAACCAGACAGCAGATAAGGACAAATGGTTGGCATAGGATGCCATACCAGATGGTAAACTTCACTTGAGAAGATTAAGAGCCTCTAGTAGGGCTGAAAATTCTCATCAATGATGATCCTTTTTTGGAGCCAGTGTATGTCAGCCTGTGACTCAAACCCAGAGCACAAGCATAACAGCGAAATACCATAAACCAATGGTAGAGAAAAATACCACCAAAACATGCATCTGAGCCAAAACAGCTCAAAATCCATCAAATAGAAGAGGAAGCTCGAGTGTTTCCAAATATGCAATTTCCATAACCATAGGCCAAAGAACAACAAAGTTATTCCTGCTCAAAGAAGTTGCTGAGCATAAACCTTAAATTTCACCTCTCATCTTAAATCCAGAGAAGGAAGCTTAACCCCAAAGAACGGGTATTCATATTTAAGCTCTAGGTCAGGGATATCCAATAATACTATAAAAACTGAGCTAGAACCAAAACTACAGCAGTTATGGCCAAAATAAGGCCAAACAAGGGTGAAAAAAATATTCACCTCTCATCTAACCTCTTCAATTTTAGTGTGAGATACTTAAAGTGGGGTCTTTTTGAAAAGAGCACAATCAGGGCTTATTGATTTTTCCATCTATTTCCCCATATTGCATCTAGAACAAAAGTCATGGGGCAAACAAACTTCATACAGATTTTGAGGAAATCATATATATGAATAATAAAAATTGAACATGGCATAACTTTGCCATACTTAATGTCACTCCCATCAAATGAGGGTACCATTGTGTAGATCTCCTCAAGGGCTACATAATGAACCAATGTTTGATGTCAATATCTTGAAAACTGACAAAGTTGTAGCAGTTTTTAGGTTAAAATATCACAGTTTGGCCAAGACACCTTTACTGTGGGATACTATGCCATGACTATAATTGTGAGGTGTCAAAAAAACAAAGAAGCTTCTTTATACTTCAGTAACTCATAGTTCATTCAATACTGAGGTCCAATACCTGTTCTGTACAGCATTCTATGCTTCATACATGTCAGAAGAGTCCTGTGTGGTCCCCAGATGAAGATTTTCATCCTGTATTGGGGAAACCTGCACAAATGTGGCTTCAAAACCATATCTCAGCCCAATACAGACTATACAGGCCTTGTTAAAACCACAAGCCAGTACCCTTAAGTGAAATATTTTGACTCCCTCCATATGAAGTGGTCCAGAGGACCTTTCTACCCAATTTTGGGAGAAAAAGAGCTCTTTCTCTGCCCAAAAGAGGAATCCCCATGCTGTTATTGAATTGCTACATAGTAAAGCTGTCCAAAACAGTCATACTCCTGGAAAATAAGTCAGGTATACTTTAAAATTAAGTATTGTAGCTTTTATTATAGTGAACCCAGTGATAAAACAACACCCAGGGCTTTCAGTAGCACTCACCACCACCATTCCACTAATAATAGAGCCCTTTTACTTTTATTTCAAACCTTTTTTATCATTATTATCCATGTCACAGTCATAGGTTTGGCTTTAAATACTATTATTACCACCTCTTCATAGACTCACCCTGACATTGGCCTTCATTTTCCATATTGTAATCTTCTCTGGTTACCTGGACAGGCCAATGTTTCCTTCTTTGAAATTGTTTTTCAGCAGGGAATGTTAAAGGTGATTGAGCTTCTCTTCTTCTACTGGAGCTTGCCACAGGTTGTAATTGTTGGAAGGTGACTATTGGTGTCAGGCTGAGTCTATGATGAAGTTATAATAAGGCTATATACAGCTTTAACTATGACTGTGTCATAGTAAAAATTGATAAAATAGGTTTGGTATCATTGATGGAGGGAGGTCTAAAATAAAGTAATAAGTGATTTACTATTAAGTAATAGTGGTGGTGAGCCCTGTTGAAAGCCCTGGTTGCAGTCTTACCAGTTGTATTACTATAATAAGAGCTCCAATACTGAAATTGAAAGTATAACCGACTTGTTTTCCAAGAGTATAGCTGTCTTTAACAGTTGTACTACATAATAATTTAGGAACAGGATGAGGAAACCTTTTCTGGTTGAGAAAAGGCCTCCTTTTATCCTAAAATGGGGTGGAATGGCCCTCTAGACCATCCATGTAGAGAAAGTGAAGAGGTTTGCCCTCAGAGTACTGGCTTGTGCTTTTAACAAGGCCTTTGCACACTTTATTGGGCTCAGATGTGGTTATGAAACCACATCTGGGCAGTTTTCACCAATACAGGGTGAAACCTTTCATATGGGGACCACACAACCCTCTTCTGACGTGTATGACGCGTAGAATACCGTACAGAACCTGTATGAGACCCCAGTATTGAATGACCTATGGGTTATTGAAGTATAAAAATGCTTCTTTGTCTGTTTGACACCACATAATCATGGCTATGGGATATTATCCCACAGTAAGTCTGTATTAGTCTAACTGTGGGATTTTAACCTTCAAACTGCCATACCTTTGTCAGCTTTCAAGATTTTGAGCTCAAAGTTGGTTCATTGTGTATCCCAGGTTAAGCGCTACACAATGGTACCTCATTTGGCATGGTTAATATTCAATATAGCAAATTTATGCCATGTACAAGTCTAGTTATCCATATGTATAATTTTCTCAAAATCTGTATGGAGCTTGTTTGCCCCATAACATTTGTTCCAGCTGAGATATAGGGAAATTAATGGAACCATCAGATAGGCCTGATTGTGCTCTTTCCAAAAAGACTCCACTCTAAGTATCTCACACTAAAACTGTAGAAGTTAGATGAGAGGTGAATACTTTATTCACCCTTATTTGGCCTTATTTTGGACATAACTTCTGTAGTTATGGTGTAAGGTGTGGATATGAAACTTTGATTAAAAATGAAGTACTTTTCCTGTCCTCAAAATTTGTAAAAGGTAAAATTCAGTTAAAAATAGTATGAAATATTATTTTTAAGAGAAAACACGCGAATTTTATTTTTTATAAATTTATTAGTATAAAACAATAATATTATAAAAATTTATTGTTTTACCAACAATAAAAATTTATCCAAAAAATACTCTACAAGAGATATTGTAAGGCTACAAAAGAAATTTCTTCAAGAGCAATTTCAATTGGAATTAATTGAGCAAAGAACTGCAAGCAATTAATTAAAGAACAAAGTCTTTAAAAAGAATATTAAAGAGAAAACAGGCCCAAAAGTGACCAGAGTGAACTTGGAAACAAAGTGACAAAGCTTACAGTGATGAAAGATGCTTTAATTCACTTTTGGGGTGGTTAAAGGGTAAAAATGATTATAAGAGTTACAAAAAATGATTATAATGATTTTTTCAAGTGGTTAAAAGTTTTAAAATGATTTAAAAAAGGTGGTTGGAATCTTTTATTGATTGGCTTAACAGTTTTTAAACTAATCATAAAAGGAAAAGATTCTAACATGAAGAGAAAAGTGGGGCAAAGAAGAAATTCTTTTATAGCCATCAATTTTCTTACTCCAAAAGTAAAATTTACTCTTTTCATTCGTGAAAAACAGTCTGACAACAGAAAAGCCAATTATGGCATCATTGAACCCTGGTTTAGACCAAAAAGAGGCTGGTTTAAGCCATTTTAGACCCTTAAATCAGCCATTACTATAGCAATACCTGGTCTAGAGCCTTCAAAACACGTCAGAATGTGTGTAAGAGACGTAGAAACCAGTTAAAACTCTTTTCATCAACATGTGTTTAACTTAAGGGTAGTTTTACCCTCTTGGCAACAGTTAAAACTGCCCTGGTTGGTATCAAAACCTCATCATCAAATGAGTCACAGACCCTGTGACTGAGTTCCAGGACAAAAGTGATGATCTTTTGCATGAATTTTGACATCTCATGACTGTAAGCAAGGATTTTGGGGGTCTGGCTCCCCCTTAGAGCTAGAGTTCCTTTTCCCCCCCAATTTTAATCTTTCCAATTTAGTTTTTCCTTTAATTCTTCATCATGTATTATACTTGTAATTTACATATTTAATTCAATTAAATTTTACAGTACAATACAGTAATAATTGATACCTCATATGTAAATCAAAGTTCACTTATGTAATACACATGCACATTTTGACATTTCAATTGAATTCAATTCAAAATACTTCAATTCCTCATAACTTCTAAGCTAAACCCAACACCTCAATTTTAACACAAAAATTGATGGTTAACACCTCATGTGGTGTTAATTAAATTAAAGCTTTAAGGATTTTTAATTTTGTATTGAAAATACTAAAAACTTAATTTAAGCTTATTGAGAGTTGAGTTACAGAAATTTCATCCAGAGGTGACCCCACTTTATTTTGTATGAGAAATACAATGGTGTGATGATTTCTTTATGTTTATTTATTGGATGAAAAGCTATAATATATTTTATATAATTTTTACCAAAAATATTTTAATTTCACAATTTTTATTAAAAATTCATTTTTACTTAATTTTTACAAGTAAAAATATAATTTCACAATTTTAAATTTTATTGTCATTTTATTTCTAAATTAGAATTAAATTTTGATTTTTAAATATGAATCTGTATTTATATTTCAATTTTTATTTTTATAATATAAATAAATTCATTTTATTTATATTTTTTTCTTAATTTGTCTTTTGTGGTCTTTTGGGTATATGAAAATACCTCTAAGGCTCACATTAATCATAGTTGATAGGTTCAGAAAGAGTATGAGGTTCCTACCATCTCACAAGGAGGACACAGCCATGGATACTTCTCTTTTATTCTGGAACAACATCATATCTACCTGTGGAGTCCCTAAGATCATCATCAGTTATAGGGACCCAAAGTTCACATCTTAATTTTGGACAAACTTGCATTACTGTCACAGGGGCTCTTCTAAATGAAGAGGGCCTGGCACTCAGTGAACAGACTTACTTATGGAGGGCTCAGAAGAATACTCAAATGATAAGAGTAATGAAGTAAGATAATAATTTCCTAGTCATAAAATAATAAGATTTAAAAGATATGAGAGGAAAACAAAAGCAATAATAAAGGGCCAACCACAAATAATCCTGTACCACTGTTTCAACCTGTTCAGAAAAGAGAAAAGGATTAATAAAGGATATGGCCACCAGGACTCTACTGAACAGGTGAGGGAAGGCAAAGACTAACTTAATAAATAATAAAATAATATTTCTTAAGGAGAAATAAAATAATATTAAATAATAAATCCAATATTTTAATTAACTGGGGGAAAAACCCCCAGGTGGGTGAAGAGGGGCTGGTATATGTGAGAAATACCAGCCTTGGAGTTTGAGTGTTGAGATACTTGTCTGTATGCTGGAAGAAGTTGGATGTGGGATTGAATCCTGTATTGGTGAATCCAATACAGGTTATACAGTCAATACAGGTATTTGCGCCTTTATTGATTACAGGCCTGTATTTGGTGAATCCTGTATTTGGGTCTTGCCTGTATGAAAGTGTATTGAGGTCTGAAAACTGTATTTGGAGAATGTTGAATGAAACCCCCTTGCTGATTGGGTTTCAGGGGTATCAATGAAGTAATGATTGTTGAATATGATTGGTAATGCCCCTGCCTCCTTGTCTGTGACATTATCCCCCTCTTTAAAGTGGTGAGCTCTGGCACCATAAGTACAGTGAGTCTTGATGAGCTTGCAAACAATCCATATAGTTCTTTCCCCCAATTCCTTAAATTTATCCCATTAAACATTCTTCTCCAATCAATACTCAAACAAATCTTCACTTGATCACTTGTAGGTATTTTCCCCTTGATCTTGATTCTGAATTCCCTATTTTACTTCAAAATGCTTTTATTCTTCTTAAAATTTCTTCATTCTTGTCTTGAGTGTCTTCACGAAACTTTGCTTGAGTCCTCATGGCTTTTGAAAAGTGGGTGACCTGGGTTTATGTCCCAAGAACACCTGATATCATCATAATTTCAATCTTGAGAGTTTTGGCTTAAGGTGGCCAATAGTTGAGGTTTTGGACCATTTCAGAAGTCCTGGCCAAAATCTATGATTTTGTGATTAAAGGGGATTTTGGCCAATTTGCCCAAAATTTGCGCAAAGTGCGCAAATGCGCATATATGCCATAATGGCATATAATGGTGAAAAAATTGAAAAAACTTGATTGATGCGCACTTTGCGCATTTTTGCGCAAAGTGCGCAAATGCGCAATTATGATGAAATGGGCCAAAGAGGCCTTTTGAAGCCTTTTGACAAGACAAAGAGGCCTTTTGCATAAAAGTGCGCAAATTTGCCAATATGCATAATTAAGCATATTTTGATGCAAAATGATAAAAATGAGCTATTTTGAAGTTTTGAGGTCTGATATGGCCATTTGTGCCAAAGTGCATAAATTCATGAAATTGGTCAATTGGGCCATTTGAAGCAGTTTTTTTTCTTCTTTTGATCTTGATTTCTTCTTGAATGTCTTCCTTCTTAACCCCTCCTTGACTGGTCAATTGCCATAAATGCCTTGCTGACTTGCAATTTTCCATAATTCTCTTGGTCTTGAATTTGAAATTTTGACTTGAAGATGAGTTCAAGGCTGACTTCCCTTTGTGATTCCAATCACTCTGATTCCCCACCTTCTGTACTTTATGGTCCTGGTGTTTTTGATAACTTGAGGGAGCTTTCTGAAGAGAGTATGGCCACTACAGAGATTTGGGACATCAAGAAAACCTATAATGGTTTCAAATCTGTCAGAGGTATTGAACCACCCTGCACCAACTGTAAGAGGAAAGGGATTCCTTGTGTGGAATCTGCTACTGCTAGGTCCACCAGGTGTCAATTTTGCAAGCTTGGAAAAAGACATTGTTCTCAAGCCCACTATAGCTTTCCTGAAAATGCCAGAAGATTATGGAGCAACATCAAGAAGGGTGGAAGATTTGGATTGGAAGCTCCTGTTGATGAACCTCCCACCTCTGATGCCACCTCTGGTCACTCCAATTGTGAGTTGATTGGCCATAAAATTGATGGGTTATGCTTTATAGACAGATTTCTTTGGTAATTAGCCTGGAAATTTACTCTTTTAGTTAAGCTCAAAGAGAATTATAATTTCTTTAAAAATTAATTAAAAATTGAGTTTAAGAGATTTCTGCTTGAAACTCTATTTTTAAGTTTTTCATGTGATGAAATTTCATATAAATAGACTTACTTTATATTAAAGCTTGAAATAATTAACTTAAATGAGGATTAAAGTCACTTGGAGTTAAGAATAACACTGGTAACTTTAAATTGGAATTAAAAATAAGTTACCTTAAGTTAAGAACCTTATTTTTAAGCATTTTTTTTCAGTTTTTACCTGAGCACGCCCTCTATATCCATTATGAATCATGAGAGCTGCTCTGTAGACATAAAAAGAATGTTTTCATCACTGTTTTTGTCCATCATCAATTATCAATCCAATCATATTAGACATTTAAACAGGTAAAGTTCTATTATACAAAAAATCTTATTATTAAAATTATTTCTTAAGTATTTTATTCTTTATAAATCTTCAATTAAATAATTTAAATCATAGAAATTACATTATTGTTGTAATCACTTATAATATATTTTATTTTATAAAATTATTGTCTTTAAAATATCTCTTAAAATCCACAAATCCCTCTCAAAAACTCTTTAATCATAATTTTTGTTATAAAAAGTTGTTTTATCTTTGAAATTATTGATTTTTGGAGTGTCTTTACCTTATAATAACTATTTAATATATTAACGGTCGTTTTTTGAGACTTGTTGTATTATATAAACATTATAAGTAAGTTTTCTCTAAAATTCTATATTTTTTATCTATTATCAGTTTTTTCTATAAGAGTTATTTCTACACAGTGTATGTCTTAATTCTTTTATAAATAATATTTATATATTATTTATAAGTGGTAAAATATTTATATTTTACACATGTAATTGTCTCATTAAGAGCTTTACACTTCTTATTGTTATCATTTTCAGTGACTATGACAATAATAGAATAATTATAATTTATTATAATTATTATATTTTTTTATTACTATTTCATATAATAATAATTAAATTTATTTATTTTATATTTATTTTTAATAATTATATTTGAATTTGTGGTCATAGTATTTTATTATATTATATTTTTCTACTGAGGAGGGTCATAGCACTCTTGATCTTGTTACTATTATCAAGAGCTTCAGAGACAAACCTTACAGGCTGAGTCTATGATGAAGCTTATTAATGACTAGTTACAAGCTTTAACTATGCCTTTGACACAGTGAAAATAGTAATAAAAAGGTTTATTTAAGATAATAAGGGTTGATGACAGAATATTAAGGGCTTTACTATTGAAGAATAGTGTGGTGAGCGCTGTTGAAAGCCCTGGGTGCAGCTTTACTTGTTGGGTTACAATAATTAAAATTATAATGATACCTGATTGTTATTCAACAGTATAGCTGTTTTTGACAGTTGTACTACATAGGAATTCAAGAGCAGGATGAGGAAACCTTTTCTGGTGGAGAAAAGGTCCCTTTTTATCCTAAAATTGGGTGGAAAGGCTTCTAGACCTTTCCACATGGAGGAAGTGAAGAATTTTCACTTCCAAGGACTGGCTTGTGGTTTTCACAATTCCTTTATAGCCTGTATTGGGCTCAGATGTGGTTTTGAAACCACATCTGGGCAGTTTTAACCAATACAGGGTTAAAATCTTCATTTGGGGACCACACAGCCCTCTTCTGACATGTATTACGCATAGAATTCTGTACAGAACCTGTATGGGACCCCAGTTTTGACCAGACTATGAGGTATTGAAGTATAAACAAGCTTCTTTGTTTTTTTGACACCTCATAATCAGGGTTACGGGATATTATCCCAAAGTAAGGCTGTATTGGTCTAACTGTGGGATTTTTACCTTAAAAGTGCCATAGCTTTGTCAGTTTTTGAGATATCAAGCTCAAAGTCTGTTCATTGTGTATCCCTTGAAGCTTCCTACACAATGGTACCTCATTTGATATGCTTACTATTAAATATGGCAAAGTTATGCCATGTACATGATTTTTTGTACATATGTATAATTTCCTTAAAATCTGTATGGAACTTGCTTGCCCCATACCCTTTGTTCTAGATGAGATATGGGTAAATGGATGAGACCAGCAGATATCCCTGATTTTGATCTTTCAAAAAATACCCCACTTTAGATATCTCACACTAAAACTGTAGAAGTTAGATGGGAGGTGAATATTTTATTCACCCTTATTTGACCTTAGTTTGGTCATAACTTCTGTAGCTCTGGTGCTAGCTCAATTCGGCTAGTAACATTAGATAGCCCTGACTTAGAGCTTCATGTTGAATACCCATTTGATGGGGTTAAGCCTCTTCCTCTGGACTTCATATTACAAGAGAAAAGTAAGGTTTATGCTCAGCAATAACCTTGGGCAGGAATAATTTTGTTATCCTTTGTCCTATGGTGATGGGACATGTATATTTGGAAAGTGTCAAGTTTCGTCTTTGCTTTGATACCTTTTGAGCTGATTTGGCTCAGCTCCATGTTTTGGTGGTATCTTGGCTATACCATTGATTTATGGTATTTGGCTTTCATGCCTGTGCTCTGGTTTTGAGTCACAGGCTGACAGGCCCAAAGTGGCCAGAAATAGCCATAGAAAGCCCCAAATCAATTTTTTTTCCATAGGATGTCAGGGACCTAAATGACATCAAAAGGCCATTTGAGTCATTTAATCAATATTATGGGGACAAGACCCCCTTTCAAGAAATTCACTTCAAGGCAAATTGATATAAGAAAAGGCCTCATGAAGAATATTTCTAATTCTAGTGAAGGTTATCCATGCATATAATCATTATTCACCATTTTCCAAGCTGACCACAATGGTGGCCTTCAAGTTGGTATTCTGTGAGCCTTAGAGGTATTTTCATATTCCTAAAAGACCACAAATAATAAAAAAGATATAAATATAAATAAAATAAATTTATTTACATTATCAAAATAAAAATAAAATATAGATATAAATTTATATAAAAATAAAAATATAATTATAATTTAACTGTACAATTACATTAAATTTTAAAATTTTGAAAGCACATTTTTACTTTAAAAAATCAAGTAAAAATGAATTTTTGACAAAAAATATCAAAATTGAAATATTTTTGGAAAAAAGTTAAATGAAAATTATCATGAGCTTTTATCCAACAGATAAATGTATGAAAATTATTTCACCATTGGAATCCTCATAAAAAATAAGGTCGGGTCACCTCTGGGTAAAATTTCTGTAACCCAACTCTAAATAAGCTTAAATTAAGTTTTTAGTATTTTCTGTACAAAAGTTGAAAATTCTCAAAACCTTAATTTAATTCACATCACATGTGGTTTTAATGATCAATTTTTGTGTTAAAATTGAGGTGGTGTGTGTAGTCTAGAAGCTATGAGGAACTGAAGTATTTTCAATTGCATGGTCGAAATGTGTGTGTGTATTACATATGTGAAATGTAATTTACATATTAGGTGTCAATTATTACAGTAAGTTTACTGTAAAACTCAATTGAATTTCATATTTAAATTAAAAGTATAATACATGATCAGGAATTAAAGGAAAAATAAATTGGAAAGATTAATTTGGGGGGAAAGGAACTCTAGGTCTAAGGGGGAGCCAGACCCCCAATATCCTTGCTGACAGGCATGAGATGTCAAAATCCATGCAAAGGTTCATCACTTTTGGCCTGGAATTGAGTCACAGGGTCTGTGACTCAATTGATGATGAGGTTTTGGTACCAACCAGGGCAGTTTAAACTGTTGCCAAGAGGGTAAAACTACCCTTAAGTTGAAACAATCTTAGTAAGAACAATTGTAACTGGTTTCTACTCCTCTTACACACATTCCGATGTGTTTTGAAGGCTCTATACCAGGTATTACTATAGTAATGGCTGATTTAAGGGTCCAAAATGGCTAAAACAAGTCCTTTTTTGGTCTAAACCAGGGTCCAATGATGCCATAGTTGGCTTTTCTGTTTTCAGAGTGTTTTCCACGACTGACAAGAGTAAACGTTCCTTTTTAAGTAAGAAAATTGATGGCTATAAAGGAACATCTTCTTTGCCCCACTTTTCTTTTCATTTTATAATTTTGTTTAAACACTGTTAAACAAAGAAATAAAAGATTCCAACCACAATTTCAATATAATATTAAATCTTTTAATCATGTGAAAAAATTATTATAATCATTGTTTGTAACTCTTATAATCATTTTTACCCTTGAACCACCCCATAAGTGAATTAAAGCATCTTTCATTACTGTAAGCTTTGTCACTTTATTTCCAAATTCAATCTGGTCACTTTTGGGCGTTTTTTCTCTTTAATAATCTTTTTAAAGAATTTTTTCTTTAATCAATTGCTTGCAGTTCTTTTCTCAATTAATTCCAATGGAAATTTCTTTTGTAGCCTTAAATATCTCTTGTAGAGTATTTTTGGATAAATTTTTATTGTTTGTAAAACAATAAATCTCTATTATATTATTGTTTTATACTTATAAAGTCAAAAAAATAACTTTGGCATGTTTTCTCTTAAGGGTGTTGGTAAACCCACGTAAGCTTTTAGTAAAAACATGTAAGCCCTTATGTGTTTTTACTAAAAATGTTAAGGCCACAAATGAAATTAACAATGCCATTGTTGCAATTGTTAAGGCTATAAATGAAATTAACAATGCCATAAATTGCATTTTTAAGGCCATTTATAGCCTTAACAATTCCATAAATGTCATTGTTAATGTCATTTGTGGCCTTAACATATCTATAAATGGCATTGTTAATGTTATTTGTGGCCTTAAAAATGCCATAAATGGCCTCAAAAATGGAAGTAATGACCTTAACAATACCATAAATGGCATCAACAATGCCATTGATGTAATTAATAATGCCATTTGTGGCATTAAAAATTCCATTTGGGGCATTAAAAAGGCCATGTATAGTATTAATTTTTCCCTTTATTGAATTGCTAGTTCCATTTATGGCATCAATAATTCCCTCCATTGCATTGATAATGTCATTAATGGCATTAATAATTCCCTTTGATGCATTTATAATTCCATTTATGGCCTTCAAAATTCCATAAATAGCCCTATCTCATTTAAAAACCACCCCTTATGTTTTTTACCATATAATTACGTGTCTTTACCAATTGATGGTTAAAGCATGTAAGGGCTTGCGTGTTTTTACTAAAAGCTTACATGGGTTTACCAAAACCCCCTCTTAAAAATACTATTTCATACTATTCTTGATCAAATGTTTACCTTATACAAATCCTGAGGGCAGAAAAAGTACTTGATATACAACCAAAGTTTCATATCCACACCTTACATATTCAGCCCATGGCCATTTACAAGAATTGTGTTTAAAGAGGAAAGAAAGACTCAATGTAAGATGTGTCTATGAAACTGTTGATAATATTACTATTAATCAACAGTACTATGATGGTTCTTATGAAATATAATAATAAAAAATTATTATAACCACAATTCAATAATTGCAGCATTATTTCTTTTACGTGTTATACACTACTAGTGACTATAACATTAAGCAGTAATTTTCTACAAGAATCAATTACAAGAAGAATTTAATAATAAAGACTTCTTTATTAAAATAATAAAATTATTTTAATATGTAATTATCTTTTACAATAATAATAATAAATATAGCTCTTGAAGAAAACTATTACTAGAGAAAAACTTGAAGAATTAAGATAAATCACTCACTATTAATCAAATGACCCTTTTTAGAAGATAATAGTAGAGAGATTTGATATAGAATTGTGGATTCAATGGATCAAAAAATGATTATATAACAATATTACAACAATATAGTTCATTTCTATGATTTAATGTCTTTCTGATTGATTGTGAAAGATTTAAAACACTTAAGAAAGATTTAACTAATACTTACTTGTTGGTACTAAAGGTATAATTGAATAAGGTGATGATTTGGAAAAAACAGCAATAGGAGGCCTCTTTCAAGTCTAAGACATCTCACAGAGGTGTGCCATGGAGAAAACCTAAAAGGCAGTGAGTGATAAAACAATAAACCTTTTTGGATTATTGATTGCATCATCTGTTGTCACATAAGATTATCATAATTACTTAATTGAGGCTTTTACATGATTACCAACCCATTTATGGTTAAGAATTAAAGGAGTAAAAAATGTAAATCTTCTTTTACTCCAAAATAATCATTGACTTCTCAAATTTATCAATTTTATTGGAAATTTCATCACAGAATGTATTTTCTGTAAATTTTTAAAGATTCTGTGTTTCACGTGGAATCATCAAAAATGGACTGTAGGTAAAACCTTTAATTTTACATATAAAAGTATAATTATTTTTTGGTTTTTATAGGAATTGTACAGTTCTTAATTGGTCCTGAAAGCTTCAGAAATATTCATTAACAATTGTATTTTTAATGAATCTTTGAAGTTTTTACCTCATTTCTATGTAGAATTGCAAATAGCAGTATATGGCTGGTTGCTATGAGGTAAATCAATGGATACTAGTACAAAAGGGGTTTTAATTACTCTTTTGGTTTTTATCAATAAAAATCAATTGAGAATAAACATGGTTACAGGAGTCTAAGTTGCTCTTTACCCCCTTGGCACATCAAAATTGCAGGTTATTTGCTATTTTCTTATGATATAATGAAGTTGTGACATGGTAACCAAGTTCCCAAAAGGTTTTAGTTTACTGATTGGGCCAATATCAGCCATGGATCCAAGTTTTGGAGCTGTCCATGCCCCAGAGGCCTCAGAAGTTGGATACCCTGGCTCTCTTTGATGTCTTTTGTCCCCCTTGTCTATTTTTCATGTCAAAATAGAAATTCAAGCTTCAAGTGAGATATCCACTATGGGTGTACCAAAGGTGCATGTAAGAATACCATAATATTAAGTGCCACAAATATGCATAACACTATTCTTAGTTTATATGTAACATGTGATTTCTCACATTCCCATTGTTTTGGAGTGAAATTGAGAAAAACAGAAATTTTCACAGATCTTTTGTGGTATTGATGATGTGCTATTGAATTATTTTCCATATCACCACCTCAAAGAGTTGATTTGAGCTTATTCACTTTATGGAGCTACCCTAGGTGAAATTTCTTTGTAGAATCCAAATCTGGCCCTAAATCCATGGATTTACTTACTCAATAAAAATTTATTCATCTTTTCTGAAATAAAAAATGATGAATTTTGAGTATATGCATTGCTTATGGGTTATGCATAGTTCAGAATTTATTTTTAAGGTAATTGTGGCATATTTGGGTATGTAAAATATACCTCAAGGCTCACACTCAAGGTGGGGAATACTGAAGAAAGGACAATATTTTCCTTACATTAAGGAGGGGGAAATGAATTAATGAAGAAAGATGTGAAGAAGGAATTTCAGGATAATAACCAAGAGGAAAGAAGAGTTAAATTTCAAAAAATCAGAAAAATGTGGGGATTCAGGGATGAAACTCAAGAGTGGCAGGATATTATGGTGTTCAGGAGCCTACCAGCTCAAGAGGGGGATACTTTCACAGCCACTATGAGGGGTAAGGGATATCAACCTTAAACCCACTCAAGCCTGTAAAACTGGCAAATCCATTATGTGTATCAGTAATCAGCTTCAGAAAATCTTCTTTATGAGACACGCATACAGCTTGTTTCATCAATACAGTCTGGATTCACAATCCTGAAACTATATGATCACCCAGCTCCACCACATCTCTTGTACAGACCCTGTAAGTCCATACAGGGGCTGTATTATCCAAATAAATTAAAATAAAGATTCCTTTTAAGAAAATTCACTCTTTGGATAAGGGCTGGTGGCTTCTCACATATACCAGCCCCTCTTTCTCCCCATGGGGACTTTTCCCCAGTTAATCAATATATTTGATTTATTATTATATAATAAATATTCTTATTCTTACTTTGGAGTATTTTATTTATTGGTATTAAGTTGGACTTTGAATTTCTTCACCTGTTTAGTAGAGCTGTGGTGGCCATATCCTTATCAACCTTTCTCTTTTCTTCTGAAAGGTTGAAACAGTGGACTTGTAATTTTTTGTGGTTGGCTCTTTTATTATTTACTCTTGTTCTTATTGTTGCTGCTCTCTTATATTTCTTTAATTAGCAATTCTATCTTTATTACACTCTTAAATTTGTTCAATAATATCTCATCCTGAGCCCTCAATATGTGAGTTCCAATAAGCTGAGCGCCAGGCCCCTTTCACTTAGAAGAGCCCCTGTGACACTTTCCTATGTTATGTTTGGTTTAGAATCCAAAAATGACATAATAATTATATATATTTTTATCCAAAATCAATTTGTGCTTATTTTTTGTTATTTTTTGTTTAAAATTCAATTTATAAGTCTGTTTAATACTAAATAAACTGTGAAACAGTTATTTGTAGCCTTATGGGTATTTCATACATATCTCACAGGCTCACATTCCCTACCCCCAAAAACGATTTGTACTACAATTTTTCATTGAATAGTATACCCCCAATGTATTTGGGGAGTTTCATCCACTGTTTAACCTCTCTACTTATAGTTTTAATTATGTAAAGCACGAAATTCAAAATATTTGTTGAGTAATTGGTCTTCTCTCATCTCTGAAACTTCTGATAAAATTTTGGGAATAAGGTTTTTTACTTTCTGAAAGCCACTAATATTTATGTTGTGGGTTTCTGTACCTGACTAAGTATTCTATTTCATTTTTTCCCCTACGTCTCCTTTCTTTTGAGACTTTGAGGACCCTTTTTTTCACTTTGATCAAGTGGTGGTACCTCTAAGGTTCATTTGTTAAAGGAAATGAAATATATCCTTATCAATTGAAGTATAATGCTTTACTAGGCTGAAAGGAAAATTTGGATGTTTGTCTTCCAATTCTCCTGGAAGTTCTACTTGTACTGCATTTGTGTAACAACCATCCATCAGGGGTAAGGGTATTCATTCATACACCCACTCAAACACCCCAAATCAGCAAATCCAGTATCTGCATCAGCATTCAGTTTCAGCAATCTTCATTCTGAAACATGCATACAGCTTGGTACATCAATACAGCCTGTCAATACCTGTACAGGTTGGATTCACCCAATACAGTTTCAATACACCAGTATGGAACTGTATGATCACTCAAATACACCACACCTCTTGTACAGGTTCTGTACAGC
The DNA here is from genome assembly GCA_023105745.1 of Austropuccinia psidii. NCBI lineage: Eukaryota > Fungi > Basidiomycota > Pucciniomycetes > Pucciniales > Sphaerophragmiaceae > Austropuccinia > Austropuccinia psidii. The sequence continues at coordinate 8,080,573 of JALGQZ010000005.1, read as the reverse complement.
TGTACAGGACCTGTATTGGCCAGACTCAATTCAATCATCAATTATTCTCATGAAAATTCTTCCTCTGGATCAGGGCTGGTGATTCTCACATATACCAGCCCCTCTTTCTCCCCCCTGGGGACTTTTCCCCAGTTAATTAATTTAGTTTATTTATTATTTTATAATTATTCTTATCCTTATAATTGGGTATTATAGTTATTTAATTTTAAGTTAGTTTTTGCCTTTTCTCTCTTCGCCTGTACAGTATGAGTTGGGTGGCTATATCCTTATTAACCATTCTCTTTCCATTCTGACAGGTTGAAACAGTGGACTTGGACTTGTTTGTGGTTGGCTCTTCTATTTTGGACTCTTATTTCTTGTTGCTGCTTTTCTTATATTTATTCTTTTAGCAATTTATCTTAACACTCTTCAGTGTGTTCCTTCTTACCATATCTTTGAGCCCTCCATAAGTGAGTCCCAGTTTACTGAGTGCCAGGCCCTCTTCACTTCGAAGAGCCCCTGTGACATTAAATTAATTAACTCATATTTGATTCTTTCTTTCATTCATTTTATTCATTTCTCTCATTCTTCAATTATGACCTTTTCATGATTTTATGATTTTTTCTCTCTCATCAATTTTCATTTAATTCATTTCATTCAAAATGAAAATTGATTCTTTTCTCATTTCAAAAATTCTGCTGACCATTTCATTTTATTCTTTATCATTCTCATTTCTCTTTTTGTCTGAATTCAGGTTTTTATCAGGTTATTTGAGTGGAATTATTTGGGTTAATTGATTCATCATTCAGGGATTTTTATTGATTGGGGTATTCAGTGATTTGTGTTTTGAAATTTCTCAAATTTATCGATTGATTCCTCAAGACATTGATTTCACCTCAAGACTTTGATTTGATTGATTGACTTGATTTGATTCCTCAAGATAGCTGATTTATCCTCAAGATTTGATTTGATTTATTGATTTGAATTTTATTCCTCAAGAAAATTGAATTGATTTTTGAAGATATTGATTGAATTCCTCAAGGCTTAATTGATTTGATTTTGAATTGACTTGATTTACTTGATTTGACTTATTGATTGAAATTGATTATTCATAAGAATTGACTTTGTCATCTTCACGTTTCAAGATTTATTCATATTGATTCACTTCAAGACTATTGATTGATTTCTCAAGTTCATCAAGATTCTCATTTGATTGTTTTGGTCAAGCCTTATTTTATTCAAAGTATCATCAAGTACTATTTCATTTTATTCAAAATGCCAGTTCAGCATAGTCCCCCAGCCAAAAATACTAGATCCCAAAGAATTCAAGCTGTTCTCACTCCTACAGCAAGGGCTCCTCTTTACTGCACACCATCAGTTCATCAACTGAGTGCAAATTTGGACAGAGGACCACCAATGGAAGGGGAAGCACCCTCAAGAAGAGGTGGAATGAAATCTAGAAGATCAAGATCTTTCTCTCGACTTTGGGTGGCTACCCTGGCATGTCTGAAGGTGCAAGAGCAAGACAAGGGGAAGTTGAAGATGAAGAGGGGGAAGAGTCTGTGGAAGAGGAAGATTCTGGGGAAAGTGAAGTGGCAGATGTCTTGGCAAATGCTCCAGAGGTGCCTCAGGGTTCTAATCTAGCCCTTTCTAGTCAACCCCTTGTCTCTCAAACTGATCCAAGTCTCCTCAAGATGATGGAGCAGATGACTCAATTCATGGGGCAACTCACTCAAGCAGTTGCTCCCAGGGACAATTCCAAAGCCCCTGCTTTCAAGACTCCATCCATGAAGGCACCTGATTCTTTTGATGGTACTCAAGCTCATAAATTGAGAGGATTTATCCAATCCTGTCAATTAATCTTCCATAATGATCCAGCAAATTTCTTCTCTGACAGGAAGAAATTTCTTTACTCAACTTCTTTTCTCACTGGTAGAGCTGGAAAGTGGATTGAACCCTATCTCTCAAATATTTCCAATGAGGACCCTTCCTACCTCCTCAATAATTGGCCATTATTTGAATCTCAATTATTCACTCTGTTTGGTGACCCCAATGAGGTCAGGAAAGCCGAACAAGAGTTGGAAAATTTGAGGATGAAGTAAAGTGGTCATGTTTCCTTGTACATTGCAGACTTCAGAAGCTTAATGTCAAGAATTGGAGATTGGGGGGAAAGAGCTTATATCCATGTTTACAGAAGAGGATTGGCATCAAGATTATTGGATCAGTTGGCTTCTCACCCTGGAACTTTTGATACTCTTCAAGAACTTATGGATGTCACCTTAGAATTAGACACAAGATATCATGAGAGGCAAAAAGAAAAGGGTGGCAATCAAGAGAAGAAGCCTCCAGTCATTGGATCCAATCAATCTAGGCCTCCTCAAAACTCCTCTTCAAAGAGGTCTCACCAGAAGAAGAACAAGAAGGGCAAGCAATGTCAAGCTTCAAAGGACAAGCCCCATGCTGCTCTCCTCAATCAGGACAATAAATTAATCGGTTCTGAAAAGGAGAGGAGGATTAAAGAGGGGTTTTGTACTCATTGTGGTGGAAAGCACCCAATTGAAAAATGCTTCAAGAGACCTCAGAACAAGCCTGGGTCATCATCAAGAGGCTTCCCTAGCAAGCAGGGAAAAGCCTGAGTGGGAATCATGATGTGTTCAATGGTTCTCACTTATTTCCTTCAAGACCACAATTGTGCACTATGAATACTAGTGTCAAGAAATCTTTAAAATTTCTTATTTTCTCTTCTGTCTCTTATATTTTTTATAGTATTCTCATTGATTCTGGTGCTACAAACTCCTTTATTGCAAAGAATTTTGTTCTCAAGTACTCATTGACTCTGTCAGAGCTCCCTGAAAAGATTCCTCTTTTCATTTTGGACTCTAATGAATCCCCTGCCTTGTTCATCACCCATTATACCAAGTGGGTAGTTGACTTGCCTTCCTTCCCAAGCTTTGAATGGGACTTCTTTATCATAGATTCTCCCAAGGGAGAAGACCTGATATTGGGCTATGATTTCCTTTACCATTTTAATCCCATTATTGATTGGAAAAATGGATTGATCACCTATGATTCTAGTCATAAGGATTGTACTGGTATTAGTCCTTCTACTAGTAATGACTTAGCCACTGCTGTCAACAGTGTTGCTCTGGTTGGTGAACTTAAGAAACCTTCCCTTCCTTCTTCTGTCCATATCCCTTCCATTACTCCCTCTCAGTCATTGCTTCCATCAAGAGATGAAGTCTTCAAAGAGATAAAGGATGTTGGAGAAGATGTTGCCATATCTTCACTTCATCTCTTTCAAGGGGATATGGACCCTCCTCCCTTATCTTTTCATGCATCCCTGGAGGAGCAGTGGGATGAGGAGGAAGAGCCAGAAGAAATTGAAACTGTGTTGAAGGTTGTTACTCCTGCTTATCACCAATATTTGGATGTATTCTCCAAGGTGAAAGCAGAGAAACTCCCTCCACACCGCGCCTGTGATCACCATATCAAATTGGAGGGTCTTCTACCTCCAATTGGTGTTATCTACTCATTATCAAATCAAGAGTCAGAAACACTGCGGGCCTACATTTCAGAGAATGTAGAGAAAGGTTTCATTAGACCAAGCTCCTCTTCAACAGGAGCACCTTTCCTTTTTGTCAAGAAAAAGGATGGAGGTCTCCGTTTGTGTGTTGACTACCGCAAACTCAATGCTGTCACTAGGAAGAACAGATACCCTGTTCCTCCTATGAACCAGCTCCTTACCGTATTCAACGGTTCCACTATCTTCTCCAAGATAGATTTGTGTGGTGCATATAACCTTCTGAGAATCAAAGAGGGGGATGAGCACTTAACTGCCTTTAGAACCAAATATGGTAGTTATGAGTATTTGGTCATGCCATTTGGTTTGACCAATGCTCCTGCTTCTTTCCAAAATCTAGTAAATGATATCTTTGCAGATTTTTTGGATGTGTTTGTTGTGGTTTATTTAGATGATATTATGGTCTTTGCCAGTTCTGAGGAGGAACATGTCAAACATGTGGCCTCTGTCCTCCAAAGACTGAGGGACAATAATCTGTTTGCCAAAGCCTCCAAGTGTGTATTCCATGCCTCAAGTGTGGAATACTTGGGCTATGTTGTTTCAAGTGATGGCCTCAAGATGGATTCTTCAAAAGTTCAGCAAATCCTCAATTGGCCTCAGCCCAAGAACATCAAGGCCCTTCAATCTTTTCTTGGCTTTGCCAATTTTTATCGTTGTTTCATTAAAAGTTATTCTAAAAAAATCACTTCTCTCACTTCCCTCCTTAAAAAAGATTCTCCTTTCATGTTCACTGAGGAAGCTCTTAGTCAGTTTCAAGCACTCAAAGAAGCTTTCAACTCTGCTCCTATCTTATCCCATTTCAATCCATCTCTACCTACTATTGTAGAGACTGATGCTTCTGATTATGCATTGGGCGCCGTACTGAGTCAGGTGAATGACTCTGGAAAGCATCCCATTGCATTTGATAGTCGCAAGCTCTTACTGGCTGAACTCAACTATGAAATTCATGACAAGGAACTCCTTGGCATAGTTTGGGCTCTCAAGCGCTGGAGGGCATTTCTTCTTTCTCTTTCCAATCCTTTTGAGGTCTTGACAGACCACTCTTCCTTGCAGTATCTCATGTCTTACAAAGTTCTTACTCGTCTTCAGGCCTGTTGGGCTGAATTTCTCTCAGGATTTGATTTCACTATCACTTACCGCCCAGGCAGGCTGACCACTTTACCAGATGCCTTGTCACGTCGGGATGACGTGTACCCAGAGAGGGGGGTGGACTTCATCAGCAAGAATCCTCAGAATTTTCATCAAGTACTTAAGCAAGATGGAATTCAAGAGTCAAGATTCTTCTCAATCAAAGTGGAAATTTTCTCCGATTTAGTGGACAAGATTAAAAAAGAAGTATGGCAAGACAAAGACTATAAAGAAATACTCAAGCAACTAGCAAGAGGTGAATCAGTTCCAGATTATTCTCTTGAACCTCAAGCCAAGTTATTATTATTCAAAGATAGAGTGGTAATCCCAAGCAATGAAGAACTTCAACTCAATATTCTTCAAAGGCGTCACGACTCACCATTGGCTGGCCATCCTGGCCAGGAGAAGACCCTCAAGCTCATCAAGAGGGATTTTTATTGGGCTGGCATTAATCAATTCATCAAGGACTATGTGTCCTCATGTCAGCAATGTTCAAGAAACAAGAACATTCATCACAAGAAGTTTGGATTACTCAAGCCTCTTTCAATTCCATCTGGTCCTTGGAATTCATTATCAATGGACTTCATCACTCAATTCCCACTGTCAAACAACTTTGATTCAATTTTAGTAGTTGTGGACAGATTCTCAAAAATGGCAATCTTCATTCCAACTTATGGCACAATCACTGCTCTGGATTTAGCTCAAATCTTCATTAGTCATGTATTTTCCAAGCATGGACTTCCAGTCAGTATTGTCAGTGATAGAGGATCCTTATTTGTTTCGTCATTTTGGACTCAATTGTGTCAGCAGCTCAAGATATCAAGAGATCTTTCAACTGCCTTTCACCCTGAAACAGATGGACAAACAGAGAGGGTAAATCAGATACTAGAACAGTACCTTTGGATGTATGTCAGCTATCATCAAGATGACTGGTACACCTGGCTCCCTCTGGCTGAATTTGCCTATAATAATGCAGAACACTCATCAACCAAGCAATCACCTTTTTTCACCATTTATGGAAGAAATCCCAGCTTTGACTCAATCCATATTTCTCAAGACTCACCTGCTGGAAAGTTATCAACAAAACTCCAATCAGTACAGAAAGTTGTCAAAGAAGAATTAGAGTCAGAAATAAGGAGATTCAAGAAGTATGCAGATAGAAATAGAGCAATTCCACCTGATTTCCAACCTGGGGACAAAGTATGGCTAGCTTCCAAGAACATCAAGACAACAAGACCCACCAAGAAATTATCAGAAAGATGGTTGGGACCCTTTGAAGTTCTGAAGAAGATTGGCAGCCATGCATATCACCTCAAGTTGCCTCAGCAATGGAAGACAGTTCACCCTGTATTCCATGTGTCCTTATTAGAACCAGTCAAGCATTCAACTATCCCAAATCGTCATCAATTGCCGCCACCACCAGTTTTAGTGGAGGAGCAAGAAGAATGGGAAGTGGCTCAGGTTCTGGACTCGAAACTCAAAAGAGGTAAATTATGGTAACTTGTAGAGTGGATGGATTCAGTGAAGACCCAGAAAGAACCACTTGGGAACCAGCTTCAAACCTTACCAACTCACCAGATCTTGTCAAGGACTTCCATTCATTGTATCCAGACAAGCCTGGTCCAAATACCTCAAGAGTTTGATTTATGGTGCTTGGTGGGGAGAAGAAGTTATGAAAGTAAGTTCCTCTCCTGGTATGCACCTTTAAGGGGGTATTCTACCCATATGTTGTTTTAAGCATCACCTGGGCCACTTTGTGAGCACTTGTCAATTCTTTGGACAGGTTCAGGAAGCAGACAACACCAATACCCTCCAATTTGGACCTTATCAAGATATGGCTAAATGTTCCTTTCTTTGTTTTTCCTTTTCTTTCTTTTTATTTATCATTTCAATTTATGCCAATCATCATAATTCAAAACATTCATTACTTCAAGTCATTTACGGCAATTCTTCTCAGAAGTCATTTATGGCAATTCATCTCAGAAGTCATTTATGGCAATCTTTTTCAATTTTATGGTGCTTGGTGGGGAGGGGAAGTTATGAAAGTAAGTTCCATCTCCTGGTATGCATCCCTGAGGGTTCTAGTTCTTGTAAAACATCACCTTGGCCACTCTGTGAGCATCAAATGCTTGGTTTTCATTTTTCAGACACTTTTTGGCCAGAATAAAGCAACTCACTACAAGAAGGACCAACCATCAGGAATTTTCTTTATTTCTATCTTTACTCTCATTTTCTCTTATTCTTTTATTTTTCTTTCTTTCTTTACTTGTATAATCTTCTTTCTTTTATTTCTTTAAAGCAGCAGCATCCCCTCCCAAATCATGTATTGGGAGGTTCCATTATTTTTTCATTTTTTAGTATTTATAAGAGTGGGGATAGAAGGCAAACCAAACACAAACAAGGAAAAGGAAACTAGTTATCTCTACCCAAATCATCAAAAGTTCTCTGGAAATAATTTATCAACTCATCTTCATACCAGGCAAATTTTGCAGCCATCTCTTCAGAAGCAGTACCTGGAATAGTCCTGTCATTGGCATACATAATCACCTCTCTGCTATTCCTATCAACCCTCCTGAGCAATCTGGCCACAGCATCTTGACTTTCACTAGCCACGTTGGGATCTTCTCTGGTAACCCAGATAGGCCAACGTTCTCTTCTTTGAAAAACTTGAGCGGCAGGAAATGGCAGAGGGGACAATCCATCTATTCTTCTTCTGGAGCTGGCCACAGGTTGGAGTTGACGGGAGGTGTTTATGGGTGAGTTCCTGGGCTGTTGAACTGGGGATGGTCTTACTGCTGGATTCAAGGCAGGCCTGGCGGTGTGGGAAGTAGTTGGTGAAGGAGGAGGAAGGGTTGTAGGAATGGAAGCAAGCATTGGTTGGAAGGTTCTTGGAGTGCTGGGAATGACTTGACTTTGGAATCTGGTGTTGGCAAGAGGTTGAGAAGAAGAATTGCTGGATGGATGGCCAATTGAATGAGGAATAACTTGAACTTCTTCACCATCCAACTCATCACTTCCTTCAGCATCTGGATCTGTTGGGGAATCAACAATTCTTCTTAGTTTCTTCACTACTTTCACCACTCCCTCAGAATTGGTCCTTGAAATCGGGATTTCTGAGCTGTAGTGGATGGGCCTACCACCAATTGGAATGGACCCTCCAACATTAGTCCATCTGGACACATCCCTCTGCCTGAAACCAGTCACTACATCAAGATATCAGCACCAATTCAATCAAAATATGCAAATCACTCACATTGAGAAAATCCAGAAGTTGCATCAGGGGTAGGCTCCTGTCACAACCACGTATTTTGACCCTCCTCCTTGATGGCGGCGGCAATCCAACCTGGAGCCAAGTTGGGGCCAATTGGCCATGTCATATCATTCATGGCCAATTGACCCCTTTTGGGTGTTCCATGGCTCTTATGCCATAACCCATTCCATTGGCCACTTATGGCCCCCATCATCCTTTATGGCCTCAGGCCATATCCTGCGTCATTGGCCCTCTTGGCCAATTTCCACCTCACCAACCCCCAGGCCTCCATCACTGTTTTTGGGCCTGGGGGGTCCCTTTGTCTTCCAGGGGCTTCCAGGCCCCATGGCCACCTTCATTGGTTTCCTGGCCACCCCTTTCATTATGGGGGTTTTGGCCTAAATGGCCTTTTTGGGCCATTTAGGCCCCCCACGGCTTCTACGGTCCGCGGTCCGCGGTCCGTACGGTCCGTAGGCGGATTAGGCCCCTTTGGGCCTAATCCAATGAGGCCAAAAGGGGGCAGCCACCTAGCCCCCAAGGCCAGGTGGGTCCCAAACCACAATTGGGCCCACCTGAGCCATTTTTAGCCACCAATCCCTTGGGCCCAAATTGGACCAAAAACACCTTGGACCCATTTTGGCCATAAATCCCGTAGGACCCACTTTTGGCCCTGGACCACCATGGACCAACTTCACCGTCATGGCCTCTGGCAACCACCAGAGGCCACCAAATCATCTCAACAAGCATTTCCCTCAACTTAAGGGGAATCCTTTCCTTTCCTTCATGCACTCTGTACTCAAGGTTGCAGGTGTGGTGCATATATGGTATTATATACCATTATGCACCATTTTTACTCAGCAATCCAATGGTGACGTTTTCAGGACCCAATTCCACCTTTCCATTTCAAGGTCCATAATTCCAACGCCCATTTCGAAGGAGGACTTTTCAGCTTATCAGTCTGGCAATCCATGGCGGCAATTCAGAAGACCATTCAAGGATCCCAACCACCTGTATCTGCAGGAGGTGGGTTGGTACAATTCATTCAGGATTATTCTAAGGTCAATTCTCAAGAGGTATTACAAAATTCAATCAGTTTTCAAGACATCAAGTATTCAATACTCCTTGGACAACCCAATTCATCCGTACAGGCCTTATTCAATCAACCTGTATGGCCTTGGCCCAATTGGGCCACTTCTTATTCCACTGTGGGAATTCCATCACACAGTTCAAATTTCAAGATGGCCAGAACTGTATTTCCCGATTCGGACAATACAGTCATTGATCCACCTTCCAGGATCAACTTTTCAGCTTTTCACATATACTGGCCACCTTTTCAGCACCTGGGGACTTTTTCCCCAGTTAATTAATATAGTGGATTTATTTTTATCCTTATTTTCTTTTACCTTATTAAAGTTAATACTGATAATCTTAAGTCAGTCATTCAGCACCCTTTTCTTTTATTTCCTCGCCTTTCCAGTGGATATTGGTGGTCATATCCTTATACTAATTCCATTTCCTTTTCTGGCAGGTTGAAACAGTGAATTGAGGATTCACTTGGTTGGCTTCTTGGCTTTTGGCTTCTTTATTATCTTTGGCCATTGGCTTCATCTTTTCTTATCTCATCTTTTGGCATACTTCTTTTCCCCTTTATTCTTTCTTAAAGAAATTCAGTCTTATTATTCTTTTATCTCTGGAGCCCTCCAAGTGAGTTCTTGATTCCTGAGTGCCAGGCCCTCTTCTTCCAAGAGCCCCTGTGACATTATATTAATTAACTCATAATTCTTCTTCATTCATTCATTCTTTTATTCTTATATTTTAAATTCATTCATTCATTTCATCAAAATTATGATTCTTTGACGTTTTATGATCTTATGATTCTTCGTCACCTCTCAATTTTCCCTCATTCATTCTTCATTCTGAAAATTGAAAGCTGACCCATTTTTTAATTTCTGTTATCTTTTCAATCTCATTCTCAATCTTAATCAGTCTATTTTTATCCATAATTCAGGCATTTTTATCTTTGGTTCTCAAGTTATTCATCAGGTTATTCAGACACGTTCTTCATATCAGGATTCACTTTGATTTATTCCTCAAGAATTTTTGATTTTTTGGAAGAATTCACTTGAAAATTGATTTGATTGACTAATTTGACATAATTGAAATTGACCTCAAGATAATTGATTGACCTGAAGACTTTATTGATTTTGCTGATTATTCACATCAAGATTATTGACATAAATTGATTTTGACTCGAGAATTCATTTTGATTGATTGATTTTTTCTGCAAGATTTTGATTTGATTTGATTTTGATTGTTTGATTGATTGTTTTTATTGACTTCAAGATTCTCATTGATATTGATTTTTACTTCAAGACTCATTTGATTTGATTGATTGACGTATTTGGAGAATTTTGATTCATTGATTATCCAATTTCCTCAAGATTTGATTGTTGATTTTGTACTTCAAGAAAATTTTGATTTTATTTCATTTATTTGGTTGATTATTCCTGAAATCATGCCAGTTCAACATTCACCTCCAGCAAGACAGACTAGATCTCAGGCCAGAGCTCAAGCTGTTCTGACTCCAACTCCAAGGGCTCCTCTTGATGGTACCCTAGCAGTTTCTAAACTGAGGGCCAGATTGGACAGAGGACCCAGTATGGAAGGAGCAGCACCATCCAGGAAGGAAGGAAGAGGGCCAAGAAGGTCAATGTCTTTATCAGGAGTGGTTGGCGGATTCCCAGGATTTTCAAGAACCAGTCCCAAGGTTCAAGGTGAAGATGGTGAAGAGGAGGAGGAGAATTCTGTGGAAGAGGAAGAGTCTAATGGCACTGAGGCTGCTCCTGCTCCTGTGGGAGCATCTGAGGGCACCAGAGGACCAACTCTAGCCCAGTCTGATCAGCCTGCCTCTCATCAGCCTGAACCGTCTTTATTGGCCATTATGCAACAAATGACTCAGATTATGGCCAATCTGCAAGCAGCTTCTTCTTCTGAATTATCAAGACCACCAGCCTTCAAGACTCCCTCTATGAAGGCTCCAGAATGCTTTGATGGGACTCAGCCCTTCAAAGTCAGAAGCTTTATTCAGTCTTGCCAACTCATCTTTCATAATGACCCGGCAAACTTCTCTCAAGACAGAAAGAAGGTTCTTTATGCCACTTCATTCTTAGTTGGCAGGGCTGCAAAATGGATTGAGCCTTATCTTTCCAACCTCAATAATCAAGACTCAAATTATCTCCTCAATTCCTGGCCATTATTCGAATCCCAATTGTTCACTTTATTTGGAGACCCAAATGAAGTTAGAAAAGCAGAAGCTGAATTGGATGGCCTTAGGATGAAAGAAGGTGGGCATGTTGCTTTGTATATTGCCGATTTCAGGAGTTTGGTTTCAAGAATTGGGGATTGGGGTGAAAGGGCTCTTATTCATCATTTCAGGAAGGGTTTGGCCTCCAGGATTCTGGATCAATTGGCCTCCCATCCTTCAAAAATTGATTCTCTTCAAGACTTAATGGACGTCAGCCTGGAACTTGATACCAGGTACCATGAGAGGCAGAAGGAAAAGAATCATCATCAAGAGAAGAAGCCTGAAGCCTCAAAGTCTCACTCTTCTGATCATCAAGTTTCTTCAAGTTCAAGACCAAAGAAGAAATTTCATTCTCAAAAGCGGGACAAGCCCCATTCTTCATTGTTGAATAAGGACTTCAAGTTGAAAGGTTCTGAAAAGGAAAGAAGAATCAAGGAGGGGTTGTGTACCTATTGTGGTGGGAAGCATAGTCTTGAGTCCTGTGTCAAAAGGCCTCAAAACAAGCTTACCCAACCGTCAGGCAGTTTTCCCAGCCAGGGAAAAGCCTGAGTGAAGATCATGTTGTGTTCAATGGTCTTCACAGTTTTCCTTCCAGAGCACAATGGTGCATTCTGAATACTGGTGTCAAGAATTCTCTTAAATTTTTTGTTTTCTCTTCTCTTTCTGATGTTTTTTACAGTATTCTCATTGATTCTGGTGCTACACACTCATTCATTGCAAAGCAGTTTGTTCACAAGTATTCATTGACTACGTCAGAACTTCCAGAGAAGATTCCTCTTATCATTTTGGACTCCTCTGAGTCCCCTTCCTTATTTGTGACTCACCATACTAAATATATGGTTGAGCTCCCTTCCTTCCCAAGCTTTGAATGGGATTTTTTAGTCATTGATACTCCCAAGGGAGAAGACCTCATATTGGGCTTTGACTTTCTCAATCATTTTAATCCTTCTATTGATTGGAGGCAAGGGCTGATCACCTTTAATACTGATCAAAAGGACTATTCTGATCCTTCCAATTCCTTCCGTAATGACTCTTCCTCTGCCAAATCATGTGCAGCTCTGGTTGGTGATTCTAGAACACCATCAGTTCCATCTTCTGTCCATATTCCTTCCCTTAATTCCCATCTGTCATTACCATCATCTGGAGATGAAGTCTTCAAAGAGATTCAAGATGTTGGGGAAGATAATTCTGTATCTTCACTTCATCTCTTCTTTGGGAATATGGACCTTCCTCTTTCATCTTATCATGACTCCCTGGAGGAGTTGTGGGATGAAGAGGAAGAGCCAGCAGAAGTAGAAACCGTGATGAAGGTTGTTCCCTCTGTTTATCACCAATACTTGGATGTATTCTCCAAGGTGAAAGCAGAGAAACTTCCTCCTCACCGTGCCTGTGATCATCATATCGAACTGGAGGGGTCTCTACCTCCAGTTGGAGTGATCTACTCTTTATCCAAACAAGAGTCAGATACACTCAGGGCCTACATTTCAGAGAATGTAGAGAAAGGTTTCATCCGGCCAAGCTCCTCCTCAACAGGAGCACCTGTCCTCTTTGTTAAAAAGAAAGATGATGGCCTCCGTTTGTGTGTTGATTACCGCAAACTCAATGCTGTCACTAGGAAGAACAAATATCCTGTTCCTCCCATGAACCAGCTTTTTAATGTCTTTAATGGTTCTTCTATCTTCTCCAAGATTGATTTGCGTGGTGCATATAACCTGCTCAGAATCAAGGAGGGTGATGAACATTTGACATGCTTCAGAACTAAATATGGCAGTTTTGAGTACTTGGTTATGCCATTTGGGCTCACCAATGCTCCTGCCTCTTTTCAGAATCTTGTCAATGATATATTCCAAGATCTTCTTGATGTTTTTGTTGTGGTTTATTTGGATGACATTATGGTCTTTTCCAAATCTGAGGAAGAACATGTCACCCATGTGTCCACTGTTCTTTCCAGACTCAGAGCCAATAACCTTTTTGCCAAGGCTTCTAAATGCCTTTTTCATGTTTCTAGTGTAGAATATCTTGGTTATGTTGTTTCTTCTGAAGGCCTCAAGATGGACCAAGCAAAAGTCCAGCAGATCCTTAATTGGCCTCCTCCAAGAAACCTCAAGGCTCTTCAATCCTTCCTTGGCTTTGCCAACTTCTACCGCCATTTCATCAAGAATTATTCAAAGAGAATCAGTTCACTCACCAGTTTCCTCAAGAAAGATTCCTGTTTCCCCCTCAATGAGGAAGCTCTTAGCCAGTTTCATCAACTCAAAGAGGCCTTCACTACCGCTCCAATCCTTTCCCACTTCAATCCTTCTCTACCCACCATTGTAGAGACCGATGCATCCGATTATGCTTTGGGTGCTGTACTGAGTCAGGTCTCTGACTCAGGAAAACATCCCATTGCATTTGACAGCCGCAAGCTTATTCCAGCAGAACTCAACTATGAAATTCATGACAAGGAACTCCTTGGTATAGTCTGGGCTCTCAAGCGCTGGAGGGCTTTTCTTCTTTCTCTGTCCTCTCCTTTTGAAGTTCTCACCGATCATTCTTCTCTTCAGTACTTTATGTCATCAAAGATCCTTACTTGCCGTCAAGCCCGTTGGGCTGAATTCTTATCTGAATTTCATTTTTCAATCACTTACCGCCCTGGCCGCCTAGCAACTCTTCCAGATGCCTTATCACGTCGGGACGACGTCTATCCGGAGAGGGGGGAGGATTTCATCAGCAAGAATCCAATGAATTTTCAACAACTCATTAAGCAAGATGAAGTTCAACCCTCAAAGTTTTTTGCAGTCAAGGTGGATTCTTTTTCAAATTTGATTGATTCAATTCAGAAGAAATTATGGCAAGATCCTCAGTACAGAAGTATCCTTGAAGATTTGGGTAAAGGTAGATCTGTCCAAGATTATTCTCTTGATTCCTCCTCCCAACTTCTTCTCTTCAAAGATCGGGTGGTAGTCCCAAATGACTCCACAATTCAACTCAGCATTCTTCAAAAGCGTCATGACTCTCCTCTAGCTGGACACCCTGGCCAAGAGAAGACTCTCAAACTTGTCAAGCGGGATTTCCACTGGTCCGGCATGACTCAATTCATTAAGGATTATGTATCATCCTGTCAACAGTGTTCAAGAAACAAGAATATCCACCATAAGAAGTTTGGACTCCTCAAACCTCTTCCAATTCCAAATGGTCCTTGGATTTGTCTCTCAATGGATTTCATCACTCAACTGCCCCTGTCCAATTCTTTTGACTCAATTCTTGTCATAGTGGACAGACTCTCAAAAATGGCGGTTTTTATTCCAACAATGTCTTCAATAACTTCTTTGGATTTGGCCCATTTATTCATCAAGAATATCTTCTCAAAGCATGGCCTCCCATCAAGCATTGTCAGTGATAGAGGTTCACTTTTTGTTTCTTCCTTCTGGACCAATCTTTGTCAGCAGCTCAAGATTTCAAGAGACTTGTCAACTGCTTACCATCCAGAAACTGATGGACAGACAGAGAGGGTAAATCAGATACTAGAACAGTATCTTCGGATGTACGTCAGTTATCATCAAGATGATTGGAACACCTGGCTCCCTCTGGCTGAATTTGCCTACAATAATTCTGACCACTCTTCAACCAAGCAATAACCGTTTTTTACTGTTTATGGAAGAGATCCACAATTTGATTCAGTTCACATCACTCAAGATACTCCTGCTGGAAAGTTATCAACAAAAATCCAATCAGTACAGCAAGATGTCAAGAGAGAACTTGAAATCGCCATAAACCGGTTTAAGAGGTATGCAGATAAAAGTAGAGCAAGTCCACCTGTTTTCAATCCTGGTGACATGGTATGGCTTTCTTCCAAGAATATCAAATCAACTAGACCCACCAAGAAACTGTCTGAAAGATGGTTGGGTCCCTTTCCAATCTTGAAGAAAGTCAGTACTCATGCTTACCACCTCAAGCTTCCATCTCAATGGAAATCCATCCACCCAGTCTTCCATATCTCACTCTTGGAACCAGTCAAGACATCAACAATCCCAAATCGGCATCAAGAGCCTCCTCCTCCAATCATTATTGAAGAAGAAGAGGAATGGGAAGTCTCTCAAGTACTGGATTCAAAGCTCAAGAGAAGAAAATTATGGTATTTGGTGGAATGGAAAGGTTTCAGTCAAGATTCAGAAAGATCCACATGGGAACCAGCTGAAAACCTCAACAATTGTCCTGAACTTGTCAAAGATTTTCATTCGTTATATCCTGACAAGCCAGGACCCAATTCTTCAATGGCTTGAATTTTATGGTGCTTGGTGGGGAGAGGAATTACCAAAAGTAAGTCCCACTCCTGGTATGCACCTTTAGGGGTATTCTACTCTTCTTTGTTGTAAGCATCACCTTGGCCACTCTGTGAGCACTTTTCAATCTGAACACAGACCTTTTGGCCCGGCTTTCAACATCCGAATTCCAAATTTTTGGCCATTTACACTTGGGCAAATGGACCATTCCTTTTTATTCTCCTTCCCAAGACTTTATTCTTTCAACACATTCATTTATCAAGAGCTTCTTATTTATGGCACTGGCGGGAGTGGCAACTACTAAAAGTAAGTTCCTCTCCTGGTGTGCACTACCCTGAGGGGTCTACAATCTGTCAAAACATCACCTTGGCCACTCTGTGAGCACCTGGCATCAAATTCTTTTATTCAGGTCCTTGGTCACTTTCAAAATCAATTGTCGTAATCCGTGATGAAGATTGGATTCCTCCTCAAATTTCATTTTCTTTATTTTTTCTGTCCCTCTCTTTATATCTGTTTCCTTTTCTCTTTTACTCCTTATATTCTTTTAAAAAAAAAATTTCTTTTCTTATAACTCTTTAACGCCAAAATCTTTATGTCAAATCATGTCTTCAACTTTGTCAAAGCCAAATGTCAAGAGAAGATCAAGTCAACCTCAGTTCATATGCCAACAAGCTTATCAGTTCAATTCTTCTTTTCAAGATTCAATACCTCTGGAATCCTTACGTCAAACCCGTCTCATTAGCCTCAACAGGCCTCTACCTTATCTTGGTGCTCAGGAGCTCACCATTCAAGGTAGGGGAGTACTGTCACAACCACGTATTTTGACCCTCCTCCTTGATGGCGGCGGCAATCCAACCTGGAGCCAAGTTGGGGCCAATTGGCCATGTCATATCATTCATGGCCAATTGACCCCTTTTGGGTGTTCCATGGCTCTTATGCCATAACCCATTCCATTGGCCACTTATGGCCTCAGGCCATATCCTGCGTCATTGGCCCTCTTGGCCAATTTCCACCTCACCAACCCCCAGGCCTCCATCACTGTTTTTGGGCCAGGGGGGTCCCTTTGTCTTCCAGGGGCTTCCAGGCCCCATGGCCACCTTCATTGGTTTCCTGGCCACCCCTTTCATTATGGGGGTTTTGGCCTTTTTGGGCCATTTAGGCCCCCCACGGCTTCTACGGTCCGCGGGCCGTAATACGCGGTCCGTAGGCGGATTAGGCCCCTTTTGGCCTAATCCAATGAGGCCAAAAGGGGCCAAAGGGGGCAGCCACCTAGCCCCCAAGGCCAGGTGGGTCCCAAACCACAATTGGGCCCACCTGAGCCATTTTTAGCCACCAATCCCTTGGGCCCAAATTGGACCAAAAACACCTTGGACCCATTTTGGCCATAAATCCCGTAGGACCCACTTTTGGCCCTGGACCACCATGGACCAACTTCACCGTCATGGCCTCTGGCAACCACCAGAGGCCACCAAATCATCTCAACAAGCATTTCCCTCAACTTAAGGGGAATCCTTTCCTTTCCTTCATGCACTCTGTACTCAAGGTTGCAGGTGTGGTGCATATATGGTATTATATACCATTATGCACCATTTTTACTCAGCAATCCAATGGTGACGTTTTCAGGACCCAATTCCACCTTTCCATTTCAAGGTCCATAATTCCAACGCCCATTTCGAAGGAGGACTTTTCAGCTTATCAGTCTGGCAATCCATGGCGGCAATTCAGAAGACCATTCAAGGATCCCAACCACCTGTATCTGCAGGAGGTGGGTTGGTACAATTCATTCAGGATTATTCTAAGGTCAATTCTCAAGAGGTATTACAAAATTCAATCAGTTGTCAAGACATCAAGTATTCAATACTCCTTGGACAACCCAATTCATCCGTACAGGCCTTATTCAATCAACCTGTATGGCCTTGGCCCAATTGGGCCACTTCTTATTCCACTGTGGGAATTCCATCACACAGTTCAAATTTCAAGATGGCCAGAACTGTATTTCCCGATTTGGACAATACAGTCATTGATCCACCTTCCAGGATCAACTTTTCAGCTTTTCACATATACTGGCCACCTTTTCAGCACCTGGGGACTTTTTCCCCAGTTAATTAATATAGTGGATTTATTTTTATCCTTATTTTCTTTTACCTTATTAAAGTTAATACTGATAATCTTAAGTCAGTCATTCAGCACCCTTTTCTTTTATTTCCTCGCCTGTCCAGTGGATATTGGTGGTCATATCCTTATACTAATTCCATTTCCTTTTCTGGCAGGTTGAAACAGTGAATTGAGGATTCACTTGGTTGGCTTCTTGGCTTTTGGCTTCTTTATTATCTTTGGCCATTGGCTTCATCTTTTCTTATCTCATCTTTTGGCATACTTGTTTTCCCCTTTATTCTTTCTTAAAGAAATTCAGTCTTATTATTCTTTTATCTCTGGAGCCCTCCAAGTGAGTTCTTGATTCCTGAGTGCCAGGCCCTCTTCTTCCAAGAGCCCCTGTGACAGCTCCTCAAGAATGGGGAATTCCTGCCCATAAGGCCCATCTTTCCTGCTCCATAAGTGCCTCCTGACCTGGGACAAAGTCGATCCGGTACAGCGGCATGGCTTATTCCCAATAAAGCAAAAATGGCATTTTGATGATCTAGGATTGTAATGTTGAAAGAAATCTTTTCCCTTGGCCAAACACTCAGTACAGGCATGATCAAGAACTTCAACTGCTCTGAACCCATCATATGTTTGGGAGGGATCAAAATGGCCAGAAGACGCCATGGAAAGGGAGGACAATCAACTGAAGACGCCAGAACTATGAAGAACAGACGGTGGTGGTGCAGAAGGAGAAGATTCAGTGAGTTCAGTCAGTTTGGAACTCATAACTGAAGAATATGCAAGCAGAAGATTCAAGACGTCAGAATCAATCCACTCCATATCAAGAAAAAAAGAATTTGACCTCAAGGAAATGGGGCCATAACTCAATTATGCCCCCCCTCAAAGCCTCTAAGGTGAAGGTTCATACCCCTTTGGGGCTGAACCTATCACCCAGGGCCTCCCCTGCAACTTTGGGGAGGCCAGGATCTTGATGGTCCTGGACCCCATCAATGGGTCCAGGCCATGTATGGTGAATTTTATGCTTGGGCCATTTCTGGGCCCCTTGGTCACCCTGGGTCCCCAGCAAATTTGGGCCCAGGGGCCTCCATAACCCCCACGGACCGCGGACCGCGTTGTACGGTCCACGGCCCACGGACCGTAGGACCCTAAAGGCATAAAAAGGCCAATTATGGCCAAAAACTCATATGAAGACCTAAGTTCACCAAAACATCCAAAAGGCCATAAAAGTCAAGAGATGTCAAGAATCATCAGGGTAAAGGCCACAGCCCAAAAACACTTTGGAGGGCTGTTGAGGCCATTTCCATGGGTAATGGGGACAAGACCCCTTGGAGGAATTTTTTCAATTTTGCAATGGATTAAGCCTTGCCTAATGAGTACACTACTTCATATACTCATTGGGCATCATTGTTTGAGCACAAGAGCTCAGTGGTCCTTATTCTGGGATATATCCCAAGGCCACATCCCAAGGGCATGAATGATTGAATCAGAAGACAAGAAATGCTTAATTTTGAAGTGGAATACTTACTCAAACTTGGAAAAGGGGGGAATCAATTGATTTTGACAGGGAAGGAGTAATGAAGGATTTTCAGGATAATGGTCAAGAGGAAAAGAAAATTAAAAAAGAAATTTTTTGAAAAAATGTGGGGATAATGAGATGCCACTCAACAGTGGCAGGGTATTATGGTGTTCAGGAGCCCACCAGTTTCAAGAGGGGGATACTGTAGCAACCATCCATCAGGGGTAAGGGTATTCATTCATACACCCACTCAAACACCCCAAATCAGCAAATCCAGTATCTGCATCAGCATTCAGTTTCAGCAATCTTCATTCTGAAACATGCATACAGCTTGGTACATCAATACAGCCTGTCAATACCTGTACAGGTTGGATTCACCCAATACAGTTTCAATACACCAGTATGGAACTGTATGATCACTCAAATACACCACACCTCTTGTACAGGTTCTGTACAGCTGTACAGGACCTGTATTGGCCAGACTCAATTCAATCATCAATTATTCTCATGAAAATTCTTCCTCTGGATCAGGGCTGGTGATTCTCACATATACCAGCCCCTCTTTCTCCCCCCTGGGGACTTTTCCCCAGTTAATTAAGTTAGTTGATTTATTATTTTATAATTATTCTTATCCTTATAATTGGGTATTATAGTTATTTAATTTTAAGTTAGTCTTTGCCTGTACAGTATGAGTTGGGTGGCCATATCCTTATTAACCATTCTCTTTCCATTCTGACAGGTTGAAACAGTGGACTTGGACTTGTTTGTGGTTGGCTCTTCTATTTCAGACTCTTATTTCTTGTTGCTGCTTTTCTAATATTTATTCTTTTAGCAATTTATCTTAACACTCTTCAGTGTGTTCCTTCTTACCATATCTTTGAGCCCTCCATAAGTGAGTGCCAGGCCCTCTTCACTTCGAAGAGCCCCTGTGACAATTTGTCCTGTGAAGGCCTTCCATAATAAATGAAAATTAAAAGTAATATTCTAAATTCTTTGAGCCTTTAATATTATTCAAGTTCAAGGTTGAAACTAGTATAAAGTCCCCCACTTTGAATTCTGGGTTTTTATGACTTTTGTCCCACTTTTGTTTAGTATATTCAAAGGCATAAGTCACACTTTGATTTTCATGATCCCTCACTTTATCAAACAGTAATTGAAATCTTGAAGAAGCTGGATTACTATCAACTAAGTCTTTCTTCAAAGTATTAGTTGGAGGGTTTTGTTTCAATCCTTTTTCCAACATTTAAGGAGTATTTCCTGTTGAAGAATTGATAGAAGTCTTGTAGGTCAATTTCAATGCTGGTATAAGTGTACACCAATCATTTTTGAATCCATCAGAATCTTTAAGCTCCAGCCCATAAGCACAACATCTTCTGATCATGTCCTCAATGTTCTGAATCATTCTTTCTGCTAATCCATCAGTTTGTGGATGGTAAGCCATTGAGAATGATATTTTTGTACCCAAAAGCTTATGTAAATTTGTCCATAAGGCTGATGTAAATCTTGGTTCTCTGTCACTAATGATATTCTTAAAGAGACCAGTACGAGATATTATTCTGTTCCAAATGAAAAGAGCTTTATAAATAGCTGTGTCATCTTTATGAAATGGTGAAAAGATTGGAGTTTTTCTGTATATTTCTACAATAACAATACATGCAATGTAGCTTTTTTCACCACCAGGTGGTAAGGCAGTTACCCAGCTCATATGAGCCACTTCCCATGGGGTACTGTGGTATTCCATACCTTAATGGCCCAGTTTCAAGTGAAATTTTATTTATAAGGCTATAAAATTGAAGAAATAACAAAGAAAAATCAATAATTAATCAATTATAACAGAGGAATTCAGCAATAAAATGGATTTAAATTCATCAATAAGTATGAACCCATAAGCAAATACTGGAAGAATGGTCCATTTGATTACAAGCATAACAATAAAATAAGGAAAAGACAAAGACAGCCTAGCAAGAATGTTAAAGTTACCAGTTAAAGGGGTAGTGTGACACTCAAGTTACCCCAGCTCTGCTCAACCTTTGGATTAATCAGCAATTCAGTTATTAACCTGAAGACATTTCAATAAGGAATAAATTAAAACTGTATTAATCAACAGTCACAAGACAGAAAGAAGAAAGCAATCAATTTATGCAAGGAAAATCCATCAAAAACCTTAAATTACACAGCATATCTGTGGAAACACAAGCACAGCCACCTGATAAGCCAGTAAATATAAATTAAAAGCAGAATTGAGTTAGATAAAGAAAAGAAGAAACTCATACAGGACAAATAGAATCCCCACAATACACAGCATTCTCCACCTACAGTTCAAACAATGCACAGACCTATGGTGCAATAACTGTACAAAATCATCTCATACCACCAAAAATTGTGCAACAAACCAAACAAATGGTGCAATACCTTGAAGAAATGACACCAGCTCAAAATTAATCACCAGCTAAAATTCTTCAAGGCGGTGCAAAATAGTATTAAAGTTTAATCAAAATATAAATAAAGCTTCAGAAATGGTGCAATATACCAAACATATGGTGCAATATCTTGATCAAATGACACCAGCTCAAAATTCCTCACCAGCAAAAACATCTCAGATTACATAATCATACATAAATTGGTGCAAAAAACCAAACAAATGGTATCTCACCACTATAAAGAAATTATCCCAGCCAAAAGAAGTGGAAAAATTCTAAGTCCCTTGCTTTTGAGTGCCTCTATGGAGAGCCCAAAGAATATAAATAAAGGACCTCTCTCCCTCATTTTTTTTCTCTTTTCCCCATGAATCTAATTAGTTATATACCAATAAGGAGAATAACTATTCATCCCTTACTAGTAGGTTAATCTAGCTATTTTATTAAAGTATTATAGACTTATAAGTTTGATTCATAGTGATTTCTAATTAATAGTAGTTAACAGAAGGTCTACTTAATATTATTAATCCACCCTATGTTTAAATTATTAGTCTTATAATTATAATACTATCAATAAAGCTCATAATATTGAGTCTATCATCATAACCTTTACATTATAAAGAAAAAAAAATAGTCTTATTATATCTTTATATTAAAAAAACCAACCTTACAACTATATATTATTATATATAAAAAACCCTACCCTTATATTATATTATATCATTTATATATTTAACAAACATCCTCTATATATTGAACAATATCTTACCAATAAATTATTAAAGGTCTTATTATTATATTATATTAACAATTAACCTCTCAAACCATTGAGTATTATAACATATATAACATCAAATTGAACTTACCCCTTAAAAATATATATTATTAATATTATATTAAATCAACCTCTTATACTATTAAGGTTTTACCCTTAAAATCATCTTATATTACTATTTGAAAACTATATTTTATATTTTTTTAACTTATAAGTTACTTATCTGATTATTGAATAGGTCTGATAGAGACTGCTGAAAAGTCTTCTCTAGTTGTAAAGCCACAATCTTAAATATTGATTTGTGAGCTCTGTAGGGAGATTGTTTAGTATATTCAGAGGGGCAGCTAAAACACCATTAGCACCCTTGGTTACAGGATTATTTCAGCAATTCAAAACTGTTTACCTGTGATTTCCCCCTCAAGGACTGCCTTATCCAATCCCACACCAAAAGGAGTTCCACAGTACTTGGTTATTGGATATTAATCATTAAACCATATCTTTTACCAGTAGCTTCATTGGACTTCTGACACCTGTCACAACTATTACATTATTCAATGACATCTTTTCCCAAGATGGCCACTAAGCACATGTCTTATTTCTTTCCATTGTTCTGTCTTCAGAAAGATGTCCAGAATAAATGTTGCCATGGCACTCTAGTAATATCGTGTTAATTAACATTCTACTAAGTAAGAATATTACACATTTGTGTTTAGATCTATGATTCAATATACTATCAAATAAATGGAATTTTCCATTATCATATGATTTTTTCCATATATCATATGAATAATTAGACAAAACTGTATATTTACAATCTTTTTCAAGTAGGGAAGTAAGAATATGCAGATTTGTATCTTGCTTATATCTTTTTCCAACTTCTTCAAAGAACTGTGTTCCCACATCTTTGATGTTAATTCCTTCAATTGGAATTTGAGGTTCTGCATTTGCAGAAATGTACGCAGTATTTTCAATCTTATTGGTTAATTCCCATCTACTCAAGCCATCATCATTCTTGTGGATATTTCCAATTTAGGTCCTAGGTCATATTACCTCTATACTCTTTTATAACAATCTGCTATCTTAACATGTGTCTGTTTGGAGTTTTCATGTTCAGGAGTGACTTGACAGCATTACAAACAGTGATTATCTCAAACAAACTAGCATCAAGATAATAAAAAAGATCCATAGCCCACACAACGAAAAGGAACTACATTTGTTTTGCTCCATATCTGGCCTCAGTAGATTTTATTTGTCTTGAGATAAAACAAACTGGACATTCATAAGGCTTTTCACTAACAATTTGAACTTGATGAAGAGCTGCACCTAGACCTCCACCACTTGCATCAATATACAGTTGAAAGAAATTTTCCATTCTGGAATCAATAAGAAAGGTTCATTGGTTAAGAAATAATTTATCTTTTTATATGCTTGAAGCATTTCTTGGGTCATTTTAAAGACAGTTTGTGTATCACAATTCTTTTTCAATTATCTGGCATGGATTGAAAAATCTTGGAGTTTTTGCCTGTAATATTTAGAAAACACAAATCAAGAAATCATATCTTTCTTTTTCTGGAAATTTTTTTTTAATAAGACTTCAGACAATTTGGCTTTGTAAACACCAAGGCTTAGTCCTGAAATTACATGTCCTGGAGCTTTTAAATCATTAAATCCAAATTTACATTTTCAAGAGATATTTTCATGTTCACTTGAAGAATTTTCTTAAATACTAATTAAAGTCTCTCTAAATGCAATTTCCAGGTTTCTGAACAAATTATAATGTCATTGATAGAAATGTTTAACCATCCCCCTGATAATTCATATGGGGAAATGGTATTCATCATTCTTTAAAAATTAGGGGGGGCATTTTCAATCCCAAAAGGCATGCTCAAGTATTCATAAATACCAAAATGATAAATTATTATCAATAACTTTATAGAATGAGGTGTCAAAAATTCTGATGGAAACCTTTAAGGGTATCCATGGAAGTGATGGATTTTGCTTTGGATAATTGAGTCAAAGTGTCATGGATTCTAGGAATTGAATACATGTCTGGAATAGTGTAGGTATTCAATGCTCTAAAATCATCAACCATCCTTTATTTATCATTATTCCAAGTAATGGTTACAGGAGTTGTGACTGCTACTTCTTCATTGTGTCCAACGTTTCTAAGAACTCCTAGTTTCATCAGCCCATTAATATGAGCTTTAAATGCTTATGTATCTCTTGGACTATCTGGGTAAGCTGGTATTGTCAATTGTGTAGGGTAAGGTATTTTCACATTAAGCATAATGTCTTCTCCATGGCCTTTAATAACCCCTAGTGGCTCATTATCAGAAGCAAAGACTTCTCTTTATTGAAAAAAGATTTCAATAAGGTCTTCCTTTATTTCTAATGTTAATCTATGGCTGATTTGGGCTTCAATCAATTTATCTGTTGCAAATTCTTCCATATTAACATTTTTACTTGTCTAATGACAGTTATTTCTCTTTTCTGTAGAGGAAAAGCAAGCTTTTGTCTTTTATTTTCCCCTATAGTGAAATATCTGTCTTTATGATTATTAATGTCAATACCAAAAATATTGAGATAATAATTCCCAAGTATAGAATGTTTTGAAGTGCTGTTCTTCATAAAAAAAATCCAAATTTCAGTCTGATATGTCCTTCAGGGTGAGGAAATATCATTTCTGCTTCAAGAATTCTTAAAGGGTGCATATCCTGGCTAGCACTGTTAGACTTTATACCTTCAATTGGAATTAATTTGATCAAGATAATCTTTTCCAACACAATTACAGAAAGTACCTGAGTCAAGATGTATCTTGGCTTCTTTTTTGTTTATCACAATATTAGTGATACAAGATGGTCCATGTTTATAATCTTTTCCTCTGGCAGGCTTGGTTTTTTTCATTTTGGAATCTTGCACATGTATGAGATCTATAAATTCATCACTATAGTGTGGTAATTGTCACAACCACAAGAGAGACCCCTCCCAATTGGTGTTTTACAGCAAGTCAAGCCTCCACTAATATATGGCCAATTGGACATATTATCAATTCTAGGCTGTTTGGCCTCTTATGGTGTTTTAATGTCCTTTGGTCCACACTTACTTTCTATGGCCATCAATGGCCCTCAGGCAATATCCTGCTCCATTGGCCCTTTTGGCCAATTCTACAGCTCATCAACCCACATGCCAATACCTCTTATTTTGGTCCTGGGGGGTCCTTTTGTCATCCAGAAACTTCTGGCCTCTTTATCCAGGTGCAGAGCCTCTGGCCCACCCCCTTTTATTAGGGGGGTTTTGGGCCATTGAGGCCCCCTATGGCCTCTATGGCCTGCAGACCATAATTCATGGTCCATGTGCTGCAGCCAGCAGTCTGTATGGACCATGGGACACCTCTATGCCCCTTTTTACCTAAACCCAATGAGGCCAAAGGGGGTTGGGGGGCTATAAACCAATCCCCCAAGCCATAATCTGGCCAATCAATCCCTCAGGGCCAAAAAGCCTAGGGGACTCAAAATGGCTATAACTGGCCATTGATCTCAATACTCAATTCATGGCCTCTGGAAGCCACCAGTAACCACCAGACACCTTCAAGAAAGGGTTTCCCCTCAAGATCAGGTAAGCATTGACCCAGCTCAATGGAAACAAGTCTGTAGGAGCCAGGACTGGGGCATATATGGTATTATATAACATTATGCACCATTTTTCCTCAGCTATCCAATGCTGATGGTTTCTGGACTCCATTACCTCATTTCTGATCAAGTCCCCAAGTCCATCACCCCATTTCAAAGGAATAATTCATTCATTCAGTGTTGAAATCCATGGTGGCCACCAGAAGACCATTCAAAGACACCAATCACCTGGCCCTTCAGGTGTTGGTTATTTCATTTGAACAGTATTTCCCCAAGGGAATACTGGCCCAGGATTTTTCAGGGGAAATTTCAAGGGGTTTTTAAGTATCAAATCAGTTTTCAAGGCATCAAGAGCTCAAGAACTCCTTCGACAACTCAATTGGTTCATATAGGTAGTATTCAGGCAACCTGTATGGCATTGGCCCATTTGGGCCAATTCATATTCCACTGTGAGAATTTAAGACACGCAGATCATTTCTCAAGATGGCCAGATCTGTATTGACCCAAAAACAGTCAATACAGATGGGCGATCAACCCTCCAGGATCAGTCTTCAACTTTTCACATATACTGGCCACCTTTCCATCCCTGGGGACTTTTTCCTCAGTTAATTAATAAATTGGATTTATTTTTATGATGATTTTTCTTTTCATTATTGAGATTAGATACTGATATTCTTAAGTCAGTAAATTGTACCTTTCTCTTTGCCTGTCAGTTGATTTTTGGTGGTAATATCCCCTACTAATTCCATTGTTCTTTCTGGAAGGTTGAAACAGTGAATTGAGGATTCATTTGGTTGGCTCTTTGTCTTTTGTATTTTCTTTATTATTCTTGGCCTTTGGCTTCATTTTTATCTTTTTCAATGTCCTGTACTTACTCTTATTTTCATTCAAATAAGTATATTCTCTTCATTTTCTTTATACTTTTGAGCCCTCCAAGTGAGCTCTTGATTCCTGAGTTCCAGGCCACTCTTGCTTTCCCCAAGAGCCGCTGTGAAAGTAAGTGAGTATGCACTTCTGTTACTTGAAAGGATACAATAAGATTCTCTATACTAAGTTGATCTGGTGGTTCTCCTTCTTCAGAAGGCTCAGAATCACTTTCATTTACAGATACAACAATTTTTTCTTTTGGGTCTTCAGTTTTTTCAATTTCTACTCCAATTATTCTTGTTTTCTTTGGACAAGTATTGGCCAAACAAGATTTAATTCCACATTTATTACATTTCAAAGGAGCTTTGTCTTGTGGTTTATTTGGTCTTGAAATTGGTTCTGCACTTTTTTTATTGTCTATTGAGGGCTTATACCCATTTATACCAATTTTTCTTCTGGTAGTGATGTCTTTCATGGCATTGATATCATCTTATGTAGATTAAGGCTCCATAAATCAGCTTTTTATAGCATTCTCAAGGTCACCACCACATTTCCTTAATAGCCTTTTTATACCATTGTTTCATACATATCAGGATGAAGGGAAGTTAATCTGTCCTTCTGTTTAATGAACCAAGACATGGGCCTGTACTTTTCAATATTGAAAATGGCTTCTTCAAAAGAATTTTCCATTTAAAATCTCCAGGGGTCATTTACACATTTGGAAATGATTTGTTCTTTCCACCAAGGCCAGGAGTGTTTACCATGGTCTTGTCTCATTTTATAATACCATTTATTTTCTGATTTGGTAAATAGTAAGTGTAATCTGGTACTTATGTATTCATCTGGTATGTTAAATTCCCTTTTAAACCTATCATTGTTTTCATAAGTTCCATATGATTATATTCTCCTTCACCACTGAAGGTTTGGGTCACAATGATGGAAATCCACCCTCTTGGACCTCAATATGGCATATCCATGCCATATCCAATATATGGAAATTTGGCCATATCCATAATCATTGGCCAAATTGGCCATTGTCATGTCTGACAACCTTAATGGTCATTATATCATCTGGGGCCAACCTGGCCCGTTCACCATCATAAAGCCATTCTAGGCTGTCTCTGTGCTTTTGGGCATCTTGGGTATTTTCCATACAACAGGGAAAATACAGTCCAAAAGCCTGTATTTGGATTTTTCAGCTTTAAATACAGTTTGCGCACTTTTAAGCATTTTGCACATTTAGCTTTATTAAGCCATCTAGGCCATATTTCTCATGTATTATGTGAAATATGCCCAAAAGGCCATATCAGGCCTTTTGGGGCTTAATTGCCAGTTTTGTTCATTTCGCGCACTTTTGCGCACTTTGCCCAAATACATTTTTTGAGCTGTATTAGCTGTATTTAGCCAAATATCACAAAAGACACTTTATCAACTCTGAAGCCTCCAAAACCCAAGTTTCACTCTTATCCTCCTGGCATCATTCCAAAAGACCTTTGGCCACATTCAACCTTCCGTAACCAAAAGCGCCATATATGGTTTTATACACCATTATGCATCTTTTTTCAGAAGCAATCCAATGGCGGAAATTTTAAATGGTTATTTCAATTTTTCAACAGGTCATCAAGGCAAACCTTCCAGAGGATTCATCAAGGCTCAAGGGCAAGTGTCATAATCTCAACTACCAATGACACCATCAAGCAATCAATGGTTATTCTCACTCACAGTATTCCTCCAAGGGAATACTGGCTGTTCATTCTCAAGGGATATTCAAGAGGCAGTTCCAAAATCAGTTATCAAGTGTCAGCGCTTCATCCATCCTACTTGGCAACCACATTCATTTCAATACAGTCTGTATTCACCAAGACCTGTATTTCAATCATACATCATGGGAAAATCATTCAACACAGTTCATTTCCCAATCTGGCAAGTTATACACTCCATCAGACAATCAATACAGCTTCCAGTATTTAATACAGGACCACTGCTAGCCTGAAGGAGTCAAGCTCTCAACTTTTCACATATACCAGCCTCCTTTGACCCTGGGGCGTTTTCCCCCAGTTATTTAATATATCTTGATTTTATTTTATCTTTATTTATCTTACCATGTTTGTTCAGTGAATACTGATATGATCAAGTCATTCATTTAGCACCTTTGCTCTTTTCTTCCTTTGCCTGTCAATGGATATTTTGTGTTCATATCCTTACTAATTTCATTGTTCATTTTGGCAGGTTGAAAAAGTGATTAAGGACTTACTTGGTTGGCTCTTTGGCCATTTGGCTTCTCATTTCTCTTATTGCATCTCATCTTTGTACTTACATCCATCTCAGAGAAATTTATTCTTTATTTTTTTTCTTTATTCTTTTGGAGCCTTCCAAGTGATTTCCCTGATTGCTGAGTGCCAGGCCACTCTTGTTTCTCTTTCCAAGAGCCCCTGTGACATTATATTAATTAACTCATAATTTCTTTTTATTCTGTTCATTCTTTCTTTATAATTTCATTCACTCATTTCATTGAAATTATGACTCTTTAATGCTTATGAACCTTATGATTCATTGTCACCTCTCAATTTTCCCTCATTCATTCTTCATTCTGAAAATTGAAAGCTGACCCCAATTTTATTTTTTGTTTCTCTTTTTGAAATCTTATCTCAAATCATCATTTTTAATTCATTCATAATTCAGGCGTCATCTTAATTTTTATTTGATTTTCAAATTTTTCATCAAGTTATTCAGACACATTCTTCACATCAAGATTCATATTTGATTCATTCTTCAAGAACTTTGATTTTTAAAGAATAACTCACTTGATTTTGATTTGATTGATTGATTTGACATAAATGGATATTGACATCAAGAAACTTGATTGACCTGAAGATTTCATTGATTTTGCTGATTTTTCACCTCAAGAAATTTGACAAAAATTGATTTTGCCTCAAGAATTCATTTGATTTATTGATTGATGTTCTGCAAGATTTTGATTTTGATTGATTTGACTTATTTGATCCATTTCCTTCACGTTTTCATTTGATATTTAATTAATTGATTCACCTGAAGATCTCATTTGATTTATTGATTTTTATTGATTTTCCTCAAAATATTGATTTTTACTTTTGACTTCAAGCATTATTTCCAATTTCCTCAAGTTTTCATCTTCAAATCTTGATTCTTGTCCATTTTATTTCATTGTATCCTGAAATCATGCCCATCCAACACTCACCCCCTGAAAGGCAGACAAGATCTCAGGCCAGAACTCAAGCTGTTCTCACTCCAACTCCAAGGGCTCCCCTTGATGGCACCCCAGCAGTTTCTCAACTGAGGGCCAAATTGGACAGAGGACCCATTTTGGAAGGAGCAGCACCGCCCAGGAAGGAAGGAAGAGTGCCAAGAAGATCAAGCTCATTCTCAGGAGGAGTTGGCGGATTCCCAGGAACTTCAAGGACTATTTTCAAGGGTCCAGGTGAAGATGGTGAAGAGGAGGAGGAGAATTCTGTGGAAGAGGAAGAGTCTGATGGTACTGAGGGTGTCCCTGCTCCTGTGGAGGCACCCCAAGGTACTGGAGGGCCAACTCTAGCCCAGTCTAATCAGACTGTCTCTCATCAGTCTGAACCCTCTTTATTGTCCATTATGCAGCAAATGACTCAGATCATGGCCAATCTCCAAGCAGCTTCATCCTCTGAAGCATCAAGACCACCAGTCTTCAAGACTCCATCTATGAAGGCACCAGAATGCTTTGATAAGACTCAACCCTTAAAAGATAGAAGCTTTATTCAGTCTTGTCAACTGATTTTTGATAATGATCCAGGGAACCTCTCTCAAGACAGGAAGAAGGTCCTTTATGCCACTTCATTTCTCATTGGCAGGGCTGCAAAATGGATTGAGCCTTATCTTTCCAATATCACCAATCAAGATCCAAATTACCTTCTCAATTCATGGAAATTATTTGAATCTCAACTCTTCACCTTATTTGGGGACCCAAATGAAGTCAGAAAAGCTGAAGCAGAATTGGATTCTTTAAGAATGAAAGAAGGTGGGCATGTATCTTCATACATTGCTGATTTCAGAAGTCTCATCTCATGAATTGGAGATTGGGGTGAAAGGGCTCTTATCCACCATCTCAGGAAGGGATTGCCATCCAGGATTTTGTATCAATTGGCCTCCCATCCTTTAAGAATTGACTCTCTTCAAGACTTAATGAATATTACCCTGGAGCTTGATACCAGGTACCATGAGATGCAAAATGAGAAGAGTCATCATCAAGAGAAGAAGCCAGAAGCCTCAAAGTCAAATTCTTCTCATCCTCAAAGCTCCTCAAGCTCAAGTCAAAAGAAGAAGAACAATTTTCAGAAGAGGGACAAGCCCCATTCTTCTTTATTGAATAAAGATTTCAAGTTGATGAATTCTGAAAAAGAAAGAAGAATCAAGGAGGGTCTATGTACCTATTGTGGTGGGAAGCATAGTATTGAGTCCTGTTTCAAAAGGCCTCAAAACAATCTTACCCAACTGTCAGGAAAATTTCCCACCCAGGGGAAAGCCTGAGTGAAGATCGTGTTGTGCTCAATGGTCCTCACTGTTTTCCATCCAGAGCACAATTGTGCATTCTAAATACTGGTGTCAAAAATTCCCTTAAATTCTCTGTTTTTTCTTCTCTCTCTAATATGTTTTACAGTATTCTCATTGATTCTGGTGCTACCAACTCATTTATTGCAAATCAGTTTGTTCACAAGTATTCTTTGACCATGTATGAACTCCCAGAGAAGATTCCCTTTATCATTCTTGACTCCTCAGAGTCTCCTTCTTTATTTGTGACTCACCATACTAAATATATGGTTGAGCTCCCTTCTTTCCCAAGCTTTGAATGGGACTTTTCATTCATTTATACTCCCAAGGGAGAAGACCTCATATTGGGCTTTGACTTTCTAAATCAATTTGATCCTTCTATTGATTGGAGGCAAGGGCTGATCACCTTTAATGCTGATCATAAGGACTATTATGATCCTTCAAAATCTGTCAGTAATGACTTTTCTTCTGCCAAATCATGTGCAGCTCTGGTTGGTGATTCTAGAACACCATCATTTCCATCTTCTGTCCATATTCCTTCCCTTAATTCCCATCAGTCATTACTATCATCTAGAGATGAAGTCTTCAAAGAGATTCAAGATGTTAGAGAAGATAATTCTGTATCTTCACTTCATCTCTTCTTTGGGAATATGGACCTTCCTCCTTCATCTTATCATGACCCCCTGGAGGAGTTGTGGGATGAAGAGGAAGAGCCAGAATAAATAGAAACCGTGATGAAGGTTGTTCCTTCTACTTATCACCAAAATTTGGATGTATTCTCCAAGGTGAAAGCAGAGAAACTTCCTCCTCACCGCCCCTGTGATCATCATATTGAGCTGGAGGGTTCTCTACCTCCAGTTGGGGTGATCTACTCTTTATCAAACCAAGAGTCAGATACACTCAGGGCCTACATTTCAGAGAACTCAGAGAAAGGTTTCATCCAGCCAAGCTCCACTTCAACAGGAGCACCTGTCCTCTTTGTCAAAAAGAAAGATGGTGTCCTCCGTTTGTGTGTTGATTACCGCAAACTCAATGCTGTTACTAGGAAGAACAAATATCCTTTTCCTCCTATGAATCAGCTTCTTACTATTTTCAATGGTTCTTCTATCTTTTCCAAGATTTATTTGTGTGGTGCATATAACCTGCTCAGAATCAAGGAAGGTGATGAACACTTGACATGTTTTAGAACTAAATATGGCAGCTATGAGTATTTGGTTATGCCATTTGGGATCACCAATGCTCCTGCCTCTTTTCAAAACTTTGTCAATGATATTTATTATGATATTCTTGATATTTCTGTTGCGGTTTATTTGGATGACATTATCGTCTTTTCCAAATCTGAAGAAGAACATGTCACTCATGTGTCCACTGTTCTTTCCAGACTCAGAGCCAATACCCTCTTTGCGAAGGCCTCCAAGTGCCTGTTTCATGTTTCTAGTGTTGAGTATTTGGGTTATGTGGTTTCTTTTGAAGGCCGCAAGATGGACCAAGCAAAAGTCCAGCAAATTCTCAATTGGCCACCTCCAAGAAACCTCAAGGCTCTTCCATCATGCCTTGGCTTTGCCAATTTTTACCGCTTTTTCATCAAGAATCATTCAAAGAAGATTAGTTCACTCACAAGTTTCCGCAAGAAAGATTCCCATTTTCCCTCAATGAGGAATCTCTTAGACAGTTTCATCAACTCAAAGAGGCATTCACCATTTCTCCAATGCTTTCTCACTTTGATCCTTCTCTACCCACCATTTTAGAAACTGATGCTTCTGATTATGACTTGGGTGCTGTACTGAGTCAGATTTCTGACTCAGGAAAACATCCCATTGCATTTGATAGCCGCAAGCTTCTCCCAGCTGAGCTCAACTATGAGGTTCATTACAAGGAACTCCTTGGCATAGTCTGGGCTCTCAAGCGCTGGAGACCTTTTCTCCTTTCACTTTCTTCCTCTTTTGAAGTCGTCACCGATAATTCCTCACTTCAATATTTTATGTCATCAAAGATTCTCACTCGCCGTCAATCCCGCTGGGCTGAATTTCTCTCTGAGTTCCATTTTTCAATCACTTACCGCCCTGGCTGCCTGGCCACCCTTCCAGATGCATTGTCACGTCGGGACAACGTTTACCCAGAGAGGGGGGAAGATTTCATCAGCAAGAATCCAATGAATTATCAAAAAACAATCAAGCAAGATGAAATTCAAGCCCCAAAATTCTTTGCAGTCAAGGGGGAAGCATTTTCTAATTTGATTGAATCAATTCAGAAGGCATTATGGCAAGATTTTCAATATAAAAGTACTCTTCAAGATTTGGGTAAAGGTAAATCTGTCCAAGATTATTCTCTTGGCTCCTCTTCCCAACTTCTCCTGTTCAAAGATTGGGTGGTGGTTCCAAATGACCCCAAAATTCAACTCAGCATACTTCAAAAAAGGCATGACTCTCCTCTAGCTGGACACCCTGGCCAAGAGAAGACTCTCAAACTTGTCAAGCGGGATTTTCACTGGCCTGGCATGACTCAGTTTATCAATGATTATGTATCATCCTGTCAACAGTGTTCAAGAAACAAAAATATTCACCACAAGAAGTTCGGACTCCTCAAACATCTTCCAATTCCAAATGGTCCTTGGAATTGTCTTTCAATGGATTTTATCACTCAATTTCCACTTTCCAATTCCTTTGACTCAATCCTTGTCATAGTGGACGGATTCTCAAAAATGGCAGTTTTCATTCCAACAATGTCTTCAATAACTTCACTGGATTTGGCCCATTTGTTCATCAAGAATATTTTCTCAAAGAATGGCCTTCCTTCAAGCATTGTTAGTGATAGAGGTTCTCTTTTTGTTTATTCCTTTTGGACCAATCTTTGTCAGAAGCTCAATGTTTCAATAGATCTGTTAGCTTCTTACCATCCAGACACTTATGGACAGACAGAGAGGGTAAATCAGATACTAGAACAGTACCTTCAGAAGTTTGCCAGCTATCATCAAGATGATTGGAACACCTGGCTCCCTCTGGCTGAATTTTCCTACAATAACTCTGACCACTCTTCAACAAAAAAATCACCATTTTTCACTGTTTATGGAAGAGATACACATTTTGACTCAGTTCACATTACTCAAGATACTCCTTCTGGAAAGGTATCAACAAAAATCCAATCAGTAAAGCAAGATTTCAAGAGAGAACTTGAAGTTGCCATAAACAGGTTTAAGAGGTATGCAGATAAAAGAAGAGCAGGTCCACCTGTTTTCAATCCTGGTGACATGGTATGGCTTTCTTCCAAGAACATCAAATCAACTAGACCCACCGAAAACTGTCTGATAGATGGTTGGGTCCTTTTCCAATCTTGAAGAAAGTCAGTACTCATGCTTACCACCTCAAGCTTCCATCTAAATAGAAATCCATCCACCCAGTCTTCCATATTTCACTTTTGGAACCAGTAAAGACATCAACAATCCCAGATGGGCATCAAAAGCCTCCTCCTCCAATCATCATTGAAGAAGAAGAGGAATGGGAAGTCTCTCAAATACTGGATTCAAAACTCAAGAGAAGAAATTTATGGTATCTGGTGGAATGGAAAGGCTTCAGTCAAGACTCAGAAAGATCCACATGGGAGCCATCTGAAAACCTCAATAATTGTCCTGAACTTGTCAAAGATTTTCATTTCTTAAATCCTGACAAGCCAGGACCCAATTCTTCAAAAGCTTGAATTTTTATGGTGCTTGGTGGGGAGAGGAATTACCAAAAGTAAGTCCCAGTCCTGGTATGCACCTTTAGGGGTATTCTACTCCTTTCTGTTGTAAGCATCACCTTGGCCAATCTGTGAGCACTCTGCAATTTTTGGACACAGATCTTTGGCCTGGCATTCAACATCAATTCCAAAGTTATGGCCATTTTTCACTTGGGAAAATGGACCATTCATTTTTTTCATTTCATTCCAAGTCTTTCCAATTCCAAGTCATTCTTTCAATAAATTCATTTTCTTTTATGGCACTGGCGGGAGTGGTAATTACCAAAGGTAAGCTCCTCTTCTGGTGTGCACTTGCCTGAGTGGTCTACAATCTGTCAAAAAATCACCTTGGCCACTTTGTGAGCACCTGGCATCAAATTTCTCTTTCCAGGTCCTTGGCCAATTTCAAAATCAGTTATCAACTTCTGTGATGAAGATTCAAACCTCCTCAAGATTCATTTCTCTTTCATTTTTTCCTTTTTCTTTTCTTATTTTCATTTTCATTCTTTTATTTTTATTTTTTATTTTCATCTCCCTTTTTCTCTTATCATGTCAATCTTCACATCAAGATTATCATTGATTTCATTCATCATCAAATCTTGAAGCCAATGTCAAAAGAAGATCAAGCAATTCCCATGTCATATGCCAACATTTTAATACCAGTATCAAATTTATTTTTCTGAAAAGAACTCCTCATTATCCCTCTCTCAAAACCGTTTCCATTAGCCTCAAGAGGCTTCACCTTGTATTGGTGCTCAGGAGCTCACCATTTCAAGGTGGGGGGTACTGTCACAACCATGGAAATCCACCCTATTGGACCTCAATATGTCCTATCCATGCTATATCCAATATATTGAAATTTGGCCATATACATAATCATTGGCCAAATTGGCCATTGTCATGTCTTATGGCCTTTATGGTCATTTTATCATCTGGGGCCAACCTGGCCCCTTCACCATCATCAAGCCATTCTAAGCTGTCTCTGTGCTTTTGGCATCTTGGGTATTTTCCATACAACAGGGAAAATACAGCCCAAAATCCTGTATTTGGCTTTTTAAGCTTTAAATACAGTTTGCGCACTTTTGTGCATTTTGCGCATTTAGCTGTATTAAGCCATCTAGGCCATATTTCTCATGTATTATGTGAAATATGGCCAAAATGCTATATCAGGACTTTTGGGGCTGAATTGCCAGTTTTGTGCATTTTGCGCATTTTGCACACTTTGCACCAATACAGTTTTTAAGCTGTATTAGCTGTATTTAGCCAAATACCCCAAAAGACACTTTATCAACTCTGAAGCCTCCAAAACCCAAGTTTCACTCTTATCCTCCTGGCATCATTCCAAAAGACCTTTGGCCAAATTCAACCTTCAGTAACCCAAAGGGCCATATATGGTGTTACACACTATTATGCATCTTTTTTCAGCAGCAATCCAATGGCGGCAATTTCAAATGGTTATTTCAGTTTTTCAACAGCTCATCAAGGCAAACCTTCCAGAGGATTCATCAAGGCTCAAGGGAAAGTGTCATAATCTCAAATACCAATGACACCATCAAGAAATCAATGGTTATTCTCACTCACAGTATTCCTCCAAGGGAATACTGGCTGTTCCTTCTCAAGGGATATTCAAGAGGCAGTTCCAAAATCAGCTATCAAGTGCCAATGCTCCATCCATCATACTTGGTAACCACATTCATTTCAATACAGTCTGGATTCACCAAGACCTGTATTTCAATCATACATCATGGGAAAATAACTCAACACAGTTCATTTTCCAATCTGGAAAGGTATATACTCCATCAGACAATCAATACAGCTTCCAGTATTCAATACAGGACCACTTCTAGCCTTAAGGAGTCAAGCTCTCAATGTTTCACATATACCAGCCTCCTTTGACCCTGGGGGGTTTTCCCCCAGTTAATTAATATATTTTGATTTTATTTTATCTTTATTTATCTTACCATTTTTATTCAGTGAATACTGATATGATCAAGTCATTCATTTAGCACCTTTTCTCTTTTCTTCCTTTGCCTGTCAATGGATATTTGGTGGTCATATCCTTACTAATTCCATTGTTCATTTTGGAAGGTTGAAACAGTGATTAAGGACTTACTTGGTTGGCTCTTTGGCCATTTGGGTT
Organism: Austropuccinia psidii; assembly: GCA_023105745.1. NCBI lineage: Eukaryota > Fungi > Basidiomycota > Pucciniomycetes > Pucciniales > Sphaerophragmiaceae > Austropuccinia > Austropuccinia psidii. The sequence continues at coordinate 8,043,349 of JALGQZ010000005.1, read as the reverse complement.
CTCATTTCTCTTATTGCATCTCATCTTTGTACTTGCATCCATCTCAGAGAAATTTATTCTTTATTTTTTTTTCTTTATTCTTTTGGAGTCTTCCAAGTGAGTTCCCTGATTTCTTAGTGCCAGGCCACTCTTTCCTTTCTGTCCAAGAGCCCCTGTGACAGTTGGCCATTCCTCCAATCTGGGAATTTCCTTGAAATTAAAGGCAGTTTACACCTCTGCATTTCTTGAAATTGTATGAGGTAAGTCATTATTCAAGTTCAAAAGACTTTCTGTCAAGAATTGGTGTGGACTGTCTTGGAAACTCACTTTTATTGATATATTTTTAATACTTGATTGAATATCTTCTTTAAATTCAAGTCATGCTTTGCCACTTTTTTCCAATTTTTCTCCATAAAGATCTGCATTATGACCAGTTGAATTTTCCCAGTTTTGAGCATGTATTCTCAAATATTTTCATTGTTTAGTAATAAAGGAAATAGAATTATTATATGGTTAATTGGGAAAAGTAACTTTGGACTCAAATCTCTCACAAATATGGGTCAAAGAAAAAATATTGTCTTTATTCACATTCTCTAGACCAATAATGGTCTTTTGTGATTCTTTCATTTGTAGAATTTCTCTACCCAACGTTTTTTGGATATACTAAAAATGTTTAAGCTTTTCTAAAAAGAATTGTTACAAGTTTCTACATTGGATACAAGCTTTACAAGCTCTATTTCTTTGGAAAGGATTGATTCATTCTTTCCTCATCCTTTTTTTTAATTCCATCAAAGTTCTTTCCATATTGAACACATTGTCCATTTCCAGCTTTTGCCTCTTAGGACTTCTGTAATTTTGAGGATAAGCCTTGTTCCACTTGGGCTTTGCCTTTTTCTTTTGCTTATGATTGCTCTTTGGGTCTTTCTTTTTCTTTTTTGGCACTTGTTGAGGCGTAATTTTTCTTTTGGAGGCTTGAGAAGCTTCTGGAGCACTGTTGTCCTTCTTCTGGTCCTCTGACAATATGCCTTGGCTTTTCAACCAAGCTTTTATCTCTTGAACTTTCCCTTTGAATGACATTTTAGTCAAAGCCTTCAGAAGTTCCTCTGTCTTTTCTGGCTCCAAGTACTTATTCACTTGAAGATAAGATTTTATTTTCCCTATCCAGAGGCTTGGCAGAAGCGCCCATTCCTGCTGTTTTGCCTCCATAAACCAGTTCTTGTACTGAGACTTGTATATTTCTACTGCTTCATGTTGAAAGTTGTTTAGATCTGAAAACAGGAATGGAATTTATGTCAGTGTCACATGGTGGAATGTGATCTACAACTTTCCAGTATTAATTGGTCTTTCAACCAGTTTAATAGCTTTTTTAGAAATAGTTGCCTTTGCTGAGAGCTGGCAGACAGCATTGTGACAATAAACTGGTTACCAATGTCATGGGTTTGATTCTGGTTGGAGACAAGGAGGGGTCTCAATCAAAAAACCAGAAATCACTGGGTTTTCTGCTTCATTGGTGTACAAGGGTTCCTTGTAGGTGTCAGCCTGTGACTCAAAACCAGAGCACAAGCATGACAGCCAAAATACCATAAACCAATGGTATAGCCAAAATACCACCAAAACATGGAGCTGAGCCAAATTAGCTCAAAAGGTACCAAAAGAAAGAGGAAACTCACCTCTTCCTGAAAATATAAGTCCCATCACCATAGGATAAGAAATAACAAAGTTATTCCTGCTCAAAGTTAGTGCTGAGCATAAACCTTAATTTTCACCACTCATCTAAAATCTAGAAGGAGAGGCTTAACCCCATCAAATGGGTACTCAAAATGAAGCTCTAAGCCAGGGCTATCCAATGGTACCAGCCAAACTGAGCTAGCACCAGTATTACTTGAGTTATGGTCAAATTCAGACCAAATAAGGGTGAACAAAACATTCACCTCTCATCTAACTTTTACAGTTTTAGTGTGAGATACCTGAAGTGGGGTCTTTTTGGAAAGAGCACAATCAGGGCTATCTGATGTTGCCATCCATTTCCTCATAACTCAACTACAACAGAAGTTATTGGCCAAACAAGCCTAATACAGCTTTTGACCAGACCACGCCAATGTACAAAAGTACTTGTACATGGGATAACTTTGTCATATTTAATGATAGCCATGTCAAGTTGGGTACCATTGTGTAGAGCCCATACAGAGCTATTCAATGAACCAACGTTGAGCTTGATATCTCAAAAACTGACAGAGTTATGACCATTTTAAGGTTAAAATCCCACCTGCTGTCAGATACAGCCTTACCATGGGATAATATCCCATAACCATGAATATGAGGTGTCAAATAGACGGAGAAGCATGTTTTTACTTCAATACCTCATATGTCAGTCAATACTGGGGTCCCATACAGTTTCTGTACAGCATTCTACGCGTCATACACGTCAGAATCAGGCTGTGAGGTCCCCAGATGAAAATTGTCACCCTGTATTGGTGAAAACTGCCCAGATGTGGTTTCAAAACCACATCTGAGCCCAATACAGGGTATACAGGCTGTTTGCAAACCACAAGCCTGTCATAGAGAGTGAAAAATCTTCACTTCCTCTACGTGGAAAGGTCTAGCAGCCTTTCCACCCCAATTTCAGGATAAAAGGAGGGCTTTTCACAGCCAAAATCCTCTCCTCATCCTGCTCTTGAATAACCTACGTAGTAAACTGTCAAAAACAGTTTTACTCTTGGTTAAATAATCAGGTATAATTATAATCTTTAATTATTGTAGACTTTATTATTGTAATCCAACAGATAAAGCCTGCACCCAGGGTTCTCAATAGCGCTCACCACCACTATTTCTCAATAGTAGAACCCTTTTATCTTATTATAAACCCTTATAAATCTTTTTTAAATCATTTTCTGTCGTGTCACATACACAGTGAAAGTTGTAATTAGCCTAGCTTACCTTTATCATAGTATCATTGTGAGCCTGTGAGGTATGTATAACATACCCATAAGGCCACAAATGATTTTATAGACAGTTAATTTTGTCTTAAACAGACTTTTTAGTTGAATTTAAAATAAAAAATAACAAAAAATAAGTATAACTTTTTTTTGGATAAACAAAGTTATAATTATTATGTCTTTTTTGGATTCTACACCAAAAATAACCTAGGGTACACCCATAGGGTGTTATACCCAAAAACACTTATTTCTTGTTTTATTGGAAGATTTAAGAATCTCACAGTACTAATGTAGCTTTTTTAACATTTTTTTTAAAATTGTTAAATTTAAGCTTAATTAAGCTTAAATTTAAAGCTACATAAGGTTTATGCAACTTTACCAAAATTTTAGTTAAAATTGAGGTGTTGTGTATATTTACTGAATTGGCTAAGGATTTGCCATACAGAATGTAAATCCTGCGTGAGCTCAATTTAAAAGGGTTTAAAGCCATGGTATGGCTTTAAATAAATAAAAGGGCAAAATCCACACAAAAAGGTGGGACAAAGGAAAAAGACCAAATAGAGCTGGGGTACCCAACTTTTTGGATCTGCAAGGACTCAATTAAGGTTGTCCACCTGTATTGGAGGATTTTCAACCTTATTTAAACTTTAAGATTAGACTTTGATCCAACCTTAAGGTTTAAAATGGTTTTATCCCAATTTGGACAGGAATTTCAAGCTGCCAAAGGGTAAATCCCAATATGCAGGCTTGAAATCAAGGTTTTAAGAACTGTCAGAGCTTAATTAAGCTTAAAAACCTTAAATAAGCTTAAAACTTTAAAGTTTCAAGCATTAAAACCTTATCAAAACTTAAGGTTTGGTGTGTTTTGCTATTTTACGTGGAAAAATAGCAATACCTTCAAAAATTCATTAAAAATCCGATTCTTAATGGATTTGCTTGAAAATTTCACACAACTTAGAATTTAATATTATCAATATATAAATTAAATTGTAAGTATCTTTTATAAATAAATTTCCTGGGTAATTAGCCTGGAAATTTACTCTATTAATTAAGCTTAAAGAAAATTATGATTTCTTTAAAAATTAATTAAAAATTGAGTTTAAAAGATTTCTGCTTGAAACTCTAATTTTAAGTTGTTCATGTGATGGACTTTAATATAAATAAACTTATTTTATATTAAAACTTAAAATAATTAAACTAAATGAGGATTAAAGTTACTTGGAGTTAAGAATAACACTCGTAACTTTAAATTGGAAGTAAAAATAAGTTGCCTTAAGTTAAGAACTCTATTTTTAAGCATGGTTTTTCAGTTTTGACCTGAGCACGCCCTCTACATTCATTATGAATCATTAGAGCTGCCCTGAAGACATAAAAAGAGTCTTTTCATCACTGTTTTTGTCCATCATTCATTATCAATCCAATCATATTAGAAATTTAAACAGGTAAAGTTTTATTAAATATAAAATCTTATTATTAAAAGTAATTCTTAAGTTATTTTTATTCTTTATTTATTGAAATTAAAGAATTGAAGTCATAGAATGGAAACACAAGCACAGCCACCTGATAAGCCAGTAAATATAAATTAAAAGCAGAATTGAGTTAGATAAAGAAAAGAAGAAACTCATACAGGACAAATAGAATCCCCACAATACACAGCATTCTCCACCTACAGTTCAAACAATGCACAGACCTATGGTGCAATAACTGTACAAAATCATCTCATACCACCAAAAATTGTGCAACAAACCAAACAAATGGTGCAATACCTTGAAGAAATGACACCAGCTCAAAATTAATCACCAGCTAAAATTCTTCAAGGCGGTGCAAAATAGTATTAAAGTTTAATCAAAATATAAATAAAGCTTCAGAAATGGTGCAATATACCAAACATATGGTGCAATATCTTGATCAAATGACACCAGCTCAAAATTCCTCACCAGCAAAAACATCTCAGATTACATAATCATACATAAATTGGTGCAAAAAACCAAACAAATGGTATCTCACCACTATAAAGAAATTATCCCAGCCAAAAGAAGTGGAAAAATTCTAAGTCCCTTGCTTTTGAGTGCCTCTATGGAGAGCCCAAAGAATATAAATAAAGGACCTCTCTCCCTCATTTTTTTTCTCTTTTCCCCATGAATCTAATTAGTTATATACCAATAAGGAGAATAACTATTCATCCCTTACTAGTAGGTTAATCTAGCTATTTTATTAAAGTATTATAGACTTATAAGTTTAATTCATAGTGATTTCTAATTAATAGTAGTTAACAGAAGGTCTACTTAATATTATTAATCCACCCTATGTTTAAATTATTAGTCTTATAATTATAATACTATCAATAAAGCTCATAATATTGAGTCTATCATCATAACCTTTACATTATAAAGAAAAAAAAATAGTCTTATTATATCTTTATATTAAAAAAACCAACCTTACAACTATATATTATTATATATAAAAAACCCTACCCTTATATTATATTATATCATTTATATATTTAACAAACATCCTCTATATATTGAACAATATCTTACCAATAAATTATTAAAGGTCTTATTATTATATTATATTAACAATTAACCTCTCAAACCATTGAGTATTATAACATATATAACATCAAATTGAACTTACCCCTTAAAAATATATATTATTAATATTATATTAAATCAACCTCTTATACTATTAAGGTTTTACCCTTAAAATCATCTTATATTACTATTTGAAAACTATATTTTATATTTTTTTAACTTATAAGTTACTTATCTGATTATTGAATAGGTCTGATAGAGACTGCTGAAAAGTCTTCTCTAGTTGTAAAGCCACAATCTTAAATATTGATTTGTGAGCTCTGTAGGGAGATTGTTTAGTATATTCAGAGGGGCAGCTAAAACACCATTAGCACCCTTGGTTACAGGATTATTTCAGCAATTCAAAACTGTTTACCTGTGATTTCCCCCTCAAGGACTGCCTTATCCAATCCCACACCAAAAGGAGTTCCACAGTACTTGGTTATTGGATATTAATCATTAAACCATATCTTTTACCAGTAGCTTCATTGGACTTCTGACACCTGTCACAACTATTACATTATTCAATGACATCTTTTCCCAAGATGGCCACTAAGCACATGTCTTATTTCTTTCCATTGTTCTGTCTTCAGAAAGATGTCCAGAATAAATGTTGCCATGGCACTCTAGTAATATCGTGTTAATTAACATTCTACTAAGTAAGAATATTACACATTTGTGTTTAGATCTATGATTCAATATACTATCAAATAAATGGAATTTTCCATTATCATATGATTTTTTCCATATATCATATGAATAATTAGACAAAACTGTATATTTACAATCTTTTTCAAGTAGGGAAGTAAGAATATGCAGATTTGTATCTTGCTTATATCTTTTTCCAACTTCTTCAAAGAACTGTGTTCCCACATCTTTGATGTTAATTCCTTCAATTGGAATTTGAGGTTCTGCATTTGCAGAAATGTACGCAGTATTTTCAATCTTATTGGTTAATTCCCATCTACTCAAGCCATCATCATTCTTGTGGATATTTCCAATTTAGGTCCTAGGTCATATTACCTCTATACTCTTTTATAACAATCTGCTATCTTAACATGTGTCTGTTTGGAGTTTTCATGTTCAGGAGTGACTTGACAGCATTACAAACAGTGATTATCTCAAACAAACTAGCATCAAGATAATAAAAAAGATCCATAGCCCACACAACGAAAAGGAACTACATTTGTTTTGCTCCATATCTGGCCTCAGTAGATTTTATTTGTCTTGAGATAAAACAAACTGGACATTCATAAGGCTTTTCACTAACAATTTGAACTTGATGAAGAGCTGCACCTAGACCTCCACCACTTGCATCAATATACAGTTGAAAGAAATTTTCCATTCTGGAATCAATAAGAAAGGTTCATTGGTTAAGAAATAATTTATCTTTTTATATGCTTGAAGCATTTCTTGGGTCATTTTAAAGACAGTTTGTGTATCACAATTCTTTTTCAATTATCTGGCATGGATTGAAAAATCTTGAGGTTTTTGCCTGTAATATTTAGAAAACACAAATCAAGAAATCATATCTTTCTTTTTCTGGAAAGTTTTTTTTAATAAGACTTCAGACAATTTGGCTTTGTAAACACCAAGGCTTAGTCCTGAAATTACATGTCCTGGAGCTTTTAAATCATTAAATCCAAATTTACATTTTCAAGAGATATTTTCATGTTCACTTGAAGAATTTTCTTAAATACTAATTAAAGTCTCTCTAAATGCAATTTCCAGGTTTCTGAACAAATTATAATGTCATTGATAGAAATGTTTAACCATCCCCCTGATAATTCATATGGGGAAATGGTATTCATCATTCTTTAAAAATTAGGGGGGGCATTTTCAATCCCAAAAGGCATGCTCAAGTATTCATAAATACCAAAATGATAAATTATTATCAATAACTTTATAGAATGAGGTGTCAAAAATTCTGATGGAAACCTTTAAGGGTATCCATGGAAGTGATGGATTTTGCTTTGGATAATTGAGTCAAAGTGTCATGGATTCTAGGAATTGAATACATGTCTGGAATAGTGTAGGTATTCAATGCTCTAAAATCATCAACCATCCTTTATTTATCATTATTCCAAGTAATGGTTACAGGAGTTGTGACTGCTACTTCTTCATTGTGTCCAACGTTTCTAAGAACTCCTAGTTTCATCAGCCCATTAATATGAGCTTTAAATGCTTATGTATCTCTTGGACTATCTGGGTAAGCTGGTATTGTCAATTGTGTAGGGTAAGGTATTTTCACATTAAGCATAATGTCTTCTCCATGGCCTTTAATAACCCCTAGTGGCTCATTATCAGAAGCAAAGACTTCTCTTTATTGAAAAAAGATTTCAATAAGGTCTTCCTTTATTTCTAATGTTAATCTATGGCTGATTTGGGCTTCAATCAATTTATCTGTTGCAAATTCTTCCATATTAACATTTTTACTTGTCTAATGACAGTTATTTCTCTTTTCTGTAGAGGAAAAGCAAGCTTTTGTCTTTTATTTTCCCCTATAGTGAAATATCTGTCTTTATGATTATTAATGTCAATACCAAAAATATTGAGATAATAATTCCCAAGTATAGAATGTTTTGAAGTGCTGTTCTTCATAAAAAAAATCCAAATTTCAGTCTGATATGTCCTTCAGGGTGAGGAAATATCATTTCTGCTTCAAGAATTCTTAAAGGGTGCATATCCTGGCTAGCACTGTTAGACTTTATACCTTCAATTGGAATTAATTTGATCAAGATAATCTTTTCCAACACAATTACAGAAAGTACCTGAGTCAAGATGTATCTTGGCTTCTTTTTTGTTTATCACAATATTAGTGATACAAGATGGTCCATGTTTATAATCTTTTCCTCTGGCAGGCTTGGTTTTTTTCATTTTGGAATCTTGCACATGTATGAGATCTATAAATTCATCACTATAGTGTGGTAATTGTCACAACCACAAGAGAGACCCCTCCCAATTGGTGTTTTACAGCAAGTCAAGCCTCCACTAATATATGGCCAATTGGACATATTATCAATTCTAGGCTGTTTGGCCTCTTATGGTGTTTTAATGTCCTTTGGTCCACACTTACTTTCTATGGCCATCAATGGCCCTCAGGCAATATCCTGCTCCATTGGCCCTTTTGGCCAATTCTACAGCTCATCAACCCACATGCCAATACCTCTTATTTTGGTCCTGGGGGGTCCTTTTGTCATCCAGAAACTTCTGGCCTCTTTATCCAGGTGCAGAGCCTCTGGCCCACCCCCTTTTATTAGGGGGGTTTTGGGCCATTGAGGCCCCCTATGGCCTCTATGGCCTGCAGACCATAATTCATGGTCCATGTGCTGCAGCCAGCAGTCTGTATGGACCATGGGACACCTCTATGCCCCTTTTTACCTAAACCCAATGAGGCCAAAGGGGGTTGGGGGGCTATAAACCAATCCCCCAAGCCATAATCTGGCCAATCAATCCCTCAGGGCCAAAAAGCCTAGGGGACTCAAAATGGCTATAACTGGCCATTGATCTCAATACTCAATTCATGGCCTCTGGAAGCCACCAGTAACCACCAGACACCTTCAAGAAAGGGTTTCCCCTCAAGATCAGGTAAGCATTGACCCAGCTCAATGGAAACAAGTCTGTAGGAGCCAGGACTGGGGCATATATGGTATTATATAACATTATGCACCATTTTTCCTCAGCTATCCAATGCTGATGGTTTCTGGACTCCATTACCTCATTTCTGATCAAGTCCCCAAGTCCATCACCCCATTTCAAAGGAATAATTCATTCATTCAGTGTTGAAATCCATGGTGGCCACCAGAAGACCATTCAAAGACACCAATCACCTGGCCCTTCAGGTGTTGGTTATTTCATTTGAACAGTATTTCCCCAAGGGAATACTGGCCCAGGATTTTTCAGGGGAAATTTCAAGGGGTTTTTAAGTATCAAATCAGTTTTCAAGGCATCAAGAGCTCAAGAACTCCTTCGACAACTCAATTGGTTCATATAGGTAGTATTCAGGCAACCTGTATGGCATTGGCCCATTTGGGCCAATTCATATTCCACTGTGAGAATTTAAGACACGCAGATCATTTCTCAAGATGGCCAGATCTGTATTGACCCAAAAACAGTCAATACAGATGGGCGATCAACCCTCCAGGATCAGTCTTCAACTTTTCACATATACTGGCCACCTTTCCATCCCTGGGGACTTTTTCCTCAGTTAATTAATAAATTGGATTTATTTTTATGATGATTTTTCTTTTCATTATTGAGATTAGATACTGATATTCTTAAGTCAGTAAATTGTACCTTTCTCTTTGCCTGTCAGTTGATTTTTGGTGGTAATATCCCCTACTAATTCCATTGTTCTTTCTGGAAGGTTGAAACAGTGAATTGAGGATTCATTTGGTTGGCTCTTTGTCTTTTGTATTTTCTTTATTATTCTTGGCCTTTGGCTTCATTTTTATCTTTTTCAATGTCCTGTACTTACTCTTATTTTCATTCAAATAAGTATATTCTCTTCATTTTCTTTATACTTTTGAGCCCTCCAAGTGAGCTCTTGATTCCTGAGTTCCAGGCCACTCTTGCTTTCCCCAAGAGCCGCTGTGAAAGTAAGTGAGTATGCACTTCTGTTACTTGAAAGGATACAATAAGATTCTCTATACTAAGTTGATCTGGTGGTTCTCCTTCTTCAGAAGGCTCAGAATCACTTTCATTTACAGATACAACAATTTTTTCTTTTGGGTCTTCAGTTTTTTCAATTTCTACTCCAATTATTCTTGTTTTCTTTGGACAAGTATTGGCCAAACAAGATTTAATTCCACATTTATTACATTTCAAAGGAGCTTTGTCTTGTGGTTTATTTGGTCTTGAAATTGGTTCTGCACTTTTTTTATTGTCTATTGAGGGCTTATACCCATTTATACCAATTTTTCTTCTGGTAGTGATGTCTTTCATGGCATTGATATCATCTTATGTAGATTAAGGCTCCATAAATCAGCTTTTTATAGCATTCTCAAGGTCACCACCACATTTCCTTAATAGCCTTTTTATACCATTGTTTCATACATATCAGGATGAAGGGAAGTTAATCTGTCCTTCTGTTTAATGAACCAAGACATGGGCCTGTACTTTTCAATATTGAAAATGGCTTCTTCAAAAGAATTTTCCATTTAAAATCTCCAGGGGTCATTTACACATTTGGAAATGATTTGTTCTTTCCACCAAGGCCAGGAGTGTTTACCATGGTCTTGTCTCATTTTATAATACCATTTATTTTCTGATTTGGTAAATAGTAAGTGTAATCTGGTACTTATGTATTCATCTGGTATGTTAAATTCCCTTTTAAACCTATCATTGTTTTCATAAGTTCCATATGATTATATTCTCCTTCACCACTGAAGGTTTGGGTCACAATGATGGAAATCCACCCTCTTGGACCTCAATATGGCATATCCATGCCATATCCAATATATGGAAATTTGGCCATATCCATAATCATTGGCCAAATTGGCCATTGTCATGTCTGACAACCTTAATGGTCATTATATCATCTGGGGCCAACCTGGCCCGTTCACCATCATAAAGCCATTCTAGGCTGTCTCTGTGCTTTTGGGCATCTTGGGTATTTTCCATACAACAGGGAAAATACAGTCCAAAAGCCTGTATTTGGATTTTTCAGCTTTAAATACAGTTTGCGCACTTTTAAGCATTTTGCACATTTAGCTTTATTAAGCCATCTAGGCCATATTTCTCATGTATTATGTGAAATATGCCCAAAAGGCCATATCAGGCCTTTTGGGGCTTAATTGCCAGTTTTGTTCATTTCGCGCACTTTTGCGCACTTTGCCCAAATACATTTTTTGAGCTGTATTAGCTGTATTTAGCCAAATATCACAAAAGACACTTTATCAACTCTGAAGCCTCCAAAACCCAAGTTTCACTCTTATCCTCCTGGCATCATTCCAAAAGACCTTTGGCCACATTCAACCTTCCGTAACCAAAAGCGCCATATATGGTTTTATACACCATTATGCATCTTTTTTCAGAAGCAATCCAATGGCGGAAATTTTAAATGGTTATTTCAATTTTTCAACAGGTCATCAAGGCAAACCTTCCAGAGGATTCATCAAGGCTCAAGGGCAAGTGTCATAATCTCAACTACCAATGACACCATCAAGCAATCAATGGTTATTCTCACTCACAGTATTCCTCCAAGGGAATACTGGCTGTTCATTCTCAAGGGATATTCAAGAGGCAGTTCCAAAATCAGTTATCAAGTGTCAGCGCTTCATCCATCCTACTTGGCAACCACATTCATTTCAATACAGTCTGTATTCACCAAGACCTGTATTTCAATCATACATCATGGGAAAATCATTCAACACAGTTCATTTCCCAATCTGGCAAGTTATACACTCCATCAGACAATCAATACAGCTTCCAGTATTTAATACAGGACCACTGCTAGCCTGAAGGAGTCAAGCTCTCAACTTTTCACATATACCAGCCTCCTTTGACCCTGGGGCGTTTTCCCCCAGTTATTTAATATATCTTGATTTTATTTTATCTTTATTTATCTTACCATGTTTGTTCAGTGAATACTGATATGATCAAGTCATTCATTTAGCACCTTTGCTCTTTTCTTCCTTTGCCTGTCAATGGATATTTTGTGTTCATATCCTTACTAATTTCATTGTTCATTTTGGCAGGTTGAAAAAGTGATTAAGGACTTACTTGGTTGGCTCTTTGGCCATTTGGCTTCTCATTTCTCTTATTGCATCTCATCTTTGTACTTACATCCATCTCAGAGAAATTTATTCTTTATTTTTTTTCTTTATTCTTTTGGAGCCTTCCAAGTGATTTCCCTGATTGCTGAGTGCCAGGCCACTCTTGTTTCTCTTTCCAAGAGCCCCTGTGACATTATATTAATTAACTCATAATTTCTTTTTATTCTGTTCATTCTTTCTTTATAATTTCATTCACTCATTTCATTGAAATTATGACTCTTTAATGCTTATGAACCTTATGATTCATTGTCACCTCTCAATTTTCCCTCATTCATTCTTCATTCTGAAAATTGAAAGCTGACCCCAATTTTATTTTTTGTTTCTCTTTTTGAAATCTTATCTCAAATCATCATTTTTAATTCATTCATAATTCAGGCGTCATCTTAATTTTTATTTGATTTTCAAATTTTTCATCAAGTTATTCAGACACATTCTTCACATCAAGATTCATATTTGATTCATTCTTCAAGAACTTTGATTTTTAAAGAATAACTCACTTGATTTTGATTTGATTGATTGATTTGACATAAATGGATATTGACATCAAGAAACTTGATTGACCTGAAGATTTCATTGATTTTGCTGATTTTTCACCTCAAGAAATTTGACAAAAATTGATTTTGCCTCAAGAATTCATTTGATTTATTGATTGATGTTCTGCAAGATTTTGATTTTGATTGATTTGACTTATTTGATCCATTTCCTTCACGTTTTCATTTGATATTTAATTAATTGATTCACCTGAAGATCTCATTTGATTTATTGATTTTTATTGATTTTCCTCAAAATATTGATTTTTACTTTTGACTTCAAGCATTATTTCCAATTTCCTCAAGTTTTCATCTTCAAATCTTGATTCTTGTCCATTTTATTTCATTGTATCCTGAAATCATGCCCATCCAACACTCACCCCCTGAAAGGCAGACAAGATCTCAGGCCAGAACTCAAGCTGTTCTCACTCCAACTCCAAGGGCTCCCCTTGATGGCACCCCAGCAGTTTCTCAACTGAGGGCCAAATTGGACAGAGGACCCATTTTGGAAGGAGCAGCACCGCCCAGGAAGGAAGGAAGAGTGCCAAGAAGATCAAGCTCATTCTCAGGAGGAGTTGGCGGATTCCCAGGAACTTCAAGGACTATTTTCAAGGGTCCAGGTGAAGATGGTGAAGAGGAGGAGGAGAATTCTGTGGAAGAGGAAGAGTCTGATGGTACTGAGGGTGTCCCTGCTCCTGTGGAGGCACCCCAAGGTACTGGAGGGCCAACTCTAGCCCAGTCTAATCAGACTGTCTCTCATCAGTCTGAACCCTCTTTATTGTCCATTATGCAGCAAATGACTCAGATCATGGCCAATCTCCAAGCAGCTTCATCCTCTGAAGCATCAAGACCACCAGTCTTCAAGACTCCATCTATGAAGGCACCAGAATGCTTTGATAAGACTCAACCCTTAAAAGATAGAAGCTTTATTCAGTCTTGTCAACTGATTTTTGATAATGATCCAGGGAACCTCTCTCAAGACAGGAAGAAGGTCCTTTATGCCACTTCATTTCTCATTGGCAGGGCTGCAAAATGGATTGAGCCTTATCTTTCCAATATCACCAATCAAGATCCAAATTACCTTCTCAATTCATGGAAATTATTTGAATCTCAACTCTTCACCTTATTTGGGGACCCAAATGAAGTCAGAAAAGCTGAAGCAGAATTGGATTCTTTAAGAATGAAAGAAGGTGGGCATGTATCTTCATACATTGCTGATTTCAGAAGTCTCATCTCATGAATTGGAGATTGGGGTGAAAGGGCTCTTATCCACCATCTCAGGAAGGGATTGCCATCCAGGATTTTGTATCAATTGGCCTCCCATCCTTTAAGAATTGACTCTCTTCAAGACTTAATGAATATTACCCTGGAGCTTGATACCAGGTACCATGAGATGCAAAATGAGAAGAGTCATCATCAAGAGAAGAAGCCAGAAGCCTCAAAGTCAAATTCTTCTCATCCTCAAAGCTCCTCAAGCTCAAGTCAAAAGAAGAAGAACAATTTTCAGAAGAGGGACAAGCCCCATTCTTCTTTATTGAATAAAGATTTCAAGTTGATGAATTCTGAAAAAGAAAGAAGAATCAAGGAGGGTCTATGTACCTATTGTGGTGGGAAGCATAGTATTGAGTCCTGTTTCAAAAGGCCTCAAAACAATCTTACCCAACTGTCAGGAAAATTTCCCACCCAGGGGAAAGCCTGAGTGAAGATCGTGTTGTGCTCAATGGTCCTCACTGTTTTCCATCCAGAGCACAATTGTGCATTCTAAATACTGGTGTCAAAAATTCCCTTAAATTCTCTGTTTTTTCTTCTCTCTCTAATATGTTTTACAGTATTCTCATTGATTCTGGTGCTACCAACTCATTTATTGCAAATCAGTTTGTTCACAAGTATTCTTTGACCATGTATGAACTCCCAGAGAAGATTCCCTTTATCATTCTTGACTCCTCAGAGTCTCCTTCTTTATTTGTGACTCACCATACTAAATATATGGTTGAGCTCCCTTCTTTCCCAAGCTTTGAATGGGACTTTTCATTCATTTATACTCCCAAGGGAGAAGACCTCATATTGGGCTTTGACTTTCTAAATCAATTTGATCCTTCTATTGATTGGAGGCAAGGGCTGATCACCTTTAATGCTGATCATAAGGACTATTATGATCCTTCAAAATCTGTCAGTAATGACTTTTCTTCTGCCAAATCATGTGCAGCTCTGGTTGGTGATTCTAGAACACCATCATTTCCATCTTCTGTCCATATTCCTTCCCTTAATTCCCATCAGTCATTACTATCATCTAGAGATGAAGTCTTCAAAGAGATTCAAGATGTTAGAGAAGATAATTCTGTATCTTCACTTCATCTCTTCTTTGGGAATATGGACCTTCCTCCTTCATCTTATCATGACCCCCTGGAGGAGTTGTGGGATGAAGAGGAAGAGCCAGAATAAATAGAAACCGTGATGAAGGTTGTTCCTTCTACTTATCACCAAAATTTGGATGTATTCTCCAAGGTGAAAGCAGAGAAACTTCCTCCTCACCGCCCCTGTGATCATCATATTGAGCTGGAGGGTTCTCTACCTCCAGTTGGGGTGATCTACTCTTTATCAAACCAAGAGTCAGATACACTCAGGGCCTACATTTCAGAGAACTCAGAGAAAGGTTTCATCCAGCCAAGCTCCACTTCAACAGGAGCACCTGTCCTCTTTGTCAAAAAGAAAGATGGTGTCCTCCGTTTGTGTGTTGATTACCGCAAACTCAATGCTGTTACTAGGAAGAACAAATATCCTTTTCCTCCTATGAATCAGCTTCTTACTATTTTCAATGGTTCTTCTATCTTTTCCAAGATTTATTTGTGTGGTGCATATAACCTGCTCAGAATCAAGGAAGGTGATGAACACTTGACATGTTTTAGAACTAAATATGGCAGCTATGAGTATTTGGTTATGCCATTTGGGATCACCAATGCTCCTGCCTCTTTTCAAAACTTTGTCAATGATATTTATTATGATATTCTTGATATTTCTGTTGCGGTTTATTTGGATGACATTATCGTCTTTTCCAAATCTGAAGAAGAACATGTCACTCATGTGTCCACTGTTCTTTCCAGACTCAGAGCCAATACCCTCTTTGCGAAGGCCTCCAAGTGCCTGTTTCATGTTTCTAGTGTTGAGTATTTGGGTTATGTGGTTTCTTTTGAAGGCCGCAAGATGGACCAAGCAAAAGTCCAGCAAATTCTCAATTGGCCACCTCCAAGAAACCTCAAGGCTCTTCCATCATGCCTTGGCTTTGCCAATTTTTACCGCTTTTTCATCAAGAATCATTCAAAGAAGATTAGTTCACTCACAAGTTTCCGCAAGAAAGATTCCCATTTTCCCTCAATGAGGAATCTCTTAGACAGTTTCATCAACTCAAAGAGGCATTCACCATTTCTCCAATGCTTTCTCACTTTGATCCTTCTCTACCCACCATTTTAGAAACTGATGCTTCTGATTATGACTTGGGTGCTGTACTGAGTCAGATTTCTGACTCAGGAAAACATCCCATTGCATTTGATAGCCGCAAGCTTCTCCCAGCTGAGCTCAACTATGAGGTTCATTACAAGGAACTCCTTGGCATAGTCTGGGCTCTCAAGCGCTGGAGACCTTTTCTCCTTTCACTTTCTTCCTCTTTTGAAGTCGTCACCGATAATTCCTCACTTCAATATTTTATGTCATCAAAGATTCTCACTCGCCGTCAATCCCGCTGGGCTGAATTTCTCTCTGAGTTCCATTTTTCAATCACTTACCGCCCTGGCTGCCTGGCCACCCTTCCAGATGCATTGTCACGTCGGGACAACGTTTACCCAGAGAGGGGGGAAGATTTCATCAGCAAGAATCCAATGAATTATCAAAAAACAATCAAGCAAGATGAAATTCAAGCCCCAAAATTCTTTGCAGTCAAGGGGGAAGCATTTTCTAATTTGATTGAATCAATTCAGAAGGCATTATGGCAAGATTTTCAATATAAAAGTACTCTTCAAGATTTGGGTAAAGGTAAATCTGTCCAAGATTATTCTCTTGGCTCCTCTTCCCAACTTCTCCTGTTCAAAGATTGGGTGGTGGTTCCAAATGACCCCAAAATTCAACTCAGCATACTTCAAAAAAGGCATGACTCTCCTCTAGCTGGACACCCTGGCCAAGAGAAGACTCTCAAACTTGTCAAGCGGGATTTTCACTGGCCTGGCATGACTCAGTTTATCAATGATTATGTATCATCCTGTCAACAGTGTTCAAGAAACAAAAATATTCACCACAAGAAGTTCGGACTCCTCAAACATCTTCCAATTCCAAATGGTCCTTGGAATTGTCTTTCAATGGATTTTATCACTCAATTTCCACTTTCCAATTCCTTTGACTCAATCCTTGTCATAGTGGACGGATTCTCAAAAATGGCAGTTTTCATTCCAACAATGTCTTCAATAACTTCACTGGATTTGGCCCATTTGTTCATCAAGAATATTTTCTCAAAGAATGGCCTTCCTTCAAGCATTGTTAGTGATAGAGGTTCTCTTTTTGTTTATTCCTTTTGGACCAATCTTTGTCAGAAGCTCAATGTTTCAATAGATCTGTTAGCTTCTTACCATCCAGACACTTATGGACAGACAGAGAGGGTAAATCAGATACTAGAACAGTACCTTCAGAAGTTTGCCAGCTATCATCAAGATGATTGGAACACCTGGCTCCCTCTGGCTGAATTTTCCTACAATAACTCTGACCACTCTTCAACAAAAAAATCACCATTTTTCACTGTTTATGGAAGAGATACACATTTTGACTCAGTTCACATTACTCAAGATACTCCTTCTGGAAAGGTATCAACAAAAATCCAATCAGTAAAGCAAGATTTCAAGAGAGAACTTGAAGTTGCCATAAACAGGTTTAAGAGGTATGCAGATAAAAGAAGAGCAGGTCCACCTGTTTTCAATCCTGGTGACATGGTATGGCTTTCTTCCAAGAACATCAAATCAACTAGACCCACCGAAAACTGTCTGATAGATGGTTGGGTCCTTTTCCAATCTTGAAGAAAGTCAGTACTCATGCTTACCACCTCAAGCTTCCATCTAAATAGAAATCCATCCACCCAGTCTTCCATATTTCACTTTTGGAACCAGTAAAGACATCAACAATCCCAGATGGGCATCAAAAGCCTCCTCCTCCAATCATCATTGAAGAAGAAGAGGAATGGGAAGTCTCTCAAATACTGGATTCAAAACTCAAGAGAAGAAATTTATGGTATCTGGTGGAATGGAAAGGCTTCAGTCAAGACTCAGAAAGATCCACATGGGAGCCATCTGAAAACCTCAATAATTGTCCTGAACTTGTCAAAGATTTTCATTTCTTAAATCCTGACAAGCCAGGACCCAATTCTTCAAAAGCTTGAATTTTTATGGTGCTTGGTGGGGAGAGGAATTACCAAAAGTAAGTCCCAGTCCTGGTATGCACCTTTAGGGGTATTCTACTCCTTTCTGTTGTAAGCATCACCTTGGCCAATCTGTGAGCACTCTGCAATTTTTGGACACAGATCTTTGGCCTGGCATTCAACATCAATTCCAAAGTTATGGCCATTTTTCACTTGGGAAAATGGACCATTCATTTTTTTCATTTCATTCCAAGTCTTTCCAATTCCAAGTCATTCTTTCAATAAATTCATTTTCTTTTATGGCACTGGCGGGAGTGGTAATTACCAAAGGTAAGCTCCTCTTCTGGTGTGCACTTGCCTGAGTGGTCTACAATCTGTCAAAAAATCACCTTGGCCACTTTGTGAGCACCTGGCATCAAATTTCTCTTTCCAGGTCCTTGGCCAATTTCAAAATCAGTTATCAACTTCTGTGATGAAGATTCAAACCTCCTCAAGATTCATTTCTCTTTCATTTTTTCCTTTTTCTTTTCTTATTTTCATTTTCATTCTTTTATTTTTATTTTTTATTTTCATCTCCCTTTTTCTCTTATCATGTCAATCTTCACATCAAGATTATCATTGATTTCATTCATCATCAAATCTTGAAGCCAATGTCAAAAGAAGATCAAGCAATTCCCATGTCATATGCCAACATTTTAATACCAGTATCAAATTTATTTTTCTGAAAAGAACTCCTCATTATCCCTCTCTCAAAACCGTTTCCATTAGCCTCAAGAGGCTTCACCTTGTATTGGTGCTCAGGAGCTCACCATTTCAAGGTGGGGGGTACTGTCACAACCATGGAAATCCACCCTATTGGACCTCAATATGTCCTATCCATGCTATATCCAATATATTGAAATTTGGCCATATACATAATCATTGGCCAAATTGGCCATTGTCATGTCTTATGGCCTTTATGGTCATTTTATCATCTGGGGCCAACCTGGCCCCTTCACCATCATCAAGCCATTCTAAGCTGTCTCTGTGCTTTTGGCATCTTGGGTATTTTCCATACAACAGGGAAAATACAGCCCAAAATCCTGTATTTGGCTTTTTAAGCTTTAAATACAGTTTGCGCACTTTTGTGCATTTTGCGCATTTAGCTGTATTAAGCCATCTAGGCCATATTTCTCATGTATTATGTGAAATATGGCCAAAATGCTATATCAGGACTTTTGGGGCTGAATTGCCAGTTTTGTGCATTTTGCGCATTTTGCACACTTTGCACCAATACAGTTTTTAAGCTGTATTAGCTGTATTTAGCCAAATACCCCAAAAGACACTTTATCATCTCTGAAGCCTCCAAAACCCAAGTTTCACTCTTATCCTCCTGGCATCATTCCAAAAGACCTTTGGCCAAATTCAACCTTCAGTAACCCAAAGGGCCATATATGGTGTTACACACTATTATGCATCTTTTTTCAGCAGCAATCCAATGGCGGCAATTTCAAATGGTTATTTCAGTTTTTCAACAGCTCATCAAGGCAAACCTTCCAGAGGATTCATCAAGGCTCAAGGGAAAGTGTCATAATCTCAAATACCAATGACACCATCAAGAAATCAATGGTTATTCTCACTCACAGTATTCCTCCAAGGGAATACTGGCTGTTCCTTCTCAAGGGATATTCAAGAGGCAGTTCCAAAATCAGCTATCAAGTGCCAATGCTCCATCCATCATACTTGGTAACCACATTCATTTCAATACAGTCTGGATTCACCAAGACCTGTATTTCAATCATACATCATGGGAAAATAACTCAACACAGTTCATTTTCCAATCTGGAAAGGTATATACTCCATCAGACAATCAATACAGCTTCCAGTATTCAATACAGGACCACTTCTAGCCTTAAGGAGTCAAGCTCTCAATGTTTCACATATACCAGCCTCCTTTGACCCTGGGGGGTTTTCCCCCAGTTAATTAATATATTTTGATTTTATTTTATCTTTATTTATCTTACCATTTTTATTCAGTGAATACTGATATGATCAAGTCATTCATTTAGCACCTTTTCTCTTTTCTTCCTTTGCCTGTCAATGGATATTTGGTGGTCATATCCTTACTAATTCCATTGTTCATTTTGGAAGGTTGAAACAGTGATTAAGGACTTACTTGGTTGGCTCTTTGGCCATTTGGGTTCTCATTTCTCTTATTGCATCTCATCTTTGTACTTGCATCCATCTCAGAGAAATTTATTCTTTATTTTTTTTTCTTTATTCTTTTGGAGTCTTCCAAGTGAGTTCCCTGATTTCTTAGTGCCAGGCCACTCTTTCCTTTCTGTCCAAGAGCCCCTGTGACAGTTGGCCATTCCTCCAATCTGGGAATTTCCTTGAAATTAAAGGCAGTTTACACCTCTGCATTTCTTGAAATTGTATGAGGTAAGTCATTATTCAAGTTCAAAAGACTTTCTGTCAAGAATTGGTGTGGACTGTCTTGGAAACTCACTTTTATTGATATATTTTTAATACTTGATTGAATATCTTCTTTAAATTCAAGTCATGCTTTGCCACTTTTTTCCAATTTTTCTCCATAAAGATCTGCATTATGACCAGTTGAATTTTCCCAGTTTTGAGCATGTATTCTCAAATATTTTCATTGTTTAGTAATAAAGGAAATAGAATTATTATATGGTTAATTGGGAAAAGTAACTTTGGACTCAAATCTCTCACAAATATGGGTCAAAGAAAAAATATTGTCTTTATTCACATTCTCTAGACCAATAATGGTCTTTTGTGATTCTTTCATTTGTAGAATTTCTCTACCCAACGTTTTTTGGATATACTAAAAATGTTTAAGCTTTTCTAAAAAGAATTGTTACAAGTTTCTACATTGGATACAAGCTTTACAAGCTCTATTTCTTTGGAAAGGATTGATTCATTCTTTCCTCATCCTTTTTTTTAATTCCATCAAAGTTCTTTCCATATTGAACACATTGTCCATTTCCAGCTTTTGCCTCTTAGGACTTCTGTAATTTTGAGGATAAGCCTTGTTCCACTTGGGCTTTGCCTTTTTCTTTTGCTTATGATTGCTCTTTGGGTCTTTCTTTTTCTTTTTTGGCACTTGTTGAGGCGTAATTTTTCTTTTGGAGGCTTGAGAAGCTTCTGGAGCACTGTTGTCCTTCTTCTGGTCCTCTGACAATATGCCTTGGCTTTTCAACCAAGCTTTTATCTCTTGAACTTTCCCTTTGAATGACATTTTAGTCAAAGCCTTCAGAAGTTCCTCTGTCTTTTCTGGCTCCAAGTACTTATTCACTTGAAGATAAGATTTTATTTTCCCTATCCAGAGGCTTGGCAGAAGCGCCCATTCCTGCTGTTTTGCCTCCATAAACCAGTTCTTGTACTGAGACTTGTATATTTCTACTGCTTCATGTTGAAAGTTGTTTAGATCTGAAAACAGGAATGGAATTTATGTCAGTGTCACATGGTGGAATGTGATCTACAACTTTCCAGTATTAATTGGTCTTTCAACCAGTTTAATAGCTTTTTTAGAAATAGTTGCCTTTGCTGAGAGCTGGCAGACAGCATTGTGACAATAAACTGGTTACCAATGTCATGGGTTTGATTCTGGTTGGAGACAAGGAGGGGTCTCAATCAAAAAACCAGAAATCACTGGGTTTTCTGCTTCATTGGTGTACAAGGGTTCCTTGTAGGTGTCAGCCTGTGACTCAAAACCAGAGCACAAGCATGACAGCCAAAATACCATAAACCAATGGTATAGCCAAAATACCACCAAAACATGGAGCTGAGCCAAATTAGCTCAAAAGGTACCAAAAGAAAGAGGAAACTCACCTCTTCCTGAAAATATAAGTCCCATCACCATAGGATAAGAAATAACAAAGTTATTCCTGCTCAAAGTTAGTGCTGAGCATAAACCTTAATTTTCACCACTCATCTAAAATCTAGAAGGAGAGGCTTAACCCCATCAAATGGGTACTCAAAATGAAGCTCTAAGCCAGGGCTATCCAATGGTACCAGCCAAACTGAGCTAGCACCAGTATTACTTGAGTTATGGTCAAATTCAGACCAAATAAGGGTGAACAAAACATTCACCTCTCATCTAACTTTTACAGTTTTAGTGTGAGATACCTGAAGTGGGGTCTTTTTGGAAAGAGCACAATCAGGGCTATCTGATGTTGCCATCCATTTCCTCATGACTCAACTACAACAGAAGTTATTGGCCAAACAAGCCTAATACAGCTTTTGACCAGACCACGCCAATGTACAAAAGTACTTGTACATGGGATAACTTTGTCATATTTAATGATAGCCATGTCAAGTTGGGTACCATTGTGTAGAGCCCATACAGAGCTATTCAATGAACCAACGTTGAGCTTGATATCTCAAAAACTGACAGAGTTATGACCATTTTAAGGTTAAAATCCCACCTGCTGTCAGATACAGCCTTACCATGGGATAATATCCCATAACCATGAATATGAGGTGTCAAATAGACGGAGAAGCATGTTTTTACTTCAATACCTCATATGTCAGTCAATACTGGGGTCCCATACAGTTTCTGTACAGCATTCTACGCGTCATACACGTCAGAATCAGGCTGTGAGGTCCCCAGATGAAAATTGTCACCCTGTATTGGTGAAAACTGCCCAGATGTGGTTTCAAAACCACATCTGAGCCCAATACAGGGTATACAGGCTGTTTGCAAACCACAAGCCTGTCATAGAGAGTGAAAAATCTTCACTTCCTCTACGTGGAAAGGTCTAGCAGCCTTTCCACCCCAATTTCAGGATAAAAGGAGGGCTTTTCACAGCCAAAATCCTCTCCTCATCCTGCTCTTGAATAACCTACGTAGTAAACTGTCAAAAACAGTTTTACTCTTGGTTAAATAATCAGGTATAATTATAATCTTTAATTATTGTAGACTTTATTATTGTAATCCAACAGATAAAGACTGCACCCAGGGTTCTCAATAGCGCTCACCACCACTATTTCTCAATAGTAGAACCCTTTTATCTTATTATAAACCCTTATAAATCTTTTTTAAATCATTTTCTGTCGTGTCACATACACAGTGAAAGTTGTAATTAGCCTAGCTTACCTTTATCATAGTATCATTGTGAGCCTGTGAGGTATGTATAACATACCCATAAGGCCACAAATGATTTTATAGACAGTTAATTTTGTCTTAAACAGACTTTTTAGTTGAATTTAAAATAAAAAATAACAAAAAATAAGTATAACTTTTTTTTGGATAAACAAAGTTATAATTATTATGTCTTTTTTGGATTCTACACCAAAAATAACCTAGGGTACACCCATAGGGTGTTATACCCAAAAACACTTATTTCTTGTTTTATTGGAAGATTTAAGAATCTCACAGTACTAATGTAGCTTTTTTAACATTTTTTTTAAAATTGTTAAATTTAAGCTTAATTAAGCTTAAATTTAAAGCTACATAAGGTTTATGCAACTTTACCAAAATTTTAGTTAAAATTGAGGTGTTGTGTATATTTACTGAATTGGCTAAGGATTTGCCATACAGAATGTAAATCCTGCGTGAGCTCAATTTAAAAGGGTTTAAAGCCATGGTATGGCTTTAAATAAATAAAAGGGCAAAATCCACACAAAAAGGTGGGACAAAGGAAAAAGACCAAATAGAGCTGGGGTACCCAACTTTTTGGATCTGCAAGGACTCAATTAAGGTTGTCCACCTGTATTGGAGGATTTTCAACCTTATTTAAACTTTAAGATTAGACTTTGATCCAACCTTAAGGTTTAAAATGGTTTTATCCCAATTTGGACAGGAATTTCAAGCTGCCAAAGGGTAAATCCCAATATGCAGGCTTGAAATCAAGGTTTTAAGAACTGTCAGAGCTTAATTAAGCTTAAAAACCTTAAATAAGCTTAAAACTTTAAAGTTTCAAGCATTAAAACCTTATCAAAACTTAAGGTTTGGTGTGTTTTGCTATTTTACGTGGAAAAATAGCAATACCTTCAAAAATTCATTAAAAATCCGATTCTTAATGGATTTGCTTGAAAATTTCACACAACTTAGAATTTAATATTATCAATATATAAATTAAATTGTAAGTATCTTTTATAAATAAATTTCCTGGGTAATTAGCCTGGAAATTTACTCTATTAATTAAGCTTAAAGAAAATTATGATTTCTTTAAAAATTAATTAAAAATTGAGTTTAAAAGATTTCTGCTTGAAACTCTAATTTTAAGTTGTTCATGTGATGGACTTTAATATAAATAAACTTATTTTATATTAAAACTTAAAATAATTAAACTAAATGAGGATTAAAGTTACTTGGAGTTAAGAATAACACTCGTAACTTTAAATTGGAAGTAAAAATAAGTTGCCTTAAGTTAAGAACTCTATTTTTAAGCATGGTTTTTCAGTTTTGACCTGAGCACGCCCTCTACATTCATTATGAATCATTAGAGCTGCCCTGAAGACATAAAAAGAGTCTTTTCATCACTGTTTTTGTCCATCATTCATTATCAATCCAATCATATTAGAAATTTAAACAGGTAAAGTTTTATTAAATATAAAATCTTATTATTAAAAGTAATTCTTAAGTTATTTTTATTCTTTATTTATTGAAATTAAAGAATTGAAGTCATAGAATTTAGATTATTGTTGTAATCACCAATAATATATTTTATTATATGAAATTATCATTTTAAATATCTTTTAAAATCCACAAATTCCTCTCAAAAACTCTTAAATCATAATTTATATTATTAAAAGTTGTTTTATCTTTAAATTTATTGATTTTCGACGTGTTTTTAACTTCTAATTATTATTTAATATTATAACTGTTGTATTTTGACTTATTGTATTAAATAAATCTTATAAGTAAGTTTTCTCTAGAATTCTATATTTTTTTTATCTAGTATTAGTTTTTTTATATAGAATTTTTATTCTGAAAGAATTATTTCTGCACAGTGTGTGTTTAATTCTTTTTATAAATAATATTTATATTATTTATAAGTGGTTAATATTCATATTTTCCACGTGTAATTGTCTCATTAAGAGCTTTACACTTCTTATTGTTATAACTGTCAGTGACTATAACAATAATAGAATAATTATAATTTATTATAATTATTATTTTTTATTATTATTATATTATTATAATAATAATTAAATTTATTTTTTTATATATAATTATTTTTAATAATTATATTTAAATTTGTGGTTATAATATTTTATTATATTATATTTTTCTACTGAGGACAGTCATAGTACTCTTGATATTGCTACTATTATCAAGAGTTTCATAGACAAACCTTACAATCATCCTGACAGTAGGCTCCTGTTGTGACTAATTTAGCTCCATGAGGGTTACATGGGTAATACAATCAGTTAAATGAATTTCAGGACGCAGTGCTCTAAACCTGGGGGTACTGTCACATGGTGTAATGTGATCTACAGCTTGCCAGTATTAATTGGTCTTTCAACTGGTTTAATAGCCTTTTTGGCAAGAGTTCCCTTTGCTGAGGTCTGGCAGACAGCATTCTGACAGTCAGCTTCTGCACTCTCAAGAAGAGTGTCAAAGGTTCTGGCTAACCTTTGGGAACCTGTGGAATTTATGGAATCCTCCATTTGTGCCTCTCCCCTGGGCTGACATTCTTGTATTTTGGATTTATGACTTGAATTTCCTGGTCCAGCTCCATCTGATTGGATGGAGAAGTTACTTCCACTTCTGGCAGGAGTCATTTCACGTCAATTTAAAGCAAATTTTACTAAGAAATGGATTGGCTTCACCTTCTGGACATTTAAAGGGCTCTTTTGTAAGTAATCCCCATGGTACTGGACTGGCTTGAATTTCAATTCTTGAGTTTGAGAGACTAGAGTAAGAATGCCTTTCTATTATGGATTACCCTAGAAAAAAACTATATTACTTATTGAATAAATCTTCTTTAATGTCATTTATGGAAAATTACATCAAAAATAAAGAAAATTGTCTAAAGAGTAAAGGAAAATATTTTTGAGTAAATATTTTTAACTTTTTATTTTATTTTATTTTATTTTTTAGTTTCTTCAAAGAAATAAGAATTATGAAATTAATAAGTTATTAATCAAATTTGTATTATTATTCACTTTATACTGGAATAACTCAAAGAGTAAATTTCAAGTCTGTGATGTCAAAAACCCACTAGTTAGACAATAGAAATTTAATTCAAATTACTTAATAGTAGTTTTTTTCAAAAAAATATTCTTGACAAAAATAACTTGATTAATATCATAAAGGTTATTTTAAAGGAATAAGTACCAAAAAAGCCAAAATTAAAGGAAATATGGAAATTCTACATCAAAAAACAGTAAAATAAGGTCTAGAACATGATTTATGTCCCAAAAATTTGTTAAAATCATGGCCAGCCCCCCAAATGTAAGGTTTTTCTGTGAAACTCTTGATAATAGTAACAAATATTAATATTACTATGAATTTCCTCAGTAGAAAATATCATATAATGAAATATTATAACCACAAATTAATATAATTATTAAAAATGATTATATATATATAAAGAATTAAATTATTATTAAGTAATTCAATAATTATAATAAACTATAATTATTCTATCATTATTGTAGTCACTGACAGTTATAATAATAAGAATTTATAAAGCTCTTAATGAGACAATGGTATGTGTAAATCCACCTACAAATAATATGAATAGTATTTATAAAAGAAATAGTACAGAAACTGTGAATAGATAAATCTTATAAAGAAGTTCTATATAAAAAACCAAATACTAGATAAAAAAGATATAGAATTTCTTAGAAAATTTACTTATAATATTTATTCAATACAACAAGTCAAAGAAAAACAGTTATTATATTAAGTAATGTTTATAAGTTAAAAACACGTGAAAAATAAATATTTTGAATGATAAAAAATAATATTAGGGGGTGTCAAAGCTACTAAATCCCACACTCAAAATCCCGGTTTTTTTTTGCCAAAATCCTGCATTAATTTTTTGGGATTTCAGAAATCCCACACCTCAAGAGGTGTGGTATTTTAAGGTATAAAAACCCAGGTTTTTTGGTACCAAATCCCATGTTTAAATACTAAAATCCCACCTTCAGCTTCCCATAAAGGCACATTTCTAAAACACACAACTCAGTAAGTGCATGTTAAATTGCATATAACTTTACTTCTCTTGCATAAAATCTGAATACACTCATTAATTATTAAAGTATTTGAGTCTAAGTTGCATTTAATACAGGCCTTTTTCTCTTGCATAAAATCTGAATAAACTCATCATTTAATAAAGTATTTGATTCTAAATTAAATTTAATACAAGCCTTTTCTTCATTTACCATGCCCAAAGCATTGAAAAGGCTACCTTTACTTCAGACGTTAAACTCACTGCAGCTCATCGATGCACTCAACTGGGATAGTGATTCTGATATCCAGGAAGATATAATCTTATTAGATATAATCACCTCAAAAAGATACATCAATCCTCATAGAAGATATCCATCACAATACATGTATACAATGAATGATTTACAAACATTATCATCTGAAAGGTTTCGACAGCTATCTAGGACCACACAGGAATCATTTGAAAAATTGGTTGCACAAATTCAAGCTGATAAAATCTTTCAAAACTCATCACAAAACAAACAAAGCAATCCTGCCATCCAATTGGCTGTGGCATTATCAAGGCTAGGATCAAATGGCAATGGGCCGCTTTGGGAAAGATTGGAACTTTGTTTGGAATTAGCCATGGGGCTATCGTGTTGTACACTCAAAGAGTGATCCAGATATTAATGAAGTTGAAGCGCAAAGTGATTGTGTGGCCAACAATAGAACAACAAAGAGAGATGTCTCAAGTTATGCAAGCAGAAGGCTTCCCTGGGTGCATTGGGTTTATTGATGGGAATCTCATACCATTATCACAATGTCCTCCCAATGATGGTGAAGCCTATTTTGATCGCAAAAAAAGGTAAGCTGTTGAATCATTATGCTTTATTTCAATCTTACTGATGGTTTACATATAAGTTATTCTATTTCAATACAACTGGTTTGCAATATCAAAAAACAGTTCACTGCTCTACATGTTGGTTGTACTGGGTCACTTCATGATTCAGATGTCTAACAACAAATGAAAATAGCACAAACACCTCAAGATTTCTATGAAAAAGATCAGTACTTACTTGCAGATTCAGCATATGCAAGCTCTCCTTGGATTTTTCCAGCATATAAGGGAGTTGTAGCACAGAATGAAGACAACCGTTCTTTCAATTACTTTCTAGCAAAATCAAGGGTCAGAATCAAGCATGCAATTGGAATTTTGAAGGGGCAGTGGTTTTCTCTAAGGGAAATGCAAAATCAAATGAGGGATGCTCATGAAATTGAATATCTTGTTAGTTGGGTTGTTTCTTGCACAATTTTACATAACATGTTAGCACAAATTGGTGATGAATGGTTTGATCTATATGAGGATTATGATCCACCACATGCAGAAAATCTGGCCAACAATGACATTGGGGAAGATGTGGTAAATATGTGTGAAAAAATTAAACCAATCACTTTGGCATGGAAAAGTAGTCAATTGTAAAGCTCATCAGGACCATTGATTTATGTACATAATTTAATGGCATACAACAGAGTGGAGATGTTATTCATAAAATAAAACTATTTACAATTAATATTTTTTAGTTCTCTTTTGGTCCTGCATATGTCTTTCACAGTACCCATTGACTCTTGAATTCATTGTGGTGGGTGGCATTTTCAAGAATTTCTCACCTACATTAGATAATTTATGGTTTATTTGAAAAGAACATCCAAAATGAGTTATTTCATCATTATTGATAATTTCTGGTGGTGGTTTTGTTGTATGATAAACCATTTTTGATGTCTTCCAAAGAATTTCCATGATGCCCGGTTTTTTGGAAAAATCAATCTCCATTTTCAATTCGGGGAAGTGCAAGCCATGTCCAGAGGGAGTGAACACAGTTGGAAGGGGATGAAAATCTTTGTTGGATACAAAAGAAAAAATAGCATAAGTCCAGGCATTGAGATCATTTAAATCTTGGTGGGTTTTATTGAAAAATCCATCTTGAGTGACAATGAAATTGGAAAAAGATTTGAATTCTTCCTTTGGATTGGCAGAAGTCCATTCAAGTTGACTGAAGTTTGGTAATTTGGCTGCCTCCATTAATGACTGATTTTCTTGTGCAGCTAATTGTGAAAAGGAGAGATTCTGGAGTAAATGAATTTGTCATACTTTTGAAGTTTGGTCCATTGCATATTATCCAATTCAATTTGATGAGGAGATAAACCAGCCTTTCTGGAGTAAACACCTGAAAAGCTTGACAATAATTGGTAATTATTCAAGTTATAAGGTAAAAAATTCACACACCTGCAGATTTGCCAGCATCACATCCAGGATGAAAGCCAATACCTTTCATAATGCCACCTAGGAGTTGTTTATCCGTTTTAATTTCTTGGCGATTTTGAGATAAGGACATCAATGTAATGATAAGGTCTGTTAGTATTTGAGAGTGGCCTGAGGACACATCAAAAGGGGTGATTTCATAAATGCAGACAGGGGGATATGGCTTTTGTGTTTTATCAATGATTACATAAGGGTGGGGTAAAGTATTGATCGATGGTAGTTTTAACCATGAGGCATTGGCTTCTTTCTTGTCAATTGAATTGGAGGAAAAGTTCTTATATGCTGTGTTTGAATGTCCAAGCAGAGGCATTATTTCTTTTGAATAATGAATATGTTTTCTTTGGCTTCAGGTGAGTTTCCTTTTATGATTGGTTTGGCTATTATTACCCTCATGATTTTCTATCTTTGGTTTAGTCCTAATGTGAGCCTTAGAGGTAATTTCATATACCCAAAAGACCACAAATATAAAAAATAACATATTAATATAAATAAAATAAATTTATTTATATTATTAAAATAAAAATCAAAATATAAATATAAAGTTATATTAAAAATAAAAAATTAATTATAATTTAAAAATAAAAAATACATTAAATTTTGATTACATTTATACTTGAAAAAATTAAGTAAAAATGAAATTTTAACAAAATTGTGAAAAAAATAAATAAATTTGGAAAAAAGTTAAATAAAATTTATTATAACTTTTTATCCAATAAATAAACATATAAAATTTATTTTTCCTTTAATTCCTCATCATGTATTATACTTGTACTTTACATATGTAATTCAATTCAATTGTACAGTACAATACAGTAATAATTGACACCTCATATGTAAATCAAAGTTCACTTATGTAATACACGCGCATATTTTGACATTTCAATTGAATTCAATTGAAAATACTTCAATTCCTCATAACTTCTAAACTAAACACAACACCTCAATTTTAACATAAAAATTGATGGTTAACACCACATGTGGTGTGAATTAAATTAAGGTTTTGAGGATTTTCAACTTTTGTATTGAAAATACTAAAAACTTAATTTAAGCTTATTTAGAGTTGAGTTACAAGAATTTCACTCAGAGGTGACCCCACCTGATTTTTTATGAGGAATCCAATGGTGAAATAAATTTTACATGTTTATTTATTGGATAAAAAGTTATAATAAATTTTATTTAACTTTTTTCCAAATTTATTTATTTTTTTCACAATTTTGTTAAAATTTCATTTTTACTTAATTTTTTCAAGTATAAATGTAATCAAAATTTAATGTATTTTTTATTTTTAAATTATAATTAATTTTTTATTTTTGATATAATTTTATATTTATATTTTGATTTTTATTTTAATAATATAAATAAATTTATTTTATTTATATTAATATGTTATTTTTTATATTTGTGGTCTTTTGGGTATATGAAATTACCTCTAAGGCTCACATTTTTTATATGTTTATTTATTGGATAAAAAGTTATAATAAATTTTATTTAACTTTTTTCCAAATTTATTTATTTTTTTCACAATTTTGTTAAAATTTCATTTTTACTTAATTTTTTCAAGTATAAATGTAATCAAAATTTAATGTATTTTTTATTTTTAAGTTGTAATTAATTTTTTATTTTTAATATGATTTTATATTTATATTTTGATTTTTATTTCAATAATATAAATAAATTTATTTTATTTATATTAATGTTATTTTTTATATTTGTGGTCTTTTGGGTATATGAAATTACCTCTAAGGCTCACACCTAACCATGACATCAATAGGTGGAACAATAGTTGCATCAACTTTCAAATCATTCTGATGATGTACTGACACTGGTTTAGTCCTAACCATGACATCATCAGAAGAATTTGAAGAGTGACAGGGAGTGGAAGCATTTTTTTGAATTTTAATGATAATGGAAGGGGGCAGAATGGGAATGACATTGCAAAAAAAATGCTTAAGTATTCAGAAATGTAAACAAATACAAGACAATATAAAAGAAAATGATCAGTATGATCATTTAGGGTAATTATTTGAAGAGGATTTTAAAAAAGGAAACACATAAGTAAGTCAGCATGATGATGGAAGATTAATATCATAAAAAAATAATAGAAATGATCAGCATTAATCATCGTTGAATTAAAAGATGATTAATTAATATCTTCTGAATCAATCCAACACAAGCTAGCTTGACGATGAGGTCCATGAGGTCTGAATAGAGTTCACCATGATGAGGCAAATCAGGAATTTTCCTTAGAGGAAAGGCATCAAACAACAACATGACCAGACAATGCCTCGCTTGATCTATTGGTTTGGGTACTGGAAAAGCATGTTGGTGTAGGACCTTGAATTTGACAGGGGTTTGAGAATAATATAATTTAAAGTGAAACGGCTAAGACTGATCAGTTTGTGAAGAAAGGGTTTAAGGATTCTCAATTGGCAACTGATTGAGAAAGTTTGTAAAACAAGAAGGAAAATTAGAACATACCTTTGTGAATTTGAATTCATTTTGGGCAGCCAATCAACTCAAGTACATCCAACTGGCACTCTTGCTTTTTTGAAGATAATTGCTTTTGGACTTGATGGCATGAAAACTGATTCTCCCCTGTCTATCAATCTTGAGAACTCTTTGACTCTCATCCTCAGCGGCGACAACATATACATCTGCTTCTTTTCCAATGCCGATCTGATTGCCAACACTGTAGACAGTACCATGCTTGGAGAATGTCCGAATAGCCAGAAAGCCCTAGCCACCATAAGTAACGATCATCTAGATAATCACAAACGCCCCAAAGACAAACTAAATTAGCCCAGACGATATTTTCTGATACAAAGATAAAGAAAACCACTCACATTTTGCATTGCTCTCTTTTGTTAATAGGTTCCTTTTGACTAATTCACCAGTGCTTTTAGTCACCCCACCAGATTTAAGCCCACTAAGCTTAGCAATCAAGCTTTTTGGGATGATCTCCTGATGTTTGGACCTCATCCACACAGTGGTAAGAGCCCGAAATCAGCTGACATTGCTGCAAACCATCAGTGTTTGGTACAGCCAATCGTGCCTCCATCCTTATTGGAAGCGGCTTCATGAAGGTACTGAGGAAGGCTGGCAATTTTTTCTGATCCGGTTAATTTGCGCACTTCTGCAATTGATTTTTCAATAACTGATTTCTTCGTAATGCTTGTACCATGCATCATTAGTTTAGGTTTCGTCTGAACAACCGTGTTAAGTGATATAATCCAAGATCGAAAGGCATTTGTCAACTGGCACACAAATGAATAGAAATAGTACCAAACTTACACGTTCAGGTATCATATAGCTGCCGTAACCATCATCAATGGCCATCCTCTCTTGCACCAATCGCCACACTCCCTTCGGCATAGCAGTCTTGCGGGCCTGCTCATGGTTTTCTAAATAGCGCCTTTGAATTGGATCAGGAGTGAGTTTGGAAGTTTGATCTTCCACGGCCCTTTTGGTTTGATCATGATCTTTTGCCTTAAGCCTTGGTGCAAATTCATCCCATGGCCCTTCTGGTTCAGGTCTCCCAGCCTCATCTTCCAGAGACTGAGGTTGATCAAGGTCTTTGCGTTGACTTTTCCTCTCTTCCCAACAGCTTTGTTTTGCCACACAAAAAACCATAAAGGTACGCCTTGCTTTCTTCTTTTAGCTTCAGTTGTACTTGATTTATATTTGATAGGTAAGCAAGGACTAGTAAATTGATGTTCCAAAGATCTTTTTTGATCTGATTCTAATGAATGAGAGAAAGATCTTGAGCGAGCCAAATCTGATGGTAAAGAGAAGGCATCAGATGAAGATGGTGATGGTGTATGAGGTTGAAAATTTTTAAAATGATTAAAAGGACAGATATTTGAAGAAAAAGGAATATATGAGATAAAACTAGCGATTGAATCTGACATTCATACCAGAGAATCATTACTTTTAGGGCTCCATAGACATGGTGGAGATGAAGGATGTTGCCAAGGAAGTAAGAAACCATTCAAATAAGTGGAAGCTACAAGATGATTTGATTCATCTGGAAGTCATTGACCTTCTGATCAACCACAACGATGCCCATGACCACAACCAAAACTAACTGAATGAGAACAACAATGGAAAATGGTAGTGACTCGTTTTTAGCCAAGTCATGACACCTCTGATTGTGATCACCCTCATCCGAATCAAAAGGAGCTTGCCACCAAAATCCGCTCTGACATGGAGGTGTTGATTCCAAAGTCACCTGGTGAAATCAGAGAAATGAAACTACAGACTCACCTTGATCCTATGAGAAATATATAAAAACGCTGAGTAAAGAACTACTGTGATAGTTCATCACAACATCAGTTAGATGGCACACCATTGAACAAACGCTTCCAATAAAAAAGACCCACCTCTATCCACAAAAGACAAATAGCCCAAGGATGTAGTTTTATGTTGTATGAATGAAAAGTGTGTTGGATTAAAAATTTGAAGTCAAAATACAATTGTTTTCATTTATTAAAAATTAAAACAATTAGTTTTTGTCTGAAAAGAAAATGAAATTTAAACCATTTGCAGCAAATTGAACCCACCCCAAACAAGAAGAAATAAGCCAACGAAATAAAAAGAAAATGAAATTAAAAAAAATTAAAGAAGATTCAAGCAATGCCAAGAAATAAAGATCAATTGAAATTGAAAAAGTTTAATGTAAATTCAACCAACCCAAAAAACAAAAAGCAAAAGGCCAAAGAAATAAAAATAAAATGAAATTTGACAAATTTAATTCAACCAACCCAAAAAAAAAAAGAAAAACCCCAAAGAAATCAAAAGAAATTAAACCCAAACAAATAAAAATAAAATGAAATTGAAAATAAAAATAAAATGAAAATGAAAAAATTTAAAGAAAATTCAACCAACCCAAAAAAAAAAGAAAAAACCCAAAGAAATCAAAAGAAAATATAATACATGGAGACAATTCAAACCAATCTTAAAACCCAAACCCAAAATGTGAAATTGGCAAACACATGAATCAAAATCACATCAAACACAAGAGAAATTAAAATAAAATAGCTGAACCAAAAGGATAATGAGAATATGTTAAATCAAATCAAAATAAGCCAAAGTCCAAAAAAAGGAAATATGACATACCACAAGCATCAAAAAATCAAGAAAAAGGAAGCAAATCAAAAATTTAATTGAATCAAACTTACAGAAAATGAGCCAAATAACAGACCAAAAAGCCATGTCACAAACCACCCTTATTTGGCAAAAATTCACCACAAAATTGGAATTTCAAGAACACCTTCAAATTCAATTGGTTTGCATGCAGACCTGGATATTTGGCACATAACATCATGATGCCAAACTTGCACAAATTTTCAATTTTGTCATGAATTGCAATTCTATTTAAAAACATAAGATAATTTCCAAATAAACATCAAATGTCGTTGACAAATCCCCATGTATCAAATGGTCACATGACATATACCTAATATGTCATTTTTTATTGATCAATGTCAGAATTCGTTCCAACTCCGCAATGGGCCTGCTTGATGACAATGCCGCAATAGTGAGATCGATCTGGCATTGCTTTTCCTTAAGTTCACATTCCCAATTCCACTTTTCATTTTTCTTCGCATTTTGCTTCTCATCAAACTCCATTTGTTATTGTAACTTGACCTCTTCAAACTGCGGTTTTTCCATGTTGCACACTGTGAGCCTGTGAGGTATGTATAACATACCCATAAGGCCACAAATAACTTTATACACAGTTAAATTTGTCTTCAATAGACTTTTTAATTTAATTTAAAAGAAAAAATAAGAAAAAAATAAGTATAACTTTTCTTTGGATAAACAAATTTATAAATATTATGTCATTTTTGGATTCTACACCAAACATAACCTAGGGTACATCCATAAGGTGTTATACCCAAAAACACTTATTTCTTATGTTATTAGAAGATTTAAGAATATCACAGTACTAATGTAACTTTTTTACCTTTTTTATAAATTGTTAAATTAAAGCTTAAATAAGCTTAAATTTAAAGTTGCATAAGCTTTATGCAAACCTACCAAAATTTTAGTTAAAATTGAGGTGTGGTGTATATTTACTGAATTGGCTAAGGATTTGCCATACAGAATGTAAATCCTGCGTGAGCTCAATTTAAAAGGGTTTAAGGCCATAGTATGGCTTTAAATAAATAAAAGGGCAAAATCCATGCAAAAAGGTGGGACAAAGGAAAAAGACCGAATAGAGCTGGGGTACCCAACTTTTTGGATCTGCAAGGATTCAATTAAGGTTTTCCACCTGTATTGGAGGATTTTCAACCTTATTTGAACTTTAAGATTAGACTTTGATCCAACTTTAAAGTTAAAACTGGTTTTATCCCAAATTAGACAGGAATTTCAAGCTGCCAGAGGGTAAATCCCAATATGCAGGCTTGAATTCAAGGTTTTAAGAGCTTTCAAAGCTTAAATAAGCTTAAAGCTTTAAGGTTACAAGCATTAAAACCTTATCAAAACTTAAGGTTTAGTGTGTATTGCTATTTTACATGGAAAAATAGCAATAACTTCAAAAATTAATTAAAAATCCAATTCTTAATGGATTTGCTTGAAGATTTCACACAGCTTACAATTTGATATTATCTACATATAAATCAAATTTTAAGTATCCTTTATAAATAAATTTGATGGGTAATTAGCCTGGAAATTTACCCTTTTAATCAAAGCTCAAAGAAAATTATAATTTCTTTAAAAATTAATTAAAAATTGAGTTTGAGAGATTTCTGCTTGAAACTCTATTTTTAAGTTGTTCATTTGATGAACTTTAATAGAAATAAGTTCATTTATATTAAAAACTTAAAATAATTAGTTTAAATGAGGATTAAAGCTACATGGAGTTAAGAATAACCCTGTTAGCTTTAAATTGGAATTAAAATTAAGTTACCTTAAGTTAAGAACTTTATTTTTAAGCATGGTTTTTCAGTTTTGACCTGAGAACGCCCTCTATATCCATTATGAATCATGAGAGGTGCTCTGAAGACTTAAAAAGAGTCTTTTCATCACTGTTTTTGTCCATCATTCATTATCAATCCAATCATATTAGAAATTTAAACAGGTAAACTTTTATTAAATATAAAATCTTATTATTAAAGTAATTCTTAAGTTATTTTATTCTTTATTATTCAAAATTAAAGAATTGAAATCATAGAATTTAGATTATTGTTGTAATCACCAATAATATATTTTGTTATATAAAATTAATCATCTTAAATATCTTTTAAAATCCACAAATTCCTCTTAAAAACTTATTAATCTTAATTTTTATTATAAAAAGTTGTTTTATCTTTAAAATTATTGATTTTTGGCGTGTTTTTAACTTATAATTATTATTTAATATAATAACTGTTGTTGTTTGACTTGTTGTATTAAATAAATATTATAAGTAAGTTTTCTCTAAAGTTCTATATTTTTTTTATCTAGTAATAGTTTTTTTATATAGAATTTTTTATTCTATAAGAATTATTTCTGAACAGTGTGTTTTTAATTCTTTTATAAATAATATTTAAATTATTCATAAGTGGTTAATATTCCTATTTTCTATGTGTAATTGTCTCATTAAGAGCTTTCCACTTCTTATTGTTATAACTGCCAGTGACTATAACAATAATAGAATAATTATAATTTATTATAATTATTTTTTTTTATTATTATTATATTTTTATAATAATAATTAAATTTATTTTTTTGTATAGTTACTTTTAATAATTATATTTAAATTTGTGGTTATAATATTTTGTCATATTGTATATATCTACTGAGGACAGTCATAGTACTCTTGATTTTGCTACTATTATCAAGAGTTCCATAGACAAACCTTACATTTGGGGGCCTGGCTGTGATTATAACCAATTTTTGGGACATAAATCATATTCTAGACCTTATTTTACTGTTTTTTGACGTAAAATTGCCATATTTATCTTAATATTGGCTTTTTTGGGACTTATCCCTTATAGATAATCTTTATAATATTAATAAAGTTATTTTTTCTTAAGAATATTGTTTGAAACAATATACTATTGAGTGACTTGGAATTGATTTCTTTTGTCTAACTAGTGGCTTTTTCACATCACAGACTTGAAATTTATTCTTTTAGTTATTCTGGTATAAAGTCAATAATAATACAATTTTGATTAATAAACTTGTTAATTGCATAATTAATATTTCTTTAAAGAAAATACAAAATCAAATAAAAAATAAAAAAAATCAAAAATCTTTACTAAAAACATTTTTTCTTTTATCTTAGACATTTTTGACGTAATTTGCCATAAATTACATTAAAACAACTTTATTCAATAAGTTGATTTTATAAGTTATTTTTATTGTTTGATAAAATAACTTATACTTTTATTTTTCTCTAGTGTCATCAATTAGAGACAGCTCTTCAGACTCTGAAGCCTCAGAGTCTAGTATTGAAATTCAAACCAGCCCAGCACCAAGGGGTTTAATAACCAAAGAACCCTTTAAAGGACCAGCAGGTGAATTCAATCCATTTTAGTCTATTTTTTTCTTAAACTTGACGTGCAATGACTCCTACTAGAAGTGGAAGTAACTACTCCATCCAATCAAATGGATCTGAACCAGGACATTCCAATCACAAATCAAAAAGACAAGAATGTCAGCCCAGAGGAGAGGCACAAATGGAGGATGCCAGAACTTCCACCAGTTCCCAAAGGTTAGCCAGCACCTCTGAACCTCTTATTGAGAGTCCAGAAGCTGACATAACTGCTATTGCTGTTAGACGTGAATCATTTCCAACAGGCAGCAGTGGAGATTTACCATTCTCAGTACAAGAACTGGTTTATGGCCGCCAAACAGCAAGAGTGGGAACTTCTCCCAAGTCTTTGGATAGGCACCATGAACTCTTATCTTCAGGTGAAGAAATTCATGGGGCCAGAAACGACAGAGGATCTTCTGAAGGGTTGGACACCAATGTCTTGCAAAGGACAAGTCCAACAGATAAAAGCTTGGTTGAAAAACCAAAGCATGTTATCAGAAGATCAGAAGAAGAAGTTGGCCCAAGGCAAGGAAAACAGTCCAGTGGAAGCTCCCCAAGCATCCACCAGCAAAATTCCGCCTCAACAAGTGCCAAACAAGCCCAAGCAGGGCCCAAAGACCAATCAGAAGGAAAAGGCAAAGCCCAAATGGAGCAAGCCTTACCCGCAGAATTACAGAATCCCAAAGAAAGAAAAGACAGCCATGGACAATGTGTTCAACATGGCAAGAACTTTAATGGAATTCAAAAACAAGGAGGAGGAAAGATTGAGCCAATCTTTCCCAAAGAAATAGATGTTGTTAGCCTTGTTACTCAATTTGAATCTTGTAATAAAGAAATTATAACAAAGCTTAAAACATTTGAGTATATCCAACAAAAGTTGGGTAATGAGATATTACAAGTGAAAGAACAACAAAACACCATTATTGGCCTTGAAAATGTTAATAAAGACAATATTGTGTCTTTGATGTGAATTTGTGCAAGAATTGAGTCTAAAGTTACTTTGCTCAATCAACCAGATGACAATTCAATTTCTTTTATAACTGGACAGTTAAGAGAATTGAAATTACAAGCTCAAAACTTGGAAAATTCAACTGGTCACAATGCAGCTCTTTTCCAAGAACAATTGGAAAAAAGTGATAAAGAATGACTTGAATCGAAAGAAGACATTCAATCAAGTATTAATCATATATCACTCAAAAATAAATTTCCAAGACAATCCAGACCAATTCTTGACAGAAATGTGCTTAATTATTTACATCATACCATTTCAAGTAATGAGGTGGAAACTACTTGCAATTTCAAAGACATTCCAAAATTAGAGGAATTGCCAACCTTCACTGGTGAAGGAGAATATAATCATATGGAATTTATGAAAACAATTGATATGTTCAAAGAATACTTTAACATACCTGATGAATACATAAGTGCCAGATTACACTCATTATTTACCAGATCAGAAAAGAAATGGTATTACAAAATGAGACAAGACCATGGTAAACATTCTTGGCCTTGGTGGAAAGTGTTAAGGTAGTGGTTACAAAGCGACGACGACGACGATGATATTAGTGAATTATTATTTTCTATTTTCATACTGTTAGTTACAACGAAGGACTGTCTCTTTAAATACTAAAGAGTACAGTGCTTTTTAGTAAAACATATACAATAAGAAAACACACAAAAGTATTTTTACTTTTGTTCGATGAAAAGTATTTTAAAGGAAAAGTACAAATAGTAGAAAGGAAAAGCACCATTTCAACGGTGGAATGCTCTAACACGCCCCCTCACTGTTGAGATGGTGCAAGTTAGAATGCAATTGATGGCTCATTCTCATCGACTTGAGCAAAGAGGTTAGCTGGTTTCTTCTCAGGATACTTTTTCCAACAGTATTCTTCCAGGTGGCTTTTCTTTTTACAGTAATTACAATACCTTTTATTTCTTTGGCTGTACAATGCAGTTGTGGCTTCACGACTGTCTTCATTTAATTTGAACTGTATGTGATCTTGCTCTAACTTCTTGAGTATGAAATCCAGACCTTGATTTTGAAAACCATGTGACATCACACAAACAAAGGAATCAAGTTCAGGTGGCAACTTGCTTAAAACCATTATTATAAGTGCCGATTCTTCTAGTGTGAAACCTACAAGCCGCATTTTTCTTACAGCAGTTCGAATTTCTTGAACAAAATTAGGGGTTTGTGAGAATTTTACTTGACTGAAGTTGGTAAATGCCAAAGTTTGGCTGGATATATCATTCGACATGTATTTTTCTTTCAAAATCTTCCAGAGAATCTGTTCATCTCGTTTTTGGTTTGGGTTGAGAATGCTGGAAACAAATGATAGATTGTCATCATTTAGATAGCGAATGATGAGATTGTATGCCTTTCGATTAAGGCTTTCTTGTATCTGTTGTGATTGCTGATCTGTGCCTAGGATAAGATCCAGTGCACCAATATTATCTAGCTCTGACTCCATCATTATAACCCAAGTGAAGTAGTTTTCAGAATTCAATAATAGACGATTGACCAGATTATTTGATGACATATTAACCAGTAGGATACTTTCACCCGAATATGTGAATAATAGGTTGACCAGTAGGATTTACTCCCCTGAAATAAGATGACCAGTAGGATTTTTCTCCCCTGTAATAAGAAAACCAGTAGGATTTGCTCCCCTGCAATACGAAGACCAGTAGGATTCTTCTTCCCCTGAGATTTACGACGACCAGTAGGCTTCTTCTTCCCCTGAAATTTACGACAACCAGTAGGACTTTCCTCCCCTGAAATTTACGATGAATGAATAATAGTAGAATGATTTATTTTCTGTGATTCAGCCAGTAGGTTTCTCCTCTGGGTTCTAGCAGCTATTATAATTTTTATTTTTATTTTTATTTTATAATGACTTGAGTACTTTAAATAAAAATTGGTGCCAATTGCTGAGCAATTGGCACTGATAATGTGTTAAGGTAGTGGTTACGAAGCGACGACGACGATGATGATATTAGTGAATTATTATTTTCTATTTTCATACTGTTAGTTACAACAAAGGACTGTCTCTTTAAATACTAAAGAGTACAGTGCTTTTTAGTAAAACATATACAATAAGAAAACACACAAAAGTATTTTTACTTTTGTTCGATGAAAAGTATTTTAAAGGAAAAGTACAAATAGTAGAAAGGAAAAGCACTGTTTCAACGGTGGAATGCTCTAACAGAAAGAACAAATTATTTCCAAATGGGCTAATGATTCCTGGAGATTTAGAATGGAAAATTCTTTTGAAGAAGCCATTTTTAATATTGAGAGGGACAGGCCCATGTCTTGGTTTCTTAAACAGAAGGACAGATTAACTTCCCTTCATCCTGATATGTCTGAAACAATGGTACATAAAAGGATATTAAGAAAGTGTGGTGGTGACCTTGAGAATGCTATAAGAAGCAGATGTATTGAGCCTTGCTCTACAGAAGATTATATCAATGCCATGGATGACATCACTACTAGAAGAAAAATTGGAAGAAATTGGTCCAAATCCCCAATAGACAATAAGACTAATGGGAAACCAATTTCAAAACCAAATAAGCCACAAGACAGACTTCCTTTGAAATGTCACAAATGTGGAAGCACATCTCATTTAGCAAACACTTGCCCAAAAAGACAAGAATCAATGAGATAAATGCTAAAAAAGTGGAAGACACAAAAGAAAGAACTGATGTATCTTTACATGAAAGTGATTCTGAGCCTTCAGAAGAAGAATAAGTACCAGAGGAGCTTAGTATAGAAAACATTAATGTTTCTTTTGAAGTCACTGAGGTACACACTCATTTACCACAGTATAGTGATGAATGTATGGATCTCATACATGTGCAAGATGCTAAAATGCAAAGAACCAAACCTGCCAGAGGTAAAGGTTATACAGCTGGTTCATCTTGTATCACTAATATTGTGATAAACAACACAGAAGCCAAGGTACACCTTGACTCAGGTGCTTTTTGCACTTGTGTTGGAAAGGATTATCTTGACAAGGTTTATACCAATTGGCAAGACAAATTAATGCCAATTGAAGGTATAACATTCAGCAGTGCTAGCCAAAATATGCACCCCTTGGGTATATTTGAAGCAGCAATCATATTTCCTCATCCTGCAGGAAGTATAAGATTGAAAGTTGAAATTGTTGTTATGAATAATTGTACTTCACAACACTTTATACTTGGGAATGATTATCTCAATATTTATGGTATTGATATTAATAATCATAAAGACAGGTATTTCACTATAGGGGAAAATAAAAGACAAAAATTTGCTTTTCCTCCAGAAAAAAGAGAAATTACTGTCATTAAACAAGTAAAAAATGTTAATAAGGAAAAATTTGTGTCAAGTCAATTAATTGAAGCACAAATTAGTCCTGAATTAACACTGGAAATGAAGGAAGAGCTTATTGAAATTTTATTTCAATACAGGGAAGCCTTTGCTTCAGATAATGAACCACTTGGGGTTATAAGAGGCCATGAGGTGGACATTATGCTTAATGTGGAAAGGCCTTATCCGCCACTATTAAGAAGACCAGCTTACCCAGCTAGCCCTAGGGCTAGAGAAGCATTAGAAAATTATATTAATGAACTAATGAAACTGGGAGTTCTTAGAAAAGCTTGACAAAATGAGGAGGTAGAAGTCACAACTCCAGTAATCATTACTTGGCATAATGATGAGTCAAGGATGGTCGGTGATTTTAGAGCACTGAATACCTATACTATCCCAGATAGGTATCCAATCCCTAGAATGCATGAGACGTTGACTCAATTATCCAAAGCAAGATTCATTACTTCCATGGATGCTCTAAAAGCTTTCACCAGAATGTTTTGACACCTCATGCTAGGAAATTATTGAGAATAATTGCTCATTGTGGGATTTATGAGTATTTGAGAATGCCTTTTGGTATTAAAAATGCACCCTCTCATTATCAGAGAATGATGAATACCATCTTCCCACATGAATTATCAGAAGGATGGTTAATAATTTATATTGATGACATTATCATTTTTTCAGAAACCTGGAAATTACATTTAGAGAGACTTTCATTAGTGTTTAAGAAAATTCTTTAAGTGAACATGAAAATATCTCTTAAAAAATGTAATTTTGGGCTTCATGAGTTAAAAGCTCTAGGACATGTAGTCTCAGGACTGAGACTTGGTGTTGACAAAAACAAAGTGGCTGCAGTTTTACTGAAGCAAATGCCCCAGAACAAAAAAGAAATGATGTCTTTTTTAGGGTTTGCCAGTTATTACAGGAAACACCTTAAAGATTTTGCCATCAATGCCAGATCATTATACAGAATTTGTGATCAACAAACTGTTTTTGAAATTACGCAGGAGAGGATTCAAGCATATGAGAAAATAAAGTATGCCTTGACCAATGCACCATTATTATTGATGCCAGGCTGGAAACTTCCTTTCAAGCTGTATATTGATGCATGTGGTGAAGGCTTATGAGCTGCTCTTCATCAGGTTCAAATTGTCAATGACAAACCTTATGAAGGTCCGATTTGATTTATTTCAAGACAAATTAAACCTACTGAGGCCAGATATGGAGCTAGCCAAATGGAGTGCCTTTGCCTTGTTTGGGCTTTGGAAAAACTTCATTACTATCTTGATGGTAGTGTGTTTGAAGTAATTACTTATTGTGATGCAGTAAAATCACTTCTTAACATGAAAACTCCAAACAGACACATGTTAAGATGGCAGATTGCTATACAGGAGTATAGAGGTAATATGACCATAGTACATAAAGCTGGAAATATTCATAAGAATGCTGATGGCTTAAGTAGATGCGCATTACCAAATACACCTGATAACCCTGCCTATGTTCCTAAAAGTGCAGAACCTCAAATTCCAATTGAAGGAATTAATATCACGGATGTTGGAACAGAATTCTTTGAAGAAGTTAGAGAAAGCTATAAGCAAGATAAAAATTGTCATATTCTTACTGCTCTACTTGACAAAGATTGCAAAGATGTAGCCTTGGA
Organism: Austropuccinia psidii; assembly: GCA_023105745.1. Lineage (NCBI taxonomy): Eukaryota > Fungi > Basidiomycota > Pucciniomycetes > Pucciniales > Sphaerophragmiaceae > Austropuccinia > Austropuccinia psidii. The sequence goes on along the minus strand of JALGQZ010000005.1, from coordinate 7,999,202 downwards.
TAATTCTCTGGATGATATTTGGAAAACATCTTATGATAATGGGAGATTCCATTTGTTTGATGGTATACTATATGTGAGCCTTGAGGTATATTTTACATACCCAAATAGGCCACAATCATCTAAAAAAGAAATTTTGAATTATGCAAAACTCATAAGTCATGCATATATCCAAAATTCATCATTTTCAATTTCAGAAAAGATGAATAACTTTTTATTGAGTAAGTAAATCCATGGATTTAAGACCAGATTTGGATTCTACACAAAAGTTCACCTAGGGTAGCTCCATAGAGTGAATAAGCTCAATTTAAGTATTTGAGGTGGTAAAATGGAAAATACTTCAATACCACATCATTAATACCACATAAAAGATCCGTGAAAATTTTTGTTTTTCTTGATTTTTAGCCAAAATAATGGGAAAGTGAGAAATCCCATGTTACATATACACTAAGAATAGTGTTATGCATGTTTTGAGCACTTAATATCATGGTATTCTTACATGGACTTTTGGTACACCCATAGTGGATATCTCACTTTAAGCTTAAATTACTATTTTGACGTAAAAATTAGGCAAGGGGGACAAAAGACATCAAAGAGAGCCAGGGTACCCAACTTCTGAGGCCTCAGAGGCGTGGATAGCTCCAGAGCATGGATCCATGGCTCATCTTGGCCCAATTGGTAAACTAAAACTCTTTGGGAACTTGGTTACCAAGTTACACCTACTGTAATCATAAGAAAAATAGCAAATAACCTGCTATTTTGACGTGCCAAGGAGGTAATAAGCTACTTAGACTCCTGTAACCACGTCAATTCTTGATGACTTTCCATGACTAGACCCTAAAAGAGTAATTAAACCCTTTTGGGATCCATATTCATTGATTTACCTCATAGCAACCAGCAAAATACTGCTATTTGCAATTCTACGTAGAAATAAGGTAAAAACTTCAAAAATTCATTAAAAATACAATTCTTAATGAATCCTTCTGAAACTTTCAGGACCAATGAAGAACTGTATTATCTATGGTACAACCAAAAAGAATTATGGTTTTACTAGTAAAATTAAAAGTTTTACTTACAGTCCATTTTTGACCATTCTACGTGAAACACTGAATCTTCAAAAATTCACAGTAATTACAACCTGTGATGAAATTGGCAATAACATTGATAACTTTTAGAAATCAATGATTATTTTAGAATAAAAGAAGATTTACAGATGTTACTCCTTTTATTCTTAACCATATTGGGGTTGGTAGTCACGTAAAAGCATCAATTAAGTAATTATGATAATCTTACGTGACAACAGATGATGCAATCATTAATCCAAAAGAGTTTATTGTTTTCTCACTCACTGGTTTTTCAGTTTGCTCCATGGCACGCCTCTGTGAGCTGTTGTTGACTTAAAAGAAGCCTCTTCTTGCTGTTTTTTCCTTATCATCATCTTATCAATTTATTAAATCATTATTACCAACAAGTAAGTATTAGTTAAAGCTATTCTTAAGTGTTTTAAATCTTTCAAAATCATCCAGAAAGACGTGAAATCATAGAATCCAACTATATTTTGTTGTAATACTGTTATAAATCCTTTTGATCCCTTAAATCCACAATTCCACGTCAAATTTCTCTACTCTTACCTATCAATAAGTTCTTTGGAGTATTAGTGAGTCATTTATTCTTAATTCTTAAAGTTTTTCTCTAGTAATAGTTTTCTTCAAGAATTATCTTTATAATTATTCTTGCAAAAGATAATTATATATTAAAATAATTTTATTATTTTAATAAAAGAAGTTTTTATTATTAAATTCTTCTTGTAATTGATTCTTGTAGACAATTACTTGCTCACTGTTAAAATCACTAGTGGTGCTTAACACATGAAAGAAATAATTTTTAATTATTTAATTGTGGTTATAATAATATTTTATTATTATATTTCATAAGAACAGACATAGTACTGTTGATTAATATTAATATTATCATCAGTTTCATAGTCACATCTTACACTATATCATAGATCTAAACACACATGTGTCATGGTCCTATGTAGTAGAATGTTAATTAACACCGTACTACTAGAATGCCATGATAAAATATATTCTGGACATCTGTCTGAAGACAGAACTATGGAAAGAATGAAGACATGTGCCTGGTGGCCATCTTGCAGAAAAAATGTCATTGAGTACTGTCACAGTTGTGATAGATGCCAGAAAGCCAATAAAGCTACTGGTAAAAGATTTGGTTTAATGATCTATATTCAAGAACCAAGTACCCCATGGGAAGTGGTTCACATGGATTGGGTAACTGCCTTACCACCTGGAGGTGATAAAAGTTACAATGCATGTCTTGTTATTGTGGACAGATATAGCAAAACACCAATCTTTTTACCATGTCACAAAGATGACACAGCTATGGATACAGCTCTTTTGATCTGGAATAGAGTAATATCCCATACTTGTCTATTTAAAAACATCATTAGTGACAGAGACCCAAAATTTACATCAGCCTTATAGACTAATTTACATAGGCTTTTGGGTACAAGACTATCATTCTCAACAGCCTACCATCCACAAACAGATGGGCTGGCAGAAAGAATGATTCAAACCCTTGAGGACATGATCAGAAGATTTTGTGCTTATGGGCTGGAGTTTAAAGATTCTGATGGCTTTACCCATGATTGGTGTACTCTCATACCAGCATTGGAATTAGCCTACAAGACCTCCATCCATGCTTCAACAGGCAAGACTCCTGCAATTTTGGAAAAATGATGGAACCCCAAACTTCCAATTGATACTTTGAAAAAAGATCTGGTTGATATTCATCCAATGGCATCAAGCTTTAAGTTATTGCTTGATAAAGTAAGACATCATGCAAATCAAAGCATGAATGATGCCTTTGAATATGCTAAGCAGAAATGGAATAAAAGTCATAAGACCCCAGAATTCAAAGTAGGGGACTTAATACTAGTTTCAACCTTGAACTTTAATAACATTAAAGGCCCAAAGAAATTAAAAGATTCCTTTGCAGGACCATTTATTATTAAAGCCCTTCATGGGACAAATGCAGTACAGGTAGAAATGTCAGGAGAACTGGAAAACAAACATCCAACTTTCCCTATCAGTCTAGTAAAGCATTACACTTCAAGTGATAAGGAATTATTTCCTTTGAGAAATGAAACACCCTTAGAAGTACCCCCACTACATCAAAGTGAGGAGAAAAAGGTACTGAAAGTCTTAAAAGAAAGAAGACTTAGGGGAAAAAATGAAAGAGAATACTTAGTCAGGTATAAAAATCCACAACATGAAGATGAATGGATTATAGAAAGCAAAATACCTGATTCCCAAAGGTTTCTCAGAAGATTCAGACAGGAGAGAAGACCAATTGCTCAATAAAGTTTGAATTGTGTGCTTTACATACTTAGAACAGTATAGGTAGAGAGGTCTTACAGTGGATTATACCCCCCCCCCAAATAACTTGGGGGTATACTACAAAGGAAAAATTGTGGTACAATTTTTTTTTGGTGGTAGGGAATGTGAGCCTATGAGGTATGTATAACATACCCATAATGCCACAAATAACTTTATACACAGTTAAATTTGTCTTCAATAGACTTTTTAATTGAATTTAAAAGAAAAAATAACAAAAAATAAGTATAAATTTTTTTTGGATAAACAAATTTATAAATATTATGTCATTTTTTGATTCTACACCAAAAATAACCTAGGGTACATCCATAAGATGTTATACGCAAAAACACTTATTTCTTATGTTATTAGAATATTTAAGAATCTCACAGTACTAATGTAAATTTTTTAACATTCTTTTAAATTGTTAAATTTAAGCTTAAATAAGCTTAAATTTAAAGTTGCATAAGCTTTATGCAAACCTACCAAAATTTTAGTTAAAATTGAGGTGTGGTGTATATTTACTGAATTGGCTAAGGATTTGCCATACAGAATGTAAATCCTGCGTGAGCTCAATTTAAACGGGTTTAAGGCCATAGTATGGCTTTAAATAAATAAAAGGGCAAAATCCATGCAAAAAGGTGGGACAAAGGAAAAAGACCAAATAGAGCTGGTGTACCCAACTTTTTGGATCTGCAAGGATTCAATTAAGGTTGTCCACCTGTATTGGGGATTTTGAACCTTATTTAAACTTTAAGATTAGACTTTGATCCAACTTTAAAGTTTAAACTGGTTTTATCCCAAATTAGACAGGAATTTCAAACTGCCAGAGGGTAAATCCCAATATGCAGGCTTGAATTCAAGGTTTTAAGAACTTTCAAAGCTTAATTAAGCTTAAAAGGCTTAAATAAGCTTAAAAATTTAAGGTTAGAAGAATTAAAACCTTATCAAAACTTAAGGTTTAGTGTGTATTGCTATTTTACGTGGAAAAATAGCAATAACTTGAAAAATTTATTAAAAATCCAATTCTTAATGGATTTTCTTGAACTTTTCACACAGCTTACAATTTAATATTATCTACATATAAATTCAATTTTAAGTATCCTTTATAAATAAATTTCCTGGGTAATTAGCCTGGAAATTTACCCTTTTAATTAAAGCTCAAAGAAAATTATAACTTCTTTAAAAATTAATTAAAAATTTGATTTTAAGATATTTCTGCTTGAAACTCTATTTTTAAGTTGTTCATTTGATGAACTATAATAGAAATAAGTTTATTTATATTAAAAACTTAAAATAATTAGTTTAAATCAGGATCAAAGTTACATGGAGTTAAGAATAACCCTGTTAACTTTAAATTGGAATTAAAATTAAGTTACCTTAAGTTAAGAACTTTATTTTTAAGCATGGTTTTTCAGTTTTTACCTGAGAATGCCCTCTATATCCATTCTCAATCATGAGAGGCGCTCTGAAGACATAAAAAGAGTCTTTTCATCACTGTTTTTGTCCATCATTCATTATCAATCCAATCATATTAGAAATTTAAACAGGTAAAGTTTTATTAAATATAAAATCTTATTATTAAAGTAATTCTTAAGTTATTTTATTCTTTATTAATCAAAATCAAAGAATTCAAATCATAGAATTTAGATTATTGTTTTAATCACCAATAATATATTTTATTATATAAAATTAATCATCTTAAATATCTTTTAAAATCCACAAATTCCTCTTAAAAACTCTTTAATCTTAATTTTTATTATAAAAAGTTGTTTTATCTTGAAAATTATTGATTTTTGGCGTGTTTTTAACTTATAATTATTATTTAATATAATAACTGTTGTTGTTTGACTTGTTGTATTAAATAAATATTATAAGTAAGTTTTCTCTAAAGTTCTATATTTTTTTTATCTAGTAATAGTTTTTTTATATAGAATTTTTTATTCTATAGGAATTATTTCTGCACACTGTGTGTTTAATTCTTTTATAAATAATATTTATATGATTTATAAGTGGTTAATATTCATATTTTCCACGTGTAATTGTCTCATTAAGAGCTTTACACTTCTTATTGTTATAACTGTCAGTGACTATAACAATAATAGAATAATTTTTTTTTTATTATTATTATATTGTTATAATAATAATTAAATTTAATTTTTTATATAATTATTTTTAATAATTATATTTAAATTTGTGAACCTTTGAGATATGACCACATACCCAAAAAAGGTCACAAGAAATATTTGATATAATTATACATTAAAGATAATTACCTTAAAGCTACAAAAATACCACAGATTGGCATAAAACTGAATTTAACTTAAAATCAAATGAATGAACATTTGAAATAAATTATACCATTGGATTCCCCATGGTAAAATACACATATACCATTTTTATGGCATATCTGTAAAGTCAATATTCAATAAGTTATAAGCAATAATACCTTATAAAAAACACAAATCCTTATTTATTTCAAAACCCAATGAAAAAGCATGTAAAATAAATGGTACCATTGGAATCTCCATAAAAATCCACATATAAGACAATTAATAAGCTAAGCTTCAAAATCAATACTTAAGGAATTAACCTGAATATATGCACTTTTTTGGTCAATGCATCTATTCAAGGATTTTAGCTAATATCTCTTGAATTATGCATGATAGAGTGATGAACCAAAGAAAAGTCATCACGTAATTACTGTAGGAATACAGAAATGAAGTTTATTTCACAAGTTATAAAAAAGGTTGAAACCTGTAAGGAATTATTGATTAAAATCAACAGAGCTGTTGACCACTTTGTTGTGAAAGTGGTCCAAACTTAAAAAGAAGTAGACAGTTGAGCTCTAATAGTTCATTCGTGAAGAATGATGTATTTTTTATTATAATATTCAAGGTATAACCCCTTGAAATCATAGTTTGAAGTTTAAAATATTAAATTTCAACAGAAAAGATGAGTTACAAGAAAAATCATCAAAAATAGATTTTTGATTATGTAATGAAATTCTCTTGGAAGAATAATACGGTTATGCCAAGCTATTAGAATTAACTCTCTTAATTGCTGTAGCATGTAAGTATTAAAAGTTATTAAGGATCTAAATTTGAGCTTAATTTGATCATTTATGATCACTCACTGTAACCTTAAATTAAGTTGAACAGTCATATGAGTGATAAAATTGGTGAATAATATTAGTTTATGATTGAAACTAATAAAATCCACGAATTTTGGGGTTCTACCAAGCCTTTGACGTCATCAAACTTAGAGTTATAGTGATAACTCTAAATAATGGCGTAAAAATGATGTAATATGGTTTGATCATGATGTAATCATCACCAAACCTTAAAATATTGATCAATTCAAGTGGATAAGATCATTACACGTCTACTAGAAGCCTGTTGGACTCTAGGAGGGATGTATTTACTATAAATAGAGCTGTTTTTACTCTGTTTTCCCCTCACACGCATCAAAAACATTAAATCAATTAAATTAAAAGGTAATATCTTTATTCTTCATATATAAATATTTTATATTATTAAAGACCAAAGATCATCTTATTATAATCATCAATTTTGACGTGATTAAATCATTTATTTAATTTTTTTTGCTAAAAATCTCTCTAAAATCTCATTTCCATGTAAAAATCAAGAATATTTGTAATTTTCTCTATTTTTTATTGTAAATACAATTTGGATAAGTTGTATTTACATTATTTGGCGTAAAATATTTCAAAATTATTATATTAAGTATTAAAAGTAGGTTATTTTCTCTTTATTATTACTGTAATAATTCTTTAAGTAATATAAATAGTATTTATATTAATTTATAACTATAATATTGGTAATATTATTGTTATTAATTGTTCTTTATTAATAAAAAACAATTTTTTACGCCTTTATTATTTGTTTGTAACAATAATAAAGTGCCATTAAATATATTAATTATTTTATATCAATATATTTATTTTATTATATTATATTTTATAATATAAATTATATTATCATATTTAATTGATAATATAGTTATTTTTACGCCATAATTATAATAATTCTTTATTATTATAATTATTTTTATCTTATTTATTTCATTCATAAGGACATTCATAGTACAATAAGTAGAATATTAGTAATTTCTACTTATTGTTTCATAGTCAAACCTTACAAAATTTGTGGTTATAATATTTTGTCATATTATATATTTCTACTGAGGACAGACATAGTACTCTTGATTTTGCTACTATTATCAAGGGTTTCATAGACAAACCTTACACACACTTTCTCTTCATTCCACCTCTCCCTGTCCCACTCCAAACGCCCATTATCACTAATTTCACGGGCTAATAAGCATGAATTTTGTAAGTAGGATTCATCATGGTAACCATAATTGCAAGTCATACCTTTGTTCCGTGATTCAAGTAAATTTGCATAAATAGGCACAAACATATCCAGCAACCTTTTCCTAGAACCACTCTTGTCATTCAAGCTGGGTGTCATGGCTTGATCACGCTTTTGTGTTTAATGCGTTATGGATTTACTTTGCTGGTCAAAGGAGAAATAATCAATATTGGAGTGAATCAATAACACTATAAAATGTACTTACCAAATCATCTTGAATGTTTTCCACTGGAACCAAGTTATCATCATTATTAAGCAAAGGATCCAGATTGTGAGGTGAATCCAAGCGATTATTCTCCTTTGAAAAGCAAATGAGCTTTAATTATCCAAGGTAAAAAAAGGAAGAGACCAAAACTTACCTTATCAAGCAAAACATCATCATCATCATCACCATGGAGACTGTCTTTTTCTTGCGAATCATAGCTTGCAATGGGAGTGACATCGGGCTTGTGGCCAAAGAGCACATCCATTTCCGCATAGCAAGGACACATACTTTCCAGCTTTTCACTCATTGTTTTTATTGCCTTACTCTCATCTTCTCCCGTTATTCCAGCCCCAGTTAAGTTTTTGAATTTTTTTGCTGCCATGTATTTCTTTTTATATGTTCACCATCAATCTCGGATGCTGCTTGAACTAAGGTTTAGGCGATTTCGTCATTTTTTGTTGACCTCAATAGCGATAAGCTGAAACCCATGCTGCTTTGAGGAAGGAGGTCTTCCAATAGTTGTTGAACTGCTAGTACCAAAACATGACTCAAAATTGGACTTGACTGAAAGCCAATTAATTATGGTTAAATAATCTGTACGTATTAAGTGACCTGATGGATGAGGCAGGCCAGAGGTTATCTTCATATCTGTCTTGATTTGTCTTTCTTTGAATTTAGGCATTATTATATGGATGATGAAGTATAAATGGACTGTAAGCTGTTTGGTCATATTGTCCAAAATGGAGTGTAGAAGAATATGTTGCACAAGTATGAATTGTGAGTACTCATTTGGGTTAGGTTTCAGGCTGAAATCCCAGATGCATGGTATTTGGTCAAAATACCAGGGGACTCAGTTAAAATGCCATGGAATTTACACATAAAAAACCTGGGATTTAGTGTTGGGATTTGGGTTCCAAATCCCGTGTTATTTTAAGGTGGGATTTGGTGACTTTGACACCCCCTATTTAAGACTTTTTAAGAGCAATTTGTGGATTTTAAAAGATATTTTATATAATAGAATTTATTATTTTTGGTTACAATAATAATTTAATTGCTATGATTTCAATTCTTTAATTTAAGATTAATAAAGAAGAAAATATTTAAGAGATAATTTAATAATTAGATTTGAGATTTTAATAAAAAGTTACCTGTTTAAATGTCTAATATGATTTGAATCATAATTGGTTATTGGAAAAAACAGTGATGTGAAGGCTCTTTTGATGCCTGTAGAGAATCTCTCATGATCCATCATGGATATAGAGGGCTTGCACAGCTCAAAACTGAAAACCCATGCTCAAAAATAAGGTTCTTAACTTAAAGTAACTTTTAATTCTAATTTAAAGTTACCAGTGTTATAATTAACTCTGAGTAACTTCAATCCTCTTTTGTATTGATTATTTTAAGTTTATTTAAATTTCATTTCATCACAGGAACAATGTAAAAATAAACTTTCAAGCAGAAATCCCTTAAACTGAATTTTTAATTAATTTTTAAAGAAATCTTAATTTTCTTTAAATATAATTAAAAGAGAAATTTTCCAGGCTGATTACAAATACAACCTGTTTAAAATAAATACTTAAGCTCTAATGTATACACAGATAACATCGATTTGTAAGGTGTGTGAAAGGCTTAAGCAATCCCATTAAGAATTGGATTTTGAATGAATTTTTGAAGTTATTGCTCTTTCTCCACATAAAATAGCAATACACACCAAAACTTAAGTTTTGATAAAGTTTCAACACTTATAAATTTATTTTCTTAAGATTATTTAAGCTTTCATAGTTCTTAAAACCTGATTAAAAGCTTGCATATTGGGATTTACCCTTTGGCAGCTTGAAATTCCTGTCAAAGTTGGGATAAAACCAGTTTAAGCTTTAAGGCTGGATCAAAGTCTGATCTTAAAGCTTAAATAACGTTGAAAATCCTCAAATACAGGTGGAAAACCTTAATAAAGTCCTTCCAGATACCAAAGGTTGGGGACCCCAGCTCTATTTGGTCTTTTTCCTTTGTCCCACCTTTTTGCATGGATTTTACCCTTTTATTTATTTAAAGCCATACTATGGCCTTAAAGACTTTTAAATTGAGCTCAAGCAGGATTTACATCCTGTAGGGAAAATCCTTAGCCAATTCAGTAAATATACACAACACCTCAATTTTAACTAAAATTTTGGTAAATTTGCATAAACCTTTTGCAACCTTAAATATAAGCTTAGTTAAGCTTAAATTTAACAATTTTAAAAAATGTTAAAAAACTTGCAATTGTACTGTGAGATTCTTAGATCTTTTAATAACATAAGAAATATCCATTTTTGGGTATAACACCCTATGGGTCTACCCTAGTATATTTTTGGTGTAGACTCCAAAAATGACATAATAAATATAACTTTGTTTATCTAAAATAAATTTCTGCTTATTTTGTGTTATTTTTTTATTTTTAAAATTCAATTGATAAGTCTGCCTAATACAAAATCAACTGTACAAAAAGTTATTTGTGGCCTTATTGGTATGTCATACATATCTCACAGGCTCACAGAGGGCTTGAAACCAAAACTGTTAGGTATGGAATATAACAGCACCTTTATGATACAGCTTTATTGAAAATCCCTGAAGATCTTATTGAATTTTTATTCAAATAAAGTTCCATTCTGATCATATTTATCATAATAATAAACTAAGGTTTTTTATTTATAAAATTCCTAGAATCAAAAAAACATATTCCATATAACAAATCATGAGTTTTCTCAAATCACTCAAAATCATTTAGCTTATGAGTTCTATTTTACCTATATTACTCAAAATTATAAGAAAAAATATATTGCTTATATATTTTTATTTTTATGATTAAATAGCTTATAAGAAAAAAAAATTAAAGAAGGTTAATTATTTTAGCCAAAAAAATAAATAAAGATCTTTGAATTTCTTAAATCAAAAAGAAATTGATGAAAGTTTACTAAAATAATAATAATAATTGAAAAAGCTTTCTCTTTTATCTTGAAATTTATTTATTTTAAAACAATAAAAAAAACTCCTCTCTTGCCTTCTCTTTCTCTCTATCTATCTTGAATTTTTTCATTTTTGTTTTTATCAATATTTTTCTTTCTTTTCTTTTTTTTTTATAAAAAATAAATTATATGTTTAATTTCAAAATTTTAATTTTGAATAAAAAAAATTCAAAAATTCAAAATTCAAAAAGAAAGAAATTTTAAATTAAAATTAAGATTTTCTTATTTATATAATTGTTTCTTTGTTGTTTTTTGTCATTAGATAAACAAAATTTAACATCCTATATTATTATATTATCTTTAAATCATCATTATTATTATTATTTATTTATTTATTTTAACCAAAATAAATTGTTATTAATTTCAATTTTGATTTTAATCAATTTTATTTTTTTTAAAAAAAAATGAAAATAAAAATTGAGGTTTAGCAAAATATTTTCAAAAAAACAAAAAGCAAAAGAATTAGGCAAAAATTTAAAAAAAGTGAAGTTAGAACTTATATAGCTGATTTTTTTATTTTAACTGTTGAAATATATTTTACTTACAAAAACATTTATTCATTTTTTTTCAATATTGACTCATTCAAATAGAATATTCCATTTAAGCAAAAATTGAAATCAATTAGAACTTTTTCTTTTTTCATATTTATCACTCACTTTTTCTTTCATTCTTGAAAGGGTTTTCTTTGCGTGGTAAGTTAATCTCTTCATAATAATAATGATACTGATTACTGATGATTATTTATTGCATTTTAAAACATTTTTACTCAAAGTTGAGTATCATATGATTCTTAAATATTTTTTTCAATTCATTCTATTTTCAGAACTTATATTTTGTTTTAGTTGCTTTGAACTTTTTCGCTTTTGCCTAGGCCTTATTTTGGTAGAAAGTATATAAGGGTAGAGATACTTGCGCTATAAGTATATTCAGGAGTATTGGTGTGTATTTTTTTCTAGTTTTAGCTAGCAAATTCCTCAAGCGTTTATCCCTGACATCTTATCAAAACCCCTAAAAAAACTCCTATACTGTATTCACTGAGATCATGGATGTAAAAGCCCCAAGGCGGGTGTGATGGTCAGTGTATGACCGTTACAGTGGTGCAACAGCCTAGGGTGGATATTTTGTCCCTACGGTTCCAGGTTCCAACAATGGAGCTTAGCATAACTGTGTTGGTGAGATCTCGGCACTCTACTTTAATGCCAATCTTCCTCAAAATGATACCATGACGCAATACAATTCTTGATTTTTTTGTACAAAATAGACCAGCGTTCGTTTTGACTTGGTTTCACCTTAATGAATTGCGTGAATGAGAAGTCGCAAAATAATGCCTGAGTTGAAAAACGGTTGTGTTATAAGTTGAGTCTGATAATCAACAGCCTTATCTGGTTGATGGTTTGGTTACGTTTTCATTGTTTTTTCTAAGAAAAAAGCTAAAATTTGCACCTTACACATCGACCAAAACAACATGAAGTTTTTGAACGAGTTAATCAATTTGATATCAATCGGCTGACTCACCCAAAAGGGCTTCACCGAATAGGTATGACTTGAATTAAATTACTAGTCACTAACTGATTATCGCATATTAATTTGTTTTCTTTGAAAACTAAAACTTATTCCTTTGATCATGAGCAAGAGAATCCATCTTTCAAGTTCAACAGATAACATTATTTAAGTTCCCATTCTGCTGGGTTTACCAGACTTATTTGCAAGCTTATCAAGAATTTTTATTTTTGCGTATTTGACAATTTTTGACACGGAACATTAGCTTTGAAGACAATAGAGGGAATTCATTTTTTTGATGAGATATATTGGTGATGATCAAAATGCATCTGAAGTTGAATGTGATATCAAGGGTTTAGTTACAAATCCGGAAAGATCCATGGGTGGCGAAATCATATTTTCAGAATGATAAAAATTGTTCATTGGGGTATTGATTTCTCGATGATCTCCATCACCCATTAAGAGTCGAGTTGATTTGAGTGTTTGGTGGACTTCCTTTGAGATTTGAGTTGAGGAGCTAAATATACACGAATCTTGATTAGGGCATGTTAATTTGTAGAGATTTGACCAACAAATAAAATAAAATACTGACGGCCCATTTGGCTTATTTGAAGCAAGCATTTTGAGAGTTTCTGAATCTAAGTGCATGAGTTTAGTAGCGAGCGTGGTTACGAACCTAATGGCGACTTGACCCTGGTCTGAATGTTGATTGGAGCGAGGGATGATGGGTACACTTTGATCATTTGAGCAACTTGAAAGGACGATGATTGGCTTGGTTAGGGGGGATGAATGAGAGTTGGAGTGAGTTGGAGGTTTTGTGGAAGATTTTAGAGAGGAGTGACGGGACGATGGATTAGGTCTATCTGATTTGAGTTTTCTACCACGCTCGTCTGAGATGGCAAGAGGAGATGAAATAAAGCAATTTGATGATGGATGAGATTGATGAGGGGCGAGACCAGCTGAGCTTGCCATTGGGGTTAAAATCAAGTCTAGATCATCTTGAGAAAGTTGCTTGATTTGATTTGAATGAGATGATTGATCCAGATGAGTACTTGGGGTGGATGACCTATAGAATAGAGACGAAAAAAAGGAAAAGATGATTGAATGATGATTGAGCATGATGTGATGATGGGATGGACAAAAAGCAAGATTTGAGGATAGGATGATATAAATGAGGATTGCTTAGGATTGACCTTATTGAATTAGATAGATCGATTGAGATGGATTCAGGGATTGACATGAAATCTTCCTGGTCATGATCTTGATCTGAATTTAGATTGTGAGTTTGTTGATTTTTGAATGTGAGAGTATGAGAGGAGTTTAGGTTAGGATGATGAACATGATCAAAGCCCGAATCTGAGTCTGAATCTGATCCCAAGTTAGACTTAATGGGGTGATTTGAGGAGCCTGAATCTGAGAATCTTCCACGGCCATCATGAGAAGGCATTGAGTGCAGATGAATTGATGATAGACTGATTGAATGATTTAAGATTGCCGAGCTATCGTTAGACTTTTGTTCTTGGGCGTCGATTAGGGATGAAGTGGTGGATGAAGATGCAGATGAGCCGGCTTGCCCAGGAGAAAATATGACCCATTTTTCTGACGGATTAAGATTTTCTTCTTGGAGGATTGAATGCTGGCGATAATCCGACGAATCGGCGACGCTTAGATCGTTCTGTGCGTCCTCGTGTGCTTGATCGCTTGCAGACCTGCCGGCTGCCTCGTCGTGGCTTGGACGGTGATGCCGACGAGTCGAGGAAGAAGCTGACTGGATCGAGCTCGAATAAAAAGACAAGTTGATGGATTGAAAAGTTGAACTCATGTTGAAATTTTTGGGATGGAGCGAAATTTCGGAATTAAATCGGCGCCCGATTTATTTTTTTCGGTCAAGAGCCGCTCAAATTGCATATGCAATGTGCGATCGGCCGCAGCAAGAAACCAAGCGCAGCCGCAGAGAAATCATCCATGGCTTATTCATGCTGCTCAGGATTCTTAAAATGAGGGGCTTCAAAGTAGAAAGTTGAAACCAAAACACCAGCAATCAGTGGGCTTGTGACACCACAGCGATCGTGCACGACAGGACGAATTCAAGCTAAACACTGACTTGGCTGAAAGTTTACTGAGATTATTGCAAAAATAAAAGAAATCCTGATTTAGTCTACTGATTAAGATTATAAGGTGGGTAAAGCCTACAAAATCATCAATTAAAAAAACACTTTGTTTCAGAAAAAAATCACAACTTAAAAACCGTAATTTTTGTTTTTGAAATACCATATTACTCCAACTGCTTTTGTAGTGTTTTTCAAAGAAAAAATCAAATAAATCATTCATACAATTCAACTTACTTTTAACATTTTTCTGTATCCAACCCCAAATACAAAATTGATAATTTATTATGTTTTTACTTCCATTTGGTCAATCATTATTCCTTTATAAAAGTCCTTGATTCAAAGAATTACTTCAAAATAGGAGTGAACGGCCGATTTAACTCTTTCAATATGAGCCTTGGTGGCATCCCCATATACCTAAAAGAGAAATAAAATGAATAAATTAAAGAATATTTTTATTCCTCAAAAGAAAAACAAAAATTACTAATATATATGCAAACATAGATTTTACACAAAATTAATATAATTAAGAAAAAATAAAATCAAAACTTTTCTTATGGAAATTAAACAAAAATAAAACTTGAACAAAAAAATTCAAAAAAATTCTGTTTTTGAAAAAGAATTCCACAAGATTTGTTATAGACTCTTTTCTTATTGAAAAGCATATTTATTTACTTTCACCATTAATATTGGATTCCTCATGAAGTTTTACTTTGGGTCACCTTTGGATAAGATTTCTGCAGCTCAAACCTAAATAAGCTTCAATTAAGGTCTGAGGAGGTACAGTATGGAAATCTGGAAATAACAAATAAGCAAGCTATTTCACATCAAATGTGAGGTTAACCATAATTTTTTGTGTTAAAGATGAGGTGTGGTGTATAGTTTAGAAGCTATGAGGAATTGATTTCTTTTCATTAAAGCTGTCAAAATCTATTGTTTTATTAAATAAGTGATGTTTAATTTACAGATGAGGAATTGATAGTGAAATTTGTGTATTTTAGATCTGCGATTGAATTAAATATGTGAATTTTTAGTATAATTCATTTCTGAGTAAATAAATAAGAATACATAAAAAGATTAGTTTGTGAGTGGGAAATGGAAATTTGGCTAAAAGGGTTCCAGACTTCCCATTTCCCTCTTCTCTGTGCATAAGCTTTCAAAATACATGAAAGAATTCATTTTTTTTGGTCTAGCTATACTTCATAAAGCCTGTGGCTCAACTTATCAAGTTGTTTTTATACCAAAAGAGTCAGTTTTAGCTGTTTTCAAGGTTCTAATACTATCCTTACGCAAAGAAAAATCTTTCCAAACCACCCTTGACTGTTTTTAAGGGTCTCTAAAAGCATTATTTATGCTTTTTAGACTCAAAACTACCTATTACTGAAGAAATAGCTATTTCATAGAGATAACATTGCAAAATATCACTGAAGAATTCCCTTTCTTGGTCTAAAAAAAGCTTCAATGATTATTTGATTTGATTTTCTATTTAGAGCATCATTCTCTTTACTCGAGAAAATTTTTATATTTTGGAACAATAAAGATTGAGGCTATAAGTTTTTTTCCTCTTTTCCCAATCTTTTATATTCATTTTATGATATTTTTAGCTGTATAGTTCATTTAATTACACTTGTAAGAATAATTGAAACATTCCTACCACCATTTTTAAATAAATTTAAACCTTTTTTTCACATTGGGAATCTATCATAACCATTATATTTAGATTTTATAATTATTTTTGCCCTTGAACTACCACAAAAGTAAGCTAAAGCATCTTTAATCACCATCATCTTTTTCACTATGGTTATTTTTGCGGATGTTATCTTGTGAAGAGTATTTTAAATTAGTTTCCCTTTCTAAATAGAATTAAAAGAGTTCTTATTGTAGAAATTCTTCTTTGGCTGTGAATATATCTCTTGCAGATGCCTTTTGAATACATATTTGTGGTTCATAAGAACCAAATATTTGACATATTATTCCTTTATTAGAAAAATTTGAAAGTTAAAATATGGATATTTTCTATCTTTTAAAACTCTTAAAGTTGCTCTTTTTGAAATAATTTTACCATATCAAAATTTCGAGGAAATGAAAATCCTTTTATTTTTAATCAAAATTTCATATTTGAACTTTCAATTTGGGGGCCAAACCAATTTTTTTCAACCTTGTTCTTAAAATTTCTTTAAATTAAAGTATTTGAAGATTCAAAAAAAATAATTATAAATTCAAAAAATCAAGAAGAAAATAAAATATTTGATATTGCAAGTGAGGTTCAATATTCCATTTTGTTATTATATTTTGTAAGTTTTTGAATTGAAATATAGTTTTTCCTTTTACTTGAGCATCTAACACTGCAATAATACAAGAAAATATTGTGAATAAACTTAATAGTTACCAGAAATATTCCTTTAAGTACTGTTAAAAGTGATAAAATTAATATTATTATTACAAAAAAAATTAACTAACAACAAACCATTGATTCTGAATTGATAAAGCTCACATTGATAAAACCCTTCAAAGAGCCCAACACTTGGAAAATGGTAAGTTATTTGACATAAAATTACTATTTTTAATCTTATTTTCATATTATTAAACTATAGTTCCCTAAATAAGATTGGGAAACGCTTAATCAAACAAGAAATACCTAATGTAAGGCTTTTATATTAAACCTTTAATAATAACACTTATCATTAAGAGTAATATGAATTTCCTAAAATTCAAATATAACATAGCAAGATATGATGACCAAAAATGTGAATGTAGTGAATATTGATACTAATAAATGGGAATTCAAAAAGATAAATTTATCAAAGATTTTGATAATAAAAATCATAGGAATTATAGCTATAAGTACTTTATTAGAATTATAGATCACAGAAAATGATAATAATAAGGATAGGAATTCTCTACTATAGAAAGCTAAATTTGGTTTTAATAAATTTAAATAAAGATATAAATAATATTAATATTATTTCTAAATAAAATTCTAAAACACAGCTATATAGTAATTGATGATGACAATGATATTATAAAAAAACAAGAATAAGTTTGAAAAATAGATTATTGATGAAAAACTCACTCAGGAGTGATTATTTTAGCAAGAGACATATAACAAAGTTAAAAAAATAAGCTTGGTTTTCTTTTTTAAAATTATTAAAAGCTACTAATCTTAATTCAATTTTACCCTATACTAATTTTGAGGACAGGAGAAGTACTTTATGTTTTAATCAAAATTTGATCTCCACACCTTACAATGTTCAAATAGAGGATAAACTAGTTTAAGCCTTGGTATCCAATTGAAGTATAATATTGTCACAGCCAAGGAGACAGGGGCATTACCAATCATATTCAACAAGCATTACTTCATTGATACCCCTCAAAACCCAATCAGCAAGGGGGTTTCATTCAACATTCTCCAAATACAGTTTTCAGACCTCAATACAGTTTCATACAGGCAAGACCCAAATACAGGATTCACCAAATACAGGCCTGTAATCAATACAGGCGCAAATACCTGTATTGACTGTATAACCTGTATTGGATTCACCAATACAGGATTCAATCCCACATCCAACTTCTTCCAGCATACAGACAAGTATCTCAACACTCAAGCTCCAAGGCTGGTATTTCTCACATATACCAGCCCCTCTTCATCCACCTGGGGGTTTTTCCCCCAGTTAATTGAAATATTGGATTTATTATTTAATATTATTTTCTTTCTCATTAAGAAGTATTATTTTATTATTTATTAAGTTAGTGTTTGCCTTCCCTCACCTGTTCAGTAGAGTCCTGGTGGCCATATCCTTTATTAATCCTTTTCTCTTTTCTGAACAGGTTGAAACAGTGGTACAGGATTATTTGTGGTTGGCTCTTTATTATTGCTTTTGTTTTCCTCTCATATCTTTTAACTCTTATTATTTTATGACTAGGAAATTATTATCTTATTTCATTACTCTTATCATTTGAGTATTCCTTCTGAGCCCTCCATAAGTAAGTCTGTTCACTGAGTGCCAGGCCCTCTTCATTTTAGAAGAGCCCCTGTGACATTATTTTAACTAACTCATAATTCCTTCTTTTTCTTTCATTCATTTTATTCATTTCTCTCATTCTTCAATTATGATCTTTTCATGATTTTATGATTTTTATGATTTTTATGATTTTTTCTCTCTCTTCAAATTTCATCTCATTCATTTTATTCAAATGAAAATTGATTCTCTTTCTCATTTCAAAAATTCTTCTGACCATTTCACTTTATTCTTTATCATTCTCATTTCTCTTTTGTCTGAATTCAGGTTTTTATCAGGTTATTTGAGTGGAATTATTTGGGTTAATTGATTCATCATTCAGGAATTTTATTGATTTGGGGTATTCAGTGATTTTGATTTTGAAATTTCTCAAGATTATTGATTGATTGATTGATTCCTCAAGAAATTGATTTCACCTCAAGATTTTGAATTGACTTTGATTGATTTGATTTGATTCTTCAAGATACCTGATTTATCCTCAAGATTTGATTTAATTGATTGATTGAATTTTATTCCTCAAGAAAATTGAATTGATTTTCAAAGATATTGATTGAATTCCTCAAGACTTAATTGATTTGATTTTGGATCGACTTGATTTACTTGATTTGACTTATTGATTGAAATTGATTATTCATAAGAATTTGACTTTGTCATCTTCACTCTTCAAGATTTATTCATATTGATTCACTTCAAGACTATTTATTGATTTCTCAAGTTCATCAAGATTCTCATTTTCTTTTTTTGGTCAAGCCTTATTTTATTAAATTAATTATTGAGTTTTTATTCATTCTTCTTTCATGATGCCAGTTCAGCATAGCCCACCAGCCAAGAATACAAGATCCCAGAGACATCAAGCTGTTCTTACTCCTACAGCAAGGGCTCCTCTTTACCGCACACCATCAGTTCATCAACTGAGTGCAAATTTGGACAGAGGACCACCAATGGAAGGAGCAGCACCCTCCAGAAGAGGAGGTGTGAAGTCTAGAAGATCAAGATCATTCTCCGGACTATTGGGTGGTTATCCTGGTGTTTCTCAAGGGACTAGGAGTAGATTGGGGGAAGCTGAAGATGAGGAGGGGGAGGAGTCTGTGGAAGAGGAAGAATCTGAGGAGACTGAAGTAGCAGCTGCCTTGGAAGGTGCTCCTGAAGCTCCTGAGGCTCCAAATCTAGCCCTTTCTAATCAACCTTCTGTCTCTCAAGCTGAACAAGGTTTCCTCAAGATGATGGAGCAGATGACTAAATTCATGGGTCAACTCACTAAAGCAGTTGCCCCAAGAGACACTTCAAGAGTCCCTGCATTCAAGACTCCATCAATGAAGGCACCTGATTCTTTTGATGGTACTAAAGCTCATAAATTGCGAGGACTCATTCAATCCTGCCAATTAATCTTTCATAATGACCCAGCAAAATTCTTCTCTGACAGGAAGAAGGTCTTATACTCAACTTCTTTTCTTACTGGTAGAGCTGGAAAATGGATTGAACCTTACCTCTCAAATATCTCCAATGAAGACCCTTCTTATCTCCTCAATAACTGGAAGTTGTTTGAAACCCAGTTATTCACTCTGTTTGGTGATCCTAATGAAGTCAGAAAAGCTGAACAAGAGTTGGACAATTTGAGGATGAGGGAAAGTGGTCAAGTTTCCTTGTACATAGCTGATCTCAGAAGTTTAATGTCAAGAATTGGAGCCTGGGGGGAAAGGGCCTATATTCATGTGTATAGGAGAGGCTTGGCATCAATATTGTTGGACCAATTGGCTTCTCACCCTGGAACTTTTGATAGTCTTAAAGAACTCATGGACATCACCTTGGATTTAGATACAAGGTACCATGAGAGGAAGAAGGAAAAGGGTAGTCATCAAGAGAAGAAGCCTCCAATCAGTGCATCCAACTCCTCCAAGCCCCCTCAAAGTTCATCATCAAAGAAGCCTTATCACAAGAAGAATAAGAAAGGAAAGAATTTTCAAGTGTCCAAAAACAAGCCTCATGCTGCTCTCTTCAATAAGGACAACAATATAATTGGTTCTGAAAAGGAGAGGAGGATCAAAGAAGGCTTTTGCAATTATTGTGGTGGTAAACACCCATTTGAAAAATGCTTCAAGAGGCCTGAGAATAGGCAAGGGTCATCAAAAGGCTTGCCTAGCAAGCAGGGAAAAGCCTGAGTGGGAATCATGATGTGTCCAATGGTTCTCACTTATTTCCTTCAAGCGCACAATTGTGCACTCTGAATACTAGTGTCAAGAAATCTTTAAAATTTCTTATTTTTTCTTCAATCTCTGATATTTTTTATAGTATTCTCATTGATTCTGGTGCTACAAACTCCTTTATTGCAAAGAATTTTGTTCTCAAGTACTAATTGACCATGTCAGAGCTCCCTGAAAAGATTCCTCTTTTCATTCTGGATTCCAGTGAATCCACTTCCTTGTTCATCACCCATTATACCAAGTGGGTTGTTGATTTACCTTCCTTCCCAAGATTTGAATGGGATTTCTTTATCATAGATTCACCCAAGGGAGAAGACCTAATATTGGGCTATGATTTTCTTTACCATTTTAATCCCATTATTGATTGGAAAAATGGATTGATCACCTATGATTCTAGTCATAAGGATTCTAGTGGTATTATTTCTTCTACTAGTAATGACTTTTCCACTGCTGTCAACAGTGTTGCTCTGGTTGGTGAACTTAAGACACCTTCCTTTCCTCCTTCTGTCCATAACCCCTCCATTTTTCCCTCTCAGTCATTACTTCCATTAAGAGATGAAGTCTTCAAAGAGATAAAAGATGTTGGAGAAGATGTTGCTATATCTTCATTTCATCTCTTTCAAGGGGATATGGACCTTCCTCCTTTATCTTTTCATGCCTCCCTGGAGGAGCAGTGGGATGAGGAGGAAGAGCCAGAAGAGATTGAAACTGTGCTGAAGGTAGTCCCTCCTGTTTATCACAAATACTTGGATGTATTCTCCAAAGTGAAAGCAGAGAAACTTCCTCCACACCGTGCCTGTGATCATCATATTGAACTGGAGGGTCTTCTACCTCCAGTTGGTGTTATCTACTCTTTATCAAAGAATGAGTCAGAAACACTGCAGGCCTACATTTCAGAGAATGTAGAGAAAGGTTTCATCAGACCAAGCTCCTCCTCAACAGGAGCACCTGTCCCTTTTGTTAAGAAAAAGGATGGTGGTCTTCGTTTGTGTGTTGACTACTGCAAACTTAATGCTGTCACTAGGAAGAACAGGTATCCTGTTACTCCAATGAATCAGCTTCTTACCGTCTTTAACGGTGCTACTATCTTCTCCAAGATAGATCTGCGTGGTGCTTATAATCTCCTGAGAATTAAAGAGGGGGATGAGCATTTAACTGCCTTTAGAACCAAATATGGCAGTTATGAGTATTTGATTATACCATTTGGCTTAACCAATGCTCCAGCTTCATTCCAAAATCTGGTGAATGATATCTTTGCAGATTATTTGGATATTTTTGCTGTAGTGTACTTAGATGATATTATGGTCTTCTCTAGCTCTTTTCATGAACATGTTGAACATGTGGCCTCTGTTCTCCAAAGACTGAGAGACAATAATTTGTTTGCTAAAGCCTCCAAGTGTGTATTCCATGCCTCAAGTGTGGAATACTTGGGCTATGTTGTTTCAAGTGATGGCCTCAAGATGAATTCTTCAAAGGTTCAACAAATCCTCAATTGGCCTCAGCCCAAGAACATCAAGGCCCTCCAATCTTTTCTTGGCTTTGCCAACTTTTATCGTCGTTTCATTAAAAATTACCCCAAAAAAATCTCTGCTCTCACCTCCCTCCTTAAAAAGGATTCTCCCTTTATCTTCAATGAGGAAGCTCTTAGTCAGTTTCAAATAATCCCAAAAGCTTTCACCACTGCTCCTATTCTCTCTCATTTTAATCCCTCTCTACCAACTATTGTAGAGACTGATGCTTCTGATTATGCCTTGGGGCTGTACTGAGTCAGGTGAATGACTCAGGAAAGCATCCCATTGCATTTGATAGTTGCAAGCTCTTACCAGCTGAACTCAACTATGAAATTCATGACAAGGAACTCCTTGGCATAGTTTGGGCTCTCAAGCGCTGGAGAGCTTTTCTCCTTTCTCTTTCTGATTCCTTTGAGGTCTTGACAGACCATTGTTCCCTTCAGTATTTTATGTCCTCTAAAGTCCTTACTCATCGTCAAGCCCATTGGGCTGAATTTCTATCCAAATTCCATTTTATCATCACTTACCGCCCAGGCAGGCTGGCCACTTTACCAGATGCCTTGTAACGTCGGGACAACGTGTACCCAGAGAGGGGGGTGGATTTCATCAGCAAGAATCCTCAAAATTTTCATCAAGTTCCCAAGCAAAATGAAATTCAAGAGTCAAGATTCCTTTCAATAAAAGTTGATATTTTTTCAGATGTAGTTGATCAAATTCAAAGACAAGTATGGAAAGACAAAGATTATAAGGAAATCCTCAAGAAATTAGCAAGAGGAGAATCAGTCCCAGACTATTCTCTTGAACCTCAAGCAAAATTATTATTGTTCAAAGATAGATTAGTCATTCCAAGCAATCATGAAAGTCAATTGGACATTCTTCAAAAGCGTCATGACTCACCGTTGGCTGGCCATCCTGGCCAGGAGAAGACCCTCAAGCTCATCAAGAGGGATTTTTATTGGGCTGGCATGAATCAAATCATCAAGGACTATTTGTCCTCATGTCAGCAATGTTAAAGAAACAAGAACATCCACCATAAGAAGTTTGGATTACTCAAGCCTCTTCAAATTCCATCTGGTCCTTGGAATTCTTTATCAATGGACTTTATCACTCAATTGCCCTTGTCAAGCAACTTTGATTCAAT
This sequence comes from Austropuccinia psidii, assembly GCA_023105745.1. Classification (NCBI taxonomy): domain Eukaryota; kingdom Fungi; phylum Basidiomycota; class Pucciniomycetes; order Pucciniales; family Sphaerophragmiaceae; genus Austropuccinia; species Austropuccinia psidii. The sequence continues at coordinate 7,975,729 of JALGQZ010000005.1, read as the reverse complement.
TTTAGTAGTTGTAGACAGATTTTCAAAAATGGCAATATTTATTCCAACTTATTCAACAATCACTGCTTTGGACTTAGCTCTAATATTTATTAATCATGTCTTTTCCAAACATGGTCTTCCAATCAGTATTGTTAGTGATAGAGGTTCATTATTTGTTTCATCATTTTGGACTCAATTGTGTCAGCAGCTCAAGATATCAAGAGATCTTTCAACTTCCTTTCACCCTGAAACAGATGGACAGACAGAGAGGGTAAATCAGATTCTAGAACAGTATCTTTGGATGTATGTCAGTTACCATCAAGATGACTGGCACACCTGGCTCCCTCTGGCTGAATTTGCCTATAATAATGCAGAACATTCATCAACAAAACAGTCTCCATTTTTCACTATTTATGGAAGAAATCCCACCTTTGATTCTATTCACATTTCTCAAGATACACCTTCTGGAAAGTTATCATAAAAACTCCAATCAGTACAGCAAGTTGTCAAAGAAGAATTAGAGTCAGCAATAAAGCGTTTTAAGAAGTATGCAGATAAAAATAGAGCAATTACACCTGATTTCCAACCTGGGGACAAAGTATGGCTAGCTTCCAAGAACATCAAGACAACAAGACCCACCAAGAAACTTTCAGAAAGATGGTTGGGACCCTTTGAAGTTCTCAAGAAGATTGGCAGCCATGCATATCACCTCAAGTTGCCTCAACAATGAAAGTCAGTTCACCCTGTTTTCCATGTGTCCTTGTTAGAACCAGTAAAGCAATCAACTATCCCAAATCAACACCAATTGCCACCACCTCCAGTAATAGTGGAAGAGCAAGAAGAATGGGAAGTGGCTCAGGTTCTGGACTCAAAACTCAAGAGAGGTTCATTATGGTATTTAGTGGAGTGGAAAGGATTCAATGAAGACCCAGAAAAAAAAACTTGGGAACCAGCTTCCAACCTTACCAACTCCCCAGACCTTGTCAAGGATTTTCACACTTTGTATCCAGACAAGCCTGGCCCAAATGCCTCCAGAGTTTGATTTATGGTGCTTGGTGGGGATTGGAGTTTATGAAAGTTCAGAAGGCCTTGCAACATCATACCCTCAAGATTTTGGACCTTTCATCAAGATATGGCCCAATCTTTCTCTTATTTTCTTTTCTTTCTTTAATCATGCCATGAATTATCTTCAAGACATTCATTACCACAATTCATGTTATGGCATAATTTCTTTTAATTTATGGTGCTTGGTGGGGAGTGGAAGTTTCGAAAGTAAGTTCCATCTCCTGGTATGCATCCCTGAGGGGTCTACTTCTTGTAAAACATTACCTTGGCCATGCTGTGAGCATCAAATGCTTGGTTTTATCTTTCAGAACATTTTGGCCAAAATCAAGCAACTCACCACAAGAAGGACAACCCTCAGGCATTTTCTTATTTCTATTTCTTTACTCTCTTTTTCTCTCAATTCTTTTCATTTTTATTTTTTATTTCATTTTCTTTTACTTGTATCTTTTATTTTTATTTTATTTTTTATTTTTATTTTTATTTCTTATTTCAAAAAGCAGTAGTCATCACTCCCATATCACGTTTGGGGAGTCAATTCATTCAATAATCAAAGAGCAAAACACTAGTAATGGTAAAGACCACCTACAGATAACCCTCATCAAAACTTCTTCAAGTCAGCCTTAAACTCATTCCTTAAGATCAAAAGTGAAAGCCAAAAACCCAATCAGCAAGGCATCTATGGAAATTGACCATTCAAGGAGGAGATAAGAAGAAAGACATTCAGGAAGAAATCAAGCTCAAAAGGAAAACCCTGCTTCAATTGGCCAATTTCATGAATTTATGCACTTTGGCACAAATGGCCATATCAAACCTCAAAACTTCAAAATAGCTCAACTTTATCATTTTTCATCAAAATATGCTCAATTAGGCATATTGGCAAATTTGCGCATTTGCGCAAAAGGCCTGTTTATCTTGTCAAAAGTCTTCAAAAGGCCTTTTTGGCCAATTTCATCATAATTGCGCATTTGCGCAAAAATGCGCAAAATGGCCAGAACACCTTATAGGCCATTTTTCCATCATTTATCAACTTTTTCATTTTTTTCACCAATATATATGCCATTATGGCATATATGTGCATTTTGCGCAAAAATGCGCAAAATGGCCAGAACACCCTATAAGGCCAATTTTTCATCATCAATCAAGTTTTTCAATTTTTTCACCATTATATGCCATTATGGCATAGATGCGCATTTGCGCATTTTGCGCATTTTTGCACAAAGTGGCCAAAATCCCCTTTAATCACAAAATCAAGGATTTTGGCCAGGACTTCTGAAATGGTCCAAACCCTCAAGTATTGGCCACTTTATGCCAAAACTCTCAAGATCAAAATTATGATGAAATCAGGTGTTCTTGGGACATAAAACCATGTCACCCCCCTTTTCAAAAGCCATGAGGACTCAAGAAAAGTTTAGTGAAGACACTCAAGACAAGAATGAACATTATTTTAGAAGAATGAAGGCATTTTGAAGGAAAAGAGGGAATTCAGATTGAAGATCAAGGAGAAGATATATACAAGTGATTAAATGAAGATGTTGTTTGAGTATTGATTGAAGAAGAAAGTTAATGGGATAAATTTAAGGAATTGGGGGAAAGAACTGTATGGATTGATTGCAAGCTCATCAAGACTCACTATACTTATGGTGCTCAGAGCTCACCACTTTCAAGAGGGGGATAATGTCACAGCCAAGGAGGCAGGGGCATTACCAATCATCTTCAACAATAATTACTTCATTGATACCCTTCAAAACCCAATCAGCAACAATCATTATTTCATTGATACCCTTCAAAACCCAATCAGCAAGGGGGTTTCATTCTACATTCTCCAAATACAGTTTTCAGACCTCAATACAGTTTCATACAGGCAAGACCCAAATACAGGCCTGTCATCAATACAGGCCTAAATACCTGTATTGACTGTATAGCCTGTATTGGATTCACCAATACAGGATTCAATCCCACATCCAACTTCTTCCAGCATACAGGCCAGTATCTCAACACTCAAACTCCAAGGCTGGTATTTCTCACATATACCAGCCCCTCTTCATCCACCTGGGGGTGTTTCCCCCAGTTAATTAAAATATTGGGTTTATTATTTAATATTATTTTATTTATCATTAAGAAATATTATTTTATTATTTATTAAGTTAGTCTTTGCCTTCCCTCACCTGTTCAGTAGAGTCCTGGTGGCCATATCCTTTATTAATCCTTTTCTCTTTTCTGAACAGGTTGAAACAGTGGTACAGGATTATTTGTGGTTGGCTCTTTATTATTGCTTTTGTTTTCCTCTCATATCTTTTAATTCTTATTGTTTTATGACTAGGAAATTATTATCTTATTTCATTACTCTTATCATTTGAGTATTCCTTCTGAGCCCTCCATAAGTAAGTCTGTTCACTGAGTGCCAGGCCCTCTTCATTTAGAAGAGCCCCTGTGACAGTTTAAGCCTTGGTATCAAATTGAAGTATAATATTAAAGCTTAAATGAATTTGAAAATACTTCAATAAGGGAGGAAAACATTGATTGGGCTCCTTCAGATCTCATATTTGGGGTACCCTGGCACTTTTTGCCATTTGTCCTTTTCCCCCCTCTTGGGTGGATTTTGACTATTTATTTATTTTAAGAAAAACAATGGATTTGAATAGGCTTTGATTAAGTTCATTCAATACTTACATTTTATTTAGAAAATCCTTAGCCAGTTCAGCAAATATACACAACACCTCAATCTTAAGGCTTTTTTATAGGTTTACAAATAAATTATGTAAATTTAAGTTAATGTTAAAATAAATAGTTCTGAAAATTTCTCAAAAGCTTTAAATAATTATCAAGTGCTATAAGGAATTATTGATTACTCTTATAGCAGCTAACATAATTATTCTTGGGTACAATTCCCTGTGTGGCTACCCTAGGCTGTTTTTTGGTTTAGAATAAAAATACGAAATAATAGATATTGCTTTTTTTCTCCAAATAAAGCTATAATAAGATTTTATTGCTCTTTTGTTTTAAATTAATCCAAAAATTTAGTTAATGACTACATTGAATTTTTACAACATTATATGTGGCCTTGTGGGTATGCTATAAATAGGCCACAGACTCCCAACCACAAAGCTTAAAGAGACTCTATACAAATTATTATGACAGAAGCTAAACAATTACAGGTTTCCTATAGTACTTCCATACTAAAATTTCATAAACTTACTACATTATGAAGATTAAACCATTATTTTCCCATCAAATGAATCATAAATCTCTACAGAAAGCTTGAATAGACACATACAAAGCCAAACATAACTCTTGCAGAAGTTCCCTTCAGGAAAAATATTATCAGATGATGGCAGATCTTTAAAAGATTTTACTGAATTTCTACCTGAATGAGGATTTTTATTTCTCATCCTAGCACTGGAAAGTTGTTCAATAGATGGAAAAAATAATGTTATTCTTCTGAAGCTTTAATTGAGGAAAAAAATCCACAGAAAGAAAACAGCCCTTCATATGGCCAGAAAACAAAATAACAATGTGAAAAGGCACCAAAAGCCACAGAAAAATCAAAAAATAAATGGATAAAGGATTCACAAAATCTGTGAGCCTTAGAGGTATTTTAAGATACCCAAAAGACCACAAATCATAAAACAATATACAATTATAAATAAAACAAATCTATTTATATTTTCAATTTAAAAATTAAAATATAAATATAGATTTATATACAAAAATGAAAATTGAATTATGATTTGAAAATAGAATTACGTTGAAATTTAAATTTGTGAAAACACATTTTTACTTGAAAAATTAAGTAAAAATGAATTTTCAACAAAAATACCAAAATTAAAATATTTTTGGAAAAACATCAAATGAAAATTATTATAACTTTTTATCCTAAAAATAAAAATATGAAAATTATTTAACCATTGGACTCATAAAAGATAAGGCAGGGTCATCTCTGGGTCAAATTCCTGTAACTCAACTCTAAGTAAGCTTAAATTAAGTTTTAAGTATATCCTGTACAAAAGTTGAAATCCTCAAAGCCTTTATTTAGTTCACATCACATGTGGTGTTAACAATCAATTTTTGTGCTAAAATTGAGGTGTTGTTTGTAGTTTGGAAGCTATGAGGAATTGGAGTATTTTCAATTGAAATGTGAAAATGTGTGCCTGTATTACATAAGTGAGCTTTGTTTTAAATATGAGGGGCCAATTATTAAATTTGTGTAGTGTAGAAACTAAATTGAATTACATATGTAAATTATAAGTATAATACATGATGAGGAATTAAAGAAAAAATAAATCAGAAAGATTTATTCTGGGGGAAAAGGGATCTTGGCTCCAAGGGGGAGCCAGACCCCCAAATTCCTTGCTGACAGGAATGAGATGTCAAAATACACGCAAAAGTTAATCACTTTTGGCCTGGAATTGAGTCAGAGGGTATGTGTCTCATTTGATGATGAAGTTTTGATACCAACCAGGGCAGTTTTAACTGTTTCCAAGAGGGTAAAGCTACCCTTAAGATAAAAAAACATTGTAAAAACAACATTAACAGATTTTGAAGTCTCTTACACACATTCTGACGTGTTTTGAAGTCTTAAAACCAGGTATTACTGTAGAAATGGCTGATTTGAGGGTCCAAAATGGCTGAAAATAGCCAAAAATGGCAAAAAGCAGCCCTTTTTTTTTTTTTTTTTTTGGCTGAAACAAGGGTTCAATGATGCCATAATTGGCCTTTATGCTGTCAGAGTGTTTTCCAATACTGACAAGAGCAAATTTTACTTTTGGAGTAAGAGAATTGATGGCTATAAAAGAATGTCTTCTTTGCCCCACTTTTCTCTTCATGTTAGAATCTTTTCCTTTTATAATTAGTTTAAAGACTGTTAAACCAATCAATAAAAGATTTAAAAAAACCTTTTCAAATAATATTAAACCCTTTAACCATGTTGAAAAATCCTTATGCTGATTGTTTGTAAATCTTATAATCATTTTACCCCTTGAACCACCCCATATGTCAGGCTAAATCTATGATAAAGATTTAATAAGGCTATTTACAACTTTAACTATGACTGTGACATGGATAAGAGTATTTAAAAAGATTTAATTAAAGATAAAAAGGGCTTTGCCAATGTGAATTAGTCCCGGTGAGTACTATTGAAAGCCATGGGTGCAGCTTTACCTGTTGGGTTACAATAATACAGACTAAAATACTAAGATTTATAGTATAACCTGTTTATTTTCCAAGAGTATAGCTTTTTTGGAAAGCTTTACTACATAGGAATTCAAGAGCAGGATGGGGATTCCTTTTCTGGAAGTGAAAAGGCCTCCTTTTATACTGAAATGGGGTGGAGAGGCTGCTAGACCTTTTCATGTAGAGGAAGTGAAGATTTTTCACTCTCAAGGACAGGCTTGTGGTTTGCAAAAGGCCTATATAGCCTTTATTTGGCTCAGATGTGGGTTTGAAACCACATCTGGGCAGTTTTCACCAATACAGGGTGAAAACTTTCATCTGGGGACTACACAGCCTGATTCTGATGTGTACGATGCATAGAATGCTGTTCAGAACCTGTATGGAGCCCCAGTATTGAATTAACTATGAGGTATTCAAGTAAAAAATCTTCTTTTTCAGTTTGATACCTCATAATCATGGTTATGGTATATTATCCCATGGGAAGGCTGCAGTGGCTAAACTGTGGGATTTGGACCTTAAAACAGCCATACCTTTGTCAGCTTATGAGATATCAACCTCAAAATTGGTTTGGTGTGGAGCCCTGTATGTGTTCTACACAATGGTACCTCATTTGATATGGTTATCATTAAATATGGCAAAGTTAAGCCATGTACAAGATTTTTGTACATATACGCATTTTAGGCAAAAAGCTATATTGGACTTGTTTGCCTTATAACTTTTGTTCTAGGTGAGATATGGGGAAATCAATGGCAGCATCAGATATCCCTGATTGTTCTCCTTCCAAAAAGACCCCTCTTTAGGTATCTCACACTAAAACCGTAGAAGTTAGATGAGAGGTGAATATTGTATTCACCCTTATTTGGCCTGTATTTGGCCATAACCTGTGTAATACTGGTGCTAGGTCAGTTTTGCTGGTAACATTGAATATCCCTGACTTAGAGCTTCAGTGTGAATACCCATTGGATGGGGTTAAGCCTCTTACTCTGTATTTCAGATGAGAGGTGAAAATTCAGGTTTATTCTCAGCAACAACTTTGTTATTATTTGTCCTATGATGATGGGACTTGTATATTTATAAAGGGGTGAGTTTCCTCTTTCATTTAATACCTTTTGAGCTGATTCGGCTGAGCTCCATGATTTTGGTGGTATCTTGGCTATACCATTGATTTATGGTATTTGGCTGACATGCTTGTGCTCTGGTTTTGAGTCACAGGCTGACATACCCTCCCTCTAAAAAAGGCTCATCATTGATGAGACTGTTCATTCCTCCTAGAGGCTCTGAATCTCCTTAAATCAAGGTTCCCATCTGGTATGGCATCTTCTGCCAGCCTCAGCTGTCTGGTTCTTGAATCTGACTAAGTACTGTCTCTGATCCTTACCATTGAGTCTGATCTTTCTGGACTTGATGATTTTCTTCACTGGTCCAGGGGAATCCTCCACTTCCACCATTTCTGGTGGTGTGGGGTTCTTCTTCCTGGAAGAGAATTTATCCTCCTCTGTATGGAAGTATGGCTTGACTAAACTCACTGGAAAGACTGGGTGTTTCCTGGAAAATTCCTCTGTGAGTTTGAATTCCACTGCATTTTTCCCTATCAATTAAATGATAGTGAAGGGCCCTAAAAATGAGTCTCTAATTTTCTTGTGTCCTTTGAGATTCCTAAATTTCAGTGTAGACACTAACACTTGGTCCCCTTCTGTAAAGTCAGGTTCCATGTGTGATTTGTCCCACCTCTGCTTATTATATTCTTTTGCCTCAGCTATGAATTTGGCAGCTGTGTAACAAGCTCTCTTCCACATTTCATGGAAATCTTTGGCTGTGGGGTGGATGGTCAGAAGATTTTTCTTCAAGTGATCCACAGGCAATAGGGGATTCCACCCTTTTCCTACCAGTGCAGATTTTTTTCCTGTGGTAGAGTTCTGACTTGTGTTATAAGCCAGTTGACCTGCTGGTAGAAGGGTAACCCAGTCAGGGGTTTAACCTTCATGGTCCTTATATTCCATGCCATAGGCACAGAATATTCTAAGGATGTCCTCCATTGTCTGGACCATACTTCAGCTCATCCATCTGTTTGTGAATGGTAAGCTGTGGAAAATGGAAGCTTGGTGGCAAGCATGTAATACGAGTTTGTCCAAAATTAAGATGTGAAATTTGGGTCCCTATCACTGATGATGATCTTAGGGACTCCACAGGTAGATATGATGTTGTTCCAGAATAACAGAAAAGTAGTCATGGCTGTGTCCTCCTTGTGACATGGTAGGAACCTCATACTCTTTCCGAACCTATCAACTATGATTAATGTGAGCCTTAGAGGTATTTTCATATACCCAAAAGACCACAAAAGATAAATTAAGATACAAATATAAATAAAATAGATTTATTTATATTATAGAGATAAAAATTGAAATATAAATACAAATTTATATTTAAAAATCAAAATTTAACTATAATTCAAAAATAAAATTATAATAAAATTCAAAATTATGAAATTATATTTTGACTTGTAAAATTTAATTAAAAATGAATCTTTAATAAAAACTGTGTGTAACAACCATCCATCAGGGGTAAGGGTATTCATTCATACACCCACTCAAACACCTCAAATCAGCAAATCTAGTATCTGCATCAGCATTCATTTTCAGAAATCTTCATTCTGAAACATGCATACAGCTTGGTACATCAATACAGCCTGTCAATACCTGTACAGGCTGGATTCACCCAATAAAGTTTCAATACACCAGTATGAAACTGTATGATCACTCAAATACACCACACCTCTTGTACAGGACCTGTATTAGCCAGACTCAATTCAATCATCAATTACTCTCATGAAAATTCTTCCTCTGGATCAGGGCTGGTGATTCTCACATATACCAGCCCCTCTTTCTCCCCCTGGGGACTTTTCCCCAGTTAATTAATTTAGTTTATTTATTATTCTATAATTATTCTTATCCTTATATTTGGGTATTATAATTATTTAATTTTAAGTTAGTGTTTGCATTTTTTCTTTCTTTGCCTGTACAGTATGAGCTGGGTGGCCATATCCTTATTAACCCTTCTCTTTCCATTCTGACAGGTTGAAAAAGTGGACTTGGACTTGTTTGTGGTTGGCTCTTCTATTTATTACTCTTATTTCTTGTTGCTGCTTTTCTTATATTTGTTCTTTTAGCAATTCATCTTTAACACTCTTAAGTGTATTCCTTCTTACCATATCTTTGAGCCCTCCATAAGTGAGTCCCAGTTTACTGAGTGCCAGGCCCTCTTCACTTCGAAGAGCCCCTGTGACATTAAATTAATGAACTCATATTTGATTCTTTCTTTTCATTCATTTATATTCATTTCCTCTCATTCATCAATTATGATCTCTTTTATGATTTAATGATCTTTAATGATTATGATTTTTTCTCTCTCATCAATTTCATCTCATTCATTTCATTCATAAGAAATTGCTTTTTTCTTCTTTCTTAATCATTGCTGACCATTTCATTTTATCATATCAATTTTTTTTCTGTGTTCTCATTCAGGTCTTATTCAGGATTGATTTATTGGTTAAATTGATTGGATTGTTTCATTGGGATTCATCGGATTATTGATTCAACGGCTCAGGATTCTTATTTGGATTAAATTGACTGATTTTGACTCATCAAGATATTGAATTGATTTCTGAAGATTTTAAATTGATTGATTGATTCCTCAAGACCTTGATTTCATATTGAAGACACTGATTTATTGATTAATTGATTATTGATTGATTGTTGATTTACTCAGGATTATTGATATTTGATTTGAATTTATTGTTGATTGTTGAATTGATTTGATTATTGACTGAATTTGATTTCACCTCAAGATTTGAATTGATTCCTCAAGATTCATCAAGATTTTATTGTGATTGATTTGGCCCAGTTCTGATTATTATTCTCATACCATCAAGTTTTATTTCATTTTATTCAAAATGCCAGTTCAGCATAGTCCCCCAGCCAAAAATACTAGATCCCAAAGAATTCAAGCTGTTCTCACTCCTACAACAAGGGCTCCTCTTGACTGCACACCATCAGTTCATCAACTGAGTGAAAATTTGGACAGAGGACCACCAATGGAAGGAGCAGCACCCTCAAAAAGAGGTGGAATGAAATCTAGAAGATCAAGATCTTTCTCTGGACTTTTGGGTGGCTACCCTGGCATGTCTGAAGGTGCAAGAGCAAGACAAGGGGAAGTTGAAGATGAAGAGGGGGAAGAGTCTGTGGAAGAGGAAGATTCTGGGGAAAGTGAAGTGGCAGATGTCTTGGCAAATGCTCCAGAGGTGCCTCAGGGTTCTAATCCAGCCCTTTCTAGTCAACCTCTTGTCTCTCAAACTGATCCAAGTCTCCTCAAGATGATGGAGCAGATGACTCAATTCATGGGGCAACTCACTCAAGCAGTTGCTCCCAGGGACAATTCCAAAGCCCCTGCTTTCAAGACTCCATCCATGAAGGCACCTGATTCTTTTGATGGTACTCAAGCTCATAAGCTGAGAGGACTTATCCAATCCTGTCAATTAATCTTCCATAATAATCCAGCAAATTTCTTCTCTGACAGGAAGAAAGTTCTTTACTCAACTTCTTTTCTCACTGGTAGAGCTGGAAAGTGGATTGAACCCTATCTCTCAAATATTTCCAATGAAGACCCTTCCTACCTCCTCAATAATTGGCCCTTATTTGAATCTCAATTATTCACTCTGTTTGGTGACCCCAATGAAGTCAGGAAAGCTGAACAAGAGTTGGACAATTTGAGGATGAAGGAAAGTGGTCATGTTTCCTTGTACATTGCAGATTTCAGAAGCTTAATGTCAAGAATTGGAGATTGGGGGGAAAGAGCTTATATCCATGTTTACAGAAGAGGATTGGCATCAAGATTATTGGATCAGCTGGATTCTCACCCTGGAACTTTTGATACTCTTCAAGAACTTATGGATGTCACCTTAGAATTAGAAACAAGATATCATGAGAGGCAAAAAAGAAAAGGGTTGCAATCAAGGGAAGAAGCCTCGAGTCATTGGATCCAATCAATCTAGGCCTCCTCAAAACTCATCTTCAAAGAGATCTCACCAGAAGAAGAACAATAAGGGCAAGCAATTTCAATCTTCAAAGGACAAGCCCCCTGCCGCTCTCCTCAATAAGGACAATAAATTAATTGGTTCTGAAAAGGAGAGGAGGATCAAAGAGGGGTTGTGTACTTATTGTGGTGGAAAGAACCCAATTCAAAAATGCTTCAAGAGACCTCAGAACAAGCCTGGGTCATCATCAAGAGGCTTCCCTAGCAAGCAGGGAAAAGCCTGAGTGGGAATCATGATGTGTTCAGTGGTTCTCACTTATTTCTTTCAAGAGCACAATTGTGCACTCTGAATACTAGTGTCAAGAAATCTTTAAAATTTCTTATTTTCTTTTCTATCTCTGATATTTTTTATAGTATTCTCATTGATTCTGGTGCTACAAACTCTTTTATTGCAAAGAATTTTGTTCTCAAGTACTCATTGACTCTGTCAGAGCTCGTTGAAAAGATTCCTCTTTTCATTTTGGATTCTAATGAATCCCCTGCCTTGTTCATCACCCATTATACCAAGTGGGTAGCTGACTTGCCTTCCTTCCCAAGCTTTTAATGGGACTTCTTTATCATAGATTCACCCAAGGGAGAAGACCTGATATTGGGCTATGATTTCCTTTACCATTTTAATCCCATTATTGATTGGAAAAATGGATTGATCACCTATGGTTCTAGTGGTATTATTCCTTCTACTAGTAATGACTTAGCCACTGCTGTCAACAGTGTTGCTCTGGTTGGTGAACTTAGACACCTACCCTTCCTTCTTCTGTCCATAACCCCTCCATCATTCCCTCTCAGTCATTACTTCCATTAAGAGATGAAGGATGTTGGAGAAGATGTTGTCATATCTTCACTTCATCTCTTTCAAGGGGATATGGACCTTTCTCCCTTATTGTTTCATGCATCCCTGGAGGAGAAGTGGGATGAGGAGGAAGAGCGAGAAGAAATTAAAACTGTGTTGAAGGTAGTCCCTCCTGCTTATCATCAATATTTGGATGTATTCTCCAAGGTGAAAGCTGAGAAACTTCCTCCACACCGCGCCAGTGATCACCATATTGAATTGGAGGGTCTTCTACCTCCAATTGGTGTTATCTACTCATTATCAAATCAAGAGTCAGAAACACTGAGGGCCTACATTTCAGAGAATATAGAGAAAGGTTTCTTCAGACCAAGCTCCTCTTCAACAGGAGCACCTGTCCTTTTTGTCAAGAAAAAGGATGGAGGTCTTCATTTGTGTATTGACTACCGCAAACTCAATGCTGTCACTAGGAAGAACCGATACCCTGTTCCCCCTATGAACCAGCTTCTTACGGTATTCAACGGTTCCACTATCTTCTCCAAGATAGATTTGCGTGGTGCATATAACCTCCTGAGAATCAAAGAGGGGGATGAGCACTTAACTGCCTTTAGAACCAAATATGGTAGTTATGAGTATTTGGTCATGCCATTTGGTTTGACCAATGCTCCTGCTTCTTTCCAAAATCTAGTAAATGATATCTTTGCAAATTTTTTGGATGTGTTTGTTGTGGTTTATTTAGATGATATCATGGTCTTTTCCAGTTCTGAGGAGGAACATGTCAAACATGTGGCCTCTGTCCTCCAAAGACTGAGGGACAATAATCTGTTTTCCAAAGCCTCCAAGTGTGTATTCCATGCCTCAAGTGTGGAATACCTGGGCTATGTTGTTTCAAGTGATGGCCTCAAGATGGATTCTTCAAAGGTTCAGCAAATCCTCAATTGGCCTCAGCCCAAAAACATCAAGGCCCTTCAATCTTTTCTTGGCTTTGCCAATTTTTATCGTCTTTCCATTAAAAATTATTCCAAAAAAATCACTTCTCTCACTTCCCTTCTCAAAAAAGATTCTCCTTTCATCTTCAATGAGGAAGCTCTTAGTCAGTTTCAAGCACTCAAAGAAGCTTTCACCTCTGCTCCTATCTTATCCCATTTCAATCCATCTCTACCTACTATTGTAGAGACTGATGCTTCTGATTATGCATTGGGCTCCGTGCTGAGTCAGGTGAATGACTCAGGAAAGCATCCCATTGCATTTGATAGTCGCAAGCTCTTACCAGCTGAACTCAACTATGAAATTCATGAAAAGGAACTCCTTGGCATAGTTTGGGCTCTCAAGCGCTGGAGAGCATTTCTTCTTTCTCTTTCCAATCCTTTTGAGGTCTTAACAGACCACTCTTCCTTGCAGTATTTAATGTCTTCCAAAGTTCTTACTTGTTGTCAGGCCCGTTGGGCTGAATTTCTCAGAATTTCATTTCACTATCACTTACCGCCCAGGCAGGCTGGCCACTTTACCAGATGCCTTGTCACGTCGGGACGACGTGTACCCAGAGAGGGGGGTGGACTTCATCAGCAAGAATACTCAAAATTTTCATCAAGTACTTAGGCAAGATGGAATTCAAGAGTCAAGATTCTTCTCAATCAAAGTGGAGATTTTCTCAGATTTAGTGGACAAGATTTAAAAAGAAGTATGGGAAGACAAAGACTATAGAGAAATACTCAAGCAACTAGCAAGAGGTGAATCAGTTCCAGATTATTCTCTTGAACCTCAAGCCAAGTTATTATTATTCAAAGATAGAGTGGTAATCCCAAGCAATGAAGAACTTCAACTCAATATTCTTCAAAAGCATCATGACTCACCATTGGCTGGCCATCCTGGCCAGGAGAAGACCCTCAAGCTCATCAAGAGGGATTTTTATTTGGCTGGCATGAATCAATTCATCAAGGACTATGTGTCCTCATGTCAGCAATGTTCAAGGATCAAGAACATTCATCACAAGAAGCTTGGATTACTCAAGCCTCTTTCAATTCCGTCTGGTCCTTGGAATTCATTATCAATGGACTTCATCACTCAATTGCGACTGTCAAACAACTTTGATTCAATTTTAGTAGTTGTGGACAGATTCTCAAAAATGGCAATCTTCATTCCAACTTATGGAACAATCACTGCTCTGGACCTAGCTCAAATCTTCATTAGTCATGTATTTTCCAAGCATAGCCTTCCAGTCAGTATTGTCAGTGATAGAGGATCCTTATTTGTTTCATCATTTTGGACTCAATTGTGTCAGAAGCTCAAGATATCAAGAGATCTTTCAACTGCCTTTCACCCTGAAACAGATGGACAGACAGAGAGTGTTAATCAGATACTAGAACAGTACCTTCGGATGTATGTCAGCTATCATCAAGATGACTGGTACACCTGGATCCCTCTGGCTGAATTTGCCTATAATAATGCAGAACACTCATCAACCAAGCAATCACCTTTTTTCACCATTTATGGAAGAAATCCCAGCTTTGACTCAATCCATATTTCTCAAGACTCACCTGCTGGAAAGTTATCAACAAAACTCCAATCAGTACAGCAAGTTGTCAAAGAAGAATTAGATTCAGCAATAAGGAGATTCAAGAAGTATGCAGATAGAAATAGAGAAATTCCACCTGATTTCCAACCTGGGGATAAAGTATGGCTAGCTTCCAAGAACATCAAGACAACAAGACCCACCAAGAAGTTATCAGAAAGATGGTTGGGACCTTTTGAAGTTCTGAAGAAGATTGGCAGCCATGCAGATCACCTCAAGTTTCCTCAGCAATGGAAGACAGTTCACCCTGTATTCCATGTGTCCTTATTAGAACCAGTCAAGCATTCAGCTATCCCAAATTGTCATCAATTGCCACCACCACCAGTCTTAGTGGAGGAGCAAGAAGAATGGGAAGTGGCTCAGGTTCTGGACTCAAAACTCAAAAGAGGTAAATTATGGTATCTGGTAGAGTGGAAAGGATTCAGCAAAGACCCAGAAAGAACCACCTGGGAACCAGCTTCCAACCTTACCAACTCACCAGATCTTTTCAAGGATTTCCATTCATTGTATCCAGACAAACCTGGTCCAAATACCTCAAGAGTTTGATTTATGGTGCTTGGTGGGGAGAAGAAGTTATGAAAGTAAGTTCCTCTCCTGGCATACAACTTTAAGGGGGTATTCTACCCATATGTTGTTGTAAGCATCACCTTGGCCAATTTGTGAGCACTTGTCAATTCTTTGGACAGGTTCAGGAAGCATACAACACCAATACCCTCCGATTTGGACTTATCAAGATATGTCCAAATGTTTCTTTCCTTAATTTTCCTTTCTTTCTCTTTTATTCATCATTTCATTTATGCCAATCATCATAATTCAAGACATTCATTACTTCAAGTGATTTATGGCAATTCTTTTCAGCTTCATGGTGCTTGGTGGGGAGTGGAAGTTATGAAAGTAAGTTCGATCTCCTGGTATGCATTCCTGAGGGTTCTACTTCTTGTAAAACATTACCTTGGCCACTCTGTGAGCATCAAATGCTTGGTTTTCATTTTTAAGACACTTTTTGGCCAGAATCAAGCAACACACCACAAAAAGGACCAACCATCAGGATTTTTCTTTATTCCTTTCTTTACTCTCATTTTCTCTTATTCTTTTAATTTTCTTTCTTTCTTGACTTGTATAATTTTCTTTCTTTTATTTCTTTAAGACAGCAGCATCCCCTTCCAAATCATGTATTGGGAGGTTCCATTATTTTTTCATTTTTTAGTATTCATAAGAGTGGGGATAGAAGTCAAACCAAGCACAAACAAGGAAAAGGAAAACTAGCTATCTCTACCCAAATCATCAAAAGTTCTCTGGAAATCATTTATCAAATCATCTTCATACCAGGCAAATTTTGCAGCCATCTCTTCAGAAGCAGTACCTGGAATAGTCCTGTCATTGGCATACATAATAACGTCTCTGCTATTTCTATCAACCCTCCTGAAAAATCTGGCCACAGCATCTTGAATTTCACTAGCCGCATTGGGATCTTCTCTGGTAACCTGGATAGGCCAATGTTCTCTTCTTTGAAAAACTTGAGCAGCAGGAAACGGCAAAGGGGACAATCCATCTCTTCTTCTGCTGGAGCTGGCCCCAGGTTGGAGTTGACGGGAGGTGTTTATGGGTGAGTTTCTGGACTGTTGAACTGGTGATGGTCTTACTGCTGGATTCAAGGCAGGCCTGGTGGTGTGGGAATTAGTTGGTGAAGGAGGAGGAAGGGTTGTAGGAATGGAAGCAAGCATTGGTTAGAAGGTTCTTGGAGTGCTGGGAATAACTTGACTTTGGAATTTAGTGTTGGAAAGAGGTTGAGAAGAGGAATTGCTGGATGGATGGCCAATTGAATGAGGAATAACTTGAACTTCTTCACCATCCAACTCATCACTTCCTTCAGCATCTGGATCTGTTGGGGAATCAACAATTCTTCTTAGTTTCTTCACTACTTTCACCACTCCATCAGCATTGGTCCTTGAGATTGGGATTTTTGAGCTGTAGTGTATGGGCCTACCACCGATTGGAATGGACCCTCCAACATTAGTCCACCTGGCCACATCCCTCTGCCTGGAACCAGTCACTACATCAAAATATCAGCACCAATTCAATCAAAATATGCAAATCACTCACATTGAGAAAATCTAGAAGTTGCATCAGGGGTAGGCTCCTCAAGAATGGGGAATTCCTGCCCATAAGGCCCATCTTTCCTGCTCCATAAGTGTCTCCTGACCTGGGACAAAGTTGATCCGGTATGGCGGCATGGCTTCTTCCCAACAAAGCAAAAGTGGCATTTTGACGATCGAGGATTGTGATGTTGAAAGCAATCCTTACCCTTGGCCAAACATTCAGTACAGGCAGGATCAAGAACTTCAACTGCTCTGAACCCATCATAGGTTTGGGAGGCATCAAAATGGCCAGAACACGCCATGGAAGGGGAGGAAAATTGACTGAAGACGCCAGAACCATGAAGAACAGATGGTGGTGGTGCAGAAGGAGAAGGTTCAGTGAGCTCAGTCAGTTTGGAACTCATAACTGAAGAATATGCAAGCAGAAGATTCAAGACGTCAGAATCAATCCACTCCATATCAAGAAAAAGAATTTGACCTCAAGGAAATGGGGCCATAACTCATTTATGCCCCCCTCAAAGCCTCTAAGGTGAAGGTCATACCCCTTTGGGGCTGAACTCATCACCCAGGGCCTCCCCTGCAACTTTGGGGAGGCCAGGATCTTGATGGTCCTGGACCCCATCAATGGGTCCAGGCCATGTATGGTGAAATCTATGATTGGGCCATTTCTGGGCCCCTTGGTCACCCTGGGTCCCCAGCAAATTTGGGCCCAGGGGCTCCAATAACCCCCACGGACCACGGACCGCGGCGTACGGGGCGTGGACCGTAGGACCCCAAAGACGTAAAAAGGCCAAATATGGCCAAAAATCATAAAAATACCCAAGTTCACCAAAACACCCAAAAGGCCCAAAAGGCCATAAAAATCAAGATATATCAAGATTCACCATGGTAGAGGCCACAGCCCAACAGCACCAAGGAGGGCTGTTTGAGGCCATTTCCATGGACAATGGGGACAAAACCCCTGGAGGAAAGTTTTTCAAGATTTCATTGGATTAAGCCTTGCCCAATGAGTACACTTCATATACTCATTGGGAATCATTTTTTGAGCACCAGAGCTCAGTGGCCCTCATTCTGGGATATATCCCAAGGCCACATCCCAAGGGCATGGTTGATTGAATCAGAAGAAAAGAAATGCATATTTTGAAGTGGAATACTTACTCAAACTTGGAAAAAGGGGGGAATCAATTGAATTTGACAGAGAGGAAGTGAAGAAGGATTTTCAGGATAATGGCCAAGAGGAAAAGAAAATTAAAAAGAAATTTTTTTGAAAAAATGTGGGGATATTGAGATGCCACTCAACAGTGGCAGGGTATTATGGTGTTCAGGAGCCCATCAGTTTCAGGAGGGGGATACTGTAACAACCATCAATCAGGGGTAAGGGTATTCATTCATACACCCACTCAAACACCTCAAATCGGAAAATCCAGTATCTGCATCAGCATTTATTTTCAGCAATCTTCATTCTGAAACATGCATACAGCTTGCTACATCAATACATCCTGTCAATACCTGTACAGGTTGGATTCACCCAATACAGTTTCAATACACCAGTATGAAACTGTATGATCACTCAAATACACCACACCTCTTGTACAGGTTCTGTAAAGCTGTACAGGACCTGTATTAGCCAGACTCAATTCAATCATCAATTATTCTCATGAAAATTCTTCCTCTGGATCAGGGCTGGTGATTCTCACATATACCAGCCCCTCTTTCTCCCCCCTGGGGACTTTTCCCCAGTTAATTAATTTAGTTTATTTATTATTTTATAATTATTCTTATCCTTATATTTGGGTATTATAATTATTTAATTTTAATTTAGTCTTTGCATTTTTTCTTTCTTTGCCTGGACAGTATGAGTTGGGTGGCCATATCCTTATTAACCCTTCTCTTTCCATTCTGACAGGTTGAAACAGTGGACTTGGACTTGTTTGTGGTTGGCTCTTCTATTTCTTACTCTTATTTATTGTTGCTGCTTTTCTTATATTTATTCTTTTAGCAATTCATCCTTAACACTCTTAAGTGTGTTCCTTCTTACCATATCTTTGAGCCCTCCATAAGTGGGTCCCAGTTTACTGAGTGCCAGGCCCTCTTCACTTCAAAGAGCCCCTGTGACATTGTGAAATTAAAATATTTTTGGTAAAAAGCTATATAAAATATATTATAACTTTTTGTCCAACAAATAAAAATAAAGAAATTATCACACCATTGGATTCCTCATCAAAAATAAAGTGGGGTCACCTCTGGATGAAATTTCTGTAACTCAACTCTAAATAAGCTTAAATTAAGTTTTTAGTGTTTTCAATACAAAAATCAAAAATCCTCAAAACTTTAATTTAATTAACACCACATGAGGTGTTAACCATCAATTTTTGTGTTAAAATTGAGGTGTTGTGTTTAGCTTAGAAGTTATGAGGAATTGAAGTATTTTCAATTGAATTCAATTGAAATGTCAAAATGTGCGTGTGTATTAAATCAGTGAACTTTGATTTACATATGAGGTATCAATTATTACTGTATTGTACTGTAAAATTCAACTGAATTAAATATGTAAATTACAAGTATAATAAATGATGAAGAATTAAAGGAAAAACTAAATTGGGGGGGGGGAAAAGGAACTCTAGCTCTAAGGGGGAGCCAGACCCCCAAAATCCTTTCTGACAGGCGTGAGATGTCAAAATTCACGCAAAATTTCATCACTTTTGGCCTGGAATTGAGTTACAGGGTCTGTGACTCAATTGATGATGAGGTTTCAATACCAACCAGGGCAGTTTTCACTGTTGCCAAGAGGGTAAAACTACCCTTAAGTTAAATATGTTAATAAAAAGAGCTTTAACTGGTTTCTATGTCTCTTACACACATTCTGACATGTTTTGAAGGCTCTAGACCAGGTATTGCTATAGTAGTGTCTGATTTAAAGGTCTAAGGTGGCTTAAACCAGCCGCTTTTTTGGTCTTAACCAGGGTTCAATGATGCCATAATTGGCTTTTCTGTTGTCAGACTGTTTTTCACGACTCGCAAGAGTAAATTTCACTTTTGAAGTAAGAAAATTGATGGCTAAAAAAGAATGTCTTCTTTGCCCCACTTTTCTCTTCATGTTAGAATCTTTTCCTTTTATAATTAGTTTAAACACTGTTAAGCCAATCAATAAAAGACTCCAACCACCTTTTTTAAATCATTTTAAACCTTTTAACCACTTGAAAAAATCATTATAATCATTTTTTGTAACTCTTATAATCATTTTTACCCGTGAACCACCCCAAAAGTGAATTAAAGCATCCTTGATCACTGTTAACGTTGTCACTTTGTTTCCAAATTCACTCTGGTCACTTTTGGGTGTTTTTTTCTCTTTAATATTCTTTTTAAAGACTTTGTTTGTTAATTAATTGCTTGCAGTTCTTTGCTCAATTAATTCCAATTGAAATTGCTCTTGAAGAAATTTTTTTTGTAGCCTTAAATATCTCTTGTAGAGTATTTTGAGACAAATTTTTAATGTTGGTAAAACAATAAATATTTATAATATTATTGTTTTATACTAATAAAGTTATAAGCAATAAAATTGTCGTGTTTTCTCTTAAAAATAATATTTCTTAATATTTTTAATTGATTTTTACCTTATACAAATTTTGAGGACAGGAAAAGTACTTGATTTTTAATCAAAGTTTCATATCCACAACTCACAATTAAGCAGGAATTGAAGTTTTCTTTTCCTCCTGGGACAAGTCCTGTAACCCAGTTCATGTTGATAGTTTCCCATGGGTGTTTGGGTTCTTCTATGTGTTGAAGTAACCCATACTTATTCCCATGTTTTCTACATTCCTTTTGGCATCTTTCACAAATGTTGATGTATTCACTCAACTCTTGTTCCCATTTGGGCAACCAAGCAGTGCTTGATACCCTTTTTTGGGCCTGTCTTCACTCATGTGTCCCATATAGGGGCAGTCATGGCATTCATGCAGGATCAAATATATATAGTCTCTGTTTATTATTGTGAGTGCACTAGTGTGCTTTTCTCTATGGTAGAGCAGGCCATTGATAAGGAAAAATATATTGTCCTTATAGTCCCCCAACCAGGGCTCCTCTAACTGGGATTCCAGTTCTGGGCTCCTGTACTTTTGCTGAAGGAGTTGCAACAATATGCCACACTGTTTGTGTTTGGCATATGTCTTCATCACTGCAATGAAGAATTCAGTTTGCAGTTCTGAGGAGCTTATTCTCAATATGGGAGTTTCTTTTCCTTCTGAATCAGTGTTTTCACTGTCTGGACTACCACTTTCTGGTTCCCATTCAGAGAATCTGCACTTTTCCTTCCTGTCTATTTCCATGAAATGGATAGGAATTTTAGCTGCTACTTCAGGGTCATAATCTGGGTTGCTCTTGATATTATCCAGTGGGCATCTGCATTGGTATGAAATTTACCTTCTTTTTATATGATGGGAATATTCCCTCTATACTCCTGGATGGCTATTTGCCACCTCAGCATGTGTCTATTGGTAGTCTTCATTTTTAGTAAAGACTTCAAGGCTGTAACAACCATCCATCAGGGGTAAGGGTATTCATTCATAAACCCACTCAAACACCCCAAACCAGCAAATCCAGTATCTGCATCAGCATTCAGTTTCAGCAATCTTCATTCTGAAACATGCATACAGCTTGGTACATCAATACAGCCTGTAAATACCTGTACAGGTTGGATTCACCCAATACAGTTTCAATACACCAATATGGAACTGTATGATCACTCAAATACACCACACCTCTTGTACAGGTTCTGTACAGCTGTACAGGACCTGTATCGGCCAGACTCAACTCAATCATCAATTACTCTCATGAAAATTCTTCCTCTGGATCAGGGCTGGTGATTCTCACATATACCAGCCCCTCTTTCTCCCCCCTGGGGACTTTTCCCCAGTTAATTAATTTAGTTATTTATTATTTTATAATTATTCTTATCCTTATAATTCGGTATTATAATTATTTAGTTTTAAGTTAGTCTTTGCCTTTTCTCTCTTCGCCTGTACAGTATGAGTTGGGTGGCCATATCCTTATTAACCCTTCTCTTTCCATTCTGACAGGTTGAAACAGTGGACTTGGACTTGTTTGTGGTTGGCTCTTCTATTTCTTACTCTTACTCTTGTTGCTGCTTTTCTTATATTTATTCTTTTAGCAATTTATCTTTAACACTCTTCAGTGTACTCCTTCTTACCATATCTTTGAGCCCTCCATAAGTGAGTCCCAGTTTACTGAGTGCCAGGCCCTCTTCACTTCGAAGAGCCCCTGTGACATTAAATTAATTAGCTCATATTTGATTCTTTCTTTCTTTCATTTTATTCATTTCTCTCATTCTTCAATTATGACCTTTTCATGATTTTATGATTTTTATGATTTTCTATGATTTTTTCTCTCTCATCAATTTTCATCTCATTCATTTCATTCAAAATGAAAATTGATTCTTTCTCACATTTCAAGAAATTCTGCTGACCATTCCATTTTATTCTTTATCACTCTCATTTCTCTTTTTGTCTGAATTCAGGTTTTATCTGGTTATTTGAGTGGAATTATTTGGGTTAATTGATTCATCATTCAGGGATTTTTATTGATTTGGGGTATTCAGTGATTTTGGTTTTGAAATTTCTCAAACTTATTGATTGATTCCTCAAGACATTGATTTCACCTCAAGACTTTGATTTGACTTTGATTGATTTGATTGATTGACTTGATTTGATTCCTCAAGATAGCTGATTTATCCTGAAGATTTGATTTGATTTATTGATTTGAATTTTATTCCTCAGGAAAATTGAATTGATTTTTGAAGATATTGATTGAAACCCTCAAGGCTTAATTGATTTGATTTTGATTGACTTGATTTGACTTATTGATTGAAATTGATTGTTCATAAGAATTTGACTTTGTCATCTTCACTCTTCAAGATTTATTCATATTTATTCACTTCAAGAATATTGATTGATTTCTCAAGTTCATCAAGATTCTCATTTGATTGTTTTGGTCAAGCCTTATTTTATTCAAAGTGTCATCAAGTTTTATTTCATTTTATTCAAAATTCCAGTTCAGCATAGTCCCCCAGCCAAAAATACTAGATCCCAAAGAATTCAAGCTGTTCTCACTCCTACAGCAAGGGCTCCTCTTGACCGCACACCATCAGTTCATCAACTGAGTGCAAATTTGGACAGAGGACCACCAATGGAAGGGGCAGCACCCTCAAGAAGAGGTGGAATGAAATCTAGAAGATCAAGGTCTTTCTCTGGACTTTTGGGTGGCTACCCTGGCATGTCTGAAGGTGCAAGAGCAAGACAAGGGGAAGTTGAAGATGAAGAGGGGGAAGAGTCTGTGGAAGAGGAAGATTCTGGGGAAACTGAAGTGGCAGATGCCTTGGCAAATGCTCCAGAGGTGCCTCAGGGTTCTAATCTAGCCCTTTCTAGTCAACCTCTTGTCTCTCAAACTGATCCAAGTCTCCTCAAGATGATGGAGCAGATGACTCAATTCATGGGGCAACTCACTCAAGCAGTTTCTCCCAGGGACAATTCCAAAGCCCCTGCTTTCAAGACTCCATCCATGAAGGCACCTGATTCTTTTGATGGTACGCAAGCTCATAAGCTGAGAGGACTTATCAAATCCTGTCAATTAATCTTCCATATTGATCCAGCAAATTTCTTCTCTGACAGGAAGAAAGTTCTTTACTCAACTTCTTTTCTCACTGGTAGAGCTGGAAAGTGGATTGAACCCTATCTCTCGCATATTTCCAATGAAGACCCTTCCTACCTCCTCAATAATTGGCCATTATTTTAATCTCAATTATTCACTCTGTTTGGTGATCCCAACAAAGTCAGGAAAGCTGAACAAGAGTTGGACAATTTGAGGATGAAGGAAAGTGGTCATGTTTCCTTGTACATTGCAGATTTCAGAAGCTTAATTTCACCATCCAACTCATCACTTCCTTCAGCATCTGGATCTGATGGGGAATCAACAATTCTTCTTAGCTTCTTCACTACTTTCACCACTCCATCAGCATTGGTCCTTGAAATTGGGATTTCTGAGCTGTAGTGGATGGGCCTACCACCAATTGGAATGGACCCTCCAACATTAATCCATCTGGCCACATCCCTCTGCCTGGAACCAGTCACTACATCAAGATATCAGAACCAATTCAATCAAAATATGCACATCACTCACATTGAGAAATTCCAGAAGTGGAATCAGGGGTAGGCTCCTCAAGAATGGGGAATTCCTGCCCATAAGGCCCATCTGTCCTGCTCCATAAGTGTCTCCTGACCTGGGACAAAGTCAATCTGGTACGGCGGCATGGCTTCTTCCCAACAAAACAAAAATGGCATTTTGATGATCAAGGATTGTAATGTTGAAAGCAATCCTTTCCCTTGGCCAAACACTCAGTACAGGCAGGATCAAGAACTTCAACTGCTCTGAACCCATCATAGGTTTGGGAGGCATCAAAATGGCCAGAAGACGCCATGGAAAGGGAGGACAATTGACTGAAGATGCCAGAACCATGAAGAACAGACGGTGGCGGTGCAGAAGGAGAAGATTCAGTGAGTTCAGTCAGTTTGGAACTCATAACTGAAGAATATGCAAGCAGAAGATTCAAGACGTCAGAATCAATCCACTCCATATCAAGATAAAAGAATTTGACCTCAAGGAAATGGGGCCATAACTCAATTATTCCCCCCCTCAAAGCCTCTATGGTGAAGGTTCATACCCCTTTGGGGCTGAACTCATCACACAGGGCCTCCCCTGCAGCTTTGGGGAGGACAGGATGTTGATGGTCCTGGACCCCATTAATGGGTCCAGGCCATGTATGGTGAACTTTTATGCTTGGGCCATTTCTGGGCCCCTTGGTCACCCTGGGTCCCCAGCAAATTTGGGCCCAGGGGCTCCATTAACCCCCACGGACCGTGGACCGCGGCGTACGCCCACGGCCCACGGCCCACAAACCGCGGCGTACGGTCCACGGCGTACGGCCCGCGGACCGTAGGACCCCAAAACATCCAAAAGGCCAATTATGGCCAAATTCACCAAAACACCCAAAAAGGCCAAAAGGCCATAAAAAATCAAGATATATCAAGAATCATCAGGGTAAAGGCCACAGCCCAAAACATTTTGGAGGGCTGTTGAGTTCATTTCCATGGGTAATGGGGACAAGACCCCTTGGAGGAATTTTTTCAATTTTTCAATGGATTAAGCCTTGCCCAATGAGTACACTTCATATACTCATTGGGCATCATTTTTTGAGCACAAGAGCTCAGTGGTCCTTATTCTGGGATATATGCCAAGGCCACATCTCAAGGGCATGGTTGATTGAATCAGAAGAAAAGAAATGCATACTTCGAAGTGGAATACTTACTCAAACTTGGAAAAAGGGGGGAATAAATTGAATTTGACAGAGAAGAAGTAATGAAGGATCTTCAGGATAATGGTCAAGAGGGAAAGAAAATTAAAAAAGAAATTTTTTGAAAAAATGTGGGGATATTGAGATGCCACTCAACAGTGGCAGGGTATTATGGTGTTCAGGAGCCCACCAGTTTCAAGAGGGGGATACTGTAACAACCATCCATCAGGGGTAAGGGTATTCATTCATACACCCACTCAAACAACCCAAACCAGCAAATCCAGTATCTGCATCAGCAATCTTCATTCTGAAACATGCATACAGCTTGGTACATCAATACAGCCTGTCAATACCTGTACAGGTTGGATTCACCCAATACAGTTTCAATACACCAATGTGGAACTGTATGATCACTCAAATACACCACACCTCTTGTACAGGTTCTGTACAGTTGTACAGGACCTGTATGGGCCAGACTCAACTCAATCATCAATTACTCTCATGAAAATTCTTCCTCTGGATCAGGGCTGGTGATTCTCACATATACCAGCCCCTCTTTCTCCCCCCTGGGGACCTTTCCCCAGTTAATTAATTTAGTTATTTATTATTTTATAATTATTCTTATCCTTATAGTTGGGTATTATAATTATTTAATTTTAAGTTAGTCTTTGCCTGTACAGTATGAGTTGGGTGGCCATATCCTTATTAACCCTTCTCTTTCCATTCTGACAGGTTGAAACAGTGGACTTGGACTTGTTTGTGGTTGGCTCTTCTATTTCTTACTCTTACTCTTGTTGGTGCTTTTCTTATATTTATTCTTTTAGCAATTTATCTTTAACACTCTTCAGTGTACTCCTTCTTAACATATCTTTGAGCCCTCCATAAGTGAGTCCCAGTTTACTGAGTGCCAGGCCCTCTTCACTTCGAAGAGCCCCTGTGACAAAGGCTGTGCAGTCTGTGTAGACTTCAAAGAATGCACCCTCCAAATAATAATGCAGTTTCTCTAGAGCCCAGAATAAGCGTAGACATTAAATCTGGGTGGCCCCATACCTGGAGTCTGAATCTTTCAGTTGCCTAGAGATGTAACATATTACTCCCTCTCTTGGTTAACCATTCCCAATTTGTCTCTGGTGAAGGGCTGCTCCTAAGCCTTGGCTACATGCTGCATCTATGTATAACCTGAATGGTAGTTCAAAGTCAGGCAAGATGAGCACAGGTGCATTTGTGAGTTCATATTTGATCCTTTCATATGCATCCCTTCTTTCCTTGGTAATTCCAAAAACTACATCTTTTGAACATAACTTGTATAAGCTACTAGTTTTGTGGGCAAATTTTTGATGTGGTTTCTATAGTAGCTAGCAAACCCAAGAAAAGATTGCATCTCTTTGATGTTTCTTGGTACTTACCTTTGCAGTACTGCTGCTACTTTGTTCTGGTCAATTGCCAGACTAAGAACTGAGACTATATGTCCTAGAGCTAGTAGCTCTTGTTGGCCAAAATTGCACTTTTTAAGTGAAATTTTCAGATTTATGGGTGTGCATTTACTTAGCACTCTTTCTATGTATTGTGCATGGTCTCCTCATGTCTCTGAGTATATAATGATGTCATCAATATGTAGTACCATCCAGCCTTCCAATATTTCTTCTTGAAATATGGTGTCCATCATCCTTTGGAAGTGGTCTGGTGCATTCTTGATGCCAAATGGCATCCTGGTGTACTCATGTATGCCCATATGACATATCATTCTGAGCAATTTAGTGGAGTTTTGTTTAACTCCATTCTGGTGGAAGCCTTTCATACAATTAATTTTGGTTATGTATTTGGCTTTTGCCAGTTTGTCTAATGCATGAGGTATCCTGGGTATAGGGTACCTGTAAGCTTTGGTGTAGTTATTCAGAGCTCTGAAATCTCCACACAGCCTAGACCTGCCACCATGCCAGGTGATCAGGACAGGAGTGGTAATTTCCACTATTTCATTGTGTCCAATCTTTCTGATGACATCCATTTCCAGGAGTTCAATGATATGTTTTTCAATTTTCTTCCTGTTTTCCACACTTGCTGGGTATGGAGGTCTCCTGAGAATAGGTGGATAATGCCTTTCCACATCCAGATATAGTTCTATATCACGGCCCCTAATCTTGCCTAATGGTTCTTCATCCATGGCAAATGCTGGTCTATTCTTTCTCAGCATTTTCAGCAAACTTAGCTTCTGTTTACTGGGGAGGGTAGTGCTAAACTGTCCTTCTCTAAATTCATTCAGTAGTTCTTCAAGAGGATCTTGGGCAGATATTTAGTATATATCAAGTGAAAATTTCTTTTCCTTGTTGGTACCAATGGTAATGTGCCTGTTTTTACTATTGTAAATATGTATTCCATACATCCTCTGGTAATCTGTTCCAAGTAGAAACCCTTGGATGTGGGAATCATCAAGCACAAAAAACTCTGGGTTAAGTCTGATTTTACCTTTCCTATGGGGTATAATTATCTCATTGATAATTGTCCCAATGGAAGTCATCTTCCCTGATGCACTCTTGAAGTTCTTTGCCTTGGTTGGCAAGAGCTTTTTTTCCAGTTTGGGAGGTGGTTGTCCAGACAATTTCTGGCCACTATGGAGCAGTGTGCTCCACTGTAAATGATCAATGGATGTTGAGCATTGTCAATACAAACATTCATTCTTGTGGCTGTCCCATGTATGTATCCCATTCCTTTGGTTGGTGTGACCAGGAATGTTTGTGCATCTTGTGCATGTTTGCACAAGCTTTTGTTGGTAGTGTCTTGTGGCATGCTTGCTTCCAACTATTTGTCCTAGATTTCTAGTGGGGTTTCCTCTTTGTATTCCACCAAACATTCTTCTCTTGAGCCTTTCTCTTCATCAGATTGTTTTCTGATGGCATCTCCCATAGAGTCTGAGTCAAAATCCTCTGTTGGGGATTCCTCCTCTGGGACTTTCTCAATGGCATAGAATTTTTTCTTTTCCTTTGGACAGTTGTTAGCATAGTGGTCTGTTGAACCACAGTTGTGACAAGAATTTTTCTTCTTTTCCACTTCTGCCACCCTTTCTCTGGGTTTATCTTTAAACTTCACCCTGAAAGGTTGTTTCTCTTTGAAACCACTGCTTTTATATGGGGTGTATTTCCCTATATTAGTTCTTTTCCTTACATCTTGTAAGGTGTTTGCAATGTCATCTAGAGTGCAATTGTGGTTGCATCTGAATTTTAATGCATGCTCTAGTTCTCCTGGCATTTGTTTCAGGAGTTTGTGATTTCTCATCTGAATGTTCATTTCAGGATTGCTGGCTTTGAGTCTTTTAGACTGTCTGAGACACCACTCATATGGATCTTTCTCCACAGAGTACTTGTCATTTTCAAATGACATGGTCT
This sequence comes from Austropuccinia psidii, assembly GCA_023105745.1. Lineage (NCBI taxonomy): Eukaryota > Fungi > Basidiomycota > Pucciniomycetes > Pucciniales > Sphaerophragmiaceae > Austropuccinia > Austropuccinia psidii. The sequence continues at coordinate 7,947,228 of JALGQZ010000005.1, read as the reverse complement.
TTTGCCATATCCAAGTACCATTGCTGTACTTTTGGATTATTTGACTCTTCCACCATGGCCAGTTTCTTCTGACATGGATTTCTTTCATTTCTCTGTACCATATACTAGCATGTACTTTAAATGCTATATTAAGTCTAGCAGTAATCCAGTAGTCTGGTATGCTTGGTACATCAATGAAGAGTCCATCAATATAATCAATGAGTTCTATATGATCATTTTCTCCAGTTCCAGAGAGTTTGTGCCAGCTTGAGGCCTCAGGAAGCTGTTTCAAGGCCTCCTTCTCTGAATAAGACATATTATCTCTGTAAGGTTTGACTATGAAACAATAAGTAAAAATTACTAATTTATTACTTATTGTACTCTGAATGTCCTTATAATTGAAATAAATAAGATTAAAATAATAATAATAATAAAGAAGTATTATTATTATGGCGTAAAAATATTATATTATTAAATAAATATAATAATATAATTAATATTATATGAAATTATAATATTGTAAATAATATATTAATATAAAATAATTAATATATTATAAAGCTCTTTATTATTGTTACCAACTAATAATAAAGGCATAAAAAACTGTTTTTTATAAATAAAAAACAATTAATAACAATAATATTACCAATATTAAAGTTATATATTAATATAAATACTATTTATATTAATTAAGAATTATTAAGAGTAATAATCAGAGAGAAATTATTATAATAAGATGAAATAACCTACTTTTAACACTTAAAATAATAATTTTGAGATATTTTACGCCAAAAGAATATAATACAACTTTTTCAAATTGTATTTACAATAAAAATAAAGAAAATTTACTAAATTTCTTGATTTTACGTGGAAATGAGTTTATCGAGAGATTTATGGCAAAAACAATTAAAGATTTGATTTAATCACACAAAAATAGTGATTAATATTAAGATGGTCTTTGGTCTTTAATAATATAAGAGTTTTATATATAAAGAATAAAGAAATTACCTTTTATTTAATTGATTTAATGTTTTTGATGCGTCTGAGGGGTAAATAGAGTAAAAAGAGCTCTATTTATAGTAAATACCTCCCTCCTAGAGTCCAACAGGCTTCTAGTAGACGTGTACTGATCATATCCACTGGAATTGATCAATATTTTAAGGTTTGAGGGTGATTACATCATGATCAAACCATATTACATCATTATTACACCATTATTTAGAGTTATCACTATAACTCTAAAGTTGATGACATCAGAGGCTTGGCAGAACCCCAAATTTCGTGGATTTTATTAGTTTTAATCATAAACTAATAGTATTCACCAATTTTATCACTCTTAAGACTGTTAAACTTAAATTAAGGTTACAGTATGTGATCATAACTGCTCAAATTAAGCTCAAACTTTGATCTTCAATAACTTTTAAGATTTACACGCTACAGCAATTCAGAGAGTGAATTCTGATAGCCTGGAATAACCGTATTATTCTGCCAAGAGCTCTTCATTACATCATCAAAACTCTAATTTTGATGATTTTTCTTGGAACTCATCTTTTCTGTCGAAATTCAATATTTTAAACTTCAAACCTTGATTTCAGGGGGTTATACCCTGAATTTAATAATAAAAATTACATCATTCTTCACGAATGAGCTAGTAGAATCCAACTGTATACTTTTTTTTAAGTTTGGAGCACTTTCACAACAAAGTGGTCAACAGCTCTATTGATTTTTATCAATATTCCATTATAGGTTTTAACCTTGTTTATAATTTGTAAAATAAAGTTCATATCTGTGTTCTTACAGTAATTACGTGGTAACTTGATTTTTGGTTCATCATTCTATCATGTATAGTTTAGAAGATATTAGCTATGATCCTTGAATATATGCGTTGACCAAAAAAGTGCATATATTCAGGTTAATTCCTTAAGTATTAACATTGGAAATTAGCTTATTAATTGTTTTATGTGTGGAATTTGATGGGGAATCCACTGGTACAATTTATTTCACATGTTGTTTCATTAGGTCTTGAGATAAAGAAGGTTTTATGGTTTTTATAAGGTAGTATACCTTATAATTCCTTAAATATTGACTTTACAGATATGCCATAAAAATGGTATATGTGTATTTTTCCATGGGGAATCCAATGGTATAATTTATTTTACATGTTGATACATTGGGTTTTAAGTTAAACCAATTTTTGTACCAATTTATGGTATTTTTTGTATATTTAAGTAAGTATTCTTAATGTATAATTATTCTAAGTAATTTTAACATAATTATATTGAAGGTATAATTATTCTGAGTCTTTTTTGTGACCTTATTGGGTATGTGGTCATATCTCAAAGGCTCACAATCTCCATCCTATTATTGTGATGAAGATCATTCCTTATTCATCAACATATCATCTGGTTTGATGTCATCTTGGTGATATGGATTATCCATAACATGGCCTTGTGGTTGGGGCTTCAGGCTATGGTAGAAATTAAAAAGTTTGTTTATGTCTTTATCAAGACAATCACTGTCCCTTTTTCTGGGGTTTTGTTCTTCAAAGACTAGATTCAGTCTTTTGTTGGTCTCTTCAGAGGCTTTTCTCAATTGATCATGTCCTTGAAGGTTTTTAACAATTTTGTCCATGGAGGCTTTCAATATTTTCATCCTCTCATGGCTTTCTTCAAGTTCTGCAAACTGCTTCTGACTTTGGTCAGCATATTGGGACATTTGTAACCATGGCGAATCACTGTTTAGGTTACTCTCAGGTGTGGCAACATTATGTTCAATCTGAGTGGGGGTAATATTTCTATTAATAGGACTACTGATTCTGGAGTTATTTACAACTACTTCTGGTTCTTCTGCACTTCTTTCACCAATTCCAACAGCTTCTGGATCATTGGGTGTGACTCTCTCTTCCTCTGGCTGAAGGTGGTCTTGTTTTTCCCTTGTATCCTTGTCTTCTCCTGGAAACTTCCTGGGATTGTGAAGAATGGTGACTCTTGGCCACTGATCTGCTGCTTTCTGAATAGTTTGAAGCCACTGGAGAGCTTATTTTGCTTGCTCCTTGTGAGCCTGAAGGAATCTGAGTATGCCCTGTCTGGGTCAGCTGCTCTTCTCTAGCTTAGATAGTGGCTTGATTCTCCCTTGTCCTGTTTGCCCTCACCTCCAGGAGTCTGAAATGCCTGGTGGGATTACAAACTTTGGTGATTACCATAAGGTTTTTGAAGTCTATCTCTTTGAGAGAAATCTTCTGGAAACTTTCTCCAAGTTCTGCCCAGTGTGATTCCATGTTGAACCTCTTGTTTTCCATGCTCCATTGAAATAAATTTTTGAGCAGTTGGTGGAGCTGGAGAACTTGATCCATATCTTTCCAGTCCTCTGGTTTAAGGTTCCTGTTGAATTGAAAAGTTAATGGAAGGGTGGGTATGATTTCCCTCAGTGTCTTGCCATCCACCACTATGTCCAAGGTGTCCTCTTCCAGGTCTTTTGGTTCTGGACAAGCCTTCTCTGTCCTCTGGTTGGTTCCTTTGGAAGCCAAGGTTTCTGAAGTGTACAGGTGACATATCAGTATTTGCAAGAAGTCAAAACCTTTATGCTCTTAGGGTATTTACCTTTGACTGTGCCTTTCAGAAATTTGTTGTCTGCTGATTTTGGCAATTTACCTCCAGAGGTTACAACTGGGTTAATTATGATAATCTTCCCAGTGCAAGTGGTTAAGGTTGGTTTACCTTGTATTGAAGCAGAGTTTTGTGGTTTTCTATTCCTCTGATTGGCAATGGGTGTCCAATTTTTTGCTGTAATCAGGCCTTAACGGTGCCTCTTTCCCTTGCCCTTTCTGCCCTCTGGATCTGAGGGTGTCACTGATGTGTTGGCCTGTGACTGGCTCTCAAGTGGTATGTAGTTTTCTTCCACTGAATCAAACAGGAAAAGAGGGCTTAATGTAAGGTGTGGATATGAAACTTTGATGAAATATCAAGTACGTTTCCTGTCCTCAAAGTTTTTATAAGGTAAAATTATTTAAAAATAGTAAGAAATAGTATTTTTAAGGAGAAAAATTCCAATTTTATTTTTTTTAACTTTGTAAGTATAAAACAATAATATAATAAAAACTTATTGTTTTACCAACAATGAAAATGTATCCAAAAATACTCTACAAGAGATATTTAAGGCTACAAAAGAAATTTCTTCAACAGCAATTTCAATTGGAATTAATTGAGCAAAGAACTGCAAGAAATTAATTAAAGAAAAAAGTATTTCAAAAGAAATTAAAGAGAAAACACGCCCAAAAATGACCAGAGTGAATTTGGAAACAAAGTGACAAAGTTAACAGTGATGAAAGATGTTTTAATTCACTTTTGGGATGGTTCAGGGGTAAAAATGATTATAAGAGTTACAAACAATGATTATAACTATTTTTTCACGTGGTTAAAAGGTTCAAAATGTTTAAAAAAGGGTGGTTGGAATATTTTATTGATTGGCTTAACAGTGTTTAAACTAATTATAAAAGGAAAAGATTCTAACATGAAGAGAAAAGTGGGGCAAAGAAGACATTCTTTTTTAGCCATCAATTTTCTTACTCCAAAAGTAAAATTTACTCTTTTCAGTCGTGAAAAACAGTCTGACAACAGAAAAACCAATTATGGAATCATTGAACCCTGGTTTAGACCAACAAGGGCCGGCTTTAGCCATTTTAGACCTTTAAATCATCCATTACTATAGTAATACCTGGTCTAGAGCCTTCAAAATTTGTCAGAATGTGTGTAGGAGGTTTAGAAACTAGTTAAAACTTTTTTTACTATGATTTATTTAACTTAAGGGTAGTTTTACCCTCTTGGCAACAGTTAAAACTGCCCTGGTTGGTTTTAAAACCTCATCATCAATTGAGTAACAGACCCTGTGACTCAATTCCAGGCCAAAAGTGATGAACCTTTGCTTGGATTTTGACATCTCACGCCTGTCAGCAAGGATTTTCGGGGTCTAGCTCCCCGGGGCCCTTAGAGCTAGAGTGTCTTCCCCCCAGAATTAATCTTTCCAATTTCTTTTTTTTAATTCCTCATCATATAATACAATTATAATTTACATATGTAATTCAATTGAGTTTTCAATCACACGTCTGTAATAATCCATACCTCATATGTAAATTAAAGTTAAAATATGTAATACATGCGCACATTTTGACATTTCAATTGAAAATACTTCAATTCCTCATAGCTTCTAAGCTAAACACAACACCTCAATTTTAACACAAAAATTTATGGTTAACACCACATTTGGTGTGAATTAAGTTAAGGTTTTGAGTATTTTCATACTTTTGTACAAAAAACACTAAAAACTTAACTCAAGCTTATTTAGAGTTGAGTTACAGAAATTTCATCCAAAAGTGACGCCACTTTATTTTTTATAAGGAATCCAATGGTGTGATAATTTCTTTATGTTTATTTATTAGATAAAAAGTTATAATATACTTTATATAACTTTTTACAAAAAATATTTTAATTTCATAATTTTTATTATGAATTCATTTTTACTTAATTCTTACAAGTAAAAATGTATTTTCATAATGTTAAATTTTCTAGTAATTTTATTTTTAAAGTATAATTAAGTTTCATTTTTGAATATAAATTTGTATTTACATTTCAATTTTTGTTTTTATAATATAAATAAATTCATTTTATCTATATTTGTATCTTGATTTATCATTTGTGGTCTTTTGGGTATATGAAAATACCTCTAAGGCTCACGTTCCCTCCCCCTAAAAAAAGAAAAATACTTTGTAATATTGTTCTTTCTAGTGTGTCTGAACCTTCTGAGAAGTTTAGTAGCTTCAGGTATGTCTTTTTCTGGCAATCATTCATCTTCACAAGTTGGGTCACTGTACCTAACAAGGTATTCCCTTGCTTTTTTGGTTCTCAACTTTTTTTCTTTGAGAACTTTGGTAATTTTCTTACTACCAGATGACTAAATAGGAAGTATAACTCGGGGAAATTCATTCCTCAAGGGAAATCTTTCAGCATCACTAGATTTATATGGCTTTATCAAGCTCACTGGAAATGTAGGATGCTTATTGCTAAGTTCTTCAGATAACTCTAATTCAATAGCATTTTCTCCATGGAGTGCCTTAATAAAAAAAAGATCCTGAAAAGGAGTCTCTCAGTTTTTTACATCCTTTGATGTTATTGAAGTTAGTGGTGGATACAAGAACTAAATCCCCCACTTTGAAATCTGGAGTTCTATGTGATTTATCCCATTTGTCCTTAGTATATGCAAAAGAGTCTTCCGTGCACCTTAGTTGTAAGGTTTGACTATGAAACAATAAGTAAAAATTACTAATTTATTACTTATTGTACTCTGAATGTCCTTATAATTGAAATAAATAAGATTAAAATAATAATAATAATAAAGAAATATTATTATTATGGCGTAAAAATATTATATTATTAAATAAATATAATAATATAATTAATATCATATGAAATTATAATATTATAAATAATATATTAATATAAAATAATTAATATATTATAAAGCTCTTTATTATTGTTACCAACAAATAATAAAGGCGTAAAAAACTGTTTTTTATAAATAAAAAACAATTAATAACAATAATATTACTAATATTAAAGTTATATATTAATATAAATACTATTTATATTAAATAAGAATTATTAAGAGTAATAATAAGAGAGAAATTATTATAATAAGATGAAATAACCTACTTTTAACACTTAAAATAATAATTTTGAGATATTTTACGCCAAAAGAATATAATACAACCTTTTCAAATTGTATTTACAATAAAAAATAAAGAAAATTACTAAAATTCTTGATTTTACGTGGAAATGAGTTTATAGAGAGATTTATGACAAAAACAATAAAAGATTTGATTTAATCACGTAAAAATAGTGATTAATATTAAGATGGTCTTTGGTCTTTAATAATATAAGAGTTTTATATAAAAAGAATAAAGAAATTACCTTTTATTTAATTGATTTAATGTTTTTGATGCGTCTGAGGGGTAAATAGAGTAAAAAGAGCTCTATTTATAGTAAATACCTCCCTCCTAGAGTCCAACAGGCTTCTAGTAGACGTGTACTGATCATATCCACTGGAATTGATCAATATTTTAAGGTTTGAGGGTGATTACATCATGATCAAACCATATTACATCATTATTACACCATTATTTAGAGTTATCACTATAACTTTAAGTTTGATGACATCAGAGGCTTGGCAGAACCCCAAATTTCGTGGATTTTATTAGTTTTAATCATAAACTAATAGTATTCACCAATTTTATCACTCTTAAGACTGTTAAACTTAAATTAAGGTTACAGTATGTGATCATAACTGCTCAAATTAAGCTCAAACTTTGATCTTCAATAACTTTTGAGATTTACACGCTACAACCATTCAGAGAGTGAATTCTGATAGCCTGGCATAACCTTATTATGCTTCCAAGAGCTTTTCATTACATCATCAAAACTCTATTTTTGATGATTTTTCTGGTAACTCATCTTTTCTGTCGAAATTCAATATTTTAAACTTCAAACCTTGATTTCAGGGGGTTATACCCTGAATTTAATAATAAAAATTACATCATTCTTCACGAATGAACTAGTAGAATCCAACTGTATACTTTTTTTTAAGTTTGGAACACTTTCACAACAAAGTGGTCAACAGCTCTGTTGATTTTTATCAATAATTCATCATAGGCTTTAACCTTGTTTATAATTTGTAAAATAAAGTTCATATCTGTGTTCTTACAGTAATACGTGGTAACTTTATTTTTGGTTCATCATTCTATCATGTATAGTTTAGAAGATATTAGCTATGATCCTTGAATATATGCGTTGACCAAAAAAGTGCATATATTCAGGATAATTCCTTAAGTATTAACATTGGGAATTAGCTTGTTAATTGTTTTATGTGTGGGATTTCATGGGGAATCCACTGGTACAATTTATTTCACATTTTGTTTCATTAGTTCTTTAGATAAATAAGGTTTTATGGTTTTTATAAGGTATTATACCTTATAATTCCTTAAATATTGACTTTACAGATATGCCATAAAAATGGTATATGTGTATTTTTCCATGGGGAATCCAATGGTATAATTTATTTTACATGTTGATTCATTGGTTTTTAAGTTAAACCAATTTTTGTACCAATTTATGGTATTTTTTGTATATTTAAGTAATTATTCTTAATGTATAATTATTCTAAGTAATTTTAATATAATTATATTAAAGGTATAATTGTTCTTAGTCTTTTTTGTGACCTTATTGGGTATGTGGTCATATCTCAAAGGCTCACATTCCCTACCACCAAAAAAGATTGTACTACAATCTGATATGTGTGATTAGGGTATCATCCACTGTCCTACCTCTTCATTAGACTTTGTTAGTCTTGAAGCTCAATAATGCTTAACTTTTCTATTTTTCAGGCTTTCTTTCATGTCTGAACCTTCTTAGTAGTTTATCAGCATTTGTTATATCTTTCTCAAGTAGCCATTCATCTTCTTGAGTTGGATTTCTATACCTTACAAGGTATTCCCTTTCTTTTTTGTTTCTTGTCCTTCTTTCTTTAAGGACTTTTACTATTTTCTTTTCTTCTCCTTCTTCCAAGGGGGGAATTTCAAGTGGGGGTTTATTTCTTAGTGGAAATAACTCTTTGTCACTTGAACTGTAAGGTTTTATTAGACTTACAGGGAAAGTTGGGTGTTTGTTCATTAGTTCACCTGTGAGTTCTAATTGCACAGCATTGGGTCCATGAAGTGCTCTTATCATAAATGGTCCTGCAAAGGAATCTTTCAATTTCTTTGGGCCTTTTATGTTATTGAAATTAAGGGTTGATACTAAAACAAAGTCCCCTATTTTGAAATCAGGTGGCTTATGACTTTTATCCCATCTTTCTTTTGCATATTTAAAAGAATCTTGCATGCATCTGTTTGCATGGTGTCTTGCTTTATCAAGCATTATCTTGAAACTGCTTGCTGTTGGATGTATATCCACTAAGTCCTTTTTGAGGGTATCATAAGGAAGTCTTGGATTCCAACCTTTCTCTAGCATTGCTGGTGTTTTGCCAGTAGAAGAATGGATTGATGTCTTATATGCCAGTTCAAGTGCTGGTATTAGTGTACACCAATCATGGGTAAAACCATCAGAATCTTTGAATTCTAGCCCATAAGCACAGAATCTTCTGATAATATCCTCTAGGGTCTGTATCATTCTTTCTGCTAGACCATCAGTTTGAGGATGATAAGCTGTTGAGAATGATAGCTTTGTCCCAAACAAGCTATGGAGGTTTGTCCATAATGCTGAAGTGAACTTTGGGTCTCTGTCACTTATAATATTTTGGAATAAGCCTGTGTGGCTAATGACTTTATTCCATATCATTATGGCTGTATCCATAGTTGTGTCATCTTTATGACATGGTAAGAACATGGGAGTTTTACTGTACCTGTCAACTAACACTAGACATGCATTATAACTCCTGTCTCCACCTGGAGGTAAGGCTGTTACCCAATCCATATGAACTATTTCCCATGGGGATTTTGGTTCTTGGATTTGGATCATCATTCCAAATTTCTTTCCTGTGGCTCTGTTGGCTTTTTGACCTCTGTCACAGGTTTGGCAGTACTCTGCAACATCTTTCTTCCAATTTGGCCACCAAGAGAAGGTTTTCACCCTTTCTAGTGTCCTATCTTCTGAGAGATGTCCAGATGCAACACTATCATGACACTCATTTAAAATAGTGTTTATTAGTGTTCTATCTGTTAAGGCCATAACACATGTGTGTTTTGTTCTATGGTAAAGGATTCCATCAAGGAGGTGAAATCTTCCTTCATCATATGCCTTTTTCCATATTTCATCTAGTTTTGATGAAAGTGATGGGTCTTTGCAGTCTTTCATTAGAAGTTGGCTTAAGATATGGCAATTTTTGTCTGTCTTATAGCTTTCTTTAACTTGGTTAAAGAATTCTGTGCCAATGTCTGTAACACATATTCCTTCTATATGGTGCTCTTCTTGTGGTACCCATGCTGGATTGTCAGGGGTATTTGCTAGAGCCCATCTGCTAAGACCATCTGCATTTTTATGAATATTTCCAGATTTATGAACAATAGTCATATTTCCTCTATATTCTTGGATAGCAATTTGACATCTCAGCATATGTCTATTTGGAGTCTTCATATTTAATAGTGATTTCACAGCATTACAGTCTGTGATTACATCAAATACTGTGCCATCCAAATAATAATGCAATTTTTCTAAAGCCCATACTAGGCATAAGCATTCCATTTGGCTTGCTCCATACCTTGCTTCTGTTGGCTTTATCTGCCTTGAAATGAAACAAATTGGTCCTTCCACTGGTTTATCATTGATAATTTGTGTTTGGTGAAGTGCAGCACCTAGTCCTTCTCCACAAGCATCAATGTACAGTTTGAAGGGTAGTTTCCAATCTGGCATTAGAAGAAATGGGGCATTTGTTAAGGAATTTTTCAATTCTTCACATGCTTTGACTCTTTCTTCTGTCATCTCATAAACTGTTTGTTGGTCACATAGCTTATACAAGGATTTAGCAATCTTTGCAAAGTCCTTTATATGCTGTCTATAGTAACCAGCAAATCCTAGAAATGATTGCATTTCCTTTTTGGTTTGAGGCATTGGTTTAAGTAGTACTGCTGCTACTTTATTTTTGTTTATGCCTAGACTAAGGCCAGATACAACATGTCCTAGTGCTTTTAATTCACTATATGCAAAATGACACTTTTTCAAGGAAATTTTCATATTCACTTGGACTATTTTTTGTAGTACCCTTTCTAGTCTTGTAAGGTGATTTTCCCAAGTTTCTGAGCAAACTATGATATCATCAATATAGATAATCAACCATCCTTCTGATAGTTCTTCAGGGAATATGGTATTCATCATTCTTTGATAATGGGAAGGTGCATTTTTTATTCCAAATGGCATTCTTAAGTATTCAAAAATTCCACAATGGACTATTATTCTTAGTAGTTTCTTGGCATTGTCTGTTAAGACATTTTGATGAAAACCCTTAAGAGCATCCATAGCTGTGATGAACTTAGCTTGTGACAATTGGGTTAATGTCTCATGGATTCTGGGTATTGGATATCTGTCTGGAATGGTATAGGTATTCAGGGCTCTGAAGTCTCCTACCATCCTTGATTTTCCATTATGCCAAGTTATAATGACAGGTGTAGTAACTTCTACTTGTTCATTATGTCCAACCTTTCTTAACACTCCAAGGTCCATTAATTCTTTAATGTGCACCTCTAAGGCTTCTCTAGCTCTTGGACTGGCTGGATAAGCAGGTCTTCTTAATAAAGGTGGATAATGTTTTTCTACATTAAGAATTATATCCACTTCATGTCCAATTATGGCACCTAGTGGCTCTTTGTCAGTTGCAAAGGCATTTTTATACTTAAATAAGAGGTCAATCAATTTTTCTTTCATTTTTTCTGTTAATTCTTGATTGAATTCTGCCTCTTTGAGTTGTTCAGATATAAAAAGTTCCTTTTCTGGAATTTTTGCTTCATTCTTAATAACTGTGATTTGTTTTTTGTTATTTAAGAATCCAAACTTTTGTCTTTTGTTATCTCCTATGGTAAAATATCTATCCTTTTGGTTGTAGATATCTATACCATAGATTGATAAGTAGTCCTTTCCAAGTATGAAATGATTACTTGTACAGTTGTCCATTACTACAAACTCTACTTTAATTCTGACACATTGTGAGGGATGAGGAAAAATTAGTGTTAAATCAATTATTCCAAGGGGCTTCATGCTCTCACTTGCACTACTAAGTTTGACACCTTGTATTGGCATAAGTTTTTCTTGCCAGTCTGGGACAATGGTTTTTAAATAACTTTTGCCAACACAAGTGCAATATGCTCCTGTATCTAAGTTAACCTTTCCTTCTTGGTTATCAACCATAACAAGACTAATACTTGATTTTCCAGCTGTATATCCCATTCCTCTTGCAGGTTTGGTTCTATACATTTTGGCATCTTGTATGTTTGTCAGATTTGTGTCAGATGTTCCAACTTGTGGCAAGTTTGAATTAACATCCAGTACTTCATAAATTATATCAATATTATTAATTTGTGCATTAATTATATTGATCTCATCACTTTCAGAGCTTTCTGACTCTTCTGTCTCTTTTTCAGAGTCAGATTCCTCTTCTTTGTCATTGTGGCTTTCTGTTTCCACAATTTCATTAATCTTTGCTTTTTTAAGGCAATTATTGGCTAAGTGTCCAATACCTCCACATTTATGGCATTTTCTTTGCTCATTATTGTTAGATGTATTGGGCTTAAAGGATTCTTTTGACTTATCTTTTTTGATAAATGGTTTATTTGGGCTTTTAATGTCCAATTTTTTCCAAGTCCTGCCAATTTTTCTTCTTGTCACTATATCTTCTAGTGCATTTATATACTCTTCTGTGGAGCATGGTTCTATACACCTGCTTCTTAGGGCATGTTCTAGTTCCCCTCCACATTTTTTAAGTATTTTCATATGCACCATCTTCTGTGACATTTCTGGGTACAGTGCATTAAGCCTTTCAACTTGTTTTAAGAACCAAGTTAGAGGTTTATCTTTCTCTGGGTCAAAGAAAGAGTTTTCAAATGCATTTTCTATCTTATACCTCCAGGCATCATTTGCCCACTTGGTGATTATTTCTTGTTTCCACCAAGACCAGGTATTTTTACCATTTGTTTGTCTTATGCCATAATACCATCTTTTTGCAGATTTCTCAAACAATGAATGTAATCTTGCAGTGATTAATTCATCTGGTATGGCATAGTCTTCTTGTAACATATCAATTGTTTTAACAAATGACATGTGGTCATATTCACCTTCTCCTGTGAATGTTGGCCATTCTTTCAATTGAGGTGCTTCTTTCATTAAGACTTGGTTGTTGTCTTGATGACTCAAGTCTGTTATGAAAGGATTTGACAATTCCTCTTTTGTTTTAACAGGGCTTCTTATATGAGAAAATGGTGTTGATAACTTTGGCATGTTTAGATTAGCCTCATTAATTTTATCCATTTTTTCTGTAATAAGCCTTATTTCACTTTGAATATCATCTTTCAGATGCATTCTTGCTTCATCACTTTTTTCCACATGGTCCAAAAGTAATTTTTGGTGTGATGAAGTCTTTTCTTCAAATTTTTCTACAGAAATACTTAATTTATTTAATTTTACTGTAAGATTGTCAATACTCACATCATAATTGATTGTCAAAGTTTTGTCTTTGATATCTTTTATGTATTTATACAATTCTTGTTGTCCTTGTATTAATTTTTGAGTATTGTCAATTAAATTCTTTGGTTTATTATTTTCAACAATAAACTTAATGTTGTCAATTTCTTTTTTGTTTTGCACAACAATTTTTGTTAAAGAAGATAAATTGTTATTTATTTCTTGTAGTGATAATAAACTATCTTTAATCTCTTTTAGAGGTAATATACTATTTTTAATTTCTGTTAAAGTATTTACAACATCTTTGGACAAGGTTATTTCTTTGGGAAATGAGGTTGTCTCATTCTTTGCTCTTCCTTGTCCTTGAATTCCATCAAGGTTCTGGCCATGTTGAAAACATTGTCCATGGCATCCTTTTGGATTCTTGGGATTCTGTAACTTGGGGAATATGGTTTCCTCCAATGCTTTTTCTTGTTCTTCTTCCCTTCTTGGGGAAGTGGGTTGGCTTGAGGCTTGCTGGTAGAGGCTACTGGGGCTTCTTCCTTGGTTGCCTCCCTCTTTTTGGCATGATAATCCTTGATTTTTTTGATTTGAGGTTTGGATGACAGTGGATTCCATCCATTGGAGTATTTCACTATCTCCTCCTCTTTGAGGAACTTTTTCAGGATGTGCCAGGAGTTCATCACTCCTTGGTGTATTTGAGGAAGCATTTCCCAGTCTTTGTCCTTGTATACTGTGTAATACTGCTTGTACTGGCTCATGTAGATGTCTATTTGAGCCCTCTGAATGTGATTTGTACCTATTTGAGTTACTCATACTTAGTTCCAATTCAGGCTCAGATATCATGGGCATTTCTGGGACTTGCCTTTGGGATAAGGCACTTCCTTGTGTGGATTCTGTTCCACTGGGGATATTGCCCTTTCTTTTCCCTTTTGAGGGATCAATTCTACTTCTGAGTCCAGCTCCATCTGATTGGATGGAGTATTGGGAACCTCTTCTGGTAGTCATAATTTAAAGAATAAGAAAAAATAAAAGTATTTTAGAATAAAATTCTTTTATGGCAATTTAAAAAGAGGTGCTCACCTTCAGAGTCTTGAATGGTGGGCCCTGGAAAGTCTAATTTCTTAGCTTTCTTTCCTTTGGTGATAACTGGTGTTGGAGAACTTTGACAAGTTTCTTCCACCAATCTCTCAACAGTAGCTTGGTTGTCTTCTGTTGGGTTATCTTCAAACACTAAAAAAGACAAATAAATATAAGTCTTTTTATAAGAAGTGTTATTTTTGGCAAGATATGGCAATTTTCCACGTAGAAATTGCTTTTTTATCTTTGAAAAATTGAAATAAATAAAGAAATGAATAAAAATGAATAAAAATAACTTTTTTATTGGTTTTTAATATTTTTTAATATTTTTTTTTTTTATATTTTTTTTATTTTTATTTTTAAAGAATAAAATAAAAAATAAATATGATTCTTATAAAATTAAATTATAATAAAAATTATTTTTAATTTATAAAATATCTCTTTTAATCACTAGAGTCACTCAAAGAAAGTTTTTGCAAGTCTAAGGATGTGAAAAACCACGTGTAAGACAGTACAATTGCTTTCCAAATGCCTCAATAGCTTTTAAAATCAATAAAATATAAAATTATTATATAATTTTATGATTATAAATATAATTTATTATTGGATAAACCCAAATAGAATCTTTTTAAAGGTCTTTTAAGTAAATATCACGGCCAGGCCCCCAAATGTAAGGTTTGACTATGAAACAATAAGTAAAAATTACTAATTTATTACTTATTGTACTCTGAATGTCCTTATAATTGAGATAAATAAGATTAAAATAATAATAATAATAATAAAGAAATATTATTATTATGGCGTAAAAATATTATATTATTAAATAAATATAATAATATAATTAATATTATATGAAATTATAATATTATAAATAATATATTAATATAAAATAATTAATATATTATAAAGCTCTTTATTATTGTTACCAACAAATAATAAAGGCGTAAAAAACTGTTTTTTATAAATAAAAAACAATTAATAACAATAATATTACTAATATTAAAGTTATATATTAATATAAATACTATTTATATTAAATAAGAATTATTAAGAGTAATAATAAGAGAGAAATTATTATAATAAGATGAAATAACCTACTTTTAACACTTAAAATAATAATTTTGAGATATTTTACGCCAAAAGAATATAATACAACCTTTTCAAATTGTATTTACAATAAAAAATAAAGAAAATTACTAAAATTCTTGATTTTACGTGGAAATGAGTTTATAGAGAGATTTATGACAAAAACAATAAAAGATTTGATTTAATCACGTAAAAATAGTGATTGATATTAAGATGGTCTTTGGTCTTTAATAATATAAGAGTTTTATATATAAAGAATAAAGAAATTACCTTTTATTTAATTGATTTAATGTTTTTGATGCGTCTGAGGGGTAAATAGAGTAAAAAGAGCTCTATTTATAGTAAATACCTCCCTCCTAGAGTCCAAAAGGCTTCTAGTAGACGTGTACTGATCATATCCACTGGAATTGATCAATATTTTAAGGTTTGAGGGTGATTACATCATGATCAAACCATATTACATCATTATTACACCATTATTTAGAGTTATCACTATAACTTTACGTTTGATGACATCAGAGGCTTGGCAGAACCCCAAATTTCGTGGATTTTATTAGTTTTAATCATAAACTAATAGTATTCACCAATTGTATCACTCTTAAGACTGTTAAACTTAAATTAAGGTTACAGTATGTGATCATAACTGCTCAAATTAAGCTCAAACTTTGATCTTCAATAACTTTTAAGATTTACACGCTACAACAATTCAGAGAGTGAATTCTGATAGCCTGGCATAACCTTATTATTCTTCCAAGAGCTTTTCATTACATCATCAAAACTCTATTTTTGATGATTTTTCTGGTAACTCATCTTTTCTGTCAAAATTCAATATTTTAAACTTCAAACCTTGATTTCAGGGGGTTATACCCTGAATTTAATAATAAAAATTACATCATTCTTCACGAATGAACTAGTAGAATCCAACTGTATATTTTTTTTAAGTTTGGAACACTTTCACAGCAAAGTGGTCAACAGCTCTGTTGATTTTTATCAATAATTCATCATAGGTTTTAACCTTGTTTATAATTTGTAAAATAAAGTTCATATCTGTGTTCTTACAGTAATTACGTGGTAACTTTATTTTTGGTTCATCATTCTATCATGTATAGTTTAGAAGATATTAGCTATGATCCTTGAATATATGCGTTGACCAAAAAAGTGCATATATTCAGGATAATTCCTTAAGTATTAACATTGGGAATTAGCTTGTTAATTGTTTTATGTGTGGAATTTTATGGGGAATCCACTGGTACAATTTATTTCACATGTTGTTTCATTAGTTCTTGAGATAAATAAGGTTTTATGGTTTTTATAAGGTATTATACCTTATAATTCCTTAAATATTGACTTTACAGATATGCCATAAAAATGGTATATGTGTATTTTTCCATGGAGAATCCAATGGTATAATTTATTTTACATGTTAATTCATTGGTTTTTAAGTTAAACCAATTTTTGTACCAATTTATGGTATTTTTTGTATATTTAAGTAATTATTCTTAATGTATAATTATTCTAAGTAATTTTAATATAATTATATTAAAGGTATAATTGTTCTGAGTCTTTTTTGTGACCTTATTGGGTATGTGGTCATATCTCAAAGGCTCACATTAGTGCATGCTTTCTAGCTTTGTCTAGCATTCCCTTGAAGCTAGCAGCTGTGGGATGTATTTCAATCAAATCATTCCTCAAGGAATCTTGAGGGAATTTGGGGTTACATCCCTTTTCTAGGATAGCAGGAGTTTGATTGGTGCTGGAATGGATTGATGTTTTATATGCTAATTCCAGTTCTGGCAACAGAGTGCACCAATCATGGGTAAATCTATCACTATCTTTGAATGCAAGGCCATATGCACAAAATCTTCTTACCATGTCCTCTAAGGTTTGGATCATCCTTTCAACCAGTCCATCAGTTTGTGGGTGGTAGGCTGTAGAGAAAGACAGCTTAGTGCCAAATAATTTGTGAAGATTTGTCCATAGTGCTGAAGTGAATTTGGGATCCCTGTCACTAATGATATTTGTAAATATGCCAGTCCATGACACTACTCTATTTCATATCAGAAGAGCTGTATCCATGGCTGTATCATCTTTGTGACATGGTAAAAAGATTGGAGTTTTACTGAATCTATCTACAATCACTAGGCAAGCATTATATCTTCTGTCACCTCCTGGTGGTAGGCCAGTTACCCAAGGTCTGCTGGGTTCTTGGATTTTGATCATACTTCCAAGTCTCTTGCCAGTGAATTTATTTGCCTTTTGGCATCTGTCACAGGTTTTGCAATACTCTGCAACATTGTTCTGCCACATTGGCCACCATATGCAGGTCTTTAATTTTTCTCTTGTTCTGTCTTCAGACAGATGTCCTTAAAAGGGGCCGTCATGGAATTCTTTTAATACAATATTGATTAATGACCTGTCCACAACTGTCATGACAAAAGTGTGCTTGGTCCTGTGGTAAATTATACCATCCAGTAGGTGAAATCTTCCTTCATCATAAGATTTCTTCCATACTTCACTCAAGGCATGTATTAGAGAGTTGTCTTTACAGTCTTTGTTAAGTAATTGGCATAAGATGCTACAATTCCTATATTGAGTGTAACTATTACTTACTTCTTCAAAGGAGGTGGTGTTCAAGTCTGTAACACTTATTCCTTCTATTGGGATCTGTGGTGAAGCTTCTTCTGGCACATAAGCAGGATTATCAATATCATTTTGTAATTGCCATCTGCTTAGTCCATCTGCATTTTTATGAACAATAGTCATATTGCCTCTGTATTCTGGTACGGCTATTTTCCATCCAAACATATGTCTGTTAGGTGTTTTCATGTTTAAAAGTGATTTGACAGCTGTACAATCGGTTATCACTTCAAAAACACATCTCTCTAAGAAGTAGTTCAATTTTTCCAGGGCCCAGACAAGGCATAGACATTCCATTTGACTTTCTCAATATCTGGCTTCAGCCGGTTTGATTTGCCTGGATATGAAACATATGGGTCCTTCCACAGGTTTATGATTTATGATCTGAACTTGGTGAAGTGCAGAACCCAGCCCATCCCCTGATGCATCAATATAAAATTTAAAAGGCAGCTTAAAGTCTGGCAACAGTAAGAGTGGGGCAGTGGTCAAGGCTTCTCTTAGAGATTCAAAAGCTTTGACTCTGTCAACAGTCATTTCAAATACTGTGTCTTTATCACACAATTTATAAAGTGGTCTTGCTATGGATGCAAAATCTTTAATGTGTTGCCTGTAATATTTGAGCCTTAGAGGTAATCTCATCTACCCAAAAGACCACAAATATAAAATTAACAAATAAATATAAATAAAATAAATTTATTTATATTATTAAAATAAAAATCAAAATATAAATATAAAATTATATTCCAAATAAAAAATTTAATTACAATTTAAAAATAAAATTACATTAAATTTTGGAATTATAAAATTACATTTATACTTGAAAAAATTAAGTAAAGATGAAATTTTAACAAAATTGTAAAAAAATAAATAAATTTGGAAAAAAGTTAAATAAAAATTATTATAACTTTTTATCCAATAAATAAACATATAAAAATTATTTCACCATTGGATTCCTCATAAAAAATCAGGTGGGGTCACCTCTGAGTGAAATTCTTGTAGCTCAACTCTAAATAAGCTTTTAGTATTTTCAGTAAAAAAGTTGAAAAGCCTCAAAACTGTGATTTAATTCACACCACATGTGGTGTTAACCATCAATTTTTGTGTTAAAATTGAGGTGTTGTGTTTAGTTTAGAAGCTATGAGGAATTGAAGTATTTTCAATTGAATTCAATTGAAATGTCAAAATGTGCGCGTCTATTACATAAGTGAACTTTGATTTACATATGAGGTATCAATTATTACTGTATTGTACTGTACAATTCAATTGAATTTCATATGTAAATTATGAGTATAATACATGATGAGGAATTCAAGGAAAAATAAATTGGAAAGATTAAATTTGGGGGGGAAAAGGAACTCCAGCTCTGAGGGGGAGCTAGACCCTCAAATTCCTACCTGACAGGCGTGGGATGTCAAAATTCACGCAAAAGTTCATCAATTTTGGCCTGGAATTGAGTTACAGGGTCTGTGGACTCAATTGATGATGAGGTTTTGATACCAACTGGGGTAGTTTTAGCTGTTTCCAAGAGGGTAAAACTACCCTGAAGATAAAACAATCATATTAAAAACAGTTTTAACTGGTTTCTACGTCTCTTACACACATTCTGACGTGTTTTGAAGGCTCTAGGCCAGGTATTGCTATAGTAATGGCTGATTTAAGGGTCTAAAATGGCTGAAAGTGGCTTAAACCAGCCCTTTTTGGTCTAAACCAGGGTTCAATGATGCCATAATTGGCTTTCCTGTTGTCAGACTGTTTTTCACGACTAACAAGAGTAAATTTTACTTTTTGAGTAAGAGAATTAATGGCTATAAAAGAATGTCTTCTTTGCCCCACTTTTCTCTTCATGTTAGAATCTTTTCCTTTTATAATTAGCTTAAACACTGTTAAGCCAATCAACAAAAGATTCCAACCACCTTTTTAAATTATTTAAAAATTTCAACCACGTGAAAAAATCATTATAATCATTGTTTGTAACTCTTATAATCATTTTTACCCCTGAACTACCCCAAAAGTGAATTAAAGCATCTTTCATCACTGTAAGCTTTGTCACTTTGTTTCCAAATTCACTCTGGTCACTTTTGGGCGTGTTTTCTCTTTAATATTCTTTTTAAATACTTTTTTCTTTAATTAATTGCTTGCAGTTCCTTGCTCAATCAATTCCAATTGAAATTTCTCTTGAAGAAATTTCTTTTGTAGCCTTAAAATATCTCATGTAGAGTATTTTTTGGATAAATTTTTATTGTTGGTAAAACAATAAATTTTTATAATATTATTGTTTTATACTAATAAAGTCATAAACAATAAAATTGGCGTGTTTTCTCTTAAAAATAATATTTCTTACTATTTTTAATTGACTTTTACCTTATACAAATTTTGAAGACAGGAAAAGTACTTGATTTTTAATCAAAGTTTGATATCCACACCTTACAAATATCCTGCAAAACCCAAAAATGACTGAATTTCCTATTTGTTCTGAGGAATGGGTTTTAGAAATACTGCTGCAACTTTGTTTTTGTCAATTCCAAGGGACAAACCAGATACAAAATGTCCTAGTGCTTTAAGTTCTTTAAATACAAAATGACATTTCTTCAAAGAGATTTTCATGTTCACTGATTGAGTTTTTGTCAAAGCTCTGGACAATCTGTACATGTGCTCTCCCCAAGTCTTGGAACAGACAATAATGTCATCAATGTAAATGATTAACCATACCTCTGAAACTTCTTCAGGGAAGATTTCATTCATCATTATTTGGAATTGTGAAGGTACATTTTTGATACCAAAGGGCATTCTTAAATATTCATAGACTCCACAATGAACAATAATCCTCAAGTATTTTCTTGCCCTTGGTGTCACCACATTTTGATGGAATCCTTTGAAGGCATCCATGGTGGTTATATACACTGCTTGAGATATTTGAGTAAGGGAAATTTGGATTTTTGGTATTGGGTACCTATCTGGAACAGTGTAAGTGTTCAGATCTCTAAAGTATCCAACCATTCTGGATTTTCCATTATTCCATGCCACTATGACTGGTGTAGTTATTTCTGCTTCTTCATTACGGCCAACTTTTCTTATTACACCAAGGTCTAGAAGCTCTTTGATATGAGTTTCCAGAGCTTCTATTGACTTGGGACTTCCTGGGTATGCAGGTCTTCTCAAGAGTGGTGGATAAGGTCTCTCAACATTAAGAATGATGTCAACTTCATGACCGATAATTGCTCCTAGAGGTTCTTTGTCTGAAGCAAATGCTCCCTTGCAGTCATACAAAAGCGAAAAAAGTTCATTTTCTTGTTTATCAGTCAGATGAAGGCTTATTTCAGCCTCCTTCAACTGTTCAGATTCAAATTTTTCCAATTCTAAGCTGACTGGTGATACTTTATTTATTGTAATTTGTCTTTTAAATGGTAAAAAGGCAAATTTCTGACACTTATTGTCTCCAATAGTAAAGTGTCTTTCTTTGTTGTTATGAAAATCTATCCCATACATAATTAAAAAGTCATTTCCCAATATAAAATGGGTACTAGAGCAGTTTTCCATAACAACAAATTCAACTGTGCTTCTTAAATTCCCATTGATGTGTGGGAATATGACATTGGTCTCAAAAATTCCTAATGCTTTCATTGGATTTCTTGCACTATTGAGTTTTATACCATCAATTGGTAACAATTGGTATTCAAAATTTGGTACACAAGATTTAAGAAAGGATTTACCAACACAAGAGCAGAAGGCTCCTGGGTCAAGCAAACGTTTAGTGGAATTGTTGTCAATAACCACTTCTGTTATACAGGAGTTACCAGCTGTATAAACTTTCCCCCTGTTTGGTTTGGGTTTCATAAGTTATGCATCTTGAACTTTTGATAAATCAAGTTGACAATTGCTCAATTGTGGCAAGTGGGAATAAGATAACATGATGTCAAAAGTGGCATTGATATTTTCTATCTCTTTTGAAGATTCAGAAAATATTGATGACTTATCATCTGAATTGTCTTCAATTATGTCATCCTTTTCAACATCAGGTTCCTTTTCAATATCAATTTCCTTGATTTTTCCCTTCTTTGGACCTGTATTGGCTAGATGGGTGGTGCCTTGGCAAATATGGCCCTCTCTGACTGTATCTGCAGATTTATAATGAACATTATTAGAATTTTCTTTGGGGTTTTTGTCCACAGAATCTTTCCAAGGTGTATTAAGCCTTGTTTTGAGATTCACCCTACTAGAACAAATTTTGGTTCTGGTGGTTATTTCTTCTAATATATTGATAATATCCTATGCTGAAGAATTTTCAGTAGTTGTAAGATGTGACTATGAAACTGATGATAGTATCACTATTAATCAACAGTACTGTGTCTGTTCTTATTAAATATAATAATAAAATATTATTAGAGCCACAATTAAGTAATTAAAGAATTATTTCTTTCACGTGTTAAACACTACTAGTGATTTTAACAGTGAGCAAGTAATTGTCTACAAGAATCAATTACAGGAAGATTTTAATAATAAAACTTCTTTTATTAAAATAATAAGATTATTTTAATATATAATTATCTTTTGCAAGAATAATTATAATGATAATTATTGAAGAAAACTAATTTTTTAGAAAAACAACTTTGACAATTAAAGATAAATCACTCACTAATGTTCAGAAGAGCTTATTGAAAGATAAGATAAAGAGATTTGACGTGGAACTGTGGATTTTAAGGATCAAAATGGATTTATAACAGTATTACAACAATATATAATTGGATTCTATAATTTCACGTCTTTCTGATTGATTCTGAAAGATTTAAAACACTTAAGGATAGCTATAACTAATACTTACTTGTTGGTAATAATGATTTAAATGATAATAAGATGATGATGATGATGTGGAAAAAACATCAAGAGGAGGCCTCTTTTAAGTCAACAACAGCTCACAGAGGCGTGCCATGGATCAAACTGAAAAACCAGTGAGTGAGAAAACAATAACCCTTTTTGGATCATTGATTGCATCATCTGTTGTTACGTAAGATTATCATAATTACTTAATTGATGCTTTTACGCGACTACCAACCCCAATATGGTTAAGAATAAAAGGAGTAACATCTGTAAATCTTCTTTTATTCCAAAATAATCATTGATTTCTCAAAGTTATCAATGTTATTTCCAATTTAATCACAGGTTGTAATTACTGTGGATTTTTGAAGATTCAGTGTTTCACATAGAATAGTCAAAAATGGACTGTAGGTAGAACTTTTAATTTTACTAGTAGAACTGTAATTATTTTTGGTTGAACCATAGATAATACGGCTCTCCATTAGTCCTGAAAGTTTCAGAAAGATTCATTAAGAATTGTATTTTTAATGAATTTTTGACGTTTTTACCTCATTTCTATGTAGAATTGCAAATATCAGTGTTTCACTGGTTGCTATGAGGTAAATCAATGGATACAAGTCCAAAAAGGGTTTTAATTAATCTTTTGGGGTTTATCCATGGAAAGTAATTAAGAATTGACATGGTTACAGGAGTCTAAGTAGCTCTTTCCCTCCTTGGCATGTCAAAATAGCAGGTTATTTGCTATTTTCATACGTTTTACTGTAGTTGTAACATGGTAACCAAGTTCCCAAAAGGTTTTAGTTTACCAATTAGGCTAAGATCAGCCATGGATCCAATATTTGGAGCTGTCCACGCCTCTGCGGCCTCAGAAGTTGGGTACCCTGGCTCTCTTTGATGTCTTTTGTCCCCCTTGCCTATTTTTCACGTCAAAATAGTAATTTAAGCTTCAAGTGAGATATCCATTCTGGGTGTACCAAAGGTCCATGTAGGAATACCATGATATTAAGTGCTCAAAACATGCATAACACTATTCTTAGTGTATATGTAACATGGGATTTCTCACATTCCCATTATTTTGGCGTCAAATTAAGAAAAACAAAATTTTTCATGGATCTTTGATGTGGTATTCATGATGTGGTATTGAAGTATTTTCCATTTTACCACCTCAAAGAGTTAATTTGAGCTTATTCACTCTATGGAGCTACCCCAGGTGAATTTAAGTGTAGAATTCAAATCTGGTCTTAAATCCATGGATTTACTTACTCAATAAAAAGTTATTCATTTTTTCTGAAATTAAAAATGATGAATTTTGGATATATGCATGACTTATGAAATATGCATAATTCAAAATTTATTCTTAGAATAATTCTGGCCTATTTGGGTATGTAAAATATACCTCAAGGCTCACAGTAGTCCTGCTTTTGACAGCATGCTCTAAGTCACCTCCACATTGTCTCAGAATCTTTCTGTGGATCATAAATTCTGACATGTAGGGGTATGATGCTGTTAGTCTGTCTTTTTGTTGGCAAAACCATGGTAAATATTTGTCTTCATCAGCATTAAATTTGGCAGATTCAAAGGCTGTTTCAACTTTAAACCTGAAAGCATCATTTTCCCATTTGTTGATGATTTGGGTTTTCCACCAAGTCCAACTATGGTGTCCATGTGCTTGTCTTATTTTTATGTACCATCTGTGAGCTGATCTGGTAAACAAGGTGTTAAATCTAGCTGTTACCAATCTGTCTGGTAATTCAAAATCCTCTTTGATCATGTCAATACCTCTAATGAATTCCATATGGTCATACTCTCCTTCACCACTGAAGTGAGGCCATTCTTTAAGTTTTAGAACTTCTTTCAAGAGTGCTTGGCCCATTGATGGTTCCAAGTTATGAAAATAAGTAGAAAATTCATTTTTTAACTGTGAATTTTCAATATTCAAAACTTGTGGATTGGGAAACCTTGTACCCTCATTTTGATTCAGAGGTGTAGACATTCTTGGTAAGGTGTTTAGTAGTTGTGAAATATTATTCATTTTACTATTGTTACACCTTTGTGAATTCCTTAATTCATTTTGCAAGCTTTATATAGAGTTAATCACATTCTTTTTATGACCATCCTCTTTATATGTCAGCTCATTCCATAATTCTGTTTGTTTAGAATTATCAGAGATAACCTTATTTAACTTTATTGTTAATTTTTATATTTCCTCTTTTGAGGAATCAAAACACCTTTTCAAGGCAATTATATGTGTCTTTACTTCAGTAAACAATTTTGAAATATCATCAAGAGATTTCGTATTATCCTCTTTGATAGTACTTATGGCTTGTTTTCTTCTTGTTTCAATTATGTCATCAATATTGAATTTAAAATATTTGTCTGTTAGCTCTTTAATAATAGCAGATTGTTCATTTATTTTATTGCCAAAAGAATTATCACTATTGGAAGTTTTAATTGTTCTTAAAGCTTTTTCAAAACACATAAGTGTTTCATTAATGTGGCACAGACTCAAGCTGTTTGTTTTAATGTTGTTACAAATGGTTTCATTTTTATCAGAAAGATGGTTTTTCACGTCATTTATAGCTTCATGCAACTCTGGGATGGAATCAAATATGTCAGAAATCATTTCTGGAATCTTAATCTGGTTTCCTCCTTTTTCTGTAATTCTATCATGGTTCTGGCCATCTGAAATACATTTTCCATGGCATCCTGTAGCCCTGGCTGTAAGGCTTTGGGGCTGGTGCCTTCCCTTTTCCCTTGTTTTGAGCTTGTGGCTGCTTTTTCACGTTGGAATTGCTTCTGCTGACCACTGGGGCTGGTCTTGGAACTTTCTTTGGTGGTGGAGGGTTGTTTTTCCTCCATTCTGCTGTTAAAAGCATCATATTCTTCTTTTCCATCAATGGATTCCATCCAATGAGTAACTTGCAAGTGTTGGGATGACCCAGGAATTTTCTTACAGTCAGGTATGAGTTCATGCAGTTTTTCCACATATCTAAAAGGATCTGGTACTCTTTGTGCTGCAGTGCATTGTTGTAAGCCTTATGGCTGGCATTGTAAATGTCCACCAAGGCTTCTTGTGGCGGTGTCAGCTCTTTTTGAAGGCAGAATAGTGTCATCAGCTTCAGAATTGGACAATTTCTTTTTGTGGAAGTCTTGTACTGACCCTTGTCCTTCTGTCTCTGATTGGCTTCTGCCATAATCACGTCTACAACCTTTTGGGAGCTACTTGAGTGCTTATAGCTTGCTCCTGATCTGGTTGAAGGCATATTTCATGATTAAAAAGGTTTAAAACAGTAATTTTACGTCAAAAACTTACTATTTGCCAAGTTTTTAGCTTTGTGAAGATTATTACTGATATCAGGGTTAATCAATTCGGAAGAAATTGGCTCTTGTTGGTTCTTCTGAGTTATAATAACATTGCTATTATGATCCGAAATCAAAGTGCTTGCAGGAATAATGGTAGTAACTATGGAGGCTGTTCCAATATTTTCTTGTCTTACCACATTGTAAGACACTAAAATCAATGAAAAAAAGCCAATTAATTCAGTGAAAAAGATTTTTCAAAAGAGAAATAAAAAAATAAAGCCTCACTTATAATTAAAAAGAAATTGTTTTAAGTATATTTTTTATATATTTTTCAATATAAGAAAAAAAGATTAAAAAATGTAAACAATTATGTCACAGGTAAAATATCATGGCTGGGCCCCCAAATGTAAGGTGTGAATATGAAACTTTGATAAAATATTAAGTACCTTTCCTGTCCTCAAAATTTGTATGACGTAAAATTATTTAAAAATAGTAAGAAATAGTACTTTTAAGGAGCCAACACACCAAATTTATTGTTTTTAACTTTGTGAGTATAAAAAAATGATATAATAAAAATTTATTGTTTTACCAACAATAAAGATTTATCCAAAAATACTCTACAGGAGATATTTAAGGCTACAAAAGAAATTTCTTCAAGAGCAATTTCAATTGGAATTGATTGAGCAAAGAACTGCAAGAAATTAATTAAAGAGAAAAGTCTTTCAAAAGAAACTAAAGAGAAAACACGCCCAAAAATAACCAGAGTGAATTTGGAAACAAAGTGACAATGTTAACAGTGATGAAAGATGCTTTAATTCACTTTTGGGGTGGTTCAGGGGTAAAAATGATTATAAGAGTTACAAACAGTGATTATAATTTTTTTTTCATGTGGTTAAAAGGTTCAAAATGTTTAAAAAAGGGTGGTTGGAATCTTTTATTGATTGGTTTAACAGAGTTGAAACTGATTATAAAAGGAAAATATTCTAACATGAAGAGAAAAGTGGGGCAAAGAAGACATTCTTTTTTAGCCATCAATTTTCTTACTTCAAAAGTAAAATTTACTCTTGCGAGTCGTGAAAAACAGTCTGACAACAGAAAAGCCAATTGTGGCATCATTGAACCCTGGTTTAGAACAAAAAGGGCTGGTTTTAGCCATTTTAGACCTTTAAGTCAGCCATTACCATAGTAATACCTGGTTTAGAGCCTTAAACACATGTCAGAATGTGTGTAAGAGTCGTAGAAACCAGTTAAAATTGTTTTTTACTATGATTGTTTTAACTTAAGGGTAGTTTTACCCTCTTGGCAACAGTTACAACTGCCCTGGTTGGTATTAAAACCTCATCATCAATTGAGTCACAGACCCTGTGACTCAATTCCAGGCCAAAAGTGATGAATTTTTGTGTGGATTCTGATATCTCACGCCTGTCAGCAAGGAGTTTGGGGGTCTAGCTCCCCCTTAGAGCTAGAGTGTCTTTCCCCCCCAGAATTAATCTTTCCAATTTATTTCTTCTTTAATTCCTCATCATGTAATACAATTATAATTTACATATGCAATTCAATTGAGTTTATAATTACACATCTGTAATAATTGATACCTCATATGTAAATTAAAGCTCACTTATGTAATACACATGCACATTTTGACATTTCAATTGAAAATACTTCAATTCCTCATAGCTTCTAAACTAAACACAACACCTCAATTTTAACACAAAAATTCATGGTCAACACCACATGTGGTGTGAATTAAATTAAGGTCTTGAGTATATTCATAATTTTGTACAAAAATACTAAAAACTTAATTTAAGCTTATTCAGAGTTGAGTTACAGAAATTTCATCCAGAAGTGACCCCACTTTATTTTTTATGAGGAATCCATTGGTGTGATGATTTCTTTATGTTTATTTATTGGATAAAAAGTTATGATATATTTTATATAACTTTTTACCAAAAATATTTTAATTTCATAATTTTTCTTAAAAATTCAGTTTTACTTAATTTGTACAAGTAAAAATGTATTTTAATAATTTTAAATTTTATTGTAATTTTATTTTTGAATATATATTTGTATTTATATTTCAATTTTCATTTTTATAATATGAACATATTTATTTTATTTATACATGTATCTTAATTTATCATTTGTGGTGTTTTGGGTATATGAAAATACCTCTAAGGCTCACACTTAATTTCAGTTAAGAATTCTTAAAATGCTCTTAGAATGTCTAAGAATGGCCTCTGGGCTTGTATGTTACTACAATATGCCCTTTTACAATGACAGCGTAATTGAATTAACAATTTCACGTCAGAAATCAAGCTTACAGATATCTGGTACACTGTTTGTATGCCAGTATCTCACAGAATAACTTGTAATGCACAAGTATAATCTGATAAAAGTGGTATGTAAGAGGGTAATTGAATTAACAATACACCTAACCACGCCTCAACTGTTGGTTTTCCAGTAAGAGGTGTCCTTGTTTTAATTAAAAAAAGGACTTCATTAATGGGTTGAAGTGTTTTTATATGTAAAACACACCAAAAATAAGGGTTTTTTGTGGTGATTAAATTATAATCAGCCATGCCACAATTTGATTAAAGAAGATAAATAATGGTGGTATAGGACATATACCACTGTAAAAAATATATATAAGATATATATTATATATATATTTGTTAAAAG
Source organism: Austropuccinia psidii (assembly GCA_023105745.1). NCBI lineage: Eukaryota > Fungi > Basidiomycota > Pucciniomycetes > Pucciniales > Sphaerophragmiaceae > Austropuccinia > Austropuccinia psidii. Next base: position 7,918,441 of record JALGQZ010000005.1, on the reverse strand, counting down.
ATGATTCCTAAAAAAATAAAACAATTTTTTAGAATAGAGAAAATAAGAGAAAAAACTCACTTATGAGGTCCAAAAAGTTAAAATAAAACACAGCCAGGCCCCCAAAATGTGAGGATGAGTCTATGATAAAGATGTAATAAGGCTATTTAAAACTTTAACTATGACTGTGACACGGATAAGAGTATTCAAAAAGGGCTTGACTAATGTGAATTAGTGGTGGTGTGTCAGGATGAAACTATGATAAAGGTGTAAATAGGCTAAGTACAACTTTAACTATTTATGTGACACGGTCAAATGGTTTAAAATATTTATAAGGGTTTTAAAGATAATTTGATTGGAGATTAAAAGGGCTTTACTATATATAATATAGTGGTGGTGAGCGCTGTTGAAAGCCCTGGGTGCAGCTTTATCTGTTGTGTTACAATAATAAAAGACTACAATAATTGAGAGTTATAATTATACCTGATTATCAACCCAGAGTAAAACTGTTTTTGACAGTTTACTACGTATTTTATTCAAGAGCAGGATGAGAAAACAATTATGGCTTCGAAAAGCCTCCTTTTTATCCTGAAATGGGGTGGAAAGGGTGCTAGACCTTTCCACGTAGAGCAAGTGAAGATTTTTCACTCTCTAGTACTTGCTTGTGGTTTGAAAACAGCCTTTATAACCTGCATTGGGCTCAGATGTGGCTTTGAAACCACATCTGGGCAGTTTTCATCAATACAGGGTGAAACCTTTCATCTGGGGACCCCACAGCCTGATTCTGACGTGTATGATGTGTAGAATGCTGTACAGAACCTGTATGGGACCCCAGTATTGACTGGCATATGAGTTATTGAAGTAAAAACAAGCTTCTTTGTCTATTTGACACCTCATATTCATGGTTATGGGATATTATCCCATGGTAAGGCTGTATATGACAGCAGGTGGGAATCTGACCTTAAAACAGCCATAAATTTGTCAATTCTTGAGATATCAACCTCAAAATTGGTTCAGTGTGTAGCCCTATATGGGCTCTCCACAATGGTACCTCATTTGATATGGGTATCATTAAATATGGCAAAGTTATCCCATGTACAAGATTTTTGTACATTTGCGTGGTATAGGCAAAAAGCTGTATTGAGCTTATTTTCCCCATAACTTTTGTTCTAGTTGATCTATGGGGGAATGGATGACACCATCAGATAGCCCTGATGGTGCTCTTTCCAAAAAGACCCCACTTCAAGTGACTCACACTAAAACTGTAGAAGTTAGATGAGAGGTGAATGTTTTGTTCACCCTTATTTGGCCTGAAATTGACCATAGCTCCAGTAATATTGGTGCTAGCTCAGTTTGGCTGCTACCATTGGATAGACCTGGATTAGAGCTTCAATTTGAGTACCCATTTGATGGGGTTAAGCCTCTCCTTCTAGATTTTGGATGGGAGGGGAAAATTAAGGTTTATGCTCAGCAATAACTTTGAGCAGGAATAACTTTGTTATTTCTTGTCCTATGGTGATGGGACTTATGTTTTCAGAAAGAGGTGAGTTTCCTCTTTCATTTAATACCTTTTGAGCTGATTCGGCTGAGCTCCATGATTTTGGTGGTATCTTGGCTATACCATTGATTTATGGTATTTGGCTGACATGCTTGTGCTCTGGGTTTGAGTCACAGGCTGACATACCCTCCCTCTAAAAAAGGATCATAATTGATGAGACTGTTCAGTACTCCTCGAGGCCCTGAATCTCCTTAGATGAAGGTTTCCATCTGGTATGGCATCTTCTTCCAACCATTTGTCTTTATCAGCTGTTTGGTGCTTGAATCTGACTAAGTATTGTCTTTGATCCTTTCCATTAAGTCTGATCTTCCTGGCCCTGATGATCTTACTCACAGGTCCTGGGGAGTCCTCAACCTCCACTATGTCAGGTGGTGTGGGGTTCTTCTTCCTGGAGGGGAATTTGTTCTCCTCTGTTTGGAAGTATGGTTTGACCAAACTTACTGGGAAGACTGGGTGCTTCCTGGAAAATTCCTCTGTAAGTTTGACTTCCACTGCATTCCTTCCTATCAACCTAATGATAGTGAAAGGCCCTACAAATGAGTCCCTCATCTTATTGGGTCCTTTAAGATTATTAAAGCTCAGTGTAGACACTAGCACCTGGTCCCCTTTGTTAAAGTCAGGTTCCATGTGTGTCTTGTCCCACCTCTGCGTATTATATTCTTTTGCCTCAGCTATGCATTTGTCAGCTGTGTCACAAGCCCTCTTCCACATATCATGGAAGTCTTTGGCTGTGGGGTGGATGGTCAGAAGATTCTTCTTTAAGTGATCCACAGGCAACAGGGGATTCCACCCTTTCTCTACCACTGCAGGTGTTTTTCCTGTGGTAGAGTTCTGACTTGTATTTTAAGCCAGTTGGACAGCTGGTAGAAGGGTAACCCAGTCATGGGTGTATCCTTCATGGTCCTTGTATTCCATGCCATAGGCACAGAACCTTCTAAGGATGTCTTCCATAGTCTGGATCATCCTCTCAGCTAGGCCATCTGTCTGGGGATGGTAAGCTGTGGAAAAAGCAAGCTTGGTGCGAAGCATGTCATACAAGTTGGTCCAAAATTCAGATGTGAATTTTGGTTCCCTATCACTAATGATGATTTTAGGGACTCCACAGGTAGATATGATGTTATTCCAAAATAACAGGGCAGTATCCATCGCTGTGTCCTCTTTGTGGTATGTTAGACACCTCATGCTCTTGCTGAATCTATCAACTATGATCAAGCAGGCATTGTAGTTTTCTTTTCCTCCTGGGACAAGTCCTGTAACCCAGTCCATGTTGATAGTTTCCCATGGGTGTTTGGGTTCTTCTATGTGTTGAAGTAACCCATACTTCTTCCCATGTTTCCTATTTGCCTTTTGGCATCTTTCACAAGTGTTGATGTATTCTCCCAACTCTTGTTCCCACTTGGGCCACCAAGCTGTGCTTGCTACCCTCTCCTTGGTCCTGTCTTCACTCATGTGTCTGTCACAGGGGCTCTTCTAAAATGAAGAGGGCCTGGCACTCAGTGAACAGACTTACTTATGGAGGGCTCAGAAGAGTATTCAAATGATAAGAGTAATGGAGTAAGAGGATAAATTCCTAGTCATAAAATAATAAGCATAAAAGATAAGAGAGACAAAAGAAAAGCAATAATAAAGAGCCAACCACAAATAATCCTGTACCACTGTTTCAACCTGTTCAGAAAAGAGAAAAGGATTAATAAAGGATATGGCCACCAGGACTCTACTGAACAGGTGAGGGAAGGCAAAGACTAACTTAATAAATAATAAAATAATATTTCTTAAATGAGAAATAAAATAATATTAAAGAATAAATCCAATATTTCAATTAACTGGGGGAAAAACCCCCAGGTGGATGAACAGTGGCTGGTATATGTGAGAAATACCAGCCCTGGAGTTTGAGTGTTGAGATACTGGCCTGTATGCTGGAAGAAGCTGTATGTGGGATTGAATCCTGTATTGGTGAATCCAATACAGGTTATACAGTCAATACAGGTATTTGCGCCTGTATTGATGAAAGGCCTGTATTTGGTGAATCCTATATTTGGGTCTTGCCTGTATGAAACTGTATTGAGGTCTGAAAACTGTATTTGGAGAATGTAGAATGAAACCCCCTTGCTGATTGGGTTTTGAAGGGTATCCATGAAATAATGATTGTTGCTGATTGGGTTTTGAAGGGTATCAATGAGGTAATGATTGTTGAAGATGATTGGTAATGCCCCTGCCTCCTTGGCTGTGACATTATCCCCCTCTTGAAAGTGGTGAGCTCTGAGCACCATAAGTATAGTGAGTCTTGATGAGCTTGCAATCAATCCATACAGTTCCTTCCCCAATTCCTTGAATGTATCCCATTAAACTTTCTTCTTTAATCAATGCTCAAACAAAATATTCATTTAATCATTTGTGGGTATCTTCCCCTTGATCTTGATTCTGAATTCCCTCTTTTCCTTCAAAATGCCTTCATTCTTCTAAAATAATGTTCATTCTTGTCTTGAGTGTCTTCACTAAACTTTTCTTGAGTCCTCATGGCTTTTGAAAAGGGGGTGACCTGGGTTTATGTCCCAAGAACACCTGATTTCACCATAATTTTGAGTCTTGACAGTGTTGGCATGAAGTGGCCAATACTTGAGGTTTTGGACCATTTCAGAAGTCCTGGCCAAAATCCTTGATTTTGTGATTGAAGGGGATTTTGGCCAATTTGCGCAAAAATGCGCATATATGCCATAATGGCATATAATGGTGAAAAAATTGAAAAACTTGATTTATGATGAAAAATTGGCCTTATAGGGTGTTCTGGCCATTTTGCGCATTTTTGTGCAAAAATGCACATATATGCCATAATGGCATATATATTAGTGAAAAAGATGAAAAAGTTGATAAATGATGGAAAAATGGCCTCTAAGGTCTTCTGGCCATTTTGCGCATTTTTGCGCAAAATGCGCAATTATGATGAAATTGGCCAAAAAGGCCTTTTGAAGACTTTTGACAAGATAAACGGGCCTTTTGCGCAAAAGTGCGCAACAGTGCGCAAATGCGCAAAAATGCGCAAAATGCGCAAAAATGTGCAAAACTGTGCATGATGCGCAAATTTGCCAATATGCCTATTTAAGCATATTTTGATGAAAAATGTTAAAACTGAGCTATTTTGAAGTTTTGAGGTTTGATATGGCCATTTGTGCCAAAGTGCATAAATTCATGGTATTGGCCAATTGGGCCATTTGAAGCAGGGTTTTCCTTTTGATCTTGATTTCTTCCTGAATGTCTTTCTTCTTATCTCCTCCTTGAATGGTCAATTGCCATAGATGCCTTGCTGATTGGGTTTTTGGCTTTCAATTTTGATCTTAAGGAATGAGTTTAAGGCTGACTTGAAGAAGTTTTGATGAGGGTTATCTGTAGGTGGTCTTTACCATTACTAGTGTTTTGCTCTTTGATTATTGAATGAATTGACTCCCCAAATGTGATATGGGAGTGATGACTAATGCTTTTTGAAATAAGAAATAAAAATGAAACTAAAAATAAAAATAAAAATAAAAATAAAAATAAAAATAAAAATAAAAGATACAAGTAAAGAAAATGAAATAAAAAATAAAATGAAAAAGAATTGAGAGAAAAAGAGAGTAAAGAAAGAAATAAGAAATGCCTGAGGGTTGTCCTTCTTGTGGTGAATTTCTTGATTTTGGCCAAAGTGTTCTGAAAGATAAAATCAAGCATTTGATGCTCACAGCGTGGCCAAGGTAATGTTTTACAAGAAGTAGACCCCTCAGGGATGCATACCAGGAGATGGAACTTACTTTCATAACTTCCACTCCCCACCAAGCACCATAAATGAAAAAAAAATTATGCCATAACATGAATTGTGGTAATGAATGTCTTGAAAGATAATTTATGGCATGAAGAAAGAAAGAAAAGAAAATAAGAGAAAGATTGGGCCATATCTTGATGAAAGGTCCAAATCTTGAGGGTATGATGTTGCAACGCCTTCTGAACCTGTCCAAAGAATTGACAAGTGCTCACAAAGTGGCCAAGGTGATGCATACAACAAATTTGGGTAGAATACCCCCTTAAAGGTGCATGCCAGAAGAGGAACTTACTTTCATAAAATCCAATCTCCACCAAGCACCATAAATCAAACTCTTGAGGCATTTGGGCCAGGCTTGTCTGGATACAAAGTGTGAAAATCCTTGACAAGGTCTGGGGAGTTGGTAAGGTTGGAAGCTGGTTCCCAAGTTGTTCTTTCTGGGTCTTCATTGAATCCTTTCCACTCCACTAAATACCATAATGAACCTCTCTTGAGTTTTGAGTCCAGAACCTGAGCCACTTCCCATTCTTCTTGCTCTTCCACTATTACTGGAGGTGGTGGCAATTGGTGTCGATTTGGGATAGTTGATTGCTTCACTGGTTCTAACAAGGACACATGGAAAACAGGGTGAACTGACCTCCATTGTTGAGGCAACTTGAGGTGATATGCATGGCTGCCAATCTTCTTGAGAACTTCAAAGGGTCCCAACCATCTTTCTGAAAGCTTTTTGGTGGGTCTTGTTGTCTTGATGTTCTTGGAAGCTAGCCATACTTTTTCCCCAGGTTGGAAATCAGGTGGAATTGCTCTATTTCTATCTGCATACTTCTTAAAACGCTTTATTGCTGACTCTAATTCTTCTTTGACAACTTGCTGTACTGATTGGAGTTTTGATGATAACTTTCCAGCAGGTGTATCTTGAGAAAGGTGAATTCAATCAAATCTGGGATTTCTTCCATAAATAGTGAAAAATGGAGACTGTTTTGTTGATGAATGTTCTGCATTATTATAGGCAAATTCAGCCAGAGGGAGCCAGGTGTGCCAGTAATCTTGATGGTAACTGACATACATCCAAAGATACTGTTCTAGAATCTGATTTACCCTCTCTGTCTGTCCATATGTTTCAGGGTGAAAGGCAGTTGAAAGATCTCTTGATATCTTGAGCTGCTGACACAATTGAGTCCAAAATGATGAAACAAATAATGAACCTCTATCACTAACAGTACTGATTGGAAGACCATGTTTGGAAAAGACATGATTAATGAATATTTGAGCTAAATCCAAAGCAGTGATTGTTGAATAAGTTGGAATAAATATTGCCATTTTTGAAAATCTGTCTACAACTACTAAAATTGAATCAAAGCTGCTTGACAAGGGCAATTGGGTGATAAAGTCCATTGATAAGGAATTCCAAGGACCAGATGGAATTTGAAGAGGCTTGAGTAATCCAAACTTCTTATGGTGGATGTTCTTGTTTCTTGAACATTGCTGACATGAGGACACATAGTGCTTGATGGTTTGATTCATGCCAGCCCAATAAAAATTCCTCTTGATGAGCTTGAGGGTCTTCTCCTGGCCAGGATGGCCAGCCAACGGTGAGTCATGACGCTTTTGAAGAATGTCCAATTGAATTTCATGATTGCTTGGAATGACTACTCTATCTTTGAACAATAATAATTTTGCTTGAGGTTCAAGAGAATAGTCTGGGACTGATTCTCCTCTTGCTAATTTCTTGAGGATTTCCTTATAATCTTTGTCTTGCCATACTTGTCTTTGAATTTGATTAACTACATCTGAAAAAACATCAACTTTAATTGAGAAGAATCTTGACTCTTGAATTTCATTTTGCTTGAGAACTTGATGAAAAATTTGAGGATTCTTGCTGATGAAATCCACCCCCCTCTCTGGGTACACGTCATCCCGACGTGACAAGGCATCTGGTAAAGTGGCCAGCCTGCCTGGGCGGTCAGTGATGATAAAGTGAAATTCAGATAGAAATTCTTCCCAACGGGCTTGACGACGAGTAAGGACTTTAGAGGACATAAAATACTGAAGGGAACAATGGTCTGTCAAGACCTCAAAGGAATCAGAAAGAAAAAGGAGAAAAGCTCTCCAGCACTTGAGAGCCCAAACTATGCCAAGGAGTTCCTTGTCATGAATTTCATAGTTGAGTTCAGCTGGTAAGAGCTTGCGAATATCAAATGCAATGGGATGCTTTCCTGAGTCATTCACCTGACTCAGTACAGCACCCAAGGCATAATCAGAAGCATCAGTCTCTACAATAGTTGGTAGAGAAGGATTAAAATGAGAGAGAATAGGAGCAGTGGTGAAAGCTTCTTTGAGTATTTGAAACTGACTAAGAGCTTCCTCATTGAAGATAAAAGGAGAATCTTTTTTAAGGAGGGAAGTGAGAGCAGAGATTTTTTTGGAATAATTTTTAATGAAATGACAATAAAAGTTGGCAAAGCCAAGGAAAGATTGGAGGGCCTTGATGTTTTTGGGCTGAGGCCAATTGAGAATTTGTTGAACTTTTGAAGAATCCATCTTGAGGCCATCACTTGAAACAACATAGCCCAAGTATTCCACACTTGAGGCATGGAATACACACTTGGAGGCTTTAGCAAACAAATTATTGTCTCTCAGTCTTTGGAGAACAGAGGCCACATGTTTAACATGTTCATCCAAAGAGCTAGAGAAGACCATAATATCATCTAAGTACACTAAAACAAAAATGTCCAAATAATCTGCAAAGATATCATTCACCAGATTTTGGAATGAAGCTGGAGCATTGGTTAAGCCAAATGGCATAACCAAATACTCATAACTACCATATTTGGTTCTAAAGGCAGTTAAATGCTCATCCCCCTCTTTAATTCTCAGGAGATTATAAGCACCATGCAGATCTATCTTGGAGAAGATAGTAGCACCGTTAAAGACGGTAAGAAGCTGATTCATTGGAGTAACAGGATACCTGGTCTTCCTAGTGACAGCATTAAGTTTGCGGTAGTCAACACACAAACGAAGACCACCATCCTTTTTCTTAACAAAAAGGACAGGTGCTCCTGTTGAGGAGGAGCTTGGTCTGATGAAACCTTTCTCTACATTCTCTGAAATGTAGGCCCGCAGTGTTTCTGACTCATTCTTTGATAAAGAGTAGATAACACCAACTGGAGGTAGAAGACCCTCCAGTTCAATATGATGATCACAGGCACGGTGTGCAGGAAGTTTCTCTGCTTTCACTTTGGAGAATACATCCAAATATTTGTGATAAACAGGAGGGACTACCTTCAGCACAGTTTCAATCTCTTCTGGCTCTTCCTCCTCATCCCACTGCTCCTCCAGGGAGGCATGAAAAGATAAAGGAGGAAGGTCCATATCCCCTTGAAAGAGATGAAGTGAAGATATAGCAACATCTTCTCCAACATCTTTTATCTCTTTGAAGACTTCATCCCTTAATGGAAGTAATGACTGAGAGGGAAAAATGGAGGGGTTATGGACAGAAGGAGGAAAGGAAGATGTCTTAAGTTCACCAACCAGAGCAACACTGTTGACAGCAGTGGAAAAGTCATTACTAGTAGAAGAAATAATACCACTAGAATCCTTATGACTAGAATCATAGGTGATCAATCCATTTCTCCAATCAATAATGGGATTAAAATGGTAAAGAAAATCATAGCCCAATATTAGGTCTTCTCCCTTGGGTGAATCTATGATAAAGAAATCCCATTCAAAGCTTGGGAAGGAAGGTAAATCAACAACCCACTTGGTATAATGGGTGATGAACAGGGAAGTGGATTCATTAGAATCCAGAATGAAGAGAGGAATCTTTTCAGGGAGCTCTGACATAGTCAATGAGTACTTGAGAACAAAATTCTTTGCAATAAAGGAGTTTGTAGCACCAGAATCAATGAGAATACTATAAAAAATATCAGAGATTGAAGAAAAAATAAGAAATTTTAAAGATTTCTTGACACTAGTATTCAGAGTGCACAAGTGTGCTCTTGAAGGAAATAAGTGAGAACCATTGAACACATCATGATTCCCACTCAGGCTTTTCCCTGCTTGCTAGGGAAGCCTTTTGATGACCCTTGCCTATTTTCAGGCCTCTTGAAGCATTTTTCAAATGGGTGTTTACCACCACAATAATTGCACAAGCCTTCTTTAATCCTCCTCTCCTTTTCAGAACCAATTAATTTGTTTTCCTTATTGAGGAGAGCAGCATGAGGCTTGTCTTTGGACACTTGAAAATTCTTCCCCTTCTTATTCTTCTTGTGATAAGGCTTCTGTGATGATGAATTCTGAGGGGGCTTGGAGGAGTTGGATTCACTGATTGGAGGCTTCTTCTCTTGATGACTTCCCTTTTCCTTCTGCCTCTCATGGTACCTGGTATCTAATTCCAAGGTGATATCCATGAGTTCTTGAAGGCTATCAAAAGTTCCAGGGTGAGAAGCCAATTGGTCCAACAATCTTGATGCCAAGCATCTTCTATACACATGAATATAGGCCCTTTCCCCCAAGTCTCCAATTCTTGACATTAAACTTCTGAAATCAGCTATGTACAAGGAAACTTGACCACTTTCCCTCATCCTCAAATTATCTGTAAGGTGTGGATATGAAACTTTGATTAAAAATCAAGTACTTTTCCTGTCCTCAAAATTTGTATAAGGTAAAAATCAATTAAAAATAGTATGAAATATTATTTTTAAGAGAAAACACGCCAATTTTATTGTTTATAACTTTATTAGTATAAAACAATAATATTATAAAAATTTATTGTTTTACCAACAATAAAAATTTATCCAAAAAATACTCTACAAGAGATATTTTAAGGCTACAAAAGAAATTTCTTCAAGAGCAATTTCAATTGGAATTAATTGAGCAAAGAACTGCAAGCAATTAATTAAAGAAAAAAGTCTTTAAAAAGAATATTAAAGAGAAAACAGGCCCAAAAGTGACCAGAGTGAATTTGGAAACAAAGTGACAAAGTTTACAGTGATGAAAGATGGTTTAATTCACTTTTGGGGTGGTTCAGGGGTAAAAATGATTATAAGAGTTACAAACAATGATTATAATGATTTTTTCACGTGGTTAAAAGGATTAAAATGATTTAAAAGTGGTGGTTGGAATCTTTGATTGATTGGTTTAACAGTTTTAAACTAATTAATAAAAGGAAAAGATTCTAACATGAAGAGAAAAGTGGGGCAAAGAAGACATTCTTTTATAGCCATCAATTCTCTTGCTCCAAAAGTAAAATTTACTCTTGTCAGTCGTGAAAAACAGTCTGACAACAGAAAAGCCAATTATGGCATCATTGAACCCTGGTTTAGACCAAAAAAGGCTGGTTTAAGCCATTTTTAGCCATTTTTAGCCATTTCAGACCCTTAAATCAGCCATTACTATAGCAATACCAGGCCTAGAGCCTTCAAAACACGTCAGAATGTGTGTCAGAGGCGTAGAAACCAGTTAAAACTGTTTTTATTATGATTGTTTTATCTTAAGGGTAGTTTTACCCTCTTGGCAACAGCTAAAACTACCCCAGTTGGTATCAAAACCTCATCATCAATTGAGTCCACAGACCCTGTAACTCAATTCCAGGCCAAAAGTGATGAACTTTTGCGTGAATTTTGACATCCCACGCCTGTCAGCAAGGATTTTGGGGGTCTAGCTCCCCCTTAGAGCTGGAGTTCCTTTTCCCCCCCAAATTTAATCTTTCCAATTTATTTTTTCCTTTAATTCCTCATCATGTATTATACTTATAATTTACATATGTAATTCAATTCAATTGTACAGTACAATACAGTAATAATTGACACCTCATATGTAAATCAAAGTTCACTTATGTAATACACGCGCACATTTTGACATTTCAATTGAATTCAATTGAAAATACTTCAATTCCTCATAACTTCTAAACTAAACACAACACCTCAATTTTAACACAAAAATTGATGGTTAACACCACATGTGGTGTGAATTAAATTAAAGTTTTGAGGATTTTCAACTTTTGTATTGAAAATACTAAAAACTTAATTTAAGCTTATTTAGAGTTGAGTTACAAGAATTTCACTCAGAGGTGACCCCACCTGATTTTTTATGAGGAATCCAATGGTGAAATAAATTTTATATGTTTATTTATTGGATAAAAAGTTATAATAAATTTTATTTAACTTTTTTCCAAATTTGTTTATTTTCTCACAATTTTGTTAAAGTTTCATTTTTACTTAATTTTTTCAAGTATAAATGTAATTTTATATTTACAAAATTTAATGTATTTTTTTATTTTTAAATTATAATTAATTTTTTATTTTTAATATAATTTTATATTTATATTTTTATTTTTATTTTAATAATATAAATAAATTTATTTTATTTATATTAATATGTTATTTTTTATATTTGTGGTCTTTTGGGTATATGAAATTACCTCTAAGGCTCACATTCCCTCCCCCTAAAAAAGAATATTACTTTGTAATATTGGTGTTTCTAGTGTGTCTGAATCTCCTCAGGAGTTTGGTAGCTTCTGGTATATCTTTTTCTTCTAACCATTCATCTCCAGAAGTTGGGTCACTGTACCTAACAAGGTATTCCCTTACTTTCTTGGTTCTTAATCTCCTTTGTTTAAGAACTTTGGTTATTTTCTTAGTACCAGATGTCTCAATAGGAGGTATAACTTGGGGAACCTTATTCCTCAAGGGAAATTTCTCAGCATCACTAGATTTATATGGTTTTATCAAGCTCACTGGAAATGTAGGGTGTTTATTGCTAAGTTCTTCAGATAACTCTACTTCAACAGCATTTTCTCCATGGAGGGCCTTAATCACAAAAGGTCCTGCAAAGGAGTCTTTCAACTTTTTACATCCTTTGATATTATTGAAGTTAGTGGTGGATACAAGAACTAGGTCCCCCACTTTGAAATCTGAAGTTGCATGAGATTTATCTCATTTGTCTTTAGCATATGCAAAAGAGTCCTCCATGCACTTTACTGCATGCTTTCTAGCTTTGTCTAGCATTCCTTTGAAGCTAGCAGCTGTGGGATGTATTTCAATTAAGTCTTTCCTCAAGGAGTCTTGGGGTAACTTGGGGTTCCATCCTTTTTCTAGAACAGCAGGAGTCTGATTGGTACTAGCATGGATTGATGTTTTATATGCTAATTTCAGTGCTGGTAACAGAGTACACCAATCATGGGTAAATCCATCACAATCTTTGAATTCAAGGCCATACGCACAAAATCTTCTCACCATGTCCTCTAAGGTTTGGATCATTCTTTCAGCCAGGCCATCAGTTTGTGGGTGGTAGGCTGTAGAGAAAGACAGTTTAGTGCCAAATAATTGGTGAAGATTTGTCCATAGTGCTGAAGTGAATTTGGGATCTCTATCACTGATGATATTTGTAAATATCCCAGTCCATGACACTACTCTATTCCATATCAGAAGAGCTGTATCCATGGCTGTATCATCTTTGTGACATGGTAAAAAGATTGGAGTTTTACTGAATCTGTCCACAATTACTAGGCAAGCATTATAGCTCCTGTCACCTCCTGGTGGTAGGCCAGTTACCCAATCCATATGGACAAGTTCCCAAGGTCTGTTTGGTTCTTGGATTTTCATCATATTTCCAAGTCTTTTGCCAGTGGATTTATTTGCCTTTTGGCATCTGTCACAGGTTGTGCAATACTCTGCAACATCCTTTTGCCACATTGGCCACCATATGCAGGTCTTCACTTTATCTCTTGTTCTGTCTTCAGAAAGATGTCCTGAAAAGGGACTATCATGGCATTTTTTCAGTACAAGATTGATTAATGACCTGTCTACAACTGTCATGACACATGTGTGCTTGGTTCTGTGGTAAATTATACCATCCAGTAGGTGAAATCTTCCTTCATTATAAGATTTTCTCCATACTTCATCCAAGGCATGTATTAGAGAGTTGTCTTTACAGTCTTTGTTAAGTAATTGGCATAAGATGCTACAATTCTTATCCTGAGTGTAACTATTTCTGACTTCTTCAAAGAAGGTGGTGTTCAAGTCTGTAACACTTATTCCTTCTATTGGACTTTGTGGTGAAGCTTCTTCTGGAACATAAGCAGGATTATCAATGTTATTTGGTAATGGCCATCTGCTTAGTCCATCTGCATTCTTATGAATATTCCCATCCTTATTAACAATAGTCATATTGCCTCTGTATTCTTGTATGGCTATTTGCCATCTGAGCATGTGTCTGTTAGATGTTTTCATGTTCAAAAGTGATTTCACAGCTGTACAATCTGTTATTACTTCAAAAACACATCCCTCTAAGAAATAGTTCAATTTCTCCAAGGCCCAGACAAGGCATAGACATTCCATTTGACTTGCTCCATATCTGGCTTCAGTTGGTTTGATTTGCCTGGATATGAAACATATTGGTCCTTCTACAGGTTTGTCATTTATGATCTGAACTTGGTGAAGTGCAGCACCTAGTCCATCCCCTGATGCATCAATATACAGTTTGAAAGGTAATTTAAAGTCTGGCATCAGTAAGAGTGGAGCAGTGGTCAATGCTTCTCTTAGAGATTCAAAAGCTTTGACTCTGTCAACAGTCATTTCAAATACTGTGTCTTTGTCACACAACTTATAAAGTGGTCTTGCTATGGATGCAAAGTCTTTAATGTGTTGCCTGTAATATCCTGCAAAACCTAAGAATGACTGAATTTCCTTCTTATTCTGAGGCATGGGTTTTAACAATACTGCTGCAACTTTATTTTTATCAATTCCAAGGGACAAACCAGATACAACATGTCCTAGTGCCTTAAGTTCTTTAAATCCAAAATGACACTTCTTCAAGGAGATTTTCATGTTTACTGATTGGATTTTTGTCAAAACTCTTGATCATCTGTACATGTGCTCCTCCCAAGTCTTTGAACAGATAATAATGTCATCAATGTAAATGATTAACCATCCCTCTGAGAGTTCTTCAGGGAAGATTTCATTCATCATTCTTTGGAAGTGTGAAGGTGCATTTTTGATACCAAAGGGCATCCTTAAGTATTCATACACTCCACAATGAACAATAATTCTCAAGTATTTTCTTGCTCTTGGTGTTACCACATTTTGATGGAATCCTTTAAGGGCATCCATAATGGTTATATACACTGCTTGAGATATTTGAGTAAGGGCAATTTGGATTTTTGGTATTGGGTATCTGTCTGGAACAGTGTAAGTGTTCAGAGCTCTAAAGTCCCCAACCATTCTGGATTTTCCATTATGCCACGCCACTATGACTGGTGTAGTTATTTCTACTTCCTCATTGTGGCCTACTTTTCTTATTACACCAAGGTCTAGAAGTTCTTTGATATGAATTTCTAGAGCTTCTCTTGATTTTGGACTTGCTTGATAAGCAGGTCTTCTTAAGAGTGGTGGATAAGGTCTCTCAATGTTAAGAATGATGTCAACTTCATGACCAATAATTGCTCCCAGAGGTTCTTTGTCTGTAGCAAATTCTCCTTTGTGGTCATACAAAAGGGAAGAAAGTTCATTTTCTTGTTTATCAGTCAGATGAAGGCTTATCTCAGCCTCATTTAACTGTTCAGACTTAAATTTTTCTAACTCTAAGTTGACTGGTGATACTTTGTTTACTGTAATTTGTCTTTTAAATGGTAAAAAGGCAAATTTCTGACGCTTATTGTCCCCAATTGTAAAGTATCTGTCTTTGTTATTATGTAAATCTATCCCATACATGATCAAATAGTCATTTCCCAATATAAAATGGGTACTAGAGAAATTTTCCATAACAACAAATTCAACTGTGATCCTTAAATTCCCATTTATGTGTGGGAATATGACATTGGTCTCAAAGATTCCCAATGCTTTCATTGGGTTACTTGCACTGTTGAATTTTATACCATCAATTGGTAACAATTGGTCTTCAAAATTTGGCACACAAGTCTTAAGAAAGGATTTTCCAACACAAGAGCAGAAGGCTCCTGGGTCAAGCAAAAGTTTGGTGGGCTTGTTGTCAATTACCACTTCTGTTATACAGGAGTTACCAGCTGTATAACCTTTTCCTCTGTTTGGTTTTGTCTTCATAAGTTGTGCATCTTGAACTTTTGATAAATCAACTTGACCATTGCTTAATTGTGGTAAGTGGGAATAAGATTCCATGATGTCAAAAGTGGCATTGATATTTTCTATATCTTTTGAAGATTCAGAAAATATGGATGACTTATCATCTGAATTGTCTTCAATTATGTCTTCTTTTTCAACATCTGGTTCCTTTTCAATGTCAATTTCATTGATTTTCCCCCTCTTTGGACATGTATTGGCTAAATGGGTGGTGCTTTGGCAAATATGGCATTTTCTGACTGTATCTGCAGATTTATATTTAATATTACCAGAATTTTCTTTGGGGTTTTTGTCCACAGAATCTTTCCAAGGTGTATTAAACCTTGTTTTGAGATTCACCCTACTAGAACCAATTTTGGTTCTGGTGGTTACTTCTTCTAGTATATTGATAATATCTTCTGCTGAAGATTGTTCAGTAGTCCTGCTTTTGACAGCATGCTCTAAGTCACCTCCACATTGTCTCAGAATTTTTCTATGGATCATAAACTCTGACATGTCAGGATATAATGCTGTTAATCTGTCCTTTTGTTGGCAAAACCATGGTAAAGCTCTGTCTTTATCAGCATTAAATTTGGCAGATTCAAAGGCTGTTTCAACTTTAAACCTCCAAGCATCATTTGCCCATTTGTTGATGATTTGGGTTTTCCACCAAGTCCAACTCTGGTGTCCATGTGCTTGTCTTATTTTGATGTACCATCTGTGAGCTGATCTGGTAAACAAGGTGTTAAACCTGGCTGTTACCAATCTGTCTGGTAATTCAAAATCCTCTTTGATCATGTCAATACCTCTAATGAATTCCATATGGTCATACTCTCCTTCACCACTGAAGTGAGGCCATTCTTTAAGTTTTGGAACTTCTTTCAAGAGTGCTTGGCCCATTTATGGTTCCAAGTTATGAAAAGAAGTGGATAATTCATTTTTTAATTGTGAATTATCAGGATCCAATACTTGTGGATTTGGAATTCTTGTGCCCTCATTTTGATTTAGAGGTGTAGACATTCTTGGTAAGGTGTTCAGTATTTGTTCAATGTCATTCATTTTACTGTTGCTACACCTTTGGGAATTTCTGTATTCATGTTGGAAGCTTTGTATTAAATTTATTACTTCAATTTTATACATGTCTTCCTTATGTGTCAGTTCTTACCATAACTCTGTCTGTCTTGTATTATCAGCAGTGACTTGATTCAATTTCATTGATAATTTTGATACTTCTTCTTGTGAAGCATCAAAACACTTTTTCAAGGCAATGGTATATGTCTTTACTTCAGTAAATGAATTTGAAATGTCATCAAGGACTTTCTTGTTATCTGTTTTGATAATATTTATGGCTTGTTTAATTCTTGTTTCAATCATGTCATCAATATTGAATTTAGAATATTTATCTGTTAATTCTTTAATAATGGCAGATTGTTCATTTATTTTAATGTAAGAAGAATTGTCATTATTAGAATTTTTAATTGTTCTTAAAACTTTTTCAAAACACATAAGTGTTTCATTAATTTGGCACAGACTCAGGTTGTTTGTTTTAATGTTGTTACAAATGGTGTCATTTTTATCAGAAAGATGTTTTTTCACGTCATTTATAGAATTATACAACTCTGGGATGGAATCAAATATGTCAGAAATCATTTCTGGAACCTTAATCTGGCTTCCTCCTTCTTCTGTAATTCCATCATGGTTCTGGCCATCTGAAATACATTTTCCATGGCATCCTGCTGAATCTTTGGGATTCTGTAGCCCTGGCTGTAAGGTTTTGGGGCTGGTGCCTTCCCTTTGCCCTTGTTTGGAGTTTGTGGCTGCTTTTTCACGTTGGAATTGCTGCTGCTGGCCACTGGGGCTTTTTTTGGCACTGGTTTGGGTGGTGGAGGTTTGTTTTTCCTCCATTCTAGTGTCAAAAGCATCATGTTTTTCTTCTCCATTAATGGATGCCATCCATTGAGCAATTTGCAAGTGTTGGGATGGCCCAAGAATTTTCTTACTGTCAGGTAAGAATTCATGCAATTCTTCCACAGGTCTGCAAGGATCTGGTACTCTTTGAATTGAAGTGCATTGTTGTATGCACTGTGGCTGGCTTTGTATATGTCCACAGAGGCTTGTTGTGGCGGTGTCAGCTCTTTTTGAAGGTAAAATGGTATTATCAGCTTCAGAATGACCCATTTTAGTTGTTTGGAAGTCATCAACTGACCCTTTTCCTTCTGTACCTGGTTGGCCTCTGCCATACTCACGTCTATTACCTTTTTGGGAGCTGCTTGAGGGGTTGTAGCTGGCTCCTGACCTGGTTGAAGGCATAATTATGGTTAGAAAGGCTTAAAATAGTAGTTTTACGTCAAAAAACTTACTATTGGCCAAATTTTTAGCTTTCTGAAGGGTATTACTTCTGTCCAAGTTAATCAATTCAGAAGATATTGGTTCAGGCTGGTTATTTTGAGTCACAATAACAGTACTATTATGATCAGAATTAACAGTACTGGCAGGGATAATGCTGGTTACTGTTGAGGCTGTTTCAATGTTTTCTTGTCTTACCACGTTGTCAGACACTAAAATTAATGAAAAAGCCAATTAATTAAGTAAAAAAAGGTTATTTCAAAAAAGAAATAAAAATATAAGCCTCACTTATAATATGAAAAAAAAAGTTATTTTTTATGGATTTTTTGAATTATAAGTATTTTTTATATGTTTTTAAATTTTTCAATATAAGAAAAAAGATTTAAAAAGAGTAAAAAAAATATGTCACAGGTAAAATATCACGGCTGGGCCCCCAAATGTAAGGTGTGGATATGAAACTTTGATTAAAAATCAAGTACTTTTCCTGTCCTCCAAATTTGTATAAGGTAAAAATCAATTAAAAATAGTATGAAATATTATTTTTAAGAGAAAACACGCCAATTTTATTGCTTATAACTTTATTAGTATAAAACAATAATATTATAAAAATTTATTGTTTTACCAACAATAAAAATTTATCCAAAAAATACTCTACAAGAGATATTTTAAGGCTACAAAAGAAATTTCTTCAAGAGCAATTTCAATTGGAATTAATTGAGCAAAGAACTGCAAGCAATTAATTAAAGAACAAAGTCTTTAAAAAGAGTATTAAAGAGAAAACACGCCCAAAAGTGACCAGAGTGAATTTGGAAACAAAGTGACAAAGTTTACAGTGATGAAAGATGGTTTAATTCACTTTTGGGGTGGTTCAGGGGTAAAAATGATTATAAGAGTTACAAACAATGATTATAATGATTTTTTCACGTGGTTAAAAGGATTAAAATGATTTAAAAGTGGTGGTTGGAATCTTTGATTGATTGGTTTAACAGTTTTAAACTAATTAATAAAAGGAAAAGATTCTAACATGAAGAGAAAAGTGGGGCAAAGAAGACATTCTTTTATAGCCATCAATTCTCTTGCTCCAAAAGTAAAATTTACTCTTGTCAGTCGTGAAAAACAGTCTGACAACAGAAAAGCCAATTATGACATCATTGAACCCTGGTTTAGACCAAAAAAGGCTGGTTTAAGCCATTTTTAGCCATTTTTAGCCATTTCAGACCCTTAAATCAGCCATTACTATAGCAATACCAGGCCTAGAGCCTTCAAAACACGTCAGAATGTGTGTCAGAGGCGTAGAAACCAGTTAAAACTGTTTTTATTATGATTGTTTTATCTTAAGGGTAGTTTTACCCTCTTGGCAACAGCTAAAACTACCCCAGTTGGTATCAAAACCTCATCATCAATTGAGTCCACAGACCCTGTAACTCAATTCCAGGCCAAAAGTGATGAACTTTTGCGTGAATTTTGACATCCCATGCCTGTCAGCAAGGATTTTGGGGGTCTAGCTCCCCCTTAGAGCTGGAGTTCCTTTTCCCCCCCAAATTTAATCTTTCCAATTTATTTTTTCCTTTAATTCCTCATCATGTATTATACTTATAATTTACATATGTAATTCAATTCAATTGTACATTACAATACAGTAATAATTGACACCTCATATGTAAATCAAAGTTCACTTATGTAATACACGCGCACATTTTGACATTTCAATTGAATTCAATTGAAAATACTTCAATTCCTCATAACTTCTAAACTAAACACAACACCTCAATTTTAACACAAAAATTGATGGTTAACACCACATGTGGTGTGAATTAAATTAAAGTTTTGAGGATTTTCAACTTTTGTATTGAAAATACTAAAAACTTAATTTAAGCTTATTTAGAGTTGAGTTACAAGAATTTCACTCAGAGGTGACCCCACCTGATTTTTTATGAGGAATCCAATGGTGAAATAAATTTTATATGTTTATTTATTGGATAAAAAGTTATAATAAATTTTATTTAACTTTTTTCCAAATTTGTTTATTTTCTCACAATTTTGTTAAAGTTTCATTTTTACTTAATTTTTTCAAGTATAAATGTAATTTTATATTTACAAAATTTAATGTATTTTTTTATTTTTAAATTATAATTAATTTTTTATTTTTAATATAATTTTATATTTATATTTTTATTTTTATTTTAATAATATAAATAAATTTATTTTATTTATATTAATATGTTATTTTTTATATTTGTGGTCTTTTGGGTATATGAAATTACCTCTAAGGCTCACATTATCCAACTCTTGTTCAGCTTTTCTGACTTCATTGGGATCAGGAAAACAGAGTGAATAACTGGGTTTCAAATAACTGCCAGTTATTGAGGAGATAAGAAGGGTCTTCATTGGAGATATTTGAGAGGTAAGGTTCAATCCATTTGCAAGCTCTACCAGTAAGAAAAGAAGTTGAGTAAAGCACCTTCTTCCTGTCAGAGAAGAAGTTTGCTGGGTCATTATGCAAGATTAATTGACAGGATTGAATGAATCCTCTCAATTTATGAGCTTTAGTACCATCAAAAGAATCAGGTGCCTTCATTGATGGAGTCTGGAATGCAGGGACTTTTGAAGTGTCCCTTGGGGCAACTGCTTGAGTGAGTTGTCCCATAAACTGAGTCATTTGCTCCATCATCTTGAGGAAATTTGGTTCAGCTTGAGAGACAGAAGGTTGATTAGAAAGGGCTAGATTTGGAGCCTCGGGAGCTTCAGGAGCACCTGCCAAGGCAGCTTCCACTTCAGTCTCCTCAGATTCTTCCTCTTCCACAGACTCCTCCCCCTCCTCATCTTCAGCTTCCCCCAATCTACTTCTAGGCCCTTGAGAAACACCAGGATAACCACCCAATAGTCCAGAGAATGATCTTGATCTTCTAGACTTCACACCTCCTCTTCTGGAGGGTGCTGCTCCTTCCATTGGTGGTCCTCTGTCCAAATTTGCACTTAGTTGATGAACTGATGGTGTGCGGTCAAGAGGAGCCCTTGGTGTAGGAGTGAGAACAGCTTGATGTCTCTGGGATCTTGTATTCTTGGCTGGTGGGCTATGCTGAACTGGCATTATGAAAGAAGAATGAATAAAAACTTGATGATACTTTGAATAAAATAAGGCTTGACCAAAACAATCAAATGAGAATCTTGATGAACTTGAGAAATCAATCAATAGTCTTGAAGTGAATCAATATGAATAAATCTTGAAGAGTGAAGATGACAAAGTCAAATTCCTATGAATAATCAATTTCAATCAATAAGTCAAATCAAGTCAATCAAAATCAAATCAATTAAGTCTTGAGGAATTCAATCAATATCTTCAAAAATCAATTCAATTTTCTTGAGGAATCAAATTAAAATCAATAAATCAAATCAAATCTTGAGGATAAATCAGGTATCTTGAAGAATCAAATCAAGTCAATCAAATCAAATCAAATCAATCAGGTCAATTCAAAATCTTGAGATGAAATCAATGTCTTGAGGAATAAATCAAAAATCTTGAGAAATTTCAAAATCCAAATCACTGAATACCCCAAATCAATAAATCCCTGAATGATGAATCAATTAACCCAAATAATTCCACTCAAATAACCTGATAAAAACCTGAATCCAGACAAAAGAGAAATTAGAATGATAAAGAATAAAGTGAAATGGTCAGCAGAATTTTTGAAATGAGAAATAGAATCAATTTTCATTTGAATAAAATGAATGATATGAAAATTGATAAGAGAGAAAAATCATAAAAATCATAAAAAATCATAAAATCATGAAAAAATCATAATTGAAGAATGAGAGAAATGAGTAAAATGAATGAAAGAAACAGAAGCAATTATGAGTTAATTAAAATAATGTCACAGGGGCTCTTCTAAAATGAAGAGGTCCTGGCACTCAGTGAACAGACTTACTTATGGAGGGCTCAGAAGAGTACTCAAATGATAAGAGTAATGGAGTAAGAGGATAAATTCCTAGTCATAAAATAATAAGCATAAAAGATAAGAGAGACAAAAGAAAAGCAATAATAAAGAGCCAACCACAAATAATCCTGTACCACTGTTTCAACCTGTTCAGAAAAGAGAAAAGGATTAATAAAGGATATGGCCACCAGGACTCTACTGAACAGGTGAGGGAAGGCAAAGACTAACTTAATAAATAATAAAATAATATTTCTTAAATGAGAAATAAAATAATATTAAATAATAAATCCAATATTTTAATTAACTGGGGGAAAAACCCCCAGGTGGATGAAGAGGGGCTGGTATATGTGAGAAATACCAGCCTTGGAGTTTGAGTGTTGAGATACTGGCCTGTATGCTGGAAGAAGCTGTATGTGGGATTGAATCCTGTATTGGTGAATCCAATACAGGTTATACAGTCAATACAGGTATTTGCGCCTGTATTGATGAAAGGCCTGTATTTGGTGAATCCTGTATTTGGGTCTTGCCTGTATGAAACTGTATTGAGGTCTGAAAACTGTATTTGGAGAATGTAGAATGAAACCCCCTTGCTGATTGGGTTTTGAAGGGTATCCATGAAATAATGATTGTTGCTGATTGGGTTTTGAAGGGTATCAATGAGGTAATGATTGTTGAAGATGATTGGTAATGCCCCTGCCTCCTTGGCTGTGACAGTGTCCCATATAGGGGCAGTCATGGCATTCCTGTAGGATCAAGGAGATGTAATCTCTGTCTACCACTGTGAGTTCACTTGTGTGTTTCTCTCTGTGGTACAGCAGGCCATCTATAAGGAAGAACTTGTTATCCTTATAGGCCCTCAACCAGGGTTTTTCCAGCTGGGTTTCCAGTTCTGGACTCCTGTACTTTTGTTGAAGGAGTTGTAGTAGTATGCCACACTGTTTTTGTTTGGCATAAGACTTTAGTACTGCACTAAAAAATTCATTGTGCAGTTCAGAGGAACTCATCCCCAATATGGGAGTTTCTGTCCCCTCTGAATCAGTGTTTCCACTGTCAAGGGTACCACTTTCTGGTGCCCATTCAGAAAATCTGAAGTTCTTCCTCCTATCTACTTCCATGAAATGGATAGGGATTTTGGTTGCAGCTTTAGGGTCATAAGCTGGATTGCTTTTGACATTGTCCAGTGGCCATCTGCATTGGTATGACTTTTACCTTCTTTGTATATGATGGTCATGTTCCCTCTATACTCCTGGATGTCACAATGCTGTCTGCCAGACCTCAGCAAAGGGAACTCTTGCCGAAAAGGCTATTAAACCGGTTGAAAGACCAATTAACACTGGCAAGTTGTAGATCACATTCCACTATGTGAAAGTACGCCTGGGTTTAGGGCACTGCATCCCAAAGTGCATGCAACTGATGGTATTACCCATGTCACCCTCAGGGAGTTACATTAGTCACAACAGGAGCCTACAAGGAACCCTTGTACGCCAATGGAGCGGAAAACCCAGTGATTTCTGGCTGTTTGATTGAGACCTCCTCTTGTCTTCAACCGGAATCGAACCCATGATGTTGGTAACCAGTTTATTGTCACAATGCTGTCTGCCAGACCTCAGCAAAGGGAACTCTTGCCAAAAAGGCTATTAAACCAGTTGAAAGACTAATTAACACTGGCAAGTTGTAGATCACATTCCACCATGTGACAAAGACTCCTTTGCAGGACCTTTTGTGATTAAAGCCCTCCATGGAGAAAAAGCTGTTGAAGTAGAGTTATGTGAAGAACTTAGCAATAAGCATCCTACATTTCCAGTGGGCTTGATAAAGCCATATCAATCTAGTGATGCTGAAAGATTTCCCTTGAGGAATAAAATTCCCCAAGCTATACCTCCTGTTGAGCCATCTGGCAATAAGAAAATTAACAAAGTTCTCAAAGAGAGAAAGTTGAGAACCAACAAAGTTAGGGAATACCTTGTTAGGTACAGTGACCCAACTTGTGAAGATGAATGGTTGCCAGAAAAAGACATACCTGAAGCTACTAAGCTTCTCAGAAGGTTCAGACACACTAGAAATACCAATATTACAGAGTAATATTCTTTTTTAGGGGGAGGGAATGTGAGCCTGAGAGGTAATTTCATATACCCAAAAGACCACAAATTCAAAATTAACATATAAATATAAGTAAAATAAATTTATTTATATTATTAAAATAAAAACCAAAATATAAATATAGAATTCTATTCAAAATTAAAAATTTAATTACAAGTTAAAAATAAAATTACATTAAATTTTGAAATTATAAAATTACATTTATACTTGAAAAAATTAAGTAAAAATGAATTTTTAACAAAATTGTAAAAAAAAAAAAAAAATTGAAAAAACGTTGAATAGAAATTATTATAACGTTTTATCCAATAAAAAATATATAAAAATTATTTCACCATTGGATTCCACATAAAAAATCAGGTGGGGTCACCTCTGAGTGAAAATTTTGTAACTCAGCTCTAAATAAGCTTAAATTAAGTTTTTAGTATTTTCTGTATTAAAATTGAAAATCCTCAAAATGTTAATTTAACTCACATCACATGTAGTGTTAATCACAAAAATTTGTGTTAAAATTGAGGTGTTGTGTATATTTTAGAAGTTATGAGGAATTGAAGTATTTTCAATTGAATTCAATTGAAATGTCAAAATGTGCGCATGTATTACATAAGTGAAGATTGATTTACATATGAGGTATCAATTATTACTGTATTGAACTGTACAACTCAATTGAATTACATTTGTAAATTAAAAGTATAATACATGATGAGGAATTAAAGGAAAAATAAATTGGAAAGATTGAATTTGGGGGGGAAAAGGAACTCCAGCTCTAAGGGGGAGCTAGACCCCCAAAATCCTTGCTGACAGGCGTGGGATGTCAAAATTCACGCAAAAGTTCATCACTTTTGGCCTGGAATTGAGTTACAGGGTCTGTGGACTCAATTGATGATGAGGTTTTGATACCAACTGGGGTAGTTTTAGCTGTTGCCAACAGGGTAAAGCTACCCTTAAGATAGAACAATCATAGTAAAAACAGTTTTAACTGGCTTCTACGCCTCTGACACACATTCTGACGTGTTTTGAAGGCTCTAGGCCTTTTATTGCTATAGTAATGGCTGATTTAAGGGTCTAAAATGGCTAAAAATGGCTTAAACCAGCCCTTTTTTGGTCTAAACCAGGGTTCAATGATGCCATAATTGGCTTTTCTGTTGTCAGACTATTTTTCACGACTGACAAGAGCAAAACTTACTTTTGGAGTAAGAGAATTGATGGCTATAAAAGAATGTCTTCTTTGCCCCACTTTTCTCTTCATGTTAGAATCTTTTCCTTTTACAATTAGTTTAAACATTGTTAAACCAATCAATAAAAGATTCCAACCACCTTTCTTATATCATTTTAAACCTTTTAACCATGAAAAAATCATTATAATCATTGTTTGTAACTCTTATAATCATTTTTACCCCTGAACCACCCCAAAAGTGAATTAAAGCATCTTTCATCACTGTAAACTTTGTTACTTTGTTTCCAAATTCACTCTGGTCACTTTTGGGCGTGTTTTCTTTTTAATATTCTTTTTAAAGACATTGTTCTTTAATTAATTTCTTGCAGTTTTTTTCTCAATTAATTCCAATTGAAATTCCTCTTGATGAAATTTCTTTTGTAGCCTTAAATATCTCTTGTAGAGTATTTTTTGGATAAATTTTTATTGTTGGTAAAACAATAAATCTTTATAATACTATTGTTTTATACTAATAAATTTATAAACAATAAAATTGCCATGTTTTCTCTTAAAAATAATATTTCTTACTATTTTTAATTGATTTTTACCTTATACAAATTTTGGGGACAGGAAAAGTACTTGATTTTTAATCAAAGTTTCATACCACACCTTACAAATCTTCTTTGAATAATTCTTAATGAAACGGAGCTAGAAATTGGCAAAGTCAAGGAATTATTGAAGAGCCTTGAGGTTTCTTGGAGGCAGCCAATTGAGAGTTTTCTGGGATTTTTCTTGGTCCATCTTGAGGCCTTCAGAAGAAAAAATATTACTCAAGTTCTCTACACTAGAAACATGAAATAGGCACTTTGAGGCCTTAGCAAAGAGGGTATTGGCTCTGAGTTTGGAAAGAACAGTGGACACATGAGTGACATGTCCTTCCTCAGACTTAGAAAAGACCATAATGTCATCCAAATAAACCACAACATAGATATCAAGAAGATCATATAAAGTATCATTGACAAGATTTTGAAAAGAGGCAGGAGGATTGGTGAGTCCAAATGGCATAATCAAATACTCATAACTGCCATATTTAGTTCTAAAATCTGTCAAGTGTTCATCACCCACCTTGATTCTGAACAGGTTATATGAACCACACAAATCAATCTTGGAGAAGATAGAAGAACCATTAAAGACAGTGAGAAGCTGATTCATAGGAGGAACAGGAAACTTGTTCTTCCTAGTAAGGGCATTTAGTTTGTGGTAATCAACACACAAATGGAGGCCACCATTGTTCTTTTTGACAAAGAGAGAAGGTGCTCCTGTTGAAGAGGAGCTTGGCCATATGAAACCTTTTTTGACATTCTCTGAAATGTAGGCCCTGAGTGTATCTGACTCTTTGTTTGATAAAGAGTAGATCACACCAACTGGAGGTAGAGACCCCTCCAGTTTGATATGATGATCACAGGAATGGTGAGGAGGACGTTTCTCTGCTTTCATCTTGGAGAATACATCCAAATATTGGTGATCAGCAGAAGTGTCAGCCTGTGACTCAAAGCCACAGCACAAGCATGACATCCAAATACCATAAACCAATGGTAAAGCCAAGATACCACCAGGACATGGAGCTGAGCCAAATTAGCTCAAGAGGTATCAAAATAAAGAGGAAACTCACCTCTTGCCAAATATACAAGTTTCATCATCATAGGACAAAGAGCAACAAAGTTATTCCTGCTCAAAGTTGTTGCTGAGCATAAACCTTCATTTTCACCTCTCATCTGAAATACAGAGTAAGAGGCTTAACCCCATCAAATGGTTATTCAAAATGAAGCCCTAAGTCAGGGCTATCCAATGGTATCAGCCAAACTAAGCTAGCACCATTATTACAGAAGTCATGGCCAAATTCAGTCCAAACAATGGTGAATAAAATATTCACCTCTCATCTAACTTCAACAGTTGTCAGCCTGTGACTCAAACCAGAGCACAAGCATGACAGCCAAAATAGCATAAACCAATGGTATAGCCAAGATACCACTAAAACATTGAGCTGAGCCAAATTAGCTCAAAAGGTATCAAAGGAAAGACGAAACTCACCCCTTTTTGAATATATAAGTCCCATCACCATAGGACAAAGAATAAAAAAGTTATTCCTGCTCAAAGTTGTTGCTGAGCATAAACCTTAATTTTCACCTCTCATCTAAAATCCAGAAAGGGAGGCATAACCCCATCAAATGGGTATTCAAAATGAAGCTCTAAGCCAGGGCTATTTAATGGTACTAGCCAAACTGAGATAGCACCAGTATTACTTTATTTATGGCCAAATTCAGGCCAAATAAGGGTGAACAAAACATTCACCTCTCATATAGCCTTTGAAGTTTTAGCGTGAGATACCTAAAGTGGGGTCTTTTTGGAAAGAGCACAATCAGGGCTATCTGATGGAGCCATCCATTTCCCCATAGCTCAATTAGAACAAAGGTTATGGGGCAAATAAGCTCAATACAGCTTTTTGCCTAAACCACGCAAATGTACAAAACTCTTGTACATGGGATAGCTTTGCCATATTTAGCGATAACCACATCAAATGAGGTAGCATTGTGTATAGCACATACAGGGCTACACACCAAATCAATTTGGAGGTTGATATTTCAAGAATTAACAAAGTTATGGCTGCTTTAAGGTCAGATTCCCACCTGCTGTCATATACAGCCTTACCATGGGATAATGTCCGATAATCATGAATATAAGGTGTCAAATAGACAAAGGATCTTGTTTATACTTCAATACCTCATTTGTCAGTGTAAGGTGTGGATATGAAGCTTTGATTAAAAATCAAGTACTTTTCCTGTCCTGAAAATTTGTATAAGGTAAAAATCAATTAAAAATAGTGAGAAATATTATTTTTAAGAGAAAACACGCCAAACTTATTGTTTATAGCTTTCTTAGTATAAAACAATAATATTATAAAGATTTATTGTTTTACCAACAATAAAAATTTATCCAAAAAATACTCTACAAGAGATATTTTAAGGCTACAAAAACATTTCTTCAAGAGCAATTTCAATTGGAATTAATTGAGAAAAGAACTGAAAGCAATTAATTAAAGAACAATGTCTTTAAAAAGAATATTAAAAAGAAAACACGCCCAAAAGTGACCAGAGTGAATTTGGAAACAAAGTGACAGAGTTTACAGTGATGAAAGATGCTTTAATTCACTTTTGGGGTGGTTCAGGGGTAAAAATGATTATAAGAGTTACAAACAATGATTATAATGATTTTTTCACGTGGTTAAAAGGTTTAAAATGATATAAGAAAGGTGCTTGGAATCTTTTATTGATTGGTTTAACAATGTTCAAACTAATTGTAAAAGGAAAAGATTCTAACATGAAGAGAAAAGTGGGGCAAAGAAGACATTCTTTTATAGCCATCAATTCTCTTACTCCAAAAGTAAATTTTACTCTTGTCAGTCGTGAAAAATAGTCTGACAACAGAAAAGCCAATTATGGCATCATTGAACCCTGGTTTAGACCAAAAAAGGGCTGGTTTAAGCCATTTTTAGCCATTTTAGACCCTTAAATCAGCCATTACTATAGCAATACAAGGCCTAGAGCCTTCAAAACACGTCAGAATGTGTGTCAGAGGCGTAGAAGCCAGTTAAAACTGTTTTTACTATGATTGTTTTATCTTAAGGGTAGTTTTACCCTCTTGGCAACAGCTAAAACTACCCCAGTTGGTATCAAAACCTCATCATCAATTGAGTCCACAGACCCTGTAACTCAATTCCAGGCCAAAAGTGATGAACTTTTGCGTGAATTTTGACATCCCACGCCTGTCAGCAAGGATTTTGGGGGTCTAGCTCCCCCTTAGAGCTGGAGTTCCATTTTCCCCCCAAATTTAATCTTTCCAATTTATTTTTCCTTTAATTCCTCATCATGTATTATACTTGTAATTTACACATGTAATTCAATTCAATTGTACAGTAAAATACAGTAATAATTGACACCTCATATGTAAATCAAAGTTCACTTATGTAATACACGCGCACATTTAGACATTTCAATTGAATTCAATTGAAAATACTTCAATTCCTCATAACTTCTAAACTAAACACAACACCTCAATTTTAACACAAAAATTGATGGTTAAAACCACATGTGGTGTGAATTAAATTAAGGTTTTGAGGATTTTCAACTTTTGTATTGAAAATACTAAAAACTTAATTTAAGCTTATTTAGAGTTGAGTTACAAGAATTTCACTCAGAGGTGACCCCACCTAATTTTTTATGTGGAATCCAATGGTGAAATCATTTTTATATATTTATTTAATGGATAAAAAGCTATAATAATTTTTATTTAACTTTTTCCCAAATTTGTTTATTTTTTCACAATTTTGTTAAAATTTCATTTTTACTTAATTTTTTCATGTATAAATGTAATTTTATACTTACAAAATTTAACGTAATTTTGTTTTTAAATTGTAATTAATTTTTTATCTTTAATATAATTTTTCATTTATATTTTGATTTTTATTTTAATAATATAAATTTTATTTATATTACTCAGTAATTTTTGTATTTGTGGTCTTTTTGGTATATGAAATTACCTCTAAGGCTCACATTCGCTCCCCCCAAAAAAGAATATTACTTTGTAATATTGGTGTTTCTAGTGTGTCTGAATCTTTTGAGGAGTTAGGTAGCTTCTGGTATAGCTTTTTCTTCTAACCATTCATCTTCACAAGTTGGGTCACTGTACCTAACAAGGTATTCCCTTACTTTCTTGGTTCTTAATCTCCTTTGTTTAAGAACTTTGGTTATTTTCTTAGCACCAGATGTCTCAATAGGAGGTATAACTTGGGGAATCTTATTCCTCAAGGGAAATTTCTCAGCATCACTAGATTTATATGGTTTTATCAAGCTCACTGGAAATGTAGGATGCTTATTGCTAAGTTCTTCAGATAACTCTACTTCAACAGCATTTTCTCCATGGAGGGCCTTAATCACAAAAGGTCCTGCAAAGGAGTCTTTCAACTTTTTACATCCTTTGATGTTATTGAAGTTAGTGGTGGATACAAGAACTAGGTCCCCCACTTTGAAATCTGGAGTTGCATGTGATTTATCCCATTTATCTTTAGCATATGCAAAAGAGTCCTCCATGCGTCTTACTGCATGCTTTATAGCTTTGTCTAGCATTCCTTTGAAGCTAGCAGCTGTGGGATTTATTTCAATTAAGTGTTTCCTCAAGGAATCTTGGGGTAACTTGGGGTTCCATACTTTTTCTAGAATAGCAGGAGTCTGATTGGTACTGGCATGGATTGATGTTTTATATGCTAATTCCAGTGCTGGCAACAGAGTACACCAATCATGGGTAAATCCATCACAATCTTTGAATTCAAGGCCATATGCACAAATTCTTCTCACCATGTCCTCTAAGGTTTGGATCAAGATTGATGGTTAACACCACATGTGGTGTGAATTAAATTAAGGTTTTGAGGATTTTCAACTTTTGTATTGAAAATACTAAAAACTTAATTTAAGCTTATTTAGAGTTGAGTTACAAGAATTTCACTCAGAGGTGACCCCA
This sequence comes from Austropuccinia psidii, assembly GCA_023105745.1. Lineage (NCBI taxonomy): Eukaryota > Fungi > Basidiomycota > Pucciniomycetes > Pucciniales > Sphaerophragmiaceae > Austropuccinia > Austropuccinia psidii. The sequence continues at coordinate 7,887,933 of JALGQZ010000005.1, read as the reverse complement.
CCTAATTTTTTATGTGGAATCCAATGGTGAAATAATTTTTATATGTTTATTTAATGGATAAAAAGTTATAATAATTTGTATTTAACTTTTTCCCAAATTTGTTTATTTTTTCACAATTTTGTTAAAATTTCATTTTTACCCAATTTTTTCAAGTATAAATGTAATTTTATACTTACAAAATTTAATGTAATTTTGTTTTTAAATTGTAATTAATTTTTCATTTTTAATATAATTTTATATTTATATTTTGATTTTTATTTTAATAATATAAATTTTATTTATATTACTAAGTTATTTTTGTATTTGTGGTCTTTTGGGTATATGAAATTACCTCTAAGGCTCACAATCAGCCAATACTGGGTTCCCATACAGTTTCTGTACAGCATTTCCGCGTCATACACCACAGAATCACGCTGTGAGGTCTTCAGATGAAACCTTTCACCCCGTATTGGTGAAAACTGCCCAGATGTGGTCTCAAAGCCACATCTGAGCCCAATACAGGCTATACAGGTCTTTGAAAACCACAATCATTTCTCAGCGAGTGAAAAAATCTTCACTTCCTCTATGTGGAAAGGTCTAACACCCTTTCCACCCCATTTCAGCATAAAAAGGAGGCTTTTCAAAGCCAGAATTGCTTTCCTCATCCTGCTCTTAAATTTCTATGTAGTACAACTGTCAAAAACAGCTATACTCTTGGAAAATGATCAGGTATAATTATAATTTTAATTATTGTATTCTTTCTTATTGTAACCCAACAGGTAAAGCTGCACCCTGGGCTTTCAACAGCGCTCACCATCACTATTCTATAATAGTAAAGCCCTTTAATTTTATTATAAATCCTTATTTCTTCATAAAACACTCTTATTTTAAATCTTTGATCACGTGTCACAGTCATATTTACAGTTGTATATAGCCTAATTACTGCTTCATCATAGACTCAACCTGACAACAGTTTTAGTATCAGATACCTAAAGTAGGGTCTATTTGGAAATAGCACAATCAGTGCTATCTGATGGTACCATTCATTTCCCCATATCTCATCTAGAACAAATTTTATAAGGCAAACAAGCCCAATACAGCTTTTTGCCTAAAACACGCATATGTACAGAAATCTTGTCCATGGAATAACTTTGCCATATTTAATGATAACCATATCAAATGACGTACCATTGTGTAGAACAAATACAGGAATACACACTGAACTAGTTTTGAGGTTGATATCTCAAAAACTGAAGATGTTATGACTGTTTTAAGTTCAAAATCCCACAGTTTGGCCATTACAGCCTTACCATGGGATAATATCCTATAACTATGATTATGAGGTGTCAAATAGAAAACAAATCATGTTTATACTTAAATAACTCATAGTTCATTCCATACTGGGGTCCCATACAGGTTCTGTACAGCATTGTACATGTCATATATGTCAGAATCAGGTTATGTGGTCCCCAGATGAAAATGTTCACCCTGTATTGGTGAAACCTGCCCAGACATGGTTTCAAAACCACATCTGAGCCCAATACAGGCTATACAGGCCTTTTGCAAGCCACAAGCCTGTCCTAGAGAGTGAAAAATCCTCACTTCCTCTACATGAAAATATCTAGCAGCCTTTTCACTCCATTTCAGGATAAAAGAAGGCCTTTTCACTGCCATAAAAGGAATCCCCATCCTGCTCTTGAATTCCTATGTAATACAACTGTCAAAAACAGTTATACTCTTGGAAAATAACCAGGTTATACTTTAAACTTAATTATTGTAGTTCTTATTCTAGTAATCTAACTGGTAAGACTGCACCCAGGGCTTTCAGAAGCACTCACCACCACTATATCATTATAGTAAAGCCCTTATTACAATCAACAAATCTTTTTACTACCATTTTTTACCATTTCACAGTCATATTTAAAACCTTTAAATACAATTATACACCTTTATCATAGACTCATCCTGACATTTTGGAGGCCTGGCCATGTTCTTTTTTTACTTTTTGGACCTTATAAGTGAGTTTTTTCTCTTATTTTCTTTAGTCTGGAAAATTGTTTTATCTTTTAGGCCTCATTTTTAATAAAAATATATAGATATTTACAGTGGTATATGTCATATACCACCATTATTTATCTTATTTGATCACATTGTGGCATGGTTGATTATAATCTAATCGCCACAAAAACCCTTATTTTTAGTGTGTTTTACATATAAAAACACTTTAAGCCATTAGTAAAGTCCTTTTTTTAAATAAATAAGGACACCTCTTACTGTAAAACCAACGGTTGGGGCGTGGTTGGGGGTATTGTTAATTCAATTGCCCTCTTACATACCACTTTTATCAGATTATACTTCCTAATTACAAGTTAATCTGTGAGATACTGGAATGCAAACACCGTACCAGATATCTGTAAGCTTTATTTTGGACGTGAAATTGTTAATTGAATTACACTGTCATTATACAAGGGGATATTGTAGTAACATACAAGCCCAGAGGCCATTCATAGACATGAAAACAGCATTTTAAGAAGTATTAACTTAAATTAAGCCCTCTTTTCTGGTCAGATTCAGTGGATGAAAACTATATACCACTTGAGACCCATTCACAGGTCAACACATCAGTGATGCCCTCAGAACCCAAGGGCAGAAAAGGCAAAGGAAAGAGGCACAGTGAAGGCCTAATTACAGAAAAGAACTGGACACCAATAGCCACCCAGAGGAGTAGAAAACCAAAAAACTCTGCATCAATACAAGGTAAACCAACCTTGACAACTTGTACAGGGAAGATTACTATAATTAACACAGTTGTAACCTCTAAAGGTAAATTTCCCAAATCAGCTGACAACAAATTTGTACAAGCCACAGTCAAAGGTAAATACCCTAAGAACATAAAGGTTTTGACTGCTTGAAAACACTGATATGTCACCTGTACACCTCAGAGACCTTGGCTTCCAAAGGAACCAACCAGAGGACAGAGAAGGCTTGTACAGAACCAGAAGACCTGGAAGACAACACCTTGGACACAGTGGTGGATGGCAGGACAATGAGGGAAATCATACCCACCCTGCCATATACTTTCCAATTCAATAGGAACCTCAAACCAGAGGACTGGAAAGATATGGATCAAGCTCTTCAGCTCCACCAACTCCTCAAATATTTATTTCAATGGAGAATGGACAACAAGAGGTTCAACCTGGCATCCCACTGGGCAGAACTTGGATCAAGTTTCCAGAAGATTTGTCTCAAAGAGATAGACTTCAAAAACTTATGGTAATCGCCAAATTTGGAATCCCACCAGGCATTTCAGACTACTGGAGGTGAGGGCAAACAGGATATGGGAGAATCAAGCCACTATCCAAGCTATAGAAGAACAGCTGACCCAGACAGGGCATACTCAGATTCCTTCAGTCTCACAATGAGAAGGCCAAATAAGCTCTCCAGTGGCTTCACACAATTCAGAAACCAACAGATCAGTGGCCAAGAGTCACCATTTTTCACAATCCCAGGAAGTTTCCAGGAGAAGAAAAAGATACAAGGGCAAAAACAAGACGACTTTCAGCCAGAGGAAGAGAGAGTCAGAACCAATGATCCAGAAGCTGTTGTAATTGGTGAAAGAAGTGCACAAGAACAAGAAGTAGTTGTAAATAGCTCTAGAATCAGTAGTCCTATTAATAAAAATATTACCCCCACTCAGATTGAACATAATGTTGTCACACCTGAGAGTAACCTAAACAGTGATGCACTGTGAGCCTTGAGGTATATTTTATATACCCAAATAGGCCACAATTATCTTAAAGACAAATTCTGAACTATGCATAACCCATAAGTCATGCATATATTCAAAATTCATCATTTTTGATTTCAGAAAAGATGAATAACGTTTTATTGAGTAAGTAGTTCCATGGATTTAAGGCCAGATTTGGATTCTACACAAAATTCCACCTAGGGTAGCTCTATAGAGTGAATTAGCTCAAACTAACTCTTTGGTGTGGTAATTTGGAAAATACTTCAATACCACATAAAAGATCCGTGAAATTTTTTGTTTTTCTTAATTTCACACCAGAATAATGGGAATGTGAGAAATCCCATGTTACATATACACTAAGAATAGTGTTATGCATGTTTTGGGCATTTAATATCATGGTATTTTTACATGGACTTTTGGTGCACCCATAGTGGATATCTCACTTTAAGCTTAAATTTCTATTTTGATGTGAAAAATTAGCAAGGGGGACAAAAGACATCAAAGAGAGCCAGGGTACCCAACTTCTGAGGCCTCAGAGGAGTGAACAGCTCCAAAGCTTGGATTAATGGCTGATCTTGGCCCAATTAGTAAACTAAAACACTTTGGGAACTTGGTTACCTTGTTACAACTACAGTAAATCTTAAGAACACAGCAAATAACCTGCTATTTTGATGTGCCAAGGAGGTAAAAAGCTACTTAGACTCCTGTAACCATGTTGATTCTTAATGACTTTTCATGGATTAACCCCAAAAAAGTAATTAAATCCCTTTTTGGACAATTATCCATTGTTTTACCTCATAGCAACCAGTCATAGACTGATCTTTGCAATTCTACGTGGAAATGAGGTAAAAACTTCAAAAATTCATTAAAAATACAATTCCTAATGAATCTTTCTGAAACTTTCAGGACCAATTCAGACCTGTATAATTCATATTAAAACCAAAAATAATTATACTTCTATATGTAAAATTGAAAGTTTTACTTACAGTCCATTTTGGAAGATTCCACGTGAAACACAGAATCTTTTTAAATTTACAGAAAATACATTCTGTGATGAAATCTCCAATAAAATTGGTAAATTTGAGAAATCAATTATTCTTTTGGAAAAAAAGAAGATTCAAAGATGTTAATCCTTTCATTCTTAACCATAAATGGGTTGGTAGTCACATAGAAACCTCAATTAAGTAATTATGGCAATCTTACGTGACAACAGATGATGCAATCAATAATACAAAAAGTTTTATTGTTTTCTCACTGACTTGTTCTTCAGTTTTCTCCATGGAATGCCTCTGTGAGCTTTCTTAGACTTAAAAGAGGCCTCCTCTTGCTGTTTTTCCAAATAATCATAATCATCACATTATTCATTTATATCATTGTCACCAACAAGTAAGTATTAGTTAAACTTTTCTTAAGTGTTTTATTCTTTCAGAATCAATCAGAAAGACGTGAAATCATAGAAATAAACTATATATTGTTTCAATATTGCTATAAAATCATTTTGGATCCATTAAATCCACAGTTCTACGTCAAATCTCTCTACTCTTATCTTTAATAAGTTCTTTGGAGTATTAGTGAGTGATTAATCTTTAATTCTCAAAGTTTTTCTCTAAAGTTAGTTTTCTTCAAGAGCTATCTTTATAATTATTCTTGCAAAAGATAATTATATATTAAAATAATTTTATTATTTTAATAAAAAGAAGTTTTTATTATGAAATTCTTCTTGTAATTGAGTCTTGTAGACAATTACTTCTCACTGTTATAATCACTAGTAGTGTATAAAACATGAAATAAATAATTTTTTAATTATTCAATTGTGGTTATAATAATTCTTTATTATTATATTTCATAAAAACAGTCATAGTACTGTTGATTAATAGTGATATTATCAACAGCTTCATAGACACATCTTACATTTGGGGGCCTGGCTGTGATTTTAACCAGAGTTTTGGCTTTAATCATATTCTAGACTTCATTTCTGTGTTCCAAAAAACCACCATACCTACCACATCTTACATTTGGGGGCCTGGCCATGTTTTATGAAGCTTTTACCCTTGATTAATATATTTTTAAGCTCTAAAATATATTAATTTAATAATATTTTTTCCTTTCAATTTGAAGTTAAAGTAATTTTATTTTTGAAATTGTCTTAAAATCTTTCTCATTGAGGAATTTGGTTTAATTTTATACTGTTTTTACATGTGGCTTTTTCACATCCAAAAACTTATAAAGTTACTCTTGGAGTTACTCTGAATTAATTATGATTCAAAATCTTACATTTTATTTTTTTTCTTTGAAAAGAATAATTTTTTTAATATTAAAAAATAAAAATTTCTAAAATATGTTAAAAATATTTAGAAAGTATAAAAAATGATTTTTTCTTTTATAATTTTTCTAGTGTCTTTGATCAAATACTGTGCAGCTGGCAACAGGCTCAGTAAAAGATATATCACTAGTCCAGAATCTTCAGAAGCAGAATTTGGAGACAGTATTGAGGTGCAAATTGCTAAAAGAGGCACCTTATTTAACTCAGAAAAGAATAAATTACCACCAAAAGGTGTGTGTTTATCTTATATTTTCACTTTTTTATCTTTGAATTGACGTGAAAATGGAGCATACCAGAAATGGAAGCAGCTATTCAGTCCAACCAGATGGATGTGGACAAGGAAGAGGCAAGACCAAATCCAGAAGTGCCAAGTCTTCCTCAAGAAAGACATATTTGGAGGATGCCAGAGTTTCCCCCCATTCCCCAAGGTCTGTACCCACAGATTTTGACGTGAATTCTGAGCCTGAACTTATTCTTGATAATATTTCCAGGTCTGAACCATTTTCAAGTGGAAGCAATAGAAATATATCAATGCCAATACAAAAATTGGTTCAGAGCAGTCAAAGAAGAGGAGTGGGAAATATGCCCAAGCCTTTGGCAGGGGGCCATGAACTCCTACTTACACATCAAGAGCTTTCTGGGTCAGGAGAAGACCATAGAACTCTTAGGAGGATGGAGGTCATTGTCTTGCAAAGAGAAGTTCAAAAAGATAAATAATTGGTTGAAGAACCAAAGTCTTTTATCCATAGACCAGAAGAAAGAGTTGGAAATGACTCCAGCTTTGGAGACAGAGGCCCCAGTGGCGTCTACCAGCTCCAGAAGTGTCCAAGGACAAGCCCAAAGGACCTCAGAAGAAGAAGAGAGGTCCCAAGAACCATCAAAGCAAGGGCAAAGGCAAAGCCAATTGGCACAGACCATACCCACAAGGGTACAGGATCCCCAAATTGGAGCCTTTAGCCATGGACAGTGTGTTCAATATGGCCAGGACGCTTATGGAATTTACAGCCAAGGAGCAGGAAAGGATGAACAAAAAATTTCCATGCAAATAATAGATGAGATACATTTTGTTCAATCCAATATTGATGTAAATCTTGGTAAACTTGATGCAAAGTTAACTAAAATAACATTGGACATCAATGACTTAAAAAAGAATGACAAACAGTCTTCTGAAATGCATAAGTCTGGAATTACTTACCAATACATGTGACAGAATTGAGAGTAAATATCAACCTCAAATTGATGAAATGGAAGATCTTTCCATTTTAAAAATTGATGATCAACTTAAAATTCTGAAATACCATGTCTTAGAAATAGCTGAAAATACCAATCAGTTTGCTACACATTTAGCAAAAAGTGAAAGTGAAAGGCAGAAATTAAAGAATGAAATCATTGAAAATGTGGAAAAAATTCATAGGAATTATGAACCAAATATGCCAAGGCATTCTACACCTTTGACTGAAGAAAACATTCTGTTAAAGGAAGTTTTACCCCAATCTTAGGATAAAATGGTATCTCTGCAAAAGATATTCCCAGATTGGAAGAATGGCCAACATTCTCTGGTGAAGGTGAATACAACCATATTGAGTTCATCAGAACTATTGATATGTTGCAGGAAGAATTTAATATACCTGATGAAATTATAGTGGGAAAATTACACTGTCTGTTTACCAAAACTGCAAAGAAATGGTACTACAAGATGAGAATAGATCATGGAAAACATGACTGGCTTGTTGGAAATCTGAAGTGATTACCAAATGGGCCAATAATTCTTGGAGGTTTAAAATGGAAAATGCTTTTGAAAATTCCATTTTTAACCCAGAAAAATATAAACCACTTACTTGTTTCTTCAATCAAAAAGACAGATTATCTGCTTTACACCCAGATATGTGACACTATTATTAATATGAAAATATTAAGAAAGTGTGGAGGAGAACTGGAACATGCTATCAAAAGCAGATGTGTAGAACCCTGTTCAACAGAATACTACATTAATGCAATGGAAGATATCATTACCAGAACCAGAACTGGTAAAACTTGGACTAAAATCCCTATGGAATCCAAGATAATCTCGAAGGTTCCCAGAGAGGACAGAAGACCTGAGAAACCTGTCTTGAAGTGTCAAAAATGTGGAAGTACTTCACATTTGGCCAACACTTGCACCAAAAAGACAAAAATAAATGAAGTTCAAGTCATTGAAGAAGTTCAGTGTACTGAAGGAAAAGAAGAATCTGACCTAGATTCTGCAGTCTCTGAGGATACACCAGTAGAGGACTATACCATTGAAAACATTACAGCTTTCTTTGAGGTCACAGAAGTCCATACTCACTTGCCACAGTACAGTGAGGACTGTCATAACCTGATCAATATCCACGATGCCAGAATGTGTAAGACCAAACCCGCTAGAGGAAAAGGTTATACTGCTGGAGCCTCTTGTATCACATCAATTCTGATGAATAATATTGAAGCCAAACTAAATTTGGATACAGGGGCATTTTGCACTTGTGTGGGAGAAGATTATCTCCAAGTCATACTTCCTGAATGGAAAAACCACCTATTACCAATAGAAGGTGTGCAGTTTAGTAGTGCCAGTGCCAATATTTACCCTTTGGGAATATTGGACACTAATATTGTGTTCCCACACCCTGCAGGAAGCATAAGAATGAAGACAGAGATAGTAGTAATGGACAATTGCACATCTCAACATATCATCCTTGGAAATGATTACTTGAATATTTATGGTATTGACATCAATCACCATAAAGACAGATATTTCACAATTGGAGAAAGCAAAAGAAAAAAATTTGCTTTTTCCAATATTTGCAAACAAATATCAATGATATCTTCTGAGAAAGATACTTATAAAGAAGAATTTGTGGCTAATCAACTTGTTGAAGCACAAATTAATCCATCATTGTCACCAAATATGAGGAATGAACTTATCGATGTGTTATACACATACAATAATGCATTTGCCTTGGATAATGAACCATTAGGTGCTATAAAAGGACATGAAGTTGTTATTACTCTTAATATTGACAGACCATATCCTCCAGTACTTAGAAGACCAGCTTATCCAGCCAGTCCCAGAGCTAGAGAAGCCTTGGAAAAACATATCCAGGAGTTAATTCAACTTGGTGTACTAAGGAAAGTAGGCCATAATGAAGAAGTTGAAGTGACAACACCTGTTATTATTGTTTGGAATAATGATAAATCCAGAATGGTTGGATATTTTAGAGCATTGAATACCTACACAGTTCCAGATAGGTATCCAATTCCTAGAATTCAAGAAACCTTGACCCAATTGTCTAGAGCCAAGTATATAACATCAATGGATGTATTGAAAGGCTTTTGCCAAAATGTTTTGACACCTAAAGCTAAGAAATTACTTAGAATTATCACTCACTGTGGTATTTATGAGTATCTTAGAATGCCATTTGGTATTAAAAATGCACCATCTCATTATCAAAGAATAATGAATACCATCTTCCCCACAGAGTTATCTGAAGGATGGCTTATCATTTATATTGATGATATTATCATATGTTCTGATTCATGGTCTTTACACCTTCAAATACTTGCAAGAGTAATTCACAAAGTTGCAGAAGTGAATATTAAGATTTCACTCAAGAAATGTAATTTTGGTTTTGAAGAACTCAAAGCATTAGGACATATTGTTTCTGGTTTAAGCTTGGGTATTGACAAGAATAAAGTGGCAGCAGTGTTACTTAAGCCAATACCCCAGAATAAAAAATAAATGATGTCTTTTCTTGGATTTTCCAGTTATTACAGGAAACACTTGAAAGATTTTGCAATGCTAGCCAAGTCACTCTATAGAATCTGTGATCAACAAGCAGTATTTGAAATGACACAGGAGAGAATTAAACACCAGGGCGAATCTGGCGTCAATCGTCGGCAATTGACTTCACATCGCACCACTGTCAGTATAAAATCTTGCTTCAGTCGCGTTAGTGTCACTTTATAGTCACTGGATTTAGTGGGTCACGTCACGTCAGCGTCAAGACAGCGTCAATCGTCACATGAGAATGTCACTCAAAGCCCAAACCCATTTCAACACTATTCACAATGTTCGCGTAATTTCACCTCATTGGCTTCCGCATCCCCACCTAATCCGCCCCAATGCTTACAAGCCCGCACCGCCCTCCAGATGAGACTCCGACACTGCCCCCCCATCTCCGTCCTCACCACTCCTTGCGCTTTCACACCCCCGCCCTTACCATCTTTATGCTCACGTGGTGCACTCCCGACATCACTTATCCTTACACTCACTAAAGTGCCCTCCCAATATGCTCCCGACACTGCTTACCATCCTTATGCTCACAGAGTGCACTCCCGACATGCTCCCGACACCACTTATCCTTATGCTTGTGTAGTGCCCTCCCAACACTGCTTATCCTTACGCTTGTGTAGTGCCCTCCCGACATCCTTACGCTTGCGGAGTGCCCTCCTGACACCACTTATCCTTACGCTTGTGTGGTGCCCTCCCGACACCACTTATCCTTATGCTTGTGTAGTGCCCTCCCGACATCCTCCTGACCCTGCTTATCATCCTTACACTTCCGTACTACATCCATAGTGTACAGTGGCTTGTTGGCGTACACAATGGACGCCATCGCCGAAATATGCTGAGTGGCCTTCTCGGCCAACAGGATCTAAGGGGAAATTGGTCAGTATATTCACAATGTTGTGGTTAGGGTTTAAGTAATGAGACTCACAAATTAAAACCTAATAAGTGGACTATTTAAGACAAGAATTGTGTCTCCTGTTTCCCCGACAAAACCATTTTATTTCATATCATTCAAATGGAACACTTTGCTTAGTCCTTACCTCATGAGTGTTGAATAGTTCAAAAGTTGACTTTAGTAGGTTTCTCACTAGTCAACTTTATTCAATGTCTCACAGGGAAGTGATTTCATTTTCATGATATGAAATAATTTGCAAAACATCGCCTCCTTCAATTTCCTGACAAATTGCATTTTGCAAATGCGATTATTTTACTTCCACCTTTTTTCTTCAATTTGGATCTTTTTATTCAAAAATTTTCAAACAAGCTATCAATCAACTCGTCACCATCTATTTGCTTAATACAATACCTCTGCTATGGCCCAAACCCCGGGAAATTCAACTGAATTCAATGAACGACCAACTTCAGCCCCAGAGAGTGGAAGTGAAATCTCTGATATCGCCAGTAGTCGTGAATTAGGCATTGAAGTAGAGAGCCAGTCACATGAAGATAATCAAGATCCACCAGTTCTTCCAGAATGTGAGTATGCATCCATCTTGAATATTTCTAATCTCACAAAACCTGATATTGTGTCATAGCCTTTATTTCAGGTCAGCCTCCAAGCTCTCAGAGACCGAATTTTAAAAGTTATGAGAAGGAAAAGACTGTTGAACCTTGTGCACCAACAGAAGATGATGGGCAAGATGATGTAATTTTCAGTGGGGAGGTGGAAATTATATCCAAGGAACAATTTGTCTCCAACATTGCTCAAACAATCCCAAGGCTCGAAAAAATCCAAAATGATAGTAAAATTCCTGATTATGTGCGTCAAAAGATTGCTGAAGCCATGAGCCTGCTCAAAATGGATTTGAACCGTAAGTCCATTACTAATTCAAAACAAAAGTGATAAAAATAGCTGCTTAAAATATATGGGCAGGTGTGGAGGTGGGAGAATCTCTACCTGAAGGATCTCGAGTCGTAATTGGATTTCCAGGCAAAGGATTAGGAAAAAGACCAAATATACAAATGACCAAAAAAACAAACAAAAAAAGCCGTACCTTTGAAGCCGCAAACGATTCTCGGGATCAAGGTCATGAAATTATCAATGTTGAAGGGGACCATATTGATAATCAACCTCCGCATACTAAACCCCCCCCCCAATACTCAATGAAACAATCCAGAATGAAGCTCCACATACTGAAAGACCCCCGATACTCAATGAAACAATGCATGATGCAACCCCTCCCGCCTCTCCTCGGAATATTCAAGCCTTTCAAGAAAGGGAAACAATTAAACATGATACAATGGGACGAGATATGACTGATATAGTTCCTGACCCTGAGCCCGAAGTGTCATCGTCTGCTAATTTTCAAGGAATATTTTTATCCCGCATGGAAGAGTTTGCAGGCATTTTGAATTATCATTCCAATATTACTCAACAATCATGGAAAAGGGGGCTTGATAATATCAATAGTATTTACAAAAATCGATGGGACAATTTACCAACAAAAGATGCTCATACATTCCTGCCTGTTGGTATTAAGGTGATCAGTAACCGAGAGCTTAAAACGTCAGCCTGGCTGGAGGACCTTGAGATGGCAGGTGAGTTTTATCTTTGTGCATGATACATGATTATTGGCTGTTGACTGGTGATATAAATTGCAATATACAGGGTTAGATTTTTTTAAGCCAACGGAAAGAGAAGCGTTTTTTGATCACAACATTTGGAATCTCAAATTGATGAAGGAATCAGCTAAACCTCCAGAGAATCTCCCAAAATCTGAACACTCCTTCTTCAAAATGGTTCAGAGCCTTCTTTACCCTGCCAATCCAGTTAAACATTTTTGGGCAAATGTTATGTTTGAATCCATTAGTTTAGTCTCATACGATGTGATTGCACCCAAACCATATGTTGCACCAACATCAAATTCAACCAATCCTCTTGGACTCAAACGGGGGGAAGTTGAATCCCTTGCCTCCTGCTTGAGGAAATCGAAGCAACATGCAATCCAACTCAGAATTGAAGGTGGTGGGGCTGACAATGAGATATCCACAAAGCCGCACAAGAACCTGGAGGATCTAATGGATACAGTTATCCATTTGATGATTGCGTACAACATGGTACATTCACATACAAAGGTCGAAGTTAATGGCATCAAAGGCAAACTCACGAACTCAAAAAAAAATGAGGCCATCAAAGATCTTTTGGTGTGTCACAAGAATCTCGGAATAAATTGAATTTGCTATGGTATATTAGCGGCATTCTGTGCGGCGGGGGTTCGTGGTTTGATGGTATGCTCAGATGACTGGAGAACACGCTCAGTTAAAGGGGCTTTATCACTAATTGACATAATCTCAGTGTATATATATAGATATATATATATGCTTCCACATTTATGTGGCACCCTCATTGAGCCCCACGGAAGAACATTGGCTTTAGTTGGTTCAGATTGTGCCAATGTCATGTGGGCTCCAACAGGGAAGTCAAAGTATGTGTGCCGAAGAAAGCTCCTTGGCAGTATCTGATATCTTGTGTGCTTCAACACATAGTGATCCCTCAACCACTTGGGAATAGTGGGAGATCCCAAAAGACAAATGAGCGCAAAACGACCCGAATGAATAGGTTGTTTTCCTCCTCTTGCCCAACAGCACAAATATCAATGCCAGTATCAGCAAATATCACCCCAAGTGAAATTCGGAGGGTTGTGGCTGTCAATCAGATCAAACGCATTCACTTTGGCCATGTGGCAATTTTCTCTTCAACCGGATTACTCATTGCCCTTGTTGAATTCCGACCATTCACAACAATGAGTGAAGTCGAGGTCAATCAATGGGATGAATTATCACAATTCTTATTGCGAAAAGAGATTCACCGACCCGATTGCAACCAATGGAGCATTACTTGAGGGATTTATGTTCGCAATTGGGTGGCGCAAATGCAGCACAAAGAATGAACAATTTAGTCTGTATGGAAGTGTCGGGAAAATTGAAAATGCAAAAGATGAATGGCGGAACCAAGGTGCCAATCTTAGCTCGGTGGGTTGCATTCTAGGTCAATCCTTACGATATGTTGGGGATAATTTATTTGAGAAGATTCAAAATTTCTACAATTCATTGGGGGTTCCATCTTTTGATCAAGTTAACTATGAAGCCAATATGCCTGCAAGTCAGGGTGCATTCGAGTTTGCTTCCGCACTCACTTTCACCATGAATGGATTCAAAAACGCACCTCATGTTGATAAGGATGCATCGCTGTATGCTTTGGGATGGTAGTTTCAAGCTGATAAGAGGACCGGCCAAATTCAAAGAGATGCGTCAAAGAGGTGTACAGGGGGAAAATTGATTTTCCCAAATGAGCATTTTTGGATTGATCTATCCGCATGTCATGGGCTCATTCAGGTAGTGTGGGCCAGTAGTACATTTGTTCATTATACTGATCCAGCACAGGACAACAAAAGCACGACACTAGTGGGTATGTCCGCACAATGCTCAAGCAGGTTAGCAAAAACAATGCGGCAAAAAAGCCATGGCTATTATGAGATTGGCAAGAGAGCGGGCTATCAAATCAGGGATGGTAATACAATCTCATGCCGATTCAAAGAATGAGGAGATTTGCATGTGTGTTGGGTAAATAATGGTGGGGTAAGGCAGAGGACAATATACACCAGGATTGGATGGTTTCGAGTGCGGGAGATGGGGTGTCTCACATGAAAAAGGGGTGAAGTGGATTATGTACGGTGGCATGCCATCGTACATCTGTCCTGGTTTGTTGCTATTGTCCAGGATTCTGATGCTTCAAACGCAAATCCTTATGCTTGTGCAGGTTCCAACAATTCTAAAAGTTCCTTACGCCTATGCGGGGTGCCGACGCTTCACACGCCAATCCTTACGCCTGTGCAGGCTCCCGAAAATTTACACGCCAATCCTTACGCTTGTGAAGGTTCCCAAAAATGCTAAAAATTCCTTATGCCTGTACAGGCTTCCAACAACTCACGTGCCAATCCTTACGCTTGTGAAGGTTCCCCACAATGCTGAAAATTTCTTGGCCTGTGCAGGATCCTGAGAATTCACACGCCAATTCTTACGCCTGTGCAGGCTCCCAACAATTCACATGCCAATCCTTACGCCTGTGCAGGCTCACGACAAGTCACACACCAATCCTTACGCTTGTGAAGGTTCCAGACAATTTAAACAATTCAATACATGAGTAAGATTGATAGCGTGTGACCATAGGAAAGGCCATGTTTCACAAATCTGGACTGGATTGCTCACATGCGGGAGCCTCCCGCTTTTTTACAGTTAAGAATGGATATGGCTCTAAACCATGGAAGAAGAAAATATAGGAGACGGTAACAGCAACTATCGGTGCATTTTTGGAAAAAGAGGTTCACGCAAACAAATACTCACTCAAACCTTTGGTGGGGCACTTACAAAAATAATTCTCACACAATCAGGGTTTTTCTCTAAGGAGGAAATAAATACTTTTTATGTGAACAAAGAATGTAATAATAATTGAATACAAATAATTTATTTAAAAGAAAGTATTACAAATTATAAAAAGTGAAAATAATGAGATTATTTTTTTGGAATTTTTATTTTTCTAGGAATTTGGAGACTTTCCCAGTTATGTCCTCCTTTGGATAAGCCTCCAGTGCCTGGGAAAGGAGGGAGTTTAGTTCCTCTTGGAATTCCCGGTGCATCTCATTTTGATGAGTTGCATCCACGAAAGGAATCATGTGGAGCAAGCGGTGATGCTCCAACAAGATTCGGTTGATCGATTTGTAGACGATGGCTCGAGGAATCATTAGGGTTGGTCGCAGGTCGGTGAATGCCTGGCGAGCGTCATCGTGGGAATGAGAGGAGGTTGGGTTCTTGGGGGAAATGGA
The DNA here is from genome assembly GCA_023105745.1 of Austropuccinia psidii. NCBI lineage: Eukaryota > Fungi > Basidiomycota > Pucciniomycetes > Pucciniales > Sphaerophragmiaceae > Austropuccinia > Austropuccinia psidii. The sequence continues at coordinate 7,872,256 of JALGQZ010000005.1, read as the reverse complement.
AGGGAGCTCCGGGGAAGAAGGAGGGGGATGGGGGGATCGGACGGGCGTATTGTCGATGATGATTATGGAGCGAGGAGTGGCGGGAGGAGCTGGAGATGGTCAAAGAAAAAATGAGGAAACGTGGATTTGGATCAAAGAAAAAGAAGGGGTGACTTACCATAAGGTTCCTCCGTGGATTGCGTAGGAGCCACCTCAGGTTCTGGCTCACGAGTCATATCATCCTCAGGTGGTTGGGACAATGGACTCGGGCCAGGAATAGGTGGCTCTTCGGTTCGGGAGGGTTCTGAAAAAGAAGTAAGAGTCAGTTCACTCGACTCAAAAGTGATAGTGAAAATGAAATGAAACTTTGGCTTCTTACTGCGGAATAATTCCTCAGACCATCAGGTGCCACTCGGGCCTGGAGTGGGTTGCCGCGGGGTTTGCTCGTGAGGCAAACTAGGAATGGGAGAGTCTTGTTGGGGGGGATTTGGGGGGTTTTGTTCTATGAGTAATGGAAAAAAGTCATTATTATTGCGTGAAGAGAAATGAGATAAGGAGGAGAAAGAAAACTTACTTTGGCGTTTGAATCCCATCGGTGACAAGACATGGTAACAATCAGCCCAAGCTCGAATGTCCTCTCGCCATCGCCATCCTTCATCGGCCGGATAATCACTTTGCTCCGGTGAAGGAGTGAAGTGACCATCGGATGGTGGCCTAGGAGGGGAAGTGGACAAACCGATACTGGAGGGGACAGGGCTAATCGTCCGGAATCGTTCCCGGCGTCCATTCACGCTCGGAAATGGTTTCATCATCGTCGACCACAAAGGAGTCCTCGCGAGGGAGTCTTGGGCGGGAACTCCTCTGGCCTCGTGGTTGGAAGGGGCAGACAACAAAAGAACATTTCTTATGTGCTTGTCGGCAAGCATCACAAGCGTCGTTTGTCCTCAAGGAACAAATGCAGGGGATACCCCGCTTGGTGCATAAAGTGCACGACATCTAAAAACAAAACAATTGAGGTTAGTAACTGCATACAAAGTAAACAATCAAAAAAGAAAATGAAGGCGTATGATGAATTATAAATTTAAAATGTTAACAAAATAAAGATACTCTACTCGGAAGGTTTTAAAAGTCTGGAAGAGAGTCGTGAAGAAAAATAAGTATTAATATTGGTATGTAATGTCGACAAAAGTTTAAAAAAGAGGTAATGCACGAGGTGGATAGAAGTGAGGTTCTGAACAGATCAGAAGAATAAACAAACAGGCAAAAGGCAGGGGAGTGGGTTTAGTTGAGTGCGAAAGACAAAAGTAGAAAGGCAGGAAGACTAAGGGGAATACGCACAAGAAGGACAAACGCGGGTAAGGTTGAACGAAGTGGAGCGGGTGAGAAAGAAAGTGAAGGGCGTGTTGTGTGAAGATGTTCTTTTATACCATGGTGAAGCTGAGACAATCTCAGCAGTTGCAGCACCCACAAAAGGCTCAGCTTCAAGGCGTGTGGGCAAAATTGAAGCTCAGTTGCAGCGAATGCTGCAACTGAGAAGGGAAATGCTGGCGTGAGGCAGAAGAACAATGGGGTTCTGGCTGAGTATTGCTATTTATTGAATTTTCAAGCTCAGTCAAAGCCCCTTTGTTTCCTTAAATAGCCACCTGATCACCCAGGAGGGTGGTTGTGAGGCCACCATTGAATGTGCATTGTGGGTGCAATGCACAAGTTCCCCATGCAGAAATGCACCCGGTGCATTTGGTCACAAGTGACCGCGGCGAGATTACCGGCCATATGGCCTGGTAATAGTATGTGAACAAAGGGGGGGGCTGTAACACAAGTGAATACAGCATGAGCTTGCCTCGACCCATTGCTCAGGTTTGCTGTTGGGTCATAATTGAAATGCTCAGTGGCTGAACATTTTAGTTGCACAGTAATTGAACCATTGATATAACAATATCAAATGCTCCGTTCTGAGCCATTGCTCAGTCGTTTTTGTATGCACACAATCTGAGCATTTGGCACTGCATTGGATGACATTTCAGCCAGGTGCAGCATTTCACACGCTTTGGTGAAGTGCTCCAAACTGAGCCTTCCAATGAACTATTTCAAAAATAATTCATTCCATGGCTTTAATGAGCACTTCCTCACGGTGCTTTTGACCATGACATGCTCAGCTTGCATGTGCAAATCGGGTGAAACGCAATGCTGAGCATGTGGCACATGAGCTACGTATATGCAAACGGTCAGAAGGTGCATGCAGGCTCAAGTAGTATTACACCTTCCTAATCTATACAGCCAACACTGTAGTACGCAGTAAATCTTTGTAAAAGTATGCTGCAGGGCCGAGCAAAAGCTGTTCAACAATGTAACGTGCAATCACGTCAAGCCATCGAGTCATATATCTCAACTGCATCCCTTTGATGCACCTTGCTGGACAGCTCTGCCTAACTACAGCACAGATGCGCATGTAACGCAAGTTAATGTAAGTGGGTAATAATGGGATGACTTATTATTTGGGTCATACACAAACAGTGGATTCACTCCGGTGCCATTGTCGGGGCAAACTTTGACTGGCCGCACTTTTTCATCCCGCGTTCTCATTGTCGGGCAGCCACATGCTTTCATACACACCCCCAACGGGTCATACAAAGGTAACTTTCACACGCCTGGAAGACATTTTACTGCCTATTTTCTTGGTCGGGTTGTCAGCTTGACTGCAGACGCTCACCTGCTTGTGCGTGGAAACCTGAGGCCAATCAGTGTGGATTTGCTTCAGCCTCATCCGCATTAGAATAATTGCGGCCTATGATTGCTGGGGCGGGTTATGTTTGCATGGGGATCTCCCACAGCGGGTCATTTTCTGCACATTCTCACGCGCCCCACACAAGCTGTGGGGCCTGGCTTGCAGCCAAAAATTCCCTTGGGCGTTTGGCCTCTTTCTCCGGAGTTTCGTACATGCGTGAGGCAAAGACCGTGATCCCAATCTAGGTGGATTAGTAGCCTCCTCAAAAGCAATAGGGGTGAATGTATATGTGGATCACGCCTCATGGTCGGTGCCTTGTTTGATCATGCCACACATCCCCCCCTGAAGCCTAGTTGGCATCAGTCATCAAAAAACTTCACGCAAAATCAAACTCATGTTCGGTGGCACGCCACCAAACATATCTCACCCGCCCACACACAAACATCCCCACAGTGAGATTGCCCTTTGAAACCGCCAACATTGCCTAGTAGGTCCCTGTGCGACAATTAACCTGGGGATGATACGCTCATTGTTCGCTGTCACACCAGCGAACATGGCCGCATGCCTCTAATATGCCCCTCCACAATAAGTTGCTACAACCCACCCAATCTGGGATATGCTAATTTCAACCTTGTTCCACCAAAGGTTTCATAACTTGCTGCAGATCCAGCAGTCATATTGGTGCACCCACCTTGCCTTGATATATGCCCCAAATTGGATATGAAAATTAACAGCCCAAGAGGCCCACCCCCATCAAGACCATGCACATAACCACAGGCCATCCCCCCTTGACCCCATTGCTGCCTCTCATATAAGTTCCCCACCTGCGCTTATCCGTCTTCATTCCGTTTAGCTAACCCTTCCCAATCATATAATTTCCGACTATCCCCAAATAATTTAAAATAGCCATCATGTCAACCCCTTCACAACCACTTTGCATTGGGATGATTAATATTTGTATTCAAATAAATAGTGATATAACCTTAAATCCTGAGAATTCCCACTTAGCTTCTTGGATTATCATATGGCACAATCAACACAACATATTCGTTTATCTCCCCAATCACCAGAGTGCTATTGGCTCTCTACCTGCAACCCTTTCCAAAACGTTGATACCATTCCTTGGGGCACCAAAAACATTCATGCACTGTGGTCCTGGTGGGGCATGGATTGAAAATTGCCAATCCAATCCTACTCAAATATTATTTGTTGAGGGAGTATTTATGACTGATGCAAATGATCCCTCCTCATCTCAGAAACCCAATCTAGCATTGATGTTCTTCACATGGTATCCAAACATTTTATTCATAATGGAAAGCTTTTGAACACAAGATTTCAAGCTTAAAATGCCCAAAGAATATGACTGTAATACTCATAGTCAATGTCAACTCTTTACTCCGACATTTCCCGCTTCAAACCTGACGCCAGCTTCATATCCTGCTGTTTCAACATTGATTTCCAAGCAAAAACTGAAACAATCACCCAGTGGATAAGACCTCCCCATGATGACCCCGCCCCATGCCATTATTCAAACCCCCCTCCTCCCTCATCAACAGACCGGACTAGCTTTTCTCTGGGATCGAGAAATCCCCAATGGCCAATCAGCCCGTAACCTTTGGGCCACCTCACCCCCAGGATCCACTTTTAATGCCAGGCACATCATTACAAACAAGGTCGTTAGCTCATTTGAATCCCTTTCGACCAATACCCCTCTTGGAGGACTGCTTGCGGATGATATGGGATTGGGTAAAACCATTCAGGCCATTGCTCTAATTGGTACCTCCAAGAAGCGGATGATTGCAACCCATCGCTCCACGCCCACCATGATCATCTGCCCCCCTCGCTTAATTACCAACTGGCAATCATAAATATCCAAGCATGCTCAGGCTGGAGTGCTGCATGCCAAAATCTACCATGGTCCCACTTGTTACTCATTATTCAAGGCTGACATCCTGAAATATGATATCATCATCACTTCTTACAATACTATCACCCATGAATTTAAGCAAACCAATACCTCTACATCATTCATTTTTCAAATCAATTGGCATCGTATAATTTTGGATGAAGCACAGTGAGTGTCTGAGCTTAAATGATTCAAATGACCTTTTATATCCAATAACCCTTGCCCCATCTTATAGCTATATTCGCTCTCAATACACTGCCACTAATCGTGCCATTAATAGCCTCCTTTCATCCTGTCGAATATGTTTAACCGGCACACCTATTCACAACACCATTTATGAGCTTTTGGGCATAATATCATTCATCACTCAACCCCAGAGCCCCAATCAAGATAACTGGTCACCATTCATACTGAGTAGTCTTTCCAAAGGTTGCAATGATATCTTGCATTTTGCATTGCGGCATTTAAGTTTGCGCTGCACCGAAACCACACATCTCAAATCCCTCCCCACTATTAGCCATAATTATGAGCTGCTCCCACTCAACCCGACCATGCAGCAAGAATATTCCACATTATATGAAGAATTCCTATCATCCAAAAGCAAAGGACCAGGAGAATTTTTCAGAAATATTAATAAGCTGAAAATATGTTGTAACAATCACATCATGCTTAACACAATTGCAGAGGCGGATTTGAAAGGCCCCGAGGGCAGGAGCACTCAGGATAACTCCCCAAAAATCACACAAACTATTGTGGATGTGGAAACATGCATGATGAGTAGTAAAATTGCACACCTCCTACAAAGCTTAATGAAGAACAAACAAACAAGGTGTGGTTCAACCAAATCAGTGGTTTATACCCAATGGACCCAATTTCTAGATTTGTGCGTTAATTATAATATCCATCCATTACCAATTTAATCCATCTAACTTTTTTATATTGTAGAATTGGTATTGCACTTGCCCATCACTCTATCCTTTCAGCACGAATTGATGGAACAATTACAGCACGAGCACAGGAGAAGGCACTGGAGAATTTCTTCAATAATCCTGAATGTGAAGTACTGATTGCATCCATTGCCACAGCTGGAACTGGCCTCAATATAACTTGTTCTAATACAGTCTATTTAATGGTGAGGGGACCCCCAAGATTCTGCGCTGATTTGTGGCCCCTGACATCCACATTTCCAGGAGCCCAATTGGAACCCAGCCATTGAGGCTCAGGCTGTTGATCGACTCCATCGTATTGGCCAACAACAACCTGTAAAGGTCATTCAGCTGAGGTCAACATGCGGAAGGTACCTTTCAAGCTCATCTTTGACCCTAATTGTATTGCTATTCTAAAATGCTTCCTTATGGAAATTCCATATTCCAAACACTAATAGGTCCAAGAAAAGAAAAAATTATTAACTGCGTGAGCCTTACTGATATTATATAATTTGCGTTTGACCAAGTTGATCACACCTGCGCACCCTGGCACAGGTCCACAATTATGAACACCATGAGCTGGATCGAACTCCTTCAATAATTTCTCAATGAAAATGAGCAATAGAGTATTGTTTCTAAGGGAGATGGTGATACAGTCCAACTCATATTGTCTATATTCTGACATATTTAGCAAGTTGCATCTTTAAGAAATAATAATCAGATTGTATTACACCTGCACAAATAATTCACAAAATGTTAATTTGTAACGGTCCTATACATTTATATTACTAAGTTATTGCAGAGCATCACCATTTGGCCTAATGACTGGCATGTCAAGTATTTTGAGGGTGCTAGTCTGCATCTTACTACAGCTTTTGAGCCAATCTTGATCAAATACCTGAAATGATGAGCCTTCCGGAATATCACCATCATCTGTCGATCATAATTCTGGCAATCTATCAATAGTTTTTTTACACTTTTTTTTAATGTGATTGCAAAACTCTATGTCTCGATCCATTTTTAATACCAATTCATTGAATAACTGGGAGCGCCAGCGTAATCCCACTTTGCGGTAAACTTGACGGCCATTTTCCAGTACCTCCTCAGTATCTGAGCATACTCGAGGGTCATTGAATTGTGATGCTAGAATGGGAAATTTAGCCGTATCACACCATTCACAACGGTGCTCACAGGTCTGCACGTAATCAAGTAGATCATCATCAGTCTTTGCTCACAATGAAGAAGAGATACATTAACTAACCCTTTGACAAATCTTTGCAAGCTTTTGATTCTCCTTCTTTTTAACCAAATACTCCGCATCCTTTTGAATAGACTTCCATTCTCTTTTCAAATAAGTGAAATATCGCTCCATTAAAGCCGCCACGACCCCATAGTTATTATGATCCTTGTTCCAACAGTAATGATGATACTCGGTGCTGACCAGTGCAAGACGGAATTTACGGTAAAACACCATAGACATCAGCTCATTGAACGGATGTTGCCATGAGCTCTCCCAGTCCCAAGTGAATCGCTTTAGTCCTAGCTTGTGGAGCTCATTTTCGCAGTAGCTTTGGAAACCCTGAGACTGAACCTGTGTTGATGGCTCATTGAAAACATCCTCGGGGACATATCCGAGATGACCAGCCACTTGAATTGCAATTTCACGCTCTTCTGTGTGTGGTGGTGCTGGTAGTGAGGAAAAATCCTTATCCCTAACTTTGAGTAGGAACAGGCAATGTGCATGTACTGCTGATCTCATTCCATGGACATTCTCTGGAAGTTCTGCTTTCAGCCATTTTTGTTGCTCCTTCTGGCTTGCACGTTTCGCCACATTGTGAGCTTTATGAGCCTGGTTCCTTTGCTGTCTGACCTCGGATTGTTCAAGCATACTCTGGGAAAGGGGCATTTGAGGATGGGTGAACTCATTATTTGACTGAGTGCCATGCTCATTCCCTGTGAAATTGTCCCTCCTTGATTCATCATTTGTTTCCATTTGAGTTGGAGACATGTTCTCATCCTCATCATCCACCATTTTTTCTCTTGATGAACTGGCATGAGCTGTTCTTGGTTTGGAGGCATATGGATGATGACGCCCAGTGACTTTCTCTTTATGGACCAGAGGTGAAGATTCATAAAGTTCATCACCTGCCATGCACATCATCAGTTAACACATCAAAAAATTAATGAAGACTGGTCATACTCGCGATATTCAATTGGCTCCTGAGTTCGGACTGACTTTGTCAGCCTGTGACTCAAAACCAGAGCACAAGCATGACAGCCAAAATACCATAAACCAATGGTATAGCCAAGATACCACCAGAACATGGAGCTGAGCCAAATCAGCTCAAAAGGTATCAAAAGAAGGAGGAAACTCACCTCTTTCTGAAAATATAAGTCCCATCACCATAGGACAAGAAATAACAAAGTTATTCCTGCTCAAAGTTATTGCTGAGCATAAACCTTAATTTTCACCTCTCATCTAAAATCCTGAAGGAGAGGCTTAACCCCATCAAATGGGTATTCAAAATGAAGCTCTAAGCCAGGGCCAACCAATGGTACCAGCGAAACTGAGCTAGCACCAAAATTACTGGAGCTATGGTCAATTTCAGGCCAAATAAGGGTGAACAAAACATTCACCTCTCATCTAACTTCTACAGTTTTTGTGTGGGATACCTGAAGTGGGGTATTTTTGGAAAGAGCACAATCAGGGCTATCTGATAATGTCATCCATTTCCCCATATCTCAAATACTGCAGAAGTTATGGGGCAAACAAGCTCAATACAGATTTTTGCCTAAAACACGCAAATGTCCAAAAATCCTGTACATGGGATAACTTTGCCATATTTAATGATACCCATATCAAATGAGGTACCATTTTGTAGAGCACATACAGGGCTACACACGGAACTAACTTTGAGGTTGATATCTCAAGAATTGACAACGTTATGGCTGTTTTAAGGTCAAAATCCCACCTGCTGTCATATACAGCCTTACCATGGGATAATATCCCATAACCATGAATATGAGGTGTCAAAGAGACAAAGAAGCATGTTTTTACTTCAATACCTCATATGTCAGTCAATACTGGGGTTCCATACAGTTTCTGTACAGCATTCTACGCGTCATACACGTCAGAATCAGGCTGTGAGGTCCCCAGATGAAAACTGCCCAGATGTGGTTTCAAAACCACATCTGAGCCCAATACAGGTTATACAGGCTGTTTGAAAACCACAAGCCAGTACTAGAAAGTGAAAAAATCTTCACTTCCTCTGTCAGGCTGAATCTATGTTGAAGAGGTAATAAGGCTATTTACAACTAAACCTATGACTGTGACACGGTAAAAAATAGATTTTTAAAGATAAAAGGTTGATAAAAGATGATTGAATTGAGATTTTAAGGGCTTTACTATGGAAATATAGTGGTGGTGAGCGCTGCTGAAAGCCCTGGGTGCAGTTTTATCTGTTGGTTTACAATAATAAAGACTACAATAATTAAGTTTATAATTATACCTGATTCTTAACCAAGAGTAAAACTGTTTTTGACAGTTTACTACGTAGGTTATTCAAGAGCAGGATGAGGAAAGGTTTTTGGCTGTGAAAAGCCCTCCTTTTATCCTGAAATTGAGGTGGAAAGGCTGCTAGACCTTTCCACATAGAGGAAGTGAAGATTTTTCACTCTCTATGACAGGCTTGTGGTTTGCAAACAACCTGTATACTCTGTATTGGGCTCAGATGTGGTTTTGAAACCACATCTGGGCGGATTTCACCAATACAGGGTGAAAATGTTCATCTGGGGACCTCACAGCCTGATTCTGATGTGTATGACACGTAGAATGCTGTACAGAAACTGTATGAGACCCCAGTATTGACTGACATATGAGGTATTGAAGTAAAAACATTCTTCTTCGTCTATTTGACACCTCATATTCATGGTTATGGGATATTATCCCATGGTAAGGCTGTATCTCACAGCAGGTGGGATTTTGACCTTAAAATGGTCATAACTCTGTCAGTTTTTGAGATATCAAGCTCAAAGTTGGTTCATTGAATAGCTCTGTATGAGCTCTACACAATGGTACCCAACTTGACATGGTTATCATTAAATATGACAAAGTTATCCCATGTACAAGTATTTTTGTACATTGGGGTAGTCTGGGCAAAAGCTGTATTAAGCTTGTTTGGCCAATAACTTCTGTTGTAGTTGAGCTATGAGGAAAAGGATGGCACCATCAGATAGCCCTGATTGTGCTCCTTCCAAAAAGACCCCACTTTAGGTATCTCACACTAAAACTGTAAAAGTTAGATGAGAGGTGAATGTTTTGTTCACCCTTATTTGGTCTCAATTTGACCATAACTCAAGTAATACTGGTGCTAGCTCAGTTTGGCTAGCACCATTAGATAGCCCTGGCTTAGAGCTTCATTTTGAATACCCATTTGATGGGGTTAAGCCTCTCCTTCTAGATTTTAGATGAGAGGTGAAAATTAAGGTTTACACTCAGCAATAACTTTGAGCAGGAATAACTTTGTTATTTCTTGTCCTATGGTGATGAGACTTATATTTTCAGAAAGAGGTTAGTTTCCTCTTTCTTTTGTTACCTTTTGAGCTAATTTGGCTCAGCTCCATGTTTTGGTGGTATTTTGGCTATAACATTGGTTTATGGTATTTTAGCTGTCATGCTTGTGCTCTGGTTTTGAGTCACAGGCTGACATCCTCTACGTGGAAAGGTCTAGCACCCTTTCCACCCCATTTCAGGATAAAAAGGAGGCTTTTCACTGCCAGAATAGCTTTCCTCATCCTGCTCTTGAATTCCTATGTAGTACAACTGTCCAAAACAGTTATACTCTTGGAAAATAATCAGGTATACTTTAAATTTAAGTATTGTAGCTTTTATTATTGTAACCCAACAGGTAAAAGCTGCACCCAGGGCTTTCAACAGCGCTCACCACCACTATATCTCTATAGTAAAGCCCTTAAATCTTAAATTAATCATCTATTATCAAATTTATCATCTTTTAAAATCATTTTTACTGTGTCACAGTCTCAGTTAAAGCTTGTAAATACTTATATACACCTTTATCATAGACTCACCCTGACAGACTTGCCTTTAGGTGCCATATCTAACCCATGAAACAAAAATATCAAATTGTGAAAAAGGTTATACTCCAAAATTAAAATGACTTACTTTGATTAAGCGTCAATCCTGGATTTCCCTCCGACAGACCACTCCAAGTTACATTCTCCAATGGTCTTTTTGTTGCCCCCCATCCACGTGCCTTTCCTCACCCACATGAACCTGAGATCCTGATGGAATATTGAGGGTTGGCTGTTTACTTTGGCCAAAGGGATCCTGGGATGCGACTGGATTCCGACCGGGATGAAGGAGGAACTCACGTGGAAATTTTGATTGGGGATTAGCGTGTGATGAGATTTGAGGTGTTCCTTCTGGCCCCTGAGACACATGCGTTTGTGTATTAGTGGGATTCGGGGGAATTGGAGTGACGTAAATATTTGGGATCAACCAAGTGCTTGAAGTTGGAGCCTTTGGATTGCCCACATCAATGTTAAGACCTGATACATTCATTGAGGATGCGATAGGGGTTGTGAGAGGAATGTTGGGACTCAATGGTGACTGTGTTTGAACATATTCTATGCTATATTCACTATCTGAGTCATGAACAGAACCTGAACGGGACTTATGTGACTTGGAAGATGACGTAAGGGCCGAAAAAGTACAGTAATATTTTTAACTAGATAAAACACCTCAGTATTATGATAAAATAGAGTGATATGAGATGAAATATTTTCAAATTTAGAATAGAGAAATTCTATGAATAGTTGGAACTAAGTGTCGCGTGGAAGTCCAATAAGACTCTTTTTAGGAGAATCCTCACTGCCTCCTCTTGAGCTCCTCCGCTTTTGTCGGAAACCACCCGGCACGGCCTACCACCATATAATGTAATATTCCCTTGATCTCAAAGGGGACCCGTCATCCATAAGTAATCATATTCGGTAACATTTCCGCCTCCCCATTGTCACAGTTTGTGAATTATCCAAACTGCCAATATATGCATTGAAATTCCACAGCATTGTACATCTGTAAAGGGGTATATTCATGAAGGATTTACCCACAAAAGAGACATCACCTTTTCAAGAAAGGCAAGACAATCCAAATCACATTCCAACCGATTAAAAGCCTGCTGCACTCAAACCAAATACCAAGACTTTAGCTGCACTCCAACCCCTTATGTAATAGAGTTATATTGTTATGTCTGTAATAAGGTTTAAGCCATGTACGATGGCATGCCAGCATACATGGTTTGAATGTCAATCCCCTCAAAAAAATGTTGACACATCCCTATTGGAACACCCCTCAAGGGTCAAAACCGCAGTATCGCCATGTGTAAATAAAATAGAATATGTATGAGCATTGAGCAGCATGGCATTTTATCCAATTAAACTCCTAACCAATTCCGCCATCCAGATGAGACATGTTACACTCCATCAGCTGCAGCTCACGCACCATTACAAATGGGATAAAATTCTCAGCTGGCTCAAATCATCTCCCCCTTCATAAATAATCACTCAATGTTTTTGCCAATTAATAACACTCCTAAACACTTTCACATCAGCCATAGATATTTATACACAAACCAACCGTACTCCCAATTCCTGCAACAATGACAACCCGCTGCTATTCCTCAATGCGTATATGCATGTGTCAACACTGCTCAACTCAAACACACTCTTCCCCTGAGGGTGATAGGCCTGGAGTTGCCTTCACACCTTTCCAATATAAACAGCACATTAAAAAGCTCAAATCAACCATTGCACCCAAATCTCTTCCAAACATCCCTACTTCTGCATCAGGATCTGAGTGCCCACAACTTCTATTGCATCAAATATTCCAAGCTGATTATTCACCATGGGCCCAAAGCACCTTCTCCACAGCACCGGGGCTCAATTCAACTGCACAGAAACCATACAGCAGCAGTCAAACCCTTCCCCCACAAGACCTTGGAATGATAATATCTGCCATTCTATCATTAAGGTATAATATACCCCGCAGGGATTCACGCATTCTCAACCCCGCCCTAAACCTGCTGATCAAGTCCAGCATCTCAAGCTCCGGTGGTCCCCCCATTCCTGCATTCCATATACCTCAAGATCTGAGTACCATATTTGAACATCTCCAATTGGAGCCAGTGATTCAAAACTATATATGTTGTCCTCAATGTTTCTCTCTTAATGGCCTTACTGAATCAGTAACAACTGACCAACCCCACTGTCAACGCCATAATGACCCAAATGATCATGATCCCCCTTGCACACAATCATTAGGCAAATTCATCTATTCATTTGAAGCCCACACCCAAAACACCACCAACATGAAGCAAAAATTTATACCAACAAAACATTTCATTTATCAACCATTCAAAAATTGGCTTGCCAGATTTCTCCAGCGGGCTGGAATTATGGAAATTCTGCATCAACATCAACAATCCCAAACTCCCGAAGATTCCCCAAAATGTGACGTCTGGGATGGATTGGTCTGGAGACGCTTCACTGGAACTAGAAATATCCATGACCCCCCACTCATGTCCATTCCTGGTGCATTGGCCTTCTCCATTTATGTGGACTGGTTTAATGCACATGGAAAGTCAACCCAGTTGGCCAGCATTGGACCTATCATGCTTATTTGTCTTAATCTCCCCCCAAGTGAAAGATTGAAGCCAGAGAATGTCTATGTTTCAGGAATCATCCCTGGTCCGAAGGAGCCAACTTCCCTTCAATTGAATCATTTATTAATGCCACTCATCAACAAGCTCAAAGAGCTATGGCAAGGTTACCATTTTTCACCCACCTCAACAGGTCCTTCAGGATCCTTTATCCATGTTGCCATTCTCACAGCCATTGCGGATGTGGTTGCCATGCGCAAGCTTACTGGATTTATTTCCCATTCAGGCAACCACTTTTGTAATTTTTGCACCATTCACAAAGCTCAAATTGAAGAAATTGGTCCTCAATTTCACTACACACGCTAATATCAAAATCATAAATCAACCATTGCCAAATGGCTTCGGGCAACCCCACAACAAAGGCAAGCAATTTTCTCTGAGTATGGAGTGTGATATTCAATTTTAGAAGACCTTCTGTATTGGGATGCAACCAGAATGGTTGATCTTGACATAATGCATAATTTAATACTTGGAATTTTGAAGGATCATGCAACTTTCAAATTGTGCATTCCAGAGTGCAAATCAAAAATTTACCTCAGGTCCCACAGGAAATCCAATGACACCAACAGTTCAGACTCAGATTCCATGACCTCCAACAGCTCTCTTGATAAAATCACATTGAGAGAGGCCTGCTCCCTGAGAAGAGACGCAGCAAAAATAATAAATGAGCCACTCCCCACTACTTCCCAATTCCCACCCCTCACACGGAACATCCATCTAGTGGTTCTGCGGAGATTCCTTCATTTGATGCGGATTACATCCCCTCTGAATTGGATATCACTGCACTGAGTGATCACCAGATCAAGGGTGAGGCTCTGGAGCATCTCCAACAAATCATATCTGAGAGGATAATTCCCTCATCATGGACAAGAGCACCTCGCAACATGGGTTCCCCCTCTCATGGTAGCTTAAAAGCCGCTGAATGGGCTCTCTTATGTAAGGTCTATATTCCATTTTTAATGCTCAGTCAACAGATTTCATTAGATGTACACCAATCCACGAACATTCAAAGAAAAATGGGTCAGTCAGAAGAACTTGCAAATGAACTAACCAAGAATACATTCCATTTGATTAGTGCTATCAACATTGCCACAAGTTGGACTGTTTCAATAGATGATGCGACTGCATTTGCTGAACATTGGAAAAAATTCCGCCTTTCCAATCAACTCCTGTTCCCAAAACAGAACATTAAGCCAAATCATCATTTTGCTGATCATATTCCGGAACTCTTCCAACGTTGGGGCCCAGCACAAGCCTCAGCCACATGGGGTTATGAGCGCTTGATTGGAGTATTTGCAAAAACGCCAAAAAATAACAAAATATGTACGCCAATTAATAAGATCAATATATTCACATTGATTAAACACCTAAACTGAATAAGACTAACTTCTTGAAACTCTGAATAGATGATATAGATAAAACCTTACTTCAACATATCTTTCTATTTTCCAACCTTTCCGTTCTCCTGAAATCCCCATCCGTGCCATGTGAAATAAAACAGCTTTTCGAATAACAGCCACCTGCCCTGTTCAATCACCATAAATATAACAAACCATCCCGCCATGACCAAGAAAATTATGATTCCCTGGTTGAGTACTTACAGAATTTTCATGCAACAAGGGAAATAGTTGATTGGATCAGCTTAGACACTACCGTGCAATCCACAAGTCCTCCCACTTCAAGGATTGTCTCACCTTGGTATTTTCCAGTTCCAAACATTAATATTGGGAACAATATATTTTCAACTGAATCCAAAAATGTAAGCAACAGTGTGATATGTTTTCTGAGGGGCAACTCACGACAATTTGGTATTATTAATAGCATTTTTAAAGTCTCTGAGCCATCTAGCATACTGAACAATAACTTTCTGATCTTAAAAACTTTGAAGATTGATGTGAATTTCTTACCAGATTGGCTGCATCTGAATATTTATAAAGCTGTTGGTTTTGATGATGAACACTTGATTATATCTGAAGAAGAAATAGAAGGTAACTGTGGATTGTATGATAACAAAGTTCTGTCATATGGACTGCTTGTAATGATAAAGCCGTTATTTCATGATATTTAGTCTACTAAAATGAAAATCTCTCAGATTCATTAGCAATTTTGCTAGTGAAATACCTGCCTCAGAATTTAGTGACAGAGACATGCCATTGTGACAAGCAAAGCCCATTATTTCACATTGCCACAAAGAACTTACTATTTTGACATTGGGTACAGTGTGAATAAGCCAAGTTCAATTATCAAATGACCCACACACTCACCTTTCACAGCATCCAAAATTCCTAACTGCGCCATCATCATGTTGGAAGGGGAAGCGGCCCTTGCGCACACTCCAATGCACATGCAAGCGCACCCGCACCCAAAGTATTGTGCAGCGGGCTCTACCAGTGTCACCTGCAAAACAACAATCCCGCTCAGGCGGAGTCCTTTCATGGATGACCTGGTGAAGTCAAACCCCCCACCTACATCAAGACTGGATGAAGGACCTCTTTGATGTGTGTTTGTGCAAACAGGTGGGTCTTGTGTAATTTTTACCAACCATTGGACGGTTGCGGGATGATCAGGTGGTGAGGAATCTCAGTTGAAGGCACAGGGGAACCAATATTGGTGGATGTCACAGGATTTGGTGTAAGACAAGAGTAGGACGTGTGCTTGATGTTTGCTTGATTTTCGCTTGACGTGAGCTTGACTTTTATCCTGCTTGACGTGAAGTCAATCGCCGACGATTGACACGAGATTCGCCCTGGTGAAAGCTTATGAGAAGATAAGGAAAGCTCTTACAGAAGCACCTTTACTCCTCATTCCTGACTGGAATATACCTTTTAAATTGTACATTTATGCATGTGGAGATGGATTAGTGGCATCCCTACATCAAGTCCAAATTATTGATGACAAACCTACAGAAGGACCGGTTTGTTAAATCTCAAGACAAATCAAACCAACAGAAGCCAGATATGGTGCAAGCCAAATGGAGTGCTTATGTTTGGTATAGGTACTTGAGAAATTACACTATTATCTTGATGGCAGTTTTTTTGAAGTGATAGCTGACTGCAATGCTGTTAAATCACTTCTTAACATGAAAACTCCCAATAGACGTATGTTGAGATGGCAAATAGCTATTCAAGAATATAGAGGAAACATGACTATAGTTCATAAAGCAGGAAACATTCACAAGAATGCTGATGGACCTAGCATGTGGGCATTAGCCAACACTCCTGATAACCCAGCTTATGTACCTTTGGAAGCTGAACCACAGATTCCAATTGAAGGAATTAACATAACTGATATTGGGACTGAAGTCTTTGAGGAAGTCAGAGAATCTTATAAGCAAGACAAGAAGGGCAATATCTTTGCTTCTTTGTTAGATAAAGACTGCAAAGATACATCCTTAGTAAATGCATTGGATGAAGTTTGGAAAAATTCCTATTCTGAAGGAAGATTTCACTTGTTTGATGGGATTATTTACCATAGAACCAAACATTCCTGTGTGATGACATTATGTAGCAGACTGCTTATAAGTACCATTCTTCATGAATGCCATGATAGCATATACTCTGGACACTTTTCAGAGGACAGAACACTTGAAAAAGTGAAAAACTGTGCATTTTGGCCATCTTGGAGAAAAGAGACCATTGAATATTTCCATACCTCTGATAGATGTCAAAAGGCAAACAGGAGTACAGGCAAAAAATTTGGACTTATGATCCATATTCAAGAACCAAAATCCCCTTGGGAAGTTGTTCACATGGATTGGGTCACAGCACTTCCTCCAAGTGGTGACAAAAGTTACAATGCTTGTTTGGTCATTGTAGACAGATATAGCAAATCTCCCATATTCTTACCATAACATGAAGATGACACTGCTATGTATACAGCTCTTCTTCTATGGAGTAGATTTATTTCTCATACAGGATTATTGAAGAATATCATATGTTACAGAGATCCCAAGTTCACATCTGCACTTTGGACCAATCTTCATAGATTGTTTGGGACTAAGTTATCATTCTCTACAGCATATCACCCTCAAACAGATGGGCTAGCAGAGAGAATGGTTCAAACTTTAGAAGACATGATGAGGAGATTTTGTGCTTATGGGTTAGAATTCAAAGACTCGGATGGCTTTACCCATGACTGGTGCACTCTTATACCTACATTATAATTGGCATATAAGACATCAGTCCATTCTTCCACAGGTAAAACTCCTGCTATGTTAGAAAAAGGATGGAATCCAAGACTCTCAGAAGACACACTGAGGAAAGACTTGATTGAAATTCATCCTACAGCTTCCAGCTTCAAGATAATGCTTGATAAAGTGAAACATCATGCAAATTAAAGCATGGATGACACTTTTGATTATGCAAAACAGAAGTGGGACAAGAGTCACAAAGTACCAGACTTCAAAGTAGGGGACTTAGTTCTAGTTTCAACCTTGAATTTTAATAATATAAAAGGCCCAAAGAAACTTAAAGATTCTTATGTAGGACCTTTTGTTATTGTTGCCTTACATGGAACGAATGCAGTTCAAGTGGAATCTTTGAGGAACCCAACTCCTTTAAATGTACCACCAGTGGAACAGAATGAAGACAAAAGGATAAAGAAAGTCATTAAAGAAAGGAGACTTAGGGGTAAAAATCAAAGAGAATATCTTGTCAGATATAGAAATCCAGTCCAGGAATATGAATGGCTGGCAGAATCAGGAATACCTGACTCATATAAACTCTTAAGAAGATTTAGACATGAAAGAAGGCCACAAGCCTGAATATGTCTATAAATGTGCTTTAAATTACTTGATCTGAGTAATGTCAAGAGGGTGGACAATGGACATTAACCCCCTTTGGGGCCTTTTATTCTTTATACCATTGATAAAATTGAAGTAAAATTTTATTTTTTGGTGGGAGGGAATGTGAGCCTTGAGGTATATTCTACATACCCAAATAGGCCACAATTATCTTAAAAATAAATTCTAAATTATAAATAACTCATAAGTCATTCATATATCCAAAATTAATTATTTTTGATTTCAGAAAAGATGAATACCTTTTCATTGAGTAAGTAAATCCATGGATTTAAGGCCAGATTTGGATTGTACACAAAATTTCCCCTAGGGTAGCTCCATAGAGTGAATAAGATCAAATTAACTTTTTGATGTGGTAATATGGAAAATACTTCAATACCACATCATCAATACCACATAAAAGATCTGTGAAAAAAAAAATTTCTTAATTTCATGCAAAAATAATGGGAATGTGAGAAATCCCATGTTACATATACACTAAGAATAGTGTTATGCATGTTTTGAGCACTTAATATCATGGTATTCTTACATGGACCTTTGGTACACCCATAGTTGATATCTCACTTGAAGCTTAATTTTCTATTTTGACATGAAAAATAAGCAAGGGGGACAAAAGACATTAAAGAGAGCCAGGGTACCCAACCTCTGAGGCCTCAGAGGCATGGACAGCTCCAAATCTTGGATCTATGGATGACCTTGGCCCAATTAGTAAACTAAAGCACTTTGGGAACTTGTTTACCATGTTACAACTACAGTAAATCTTAAGAAAATAGCAAATAACCTGCTATTTTGACGTTCCAAGGAGGTAAAGAGCTACTTAGACTCCGGTAACCATGTCAATTCTTAATTACTTTTCATGGATAGACCCTAAAAGACTAATTAAAACCCTTTTTGGACTTGTATCCATTGATTTACCTCATAGCAACCAGCTAAACACTGATATTTGCAATTCTATGTAGAAATGAGGTAAAAACTTCAAAAATTCATTAAAAATACAATTCTCAATGAATCTCTCTGAACCTTTCAGGACAATTGGAGAGCTGTATTATCTATGGTACAACCAAAAAAAATATGGTTCTACCAGTAAAATTAAAAGTTTTACTTACAGTCCATTTTTGATTATTCCATGTGAAACACTGAATCTTCAAAAATTCACAGTAAATACAACCTGGGATGAAATTACCAATAACATTGATAAATTTGAGAAATCAATGATTAGTTTGGAATAAAAGAAGATTTACAGGTTTGACTCCTTTTATTCTTAACCATAAATGGGTTGGTAGTCATGTAGAAACCTCAATTAAGTAATTATGACAATCTTACGTGACAACAGATGATGCAATCAATAATCCAAAAGGGTTTATTGTTTTCGCACCCACTGGGATTTTAGCTTTCTCCATGGCACGCCTCTGTGAGCTGTTGTTGACTTAAAAGAGGCCTCCTCTTGCTGTTTTTTCCAAATAATCATCACATTATCCATTTATATCATTGTTACCAACAAGTAAGTATTAGTTAAAAATTTTATTAAGTGTTTTATTCTTTCAGAATAAATCAGAAAGACATTAAATCATAGAAATCAACTATATATTGTTTTAATATTTCTATAAAATCATTTTGATCCATTAAATCCACAATTTTATTTCAAATCTCTCTACTCTTATCTTTAATAAGTTCTTTGGACTATTAGTGAGTGATTTATCTTTAATTCTTAAAGTTTTTCTCTAAAATTAGTTTTCTTCAAGAGTTATCTTTATAATTATTCTTTCAAAATATAATTGTATATTAAAATAACTGTATTATTTTAATAAAAGATGTTTTTTACTATTAAATTCTTCTTGTAATTGATTCTTGTAGACAGTTACTTCTCATTGTTATAATCACTAGTAGTGTATAACACGTGAAAGAAAGAATTCTTTAATTATTTAATTTTGGTTATAATAATTATTTCTTATTATATCTCATAAGAACAGTCATAGTACTGTTGATTAATAGTAATATTATCAACAGTTTCATAGACACATCTTACAATAAGGATATGGCCACCACACCTCATACTGGACAGGCTTGATAAATGCAAAGACTAACTTAATACCAAAAAATATGAGTCAGAATATTTCTTAAATAATAAATCAACTAAATTAATTAACTGGGGAAAAGTCCCCAGGGGAGAGAAAGAGGGGCTGGTATATGTGAGAATCACCAGCCCTGATCCAGACAGAGAGGTTTCATGAGAGGGATTGATGATTGAATTGGATCTGGCCAATTCAGGTGCTGCACAATCTGTACAGGATATGTATAGGAGGAGTGGTGATGTTGAGTGATCATACAGTTTCAGGATGGTGTATCCAAACTGTATTGGGTAATTCCAACCTGTACAGGTTGTAAAAGTAAAAGGATAGGCAATATCAGTCACAATGGAAAGAGTAAGAAGATTCAAGAAAGAATAAAGGATCCGGGTAATAAAACCCAATTTGCAACTACTATAAATACTAAAAAAATATGAAATAAAATAGTGTGTGATTTTGGGAAAATAAACTGTCTAAAAATAAAATAAGAAGTTAAGAGAATTCCCCACAACAGGTTAAAAGCCGGCCTCTTGCCGCTAGCTTGATTATTTTCAATATTTACTTTTGAATGCCACTGCGTAGTGGCCGTTTCTTTTCAATCAACAAGTCTGATTCTTCAGATAGTTATTCCATCAAGGATCAACTACTTCCTACAGAACGATCTCTCGCTACTGCTTTTATTCCTATAACAACAATGGCTTCTACCTCAACACCATTACCTAAAGAGGAGCCTAGTAGTTCAAATTTTGATACTACTTCTCCTGCTTTTTTGTCTTTTCTAAAAAAAACCCTCAAAATTTGTTAGTCATATACCAAAATTAAACTCTGATGGTACTAACTTTGCAGAATGGAGCAAAGGTCTCAATAACACTTTCTTATACATTTTTAATATAATCTTGTTTACTGATGATCCAAATAACTTTGATTCTACCCCTCAAGCAAAGGGTGCTCTTTGTTTTTTCATTCAACAAACTATAGTGTCTGATTTTTCGGAGATGATTCAAAATGAACCATCTCCTAAGTTAGCTTTTATAGAATTGCAAAAGAAATTTAAAAAATCTTCTAGATTATTGCAACTTGATTTGATTTAATAATTATTTGAATTATATACATCAAAGATACCTTTACAGCCAAGTGATTGTTTTTCTCTTCTTTTTACATTATTTGATAAATACAAGCGAATTGGTATTCCATTATCTATGGAATGGAAGAGTCTTATAGTACAAATCTTTGCACCGATACCTCCTGGAATGACTAAATTCTTGTGGTTGAATTTGATTTTGTCAGAATTAGACTGTTCATCTTTGAAGGATCCCCATGATGTACAATGATTAGTAAATTCATTTATGGTATCAATGGGGCAAAATGCACAACAAAGTAACAATCAGTCCATAATGAGATTGACACCAAGAGATCAAACACATGGATGATCGAATAAGATGGACAATTTAACAAAATCTATGGCAAATTTTGTAATATCTCCTTCTGCAAAATCAAACAGCTCTACTCAAGTTAAATCATTATGTATGCCATCTGAAAATGAAATTAGACAAGTAAATTTAAATATTAAATTGGGTAATAGACAACCTTCTGAAGTGCTTCACAAAAAACATTGCATCAAGTGCCATTATTGTAAGTCTCAGGATCTGTCCTATCAAGGACATTGGGTATCAACTTTCCCAGTAATCTGTGAGGTTTTGAACCTTGAAAAAGCACCACCGCCAATGGCGGTTTTTGAGTCGGCAATACGTGCAGTTTCTGAAAATAGAGCTGTAGGCTTGGTTGACACTGGCTCTCAGGTGCATGTGAGTGGTGATTCTGATTTGTTCATTTCTAAGGATCCTTTGGAGAAATTACTAGCATTGAATCTTGCTTTCCCTTCTTTTCATGTATATGCGAGCCATAGGGGCAAGATGAAGATGCCCTTCATCAAGCCGTAAGTGAATAATGTTTTGTTTTGTGAAAAGATATCTGGGACATTAATATCTCTTGGTCAGCTGGTAGATGAAGGACATCAGCCAAAATTTGTTAAAAATGACCTGTGGGTATTTACTCCAGAGGATGATTTATTTTTCTATGCTTCTTTCAAGAATAGGTCTTGGATTATTTCACCCGTTGAACCTGAATTCCTACAAGAATGTATGTTTGATTCATTAAATAAGCCGGATCACTGGAACATTAGGGCTTTGAATATGTCCAAAGCATTTCAATGGCATTGCTGTCTTGGGCATGCATCTGATAAGATTGTGAAATTTTGTCTAAAAAATTATGTTCCTGAATTTGATATGAGACAATGGTCTCCTTTTAATTGCAAAAAGTACTAGAACGCCTTGCTCATAATGATACCCCAAAAGAGAAACCAAGAGGTTTAATGATGTCAGACATTTCGGGCCCCATGCCAATTGTTGACATACATCAAAACAAGTATATCTTGACTTTAAGGGATCATTTTTCAACCTTTGTTTTTTGTTTTCCAATAAAGACCAGGGATCAGGTACCAGGAATATTATTGGAGACCTTTCACCTAATTAAATTGGTGTTTGGTAAATCTGCTAAATTTCTGAGGACTGACAATGCAAAAGAATATATGGGTCAGAATTTTAAGATAAGTTTGACGAATATAAGTACTCAGCAGCTTTTCTCTTGCCCATATACTCCAGAGAAAAATGGTGAAGCAGAAAGATTAAACAGAACTTTAGGAAACGTGGCTAAAACAATGTTTAGATTGTCTGTTTTACCAAAAACCTTTTGGTCTTATGCATACAAGTGTGCGGCATATATACATAGTTGAATTCCAAATACTAGGACAGGAAATTCTACTCCCCTCGAAGTATGGTGTGGACAAAAACCACAACTGAAAAGAATTTATCCTTTTGGGGCTAAGGCTATTGTTCACATTCCAAGTGAGAGGCATGGGAAGCTTGATGATAGGGGGAGACTATGCAGTCTTGTGGGTTTTTAAGATGATAGTAGGGGATATTATTTTTGGGACAATGACCTTAAACAAATAGTTAATTCAAATTATGCCAAGTTCTTGGCTCTCAAGAATGAAGATCAATCTGACAAAATGAAAATTACAAGTTTAATCAATAGAATTCATTTACAATTAGGAAAAGAGGAGACAGAGGAAATATGCAAAGAACAAGATGGTGAAATAGAACACATTAATTTGACTACAGACATGGAGATACCAACTACTACGAATGAAGCAAGGAAATCAAACTGGGAGAAATGGAGGGGAGAAATAAAAAATTACTTGAGATCTTTTGATGAGATGGAGGTATGGGAACCAGTGGAATGGGAAAAAAACATGAAGGTAATTAAAACTAAATTTTTTTTGATCTGAAGAAGAGGGGACAAGAGAACATGGTGTATAAAGCTTGGCTAGTTACTAGGGGATTCTGCCAAAGATATGGCATTGATTGTGAGCACACATATGCTCCGACGGCTTTTCTGACATCTCTCCAATTATTACTAGCAATGGCATTAAAGAATAACTTGAGAATAGCAAGTTTTGATGTATCAGTGGCATATTTACATATTCCTTTAGATGAAAAATTTCATGTTGATGCACCTGTTGATTTTAGGCCTCATTGGAAAAATAAGGTAATGAGACTTAGAAATGCAATGTACAGTTTGAAGCAAGCTGGAAGATGTTGGTGGCTTCACTTTCAATTAGTTATGGCAGAAATTGGGTTTTGTGCAGAGGAATTAGATAAATGTGTATATAAATGTACAAAGGGTGATATGGTAACATACAAGTGTATGCATGTTGATGATGGTGTCGTATTTTCTAATAAAGCGGAAGGTGTCATACAGATCAAGGAAGGGCGTATGACACACTTGAAACTGCGGTGGGAGGATAATTTATCAAGGATAGTTGGAATAGATTTATTGATGAAGAACAATACAATAACATTATTGCAATCTAATTTTGCTCAACAAATTATAGAACATTTTGAGAAAAAAGCAAATACAACATTATTAAAAATGAAAACAACATTACCAGAAATGAAGCTAGAAACAAGCCAAAGTGTACCAATTCAACAAAAATGGTATCAGTCAATGGTGGGATCATTAAATTACTTAGCATTTGGGACTAGACCAGATATTAGTTTTGCTGTAAACTACCTTGCAAGGTACTCTAATTCACCTCAGAATACACACTGGCATGCTCTACAACACTTATTGGAATATGTTAAATATTCAATGGGTTTTGTTTGAAATACAAAGTAAAGGACAGCAGACTGCAAGTTTGGACGGATGCCGATTGGGGGGGAGAATTTCAATGGTCAACAACAGGGTTTATATTTCAACTATTTGGTTGTACGATTTCCTGGGCATCAAGAAGGCAGAAACTGGTAGCAACATCAACATGTGCATCTGAATTAATAGCGATGGGAATGACTTCAGACTTACTATCATTTATAATACAAATCATGCATTCCATTGATCCAACAATAGATTCAAGATTATTTTGTGACAATAAGGCATCAATGATGATACTAGAAGGGTCAAAGACAAGGATCAAAAGTTTAGAACAACATTTTTATTCCATAAATGACTTGATTCTGAAGTATAAGATAAAGATTTATTGGACCTCTACTGGACACCAACTTGCGGATATTTGCACGAAACGTTTGGGACCGATGAAACAGATGGAAGTACAAAATAAGTTGTTCAACGGCAACTTATTTTTAGGGGGAGTGTAAAAGTAAAAGGATAGGCAATATCAGTTGGGATGGAAAGAGTAAGAAGATTCAAGAAAGAATAAAGGATCTGGGTAATAAAACCAGATTTGTAACTACTATAAATACTAAAAAAATATGAAATAAAATAGTGTGTGATTTTGGGAAAATAACCTGTCTAAAATTTTCCACAACACAGGTATTGACAGGCTGTATGCATGTTTCAGCAAGGAAGATTGCTGATACACACAGTGGATTGCTGATTTGAGGTGTTTGAGTGGGTGTAGGATTGAATACCCTTACCCCTGACTAATGATTGCTACATTACCATTCATTACTAATGGAAAATCTTCCAACACCTAATCAGCAAGGGGTTTCATGGAAGATTCCCCAAATACAGGATTCACCAAATGCAGGTGTTATTTCAAGATGATCTCTTTTTTAAGAAAGAGGCTATTTAATTTTTAAAGCATTTAATCTCCATTACTTGCTCTCTTTCTCACTGTTTTCTTTTTCTAATTATACTATTTACAATATATCTGGTTCTTTACCCAATTTTGGGTTGTTCTAGCAATTTCCTCATTCTTCTAGTCACGACTGAAATTGACTATTCCTCTACTATGTTACACTCCCCCTCAATTTTAGTCGCCATCAAGAAATTTCCTAACATTTTCCAAATGTTTCATCAGACCTAAACGCTTTGTACAAATATCAGCTAATTGGTTTGTAGTCAAAGTCCACTCAATCTTGATTCCATATTTTTGTATCAAATCATTAATTGAATAAAAATGTCTTTCCAGGATCTTGATTCGTGTTTTTGATCCATTGATTACCATTACGGCTGCCTTATTATTGCATATCAATCTTGTCGCTATAGCTTTGGTTGTTGATGCCAATATTTGAAGTATAAATGATAATAAGTCTATCAACATTCCCATTGCAACCAATTCCACAGCACATGTCGAAGTTGCCACCAGCTTCTGTCTCCTAGAACCCCATGCAATTGTGCATCCAAACAATTTGAAAATAAATCCTGTTGTTGATCATTGGAACTCCCCACCCCAGTTTGCATCCGTCCACATGTCCAGGCCGCTATCCTTAAATCTATAGTTCAGCGTTTGATTCACGGAGTGCTTGATATAACCCAAAAGGTGATGTAATGCCTGCCAGTGTTGATGTTGTGGTGATATTGAATATCATGCTAAATAGTTCACTGAAAAACAAATATCTGGTCTTGTTCCCAGAGCGAAATAATTTAGCAAACCAATGATTGATTAATACCACTTCTTCTCAATCAGCTCGTTTGTACTAGTCTCCAACTTATATTCTTGCAACGTAGTCTTGTTTTGCAACAATGTCATATTAGCCTTCTTCTCAAACTGGTCTACAACTTGGTGTGCAAAATGAGATTGTGACAATACAATCCCATCTTGCCAACATGATAAATCAATTCCCACTATCCTCGATAAGTTATCCTCCCATTGAAGTTTTAAGTGTTGCATCAAGTCAGCTTTCAACCTAAATATCTCACTTTCGTTATCAGAAAATATTACCCCGTCATCGACATGCATCCAAATGTATACAACCACCCTATTCCTTGTACATTTATAAACGCACTGATCTCATTCTTCAGCTTTAAACCCAATACTCTCCCTTACCAAACGAATATGCGTCACCAGCAATAACCAGATTGTTTTAAACCGTACATCGCTTTATTCAATTTCATTACTTTACCTTGCCATTCTGGTCAAAATTGTGTTGGAGCTTCTTTGTATATTGTTTCTTTTATTGGACTATGTAAATATGCTACTGACACATCGAAACTCGCCATTTTCCATCTGTTTTTTAATGCTAGGGCCAATAATAATCTCAAAGAGGTCAAAGAAGCTGTTGGTGCATAAATGTGTTCACAGTCAATCCCATATCTCTGAAAAAAACCCTTGGCCACCAATCTAGCTTTTTATACCAGTTCTTCAGGATTCCCTTTTCGTTTCAGGTCAAATACAAACTTAGTTCTGATTTTTTTCATATCATGTTGTTTTTCTACAGGTGTCCACACAGTCATTTCAGAAAACAATGTCAATTCCCGTTCAATGGCGGCTCGCCATTTGTTCCAGTTTGATTTCTTAGCTTTGGTTATATTTGTTGGAATCTCAATGTCCGTAATGTTAGCCAAATTTTCCAATATATTATCTTGTTAATTAAAAATATCCTCTGTATTTTCTTGTCCCAACTTTAATTGTAATTTATTTAATAAATTTGTTATTTTCATCTTGTCTGGTTGGTCATTTGTTGTGAAGTCAATGAACTTTACAAGATTCGAATTCAAAACCCTTTTATTATCCTTGTCCCAAAAGAAATAACCTCTACTATCATCCTGAAACCCAATCAGTTGACATAATTTACCTCGATCATCTAATTTTGCATGCTTTTCAATCGGTATGTGAACGATTGCCTTTGCTCCAAAAGGAAAAAGTCTCTTCAGTTGTGGTCTCCTTCCACACCATAATTCCAAAGGCATCATATTCCCGGTTCTTGAGTTTGGAATCCTATTATGTATATAAGCCGCACACTTGTAGGCGTAAGACCAAAACTGTTTTGACAAACCCGATGCTCTCAACATTGTCCTTGCTGCATCTCCCAAAGTTCTATTCAATCGTTCAGCCTCCCCATTCTGTTCAGGGGTATAGGGACAAGTGAACAATTGTTGGGTTCCCATACTCATCAAGCTTATCTTAAAATTTTGCCCCATATATTCCTTCGCATTATCAGTCCTCAGAAATTCGACAGATTTGCCAAATACTGAATGAATCAATGCAAAGGTTTCGGTCAGTACTTTTGGTACCTTATCACGAGTCTTTATAGGAAAACAAAATACAAAGGTTGAAAAATGATCGCGCAGGGTCAAAATATACTTATTATGATGCAGATCCAATATAGGCATTGGTCCTAAAACATCAGACATCATCAAATCTCTAGCTTGCTCTTGAGGAGCATTGTCATGCATGGCTAATTGCCTTCGCGTACTTTTTGCGATCATGCAATAATTGCAAACAAACAAAGACCACTTCTTTAAATCAAAATCGGGTACATACTTTTTAAGAAAACATTTCACAACTTTATCCGATGCATGACCTAATCAACAATGCCATTCTAGCAAATCCGACATAGGCAAGGCCTGCACCGCTGGACCATTTAAACCATCTCTAAGCGAGATATTTGGTGGAAAGGGATGAATTACCCAAGATTGGTTTAGAAACTTAGCATAAAAATACGGCTCCCCTTGAGGAGAATCCACCAGCATATCACTTCTGACAAAATTTACCTTATATCCTTGTTCTACCAATTTACCAAGAGATATGAATGTGCCTGGTACCTCTTTGCAGAATAAGACATCATTCACTTCCGAGTTGACGTAGGGCATCTTCATTGTCCCTCTATGTGTAGCTGTCAGGATGAGTCTATGTTGAAGTGGTAATAAAACTATTTACAACTAAAACTATGACTGTGACACGTGGAAAATAGTTTAAAAAATATTTATAAAGGTTAAAGATGGATTTAATTTAAAATATAAGGGCTTTACTATAATGGATGAAGTGGTGGTGAGCACTGTTGAAAGCCCTGGGTGCAGTTTTACCTGTTGGGTTACAATAATAAAGACTACAATACTTTAATTTAAGAGTATACCTGATTATTAACCAAGAGTAAAACTTTTTTTGACACTTTACTACGTAGGTTATTCAAGAGCAGGATGAGGAGACAATTCTGGCTGTGAAAAGCCTCCTTTTTATCCTGAAATGGGGTGGAAAGGGTGCTAGACCCTTCCACGTAGAGGAAGTGAAGATTTTTTCACTTTATAGTACTGGCTTGTGGTTTGCAAACAGCCTGTATAGCCTGTATTGGGCTCAGATGTGGTTTTGAAACCACATCTGGGCGGTTTTCACCAATACAGGGTGAAAATTTTCATCTGGGGACCTCACAGCCTGATTCTGACGTGTATGACGTGTAGAATGCTGTACAGAAACTGTATGGGACCCCAGTATTGACTGACATATGAGGTATTGAAGTAAAAACATGCTTCTTCATCTATTTTACACCTCATATTCATGATTATGGGATATTATCCCATGGTAAGGCTGTATATGACAGCAGGTGGGATTTTAACCTTAAAACAGCCATACCTTTGTCAATTCTTGAGATATCAACCTCAAAATTGGTTCAGTGTGTAGCCCTGTATGTGCTCTACACAATGGTACCTCATTTGATATGGGTATCATTAAATATGGCAAAGTTATCCCATGTACAAGATTTTTGTACATTTGCATGTTTTAGGCAAAAAGCTGTATTGAGCTTGTTTGCCCCATAACCTCTGCAGTAGTTGAGGTATTGGGAAGTGGATGACACCATCAGATATCCCTGATTTTTCTCTTTCCAAAAAGACCCCACTTCAGGTATCCCACACTAAAACTGTAGAAGTTAGATGAGAGGTGAATGTTTTTTTCACCCTTATTTGGCCTGAAATTGACCATAACTCCAGTAATATTGGTGCTAGCTCAGTTTGGCTAGTACCATTGGATAGCCCTGGCTTAGAGCTTCATTTTTAGTACCCATTTGATGGGTTTAAGCCTCTCCTTCTAGATTTTAGATGAGAGGTGAAAACTAAGGTTTATGCTCAGCAATAACTTTGTTATTTCTAGTCCTATGGTGATGGGACTTATATTTTCAGGAAGAGGTGAGTTTCCTCTTTCTTTTGATACCTTTTGAGCTGATTTGGCTCAGCTCCATGTTTTGGTGGTATCTTGGCTATACCTTTGGTTTATGGTATTTTGGCTGTCATGCTTGTGCTCTGGTTTTGAGTCACAGGCTGACAGTAGCATTAATATGAAAAGAAGGTGATTCTAAATTCAACGCCAGCATCTGTTCAAGAGGTTTCTTAGAAATAAATAAGTTAGAATTTCCACTCACATGCACTTGTGAGCTGGTGTCAACCAAGCCTGCAGTATTTTCATTAGAGACTGCATGTATTGCTGGCTCAAAACCCATCATTGATGGGGGTGCTTTTTCCAATTTCAAGATTTCACAAATAATTGGGCAGGTCAATACCCAATGTCCCAAATAAGATAAACCTTGAGACTTGCAATAATGGCACTCCATGCCATGCTTCTGACAAAGTGCCATCGAGGGCTGTCTATTGCTGAGCTTGTTTGATTTTGTTCTTGGTCGCCATGCACAGAGACTTGATTTGTGTGTCCCTTGACTCTCTGGAAGGCGCTGAGGATGAAGAAATGACAAACTGGGCCATGGAATTGGTCAAGCTCTCCATTTGTCGGTTTTTTGTAGGTACTTGATTCCTTGGTGCCAATTTCATAACCAACTGAGAAGATTCACCTTTGTCATCACGCTTAACAGAGACAAGATAGGAATTAACTAGTTGTTGCACATCCCTAGGTTCTATTTTGTCAAGATGATCAAGTTCTACAGAGATAAAATGTAACCATGATTGTCTAGTCATCTCAGAGGGTACAGGAGCAAACACTTGAACGATAAGGCTTTTCCATTCAGTAGACAAAGGAATTCCTATTCATTTAGATTTATCAAAAAAAAAAATAACCGTGAGAAAACATCATTTGGCTTCAAGGATTGAACAGAACTATACATTTCAAAGAATTCAATTATCAAATCAAGTTGTGTTAACCTATTAGATTTCTTAAAGTTTTGCTGAAGTTCTACAAAGGCTAATTTTGGAGAGACCTCATTCTGTATCATTTCTGATAAGTCAGAAGCAATTGTTTTTTGGAGGAAAAAACGAAGAGCCCCTTCTGCTTGGGGAAACAGATCAAAATTATTCGGATCATTGGTGAACATAATCGTGTTAAAAATGTACATAAAAATATTATCTAATCCTTTAGTCCAATCGGCAAAGTTACTGCCATCTGAACAAAGCTTGGGAACATTTGGAATGAACTTGGAGGGATTTTTTAAAAATGAGGAGAAGTCAGGGGAAGTCATATCAAAATCGGAAGAACCGGATTGTCCTTGTAATAATTTGGAATCCATCGGTAATGTAGATATAGAAGGCAATGGAATAGTTTGGAAATCAGAACCAGACTTGGGAACAAGTTGTTCCTCTATGGAGTCACTATCAGAAGATTCAGAACTGTTAAACAAGAAGAACTTGCCACTTTGTAATGGCATTCAAGAATAAGATATGATGAACGGAAAGCTATGGTGAACCGGCT
Source organism: Austropuccinia psidii (assembly GCA_023105745.1). Classification (NCBI taxonomy): domain Eukaryota; kingdom Fungi; phylum Basidiomycota; class Pucciniomycetes; order Pucciniales; family Sphaerophragmiaceae; genus Austropuccinia; species Austropuccinia psidii. The sequence goes on along the minus strand of JALGQZ010000005.1, from coordinate 7,841,193 downwards.
TTTAACCTGTTATTTCAAGATGATCTCTTTTTTAAGAAAAACACTATTTAATTTTTGAAACATTTAATCTCCATTACTTGCTCTCTTTCTCACTGTTTTCTTTTTCTAATTATACTATTTACAAGATATTGGGTTGTTCTAGAAATTTCCTTATTCTTCTAGTCATGACTGAAATTGACTATTCCTCTACTATGTTACAACAGGCCTGCCCTCAATACAGGTTCAAACACCTGTATTGATTCAAATAACTGTATTGGATACACCAATACAGTTTGTAAAATAATAATTAATGTAAGTCGCGACTGGAAAAACTAAGAAAGTTCTAGAAGAATCATGATTCAGGTAAAAACCCGATTTGTAAATACTACTATATAAAATTAAAAAGAATTGTGTAATAAAATAAAAAATTGGCATGAAAGAAAATAAAACCAATAATCACAAATAAATTCATAAGTTATAACAGGTTAAAAGCCGGCCTATTACCGTAGTTAACTCGTAAAAAACCTGTGAATGCCACTACGTAGTGGCAGATTTTTTTTGTTAAACAATTCTGATACTTCCAAGAGTGATTCTGATTCTGTTGAAGAACAATTAGTCCCTTCGTCTGCTTCTTTTTTACAATCTTCATCAGTTCCTACCAATACCCATGATATTATGGCTACATCAATCGAGACAAAGAATGAAAAGTCTGGAGAATTAGTTTTTGATATGTCTTCTCCTGCTTTCATATCGTTTCTCAAAAATCCATCTAAATTTGTTTCTAACATTCCCAAGCTTAAATCCGACGGTTCCAATTTTACTGATTGGAGCAAAGGTCTTGATAATGTTTTCATGTATATTCTTAACAAAGTATTGTTCACCAATAATCCTGATAATTTTGAACTAATTCCTCAAGCTATGGGTGCTTTGCGTTTTTTTATTCAACAAACGATTGCACCAGAACTGTCTGAGATGATTCAGAATGAACCTTCTCCTAAATTAGCATATATAGAACTACAAAACAATTTTAGAAAGTCTGCAAGATTAATGCCGCTTAAGATTGTTATTGAACTTTTTGAAATGTATTCCACAAGATCTCTATCAAATTCAAACGATTTTTTTCCAAATTATTTACACTATTTGACAAATACAGACGTACAGGTATTCCCTTGACTCCTGAATGGAGAAGTCTAATAATACAAATTTTCGCACCGATTCCGCAAGGGATGACACAAGCATCCTGGTTTAATTTGATATCTTCTGAACTTGATCGTTCTGGAAGGAAAGATCCTTGCGATGTGCAGCGTTTAGTAAACTCATTTATGGTATCGGTAGGACGGAGTGATCAACAATCTAGTTCACAATTGGTTATGAAGCTAGCTCCGAAAAATCAAACACCATCAAAGAATAATAAAATGGATTTTTTATCTAATGCCATGTCGAACATTGTTATATCTTCTTCTCCAAATCAGGGAAGTTCTCGACAAATCAAATCTTTACGAATGCCATCGGAAAATGAAATTAAACAAGCGCATTTAAATATTAAATTAGGAAACAAACAACCATCAGAACTTCTTCGTCAAAAACATGGTATGGAATGTCATTATTTTAAGTCACAAGGTTTGGGTTTTCAAGGTCACTGGGTTTCAACTTGCCCAGTGATTTGAGAAATCTTGAACCTTGAAAAAGCACCACCGCCAATGGCGGGTCTTGAGCCGGCGATACGTGCAGTATCTGATAACAGAACTGCGAGTTTGGTTGACACTGGCTCTCAGGTGCATGTGAGTGGAAATTCTTCTTTATTCATTAAAAAGGATCCTTTGGAACAGATGCTGGCATTGAGTCTTGCTTCTCCATCAATTCATGTTAACGCAACACATAGGGGAATGATGAAGTTGCCCTTTGTCAGCTCGGAAGTGAATAATGCACTGTATTGCCAGGATATAACAGGTACACTTGTATCGCTAGGACAATTGGTTGAAGAGGAATATATACCAAAATTTGTTGGTAAGGATATGTGGGTGTATACACCACAGGGGGAGCTATATTTTTATGCTCAATTTACAGCTAAGTCATGGGTTATTTCACCAATTAACTCAGGATTGGGTCCAAAGCAAAATTTTCAAGAGCGGGATAAAGTGAATTCTCCATCCGTTAGAGTCTTGAGCTCATCAAAATCTTTTGAATGGCATTGTCATTTAGGACATGCTTCTGATAAAATTGTTAAACGTTTTTTGAAACTTCACATACCTGAATTTGATCTGAAACAATGGTCATCTTTTATTTGCAATGATTGTTTAATAGCTAAAAGTACAAGAAGGAATATATCTTGCCATGACAATGCTCCAAAAGAACAGCCCAGAGATCTTATGATGTCTGATGTTCTTGGTCCAATTCCATTGCTTGATATTCATCAGAACAAATATATATTGACATTACGAGACCATAAATCAATGTTTGTTTTTTGTTTTCCAATAAAGACAAGGGATCAAGTACCAAAGGTTTTGCTACAAACTCTTTCCTTAATACATTCGGTGTTTGGCAAATCAGCAAAATTTTTACGATCTGATAATGCTAAAGAGTACATGGGGCAAACTTTTAAGATAAGTTTGACAAATATGGGAATTCAACAATTGTTTACATCTCCTTATACACCATAACAGAATGGGGAGGCAGAAATATTGAACAGGACACTGGGTGATGCGGCACGAACAATGTTGAGAGCATCAGGATTACCACGATCTTTTTGGTCATATTCCTATAAGTGTGCGGCCTATATTCACAACAGGATACCAAATAATAGGATGGGATTTTTGACTCCACTCAAACTTTGGTGTGGAAGAAAACCTCAAGCTAAAAGGATATTTCCTTTTGGAGCAAAAGCAATTGTTCATATTCCAAGTGAAAAGTGGGGGAAGCTGGACGACAGGGGGAGATTGTGCTCCTTGATAGGTTTTCAAGATGACAGTAGGGGTTTCTTTTTCTGGGATGATTAATCTAAACAAATATTAAATTCTAACCATGCTAGATTTCTTGATTTTGAACAAAATATTCAATCTGAAAAAATGAAGGTGACTAACTTAGTAAACAAAATAGGTCTACAACTTGGGAAGGAACAAACAGAGAAGATCTGTGAAGAACAAGATAAGCAAATAAATGAAATACAAATATCAAGAGACATGGAAATACCAGCAAATCTGAATGAAGAAAAGCAAATGAATTGGGGACAATGGAAAGATGCTATCAATAGGGAGTTGACTTCTTTTGAGGAAATGGATGTTTGGATGCCGGTAGTAAAAACAAGAGACATGAAGGTGATAAAAACAAAATTTTTATTTGATTTGAAAAGAAGAGGGCAACCCAAACAACTAACTTACAAAGCCAGATTAGTCACTCATGGTTATTGTCAAAGGCACGGGATAGATTGTGAACGTACCTATGCCTTGACAGCTTCATTAACTTCATTACAATTACTCCTAGCATTGGGCTTAAAAAATAATTGGAAGATAGCAAGCTTTGATGTTTCAGTGGCATATTTGCACAGTCCTTTGGAAGAAAACATTTACGTTGAAGCACCTGTTGAATTTAGACCGGAATGGCTTGGTAAGGTAATGAAGCTAAAGAAAGCAATGTATGGTTTGAAACAAGAAGGACGTTGTTAGTGGTTTTACTTGAGATCAGTTATGGAGAAAATTGGTTTCTGTGCTGAAGAACTCGATCAATGTGTATACAAGTGCACCAGGAACAATACAATTTTATTTGTGTGGATGCATGTAGATGATGGTGTTATTTTTTCAAACAATCAAGAGGAGATAATGAAACAAAAACATGAACTTACACAATATCTGAGTTTAAAATGGGAGGATGGATTATCAAGGATAGTAGGAATTGATATAATTTTTAAACAAAATACCATTTGATTATCTCAATCACGGTTCACACAACAAATGGTACATCATTTTGGAGAGAAAACAAATTCACAATTGTTAAAGACAAAAACAGCCTTGCCGGATATAAAATTACAAAAAAGTACAGATCAACCAGTTGAACAAAAATGGTACCAATCATTGATAGGTTCATTGAATTATCTAGCATTGGGGACAAGACCAGACATCAGTTTTGCAGTCAATTATTTAGCCAGGTATTCTAACTCACCTCAACAACAAAATTGGTTTTCTCTTCATCATTTAATGGGATATATCAAGTATTCAATGAACTGGAGTTTGAATTATGTTTTGACAAACGAATCATTAAATGTATGGACAGATGCCGATTGGGGGGCGAATTTCAAAGATCAACTACATGAATAGTTTTTAGTTTATTTGGGTGTACAATATCATGGGCTTCTAGAAGACAAAAATTGGTATCAACATCATTATGTGCAGCAGAGCTAGTAGCTATAGGAATGACGACGGACTTACTTTCATTTGTGATACAAATACTAAAATCAGCAGGAATGTTGATCAGATATAAATTGAATTGTGATAATAAGGCAGCAGTGATGGTAATGAAAGGATCTAAAAAAAGAATAAAAAGTTTAGAGCAACATTTTTATTCCATGAATGATCTAGTCAGAAAATATGGAATATCAATTGAATGGACTTTGACTGGAAATCAGTTGGCTGATATTTGCACGAAACAATTAGGGCCAGTGAAACATGGTGAAGGATGCAAGAAATTGTTAGTTGGCGACTGAAATTAAGGGGGAGTGTAAAATAATAAGTAATGTAAGTTGCGACTGGAAAAACTAAGAAAGTTCTAGAAGAATCATGATTCAGGTAAAAACCCAATTTGTAAATACTACTATATAAAATTAAAAAGAATTGCGTAATAAAATAAAAAATTGGGATGAAAGAAAATAAAACCAATAATCACAAATAAATTCATAAGCTATAACACAGTTTCACATCTCAAATACAGGTTCTTCAATCATACAGTCATGGTTTCTCAACACTCAAACTCCAGGCTGGCATTTTTTCACATATACCAGCCCCCTTTTACCCACCTGGGGGTTTTTCCCCCAGTTAATTAAAATATTTGATTTATTTATTTAATATTATTTTATTTCTTATTTCAGAAGTATTATTTTATTAATTATTAAGTTAGTCTTTGCCTTCCCTCACCTGTTCAGCAGAGTCCTGGTGGTCATATCCTTCTTAATCCTTTTCTTTTTTCTGAACAGGTTGAAACAGTGATTCAGGATTATTTGTGGTTGGCTCTTCATTATTGATTTTTTTTTATTTCATGTCTTTAATGCTCATTCTTCATCAGTAGGAGTCTTATACTTTATCGTATTGCTCTTATCCTTTGAGTACTTCCTTTGAGCCCTCCATAAGTAAGTCTGTTCACTGAGTTCCAGGCCCTCTTCATTTAGAAGAACCCCTGTGACATATAGATGAGCTGTGCAATAACCTTCCCCCTTAGAACACACTTTCATTTTCAACTTATCTCTGAGAATTCTTTTTGTACAGACAAAAAAATCTTTCTTATATGTCAAAAGTAGGTCAGTTTGATGGGCTTACAGAACAGGCCTTTGTTTTAAAACCTTTATGGCATATTTGGGTATGTGAACTATACCTCAAGGCTCACAAATGTGGAATCAGGCTTGAGAAGGGCTGTGTTTTTTCTTCCAAGAAACTACTTTTTCCACATCTAAAACCAAGAACTCAGCTTTCTTTGACAGATGGTTAAACATTTCCCAAGTTTTTAGCTTTTAAGATATCTTCTTTCTTTTTAATTCAAGAAGTTTTCAACATTCCAAGTCAGATTTTCTTTTTTGGCTGGTCTGGGCAGTTGGGGTGAACGCAAGTCAAGTTTGCCTCAATATCACATACATTTTCGCCCTGTGCGATATTTATGGTTTTAGATCACTGCCCAACCTTCTTCTTCCTATTCTCTGGCCAAGCTGCCGCGGCGCCAGCTGTGTCGATTTCCCACACAGCAGCCCAAGCAACGCTCAGCACTCATCCACGGATTTTCTTTCCATCTACAAATACTTAGCTTTCCATCAGAACACTTTCTTTTCGCCGTCTGAAATACTTCATATCTCATCTTTTTCTCGTAGGAGGACATGTCGCGATTGCCTGGTTCGGGCTTCGGAACTCGCGGCGCTGGCAGTTTGCGCACACCATCGGCCTATTCGAGCGGCACTGGCCATGGGTTCAGAGTGGTGGAATGTCCGAATGTGCAACTTGCATTCTCGAATTGTTTGATTGTCAGTCCTTTGGATTTCGGGCCTAATCCATATGTTCGAGTCAAAGGAGAATATGTGTTTACTACTAAGTGGGTACGAGTCAACAACTCTACAGCTTGAACAGAGTGTAATGAGATGAGGTGTTTCATTGGTTGTTTCATTTAGAGCAGATAGAGCTATCCAACCTGGAACCGTCGGCGCTATGAAGGCTCAAAGATCATGGGCCCAACTTTCACTTATGGGTGATGTCGTTGATATCGTCCCCTTTGATCCTCAGAAAGAAATGGGCGTCAATTGTTATCTTGGCGAACTAGATCTTGAAGTTGGTTGGTGGCATCAAGGCAGTGCGACACATGGAGTAGTTTTTGATGCAGACGAAATGGCCAAACTGATTACAAGAGTGATTAACATATTTTACTATTAAGGACGCTTTCAGAGGCTAGATCAAAGTCTCATTCGATAACTTTACTGCATTTTTCAGTCTTTTGATAGCCTTATTTTTTCACTTGGTCAACCTATCGTTTTTGAGATGAATAGCGAGAAACTCCGGGCTGTTGTCATTGCTGCACGTTCGGTTGACGTTCAAGCTTTAGCCGATGTTTCAGGACCTCAAGAAACTCAAATGGGAATTTTAATGCCAAATACCATAATCAACGTCATTAAAGCACCCGATGCGTCTTTGAAGATTAAAGCCAGCAGCAAGCGTGTTGCTCCTAATGCAATCATTAAACCCAACTTCAAATTTCAAGATATGGGTATTGGCGGTTTGGATAGTGAATTTGGCGCAATCTTTCGCAGAGCGTTTGCTAGTCGAATCTTTCCTCCTGGAATGGTGGAAAAATTAGGAATTCAACACGTCAAAGGTAAATTATATATTCTCTTGGGGTTCTTTTCTTCAAAAGATTTCTCATAATCTTTTCTGTAGGTTTATTACTTTTTGGTCCCCCTGGTACGGGTAAAACTCTGATGGCCCGACAAATCGGGAAAATGTTGAATGCACGAGAGCCTAAGATCGTTAATGGGCCTGAGATTCTCAATAAATTTGTTGGTGAATCTGAAAAAAATATTCGGGAACTTTTTGCTGAAGCCGAGCTTGAATACAAAGCAAAAGGGGATGAATCGGGTTTACATATTATTATTTTTGATGAATTAGATGCAATTTGTAAGCAGAGAGGTTCTACAGGAGGTGGTACGGGTGTGGGTGATTCCGTTGTGAATCAATTACTATCTAAGATGGATGGTGTTGATCAGCTGAATAATATCTTGATTATTGGAATGACTAATCGATTGGACATGATTGATGAGGCTTTGCTTCGGCCCGGTCGATTAGAAGTCCACATGGAAATTTCCTTACCTGACGAAAAGGGTCGTTTGCAAATTCTAAATATACATACTGCTAAAATGAGGGCCAACAGCATCATGGCGTCAGATGTTATTTTAGATGAACTAGCCGCTCTAACCAAGAATTTCTCTGGAGCTGAATTGTCTGGATTGGTCAAGTCAGCTACCTCATTTGCTTTCAATCGTCATATCAAGGTCGGAACCACGGCAGGCGTTGGTGACGACTTAGATAAAATGCAGGTCAATTTAAATGATTTTTTGAACGCTCTCGATGAAGTAAAGCCTGCCTTTGGCGTAGCTGAAGAAGAGTTGAAATCTGTTATCCAAAATGGAATCATCAAATTTTCTCCTCAGATTGATGTCAGTAAAGTTTTTTTCAGCTGTTCACCTAATTTTCCTGATTACGTTGCTAAATCCATTATTACCATTGATCAATATGCTTTAATTGAAATAACTGTAGGAAATTTTACATGATGGAAAACTTTTGGTTGAGCAAGTTCGAACAAGCACAAGAACCCCGTTGGTTAGCGTACTGATACATGGCACGTTAGCGTCTTTATCTTTTAACAACATATTTCGTTGATTTCCTGTGGCTAATAAGAAAAACCAAAACACTCAGGTCCTCCCAGCGCCGGAAAAACTGCCTTGGCTGCTTCAATAGCTCAAGCATCCGATTTTCCATTTATAAAATTGATTGCCCCTGAAAACATGGTGGGGTTTTCAGAAGCTCAAAAGATCAATTACCTTTTTAAAGTTTTTTCAGATAGTTATAAAAGTCCAATGAGCGTAATTGTTGTTGACAATATTGAAAGGATTCTAGGTAAGAAGATTATGAAGCAAGTTCATAATTAGGAAACAAAAGTGGTGTTTGATTTAACGTTTTTTAACGCATTTTATAGACTGGGTACCTATTGGTCCTCGGTTTTCCAACGGGGTCTTGCAGGCTCTGATGGTATTACTAGGCAAGCGCCCGCCAAAAGATAAACGATTACTGGTCTTAGCAACCTCGTCCAGTCGGACTATGTTGCAGGACATGGGGATGTCAGACACCTTTGCTGCTGACATAAGAGTTCCACCAATCGATACCTTAAAAAGTTTAGAAATTGTCATTAATGCTGTTGAACTATTTCCGGATCGTCATGCATATCAGCGAGCAATGCAATTACTAGAGCAAGCAGGCTTTAGGCAAGAGGGCCGTTTGGCTGTTGGTGTGAAGAAATTGTTAAACATTGCCGAGATGTGCCGGCAGGACAAAGATAGAGCAGCAGATAAGCTGGTTATGGAATTGATGGGGCTGGGTAGTAAGTAAACTCAAGTTAATATTTGAAGTAAAACTTAGCTCTTATTGACTTAATTCACCATTATGAATCTGGTAGTGTGACAAAGCAATGGTTTTGCATTGGCAAGCAGGCAACATTACTAAAAGTGAAAATACTCTTTCTCCCATTGCATTGAATCATTTAACCTCAAATTTTATGTAAATTATCCCTTTACAACGCATAGCTGGTTTTTTTAAGAGGCAAAGCTGATTCAAGAAAAAAGTTCACAAATGATTGCGCTAGACAAAACCTCTTTCGTATAGTCTCGTTTTTGTTTTGCCTGATGTGATATTAATAAAAATTTAGAGTTGATTGAATTATTACAAGAATTTTCATTGAAGTGACTCCGTTTATTCTCCAAAAACAATCTCTTGTTTAAGTAAAATTACTTAAAAGCCAAAAGTGAATTTGTACGATACCCAAAAACAGCATTTCAGAAGTCAGTGCTCATGAGAATAAGTCGAGTACAGCATACTCGGAAGAATTTTTAAACGAAAGTAAGGGCTTGCTGATTACTCGGATTACACGTTATGAAGAGGATATGTAAAAAGAAAAGGTGTGATATGTAAACATTGAAAGCAAAAACATCTGACGATACTGGTTTATTTTAATAGCTTGATATAAAAAAAGTGGAATATACCTGAAGGCTGATAATTAAAATCAAAGTTATCCTAAGTTGAGTAACCATTAAATGAATAGTAAAATGAAGAAATATTTTGAATATTTTTTAGTTTTTTATACTATACTCTGTTTGGGCCCATGCCTCTAGGTGGACACCAAAATTCATGAGCTGTCATGATGCCTTCTCAAACACAAATTGTATGGGTCAGGCAACTTGGGAATTTCCTGACTTTTTGCTACAATATCAGCAACTGAATTTCTTTTATTTCATTATAATTTATTGTTTGAATAGTCTTTCATAGCTTTTCATTCATTTCATCAAGTATTTATAATTTACAGTACACATATAACCAATGCAATAAAAACATCAAGAATTCAGGTATTGCTTAATAGTCAAGCATCAAAAAAAGTACTGATTTAAAATTGATTGTGAGTTTTTCAATGATGAGCAGTCTAGTTCTCATATTTATGAGTTTCAATGAATGATGGAGATTGTCAGTTTTAGTTGAGTTTTCATGAGAGATAATTTATTAGAAAGGAGATTGCCTTTTGAGCCTCCTTTGAATTAGAGTTTTGAATTTGTAAATAACCATTGGTCTTTCAGGTTATGCTTTTAAGTCATCATTTGTTAAGAAATTATTTTAAGTCCAAAGTGATAATGATATTTCATCAGGTGATCACTCTTTAAAATTACCTTCAAATCACTGATTGAGAAGTCATCTTGTAAGATATGTCTATGATGCTGTTGATAATATTACTATTAATCAAAATTCCTATGACTGTTCTTATGAAATAAAATAACCAAAATTATTATAACCACAATTAAATAAATAATTAATTGATTATTTCCTTTACTTGTTATACACTACTAGTGATTATAACAGTAAGCAGTAATTGTCTGCAAGAATCAATTACAGAATTATTTAATATATAATTAGCTTTTGCAAGAATAATTATAAATATAATTATTGAAGAAAACTAATACTAAAGAAAAACATTACAAATTAATTAAAACCACTCACTAATACTTCAATTAAAGTTGGAAACAGTTGGAAGATGTCACAACCATGGCAATTCATCCCCTTGGACTTCAATATGGCATATCCATGCCACATCAAAAATATGGCAATTTGGCCATATTGGCCATCTCACCTCATTTGGCTTTTTATGGCCATTTCATCATCTGGGCCCAACTTGGGCCCTTCACCGTCAACAGGCCTTTTCTGGCCTTTCTCTACTTTTGGGCAATTTTGGTATTTCCCAGTCAACAGGGGAAATACAGCCCAAGAAGCTGTATTTGGCTTTAATTACAGTTTCTGCACATTTTGCGGATTTGCGCACTTTGCGCAAATACAGTTTTAAGACTGTATGAGCTGTATTTGGCCAAAAACCCAAAAATGGCGAAATACCTCAAAAGACACTCTGACACCTCTGAAGCCTTCCAAAACCAAATTTCACCCATATCCTCCTGGCGTCATCTCTAAAGACTTATGGCCATTTTCAACCTCCAATAACCAAAATGCCATATATGATGTTATACACCATTATGCATCTTTTTTCAGCAGCAATCCACTGGCGGCAATATCATCTGGTTATTTCAACTTTCCATCAGGCCATCCAGTCACGTCATCAAGGCTCAAGGGCAAGTGTCAAAACCTCAAATACCAATGACGCCATCAAGCAGTCATTGGGTATTTTCACTCCAAGTATTCCTTCCAAATGAATACTGTCAATTCATTCTCAAGGTGTATTCAAGAGGCAGTGCCAAAAGAAGTTGTCAAGTGTCAAAGCTCCACTCAATCCATCTTGGCAACCATATTCATTTCAATACAGTCTGGATCCATCAAGAACTGTATTTCATTTTCAAGCATGGGAAATTCATTCAACCCAATTCAATTTCAATATGAGCCAGCTGTATCAATTCCCAAAACAATCAATACAGCCTCAAGGATCAATACAGATCAGTTTTCAGCCTGAAGAACTCAAGCTCCCAACTTTTCACATATACCGGCTACCCTTTCCACCCTGGGGGGTTTTTCCCCAGTTAATTAATATACTTTGATTTATTTTTATCTTTATTTTCTTTTCATTTTAGTTAAGCAAATACTGATATTATTAAGTCAGTCATTTAGCACTTTTCTCTTTCTCTTTTCTTTGGCTGTCAATGGATATTTGGTGGTCATATCCTTACTAATTCCATTATTCATTTTTGGAAGGTTGAAACAGTGATTAAGGACTTACTTGGTTGGCTCTTTGGCCATTTGGCTTCCATTTCCTCTTTTGCATCTCATCTTGTACCTGCATATCTTTTAGAGGAATTCATTCTTATTATTTTTATTCTTTATTCTTTTGGAGTCTTCCAAGTGAGCTCCCTGATTGCTGAGTGCCAGGCCACTCTTGTATTTCCACTAGAGCCCCTGTGACAGAAGAGAGATTTGATGGATAAATTGTGGATTTTAAAGGATCAAAATTGATTTATAACAGTATTACAACAAATTATAGTTTATTTCTATTATTTCATGTTGTTCTGATTGATTCTGAAAAATTAAAACACTTATGTAAAAGATTTAACTAATACTTGTTGGTCATAAAGGTATAATTGGATAATAAGATGATTTGGAAAAAACAGCAAGAGAAGGCCTCTTTTAAGTCAACAACCTCTCACAGAGGCATTCCATAGAGAAAACTGAAAAAAAGTGAGTGAGAAAGAAATAATCCTTTTTGGATTAATAATTGCATCATCTGTTGTCATGTAAGATTATCATAATTACTTGATTAAGGCTTTTATGTGACTACCAACCAATTTATGGTTAAGAATAAAAGGAGTAACAACTGTATATCTTCTTTTATTTCAAAATACAGATTAATTTCTCAAATTTATCAATTTTTTTGGAAATTCCATCACAGGTTGGATTTTCTGTGAATTTTTGAAGATTCAGTGTTTCACGTGGAATCATCAAAAATGGACTGTAAGTAGACTATCAATTTTATTTATGAAAACATAGTTATTTTTGGTTTATTTATCATTAATACCATCCTCCATTGTTCCTGAAAGCTCAGAAAGATTCATTGAGAATTGTAATTTTAATGAATTTTTGAAGTTTTTACCTTATTTCTACATAGAATTGCAAATAACACATTATAGCAGATTGCTATGAGGTAAATCAGCAGATGATAGTCCAAAAAGGGTTTTATTACTCTTTTAAGGTTTATCCATGGAAAATAATTAACAATTCACATTGCTACAGGAGTCTAAGTTGCTTTTTACATCCTTGCCACATGAAAATAGAAACTTATTTGCAATTTTCTTATGATTTAATAAGGGTTTAGCTTGGTAACCAACTTTCCAAAAGGTTTTAGTATACTAATTGGGAAATGATCAGCCATGGATGCAAGATGAAGAGCTTTCCATGACTCAGAGGCCTCAGAAGTTGGGTACCCTGGCTCTCTTTGATGTCTTTTATCCCCCTTACCTATTTTCACATCAAAAATAGTACTTCAGGCTTGAAGACTAATATCCACTATGGGTGTACCAAAGCATTATTTAAGAAGATTAGAATTGTAAGTGCCACAAACATTCATAACACCAATCTTAGTGTATATGTAACATGGGATTTCTTGGATTCACATTTTTTTGGTGTGAGATTGAGAAAAACAGAAATTTCCACAATTATTTTTATGTGGTATTAATGATTTCATATTGAAGTATTTTCCATATTAGCACCTCATAGACTTAGTTCAAGATTATTCACACCATTAATCCTTTCTGAGATGGAAAATGATCAATTTGTGATATATGCATGACTTATGGGTTATGCGTAGTTCGGAATTTATGTTTATTATAATTGTGGCCTATTGTAACAACCATGGCGATTCCCCCTCTTGAACCTCCATATAGCATATCCATGCAATATCCATAACCATTGGCCAAATTGGCTGTTTCATCTTTCCTGGCCTTTTATGGAAATTTCACTATATGGGGCCAACTTGGCCCCTTCATCATCACCAGGCCTTTCCTAGCCAGTCTTTGCTTTTGGGCACTCTTAGGTATTTTCCAGTCAACGCGCAAAACACAGCCCAAAATCCTGTATTTGGATTTTTAAGCTTTAAATAAAGTTTTTCACATTTTGCTGTATTCAGCCTTTTTATGCCATTTTCCCATTTAATATAGGAAATATGCCCAAATGGCCATATTAGGCCATCTGGGGCTTAATTGCCAGTTTTGCGCATTTTGTGCAGTTTGCACAAATAAAGTTTTAAAGCTGTATAAGCTGTATTTGGCCAAAAACCCAAAAATACTTTGTCACCTCTAAAGCCACCCAAAACCCATTTCTCACTCATCTCCTCCTTGCATCCTTCCAAAAGACCTTTGGCCACTTTCACCCTTCAATCACCAAAGGTTCCATAAATGGTGTTATACACTGTCATGCATCTTTTTTAACCACAAATCCAATGGTTCCAATATCAAAGGGGTATTTCAACATTCCATAAAATCATCAAGAAATCACTTCATCCAGAGGATTCATCAAGCCTCAAGGAAAAGTGTGTCCCAACAATGGCAATTCACCCTCTTGGACCTCAATATGGCATATCCATGCCATATCCAATTTATGGCAATTTGACCATATCCATAATCATTGGCAAAATTGGCCATTTCATATTTTTTGGAATTTTATGGACATTTAACTATCTGGGCCCAACTTGGCCCCTTCTTCATAATCAGGCCTTTCCTGGCCAGGTTTTGCTTTTGGGCAGTCTTTGGTATTTTCCAGTCAACAGGGAAAATACAGCCCAAAAGTCTTTATTTTGATTTTTAAGCTTAAAACACAGATTTGCGCATTTTGTGCACTTCTGCACATTTTGCACATTTTGTGAGTTTTGATGTATTTGCCAATTTAGGCCATTTGGGGCATAATTGCCATATTTGCGCATTTTGCACAAATACAGTTTCAAAGCTGTATTAGAGGTACTTGGCCAAAACACCCAAAGACACTCTGTCACAGCCAAGGAGGCAGGGGCATTACCAATCATATTCTACAATCATTACTTCATTGATACCCCTCAAACCCAATCAGCAAGGGGGTTTCATTCAACAGTCTCCAAATACAGTTTTCAGACCTCAATACAGTTTCATACATGCAAGACCCAAATACAGGATTCACCAAATACAGTCCTGTAATCAATACAGGCGCAAATACCTGTATTGACTGTATAACCTGTATTGGATTCACCAATACAGGATTCAATCCCACATCCAACTTCTTCCAGCATACAGACAAGTATCTCAGCACTCAAACTCCAAGGCTGGTATTTCTCACATATACCAGCCCCTCTTCACCCACCTGGGGGTTTTTCCCCCAGTTAAATAAAATATTGGATTTATTATTTAATATTATTTTATTTCTCATTTAAGAAATATTATTTTATTATTTATTAAGTTAGTCTTTGCCTTCCCTCACCTGTTCAGTAGAGTCCTGGTGGCCATATCCTTTATTAATCCTTTTCTCTTTTCTAAACAGGTTGAAACAGTGGTACAGGATTATTTGTAGTTGGCTCTTTATTATTTGCTTTTGTTTTATCTCTCTTATCTTTTATGCTTATTATTTTATGACTAGGAATTTATCCTCTTACTCCATTACTCTTATCATTTGAGTACTCTTCTGAGCCCTCCATAAGTAAGTCTGTTCACTGAGTGCCAGGCCCTCTTCATTTTAGAAGAGCCCCTGTGACATTATTTTAATTAACTCATAATTGCTTCTTTTTCATTCATTCATTTTACTCATTTCTCTCATTTTTCAATTATGATTTTTTCATGATTTTATGATTTTTTATGGTTTTTATGATTTTTCTCTCTTATCAATTTTCATCTCATTCATTTTATTCAAATGAAAATTGATTCTCTTTCTCATTTCAAAAATTCTTCTGACCATTTCACTTTATTCTTTGTCATTCTAATTTCTCTTTTGTCTGAATTCAGGTTTTTATCAGGTTATTTGAGTGCAATTATTTGGGTTAATTGATTCATCATTCAGGGATTTATTGATTTGGGGTATTCAGTGATTTGGATTTTGAAATTTCTCAAGATTATTGATTGATTCCTCAAGACATTGATTTCACCTCAAGATTTTGAATTGACCTGATTGATTTGATTTGATTTGATTGACTTGATTTGATTCTTCAAGATACCTGATTTATCCTCAAGATTTGATTTGATTTATTGATTTGAATTTGATTCCTCAAGAAAATTGAATTGATTTTTGAAGATATTGATTGAATTTCTCAAGACTTAATTGATTTGATTTTGATTGACTTGATTTGACTTATTGATTGAAATTGATTATTCATAAGAATTTGACTTTGTCATCTTCACTCTTCAACATTTATTCATATTGATTCACTTCAAGACTATTGATTGATTTCTCAAGTTCATCAAGATTCTCATTTGATTGTTTTGGTTAAGCCTTATTTTATTCAAAGTATCATCAAGATTTTATTCATTCTTCTTTCATAATGCCAGTTCAGCATAGCCCACCAGCCAAGAATACAAGATCCCAGAGACATCAAGCTGTTCTCACTCCTACACCAAAGGCTCCTCTTGACCGCACACCATCAGTTCATCAACTGAGTGCAAATTTGGACAGAGGACCACCAATGGAAGGAGCAGCACCCTCCAGAAGAGGAGGTGTGAAGTCTAGAAGATCAAGATCATTCTCTGGACTATTGGGTGGTTATCCTGGTGTTTCTCAAGGGCCTAGAAGTAGATTGGGGGAAGCTGAATATGAGAAGGGGGAAGAGTCTGTGGAAGAGGAAGAATCTGAGGAGACTGAAGTGGCAGCTGCCTTGGCAGGTGCTCCTGAAGCTCCTGAGGCTCCAAATCTAGCGCTTTCTAATCAACCTTCTGTCTCTCAAGCTGAACCAAATTTCCTCAAGATGATGGAGCAAATGACTCAGTTTATGGGACAACTCACTCAAGCAGTTGCCCCAAGGGACACTTCAAAAGTTCCTGCATTCAAGACTCCATCAATGAAGGCACCTGATTCTTTTGATGGTACTAAAGCTCATAAATTGAGAGGATTCATTCAATCCTGTCAATTAATCTTTCATAATGACCCAGAAAACTTCTTCTCTGACAGGAAGAAGGTGCTTTACTCAACTTCTTTTCTTACTGGTAGAGCTGGCAAATGGATTGAACCTTACCTCTCAAATATCTCCAATGAAGACCCATCTTACCTCCTCAATAACTGGAAGTTGTTTGAAACCCAGTTATTCACTCTGTTTGGCGATCCCAATGAAGTCAGAAAAGCTGAACAAGAGTTGGACAATTTGAGGATGAGGGAAAGTGGTCAAGTTTCCTTGTACATAGCTGATTTCAGAAGTTTAATGTCAAGAATTTGAGACTGGGGGGAAAGGGCCTATATTCATGTGTATAGAAGAGGTTTGGCATCAAGATTGTTGGACCAATTGGCTTCTCACCCTGGAAATTTTGATAGTCTTCAAGAACTCATGGATATCACCTTGGAATTAGATACCAGGTACCATGAGAGGCAGAAGGAAAAGGGCAGTAATCAAGAGAAGAAGCCTCCAATCAGTGGATCCAACTCCTCCAAGCCTTCTCAAAATTCATCATCACAGAAGCCTTATCATAAGAAGAATAAGAAGGGGAAGAATTTTCAAGTGTCCAAAGACAAGCCTCATGCTGCTCTCCTCAATAAGGACAACAAATTAATTGGTTCTGAAAAGGAGAGGAGGATTAAAGAAGGCTTGTGCAATTATTGTGGTGGTAAACACCCATTTGAAAAATGTTTCAAGAAGCCTGAAAATAGGCAAGGGTCATCAAAAGGCTTCCCTAGCAAGCAGGGAAAAGCCTGAGTGGGAATCATGATGTGTTCAATGGTTCTCACTTATTTCCTTCAAGAGCACAATTGTGCACTCTGAATACTAGTGTCAAGAAATCTTTAAAATTTCTTATTTTTTCTTCAATCTCTGATATTTTTTATAGTATTCTCATTGATTCTGGTGCTACAAACTCCTTTATTGCAAAGAATTTTGTTCTCAAGTACTCATTGACCATGTCAGAGCTCCCTGAAAAGATTCCTCTTTTCATTCTGGATTCTAATGAATCCACTTCCCTGTTCATCACCCATTATACCAAGTGGGTTGTTGATTTACCTTCCTTCCCAAGCTTTGAATGGGATTTCTTTGTCATAGATTGACACAAGGGAGAAGACCTAATATTGGGCTATGATTTTCTTTACCATTTTAATCCCATTATTGATTGGAAAAATGGATTAATTGCCTATGATTCTAGTCATAAGGATTCTAGTGGTATTATTTCTTCTACTAGTAATGACTTATCCACTGCTGTCAACAGTGTTGCTATGGTTGGTGAACTTAAGACACCTTCCCTTCCTCCTTCTGTCCATAACCCCTCCACTTTTCCCTCTCAGTCATTACTTCCATTAAGAGATGAAGTCTTCAAAGAGATAAAAGATGTTGGAGAAGATGTTGCTATATCTTCACTTCATCTCTTTCAAGGGGATATGGACCTTCCTCCTTTATCTTTTCATGCCTCCCTGGAGGAGCAGTGGGATGAGGAGGAATAGCCAGAAGAGATTGAAACTGTGCTGAAGGTAGTCCCTCCTGTTTATCACAAATATTTGGATGTATTCTCCAAAGTGAAAGCAGAGAAACTTCCTCCACACCGTGCCTGTGATCATCATATCGAACTGGAGGGTCTTCTACCTCCAGTTGGTGTTATCTACTCTTTATCAAAGAATGAGTCAGAAACACTGTGGGCCTACATTTCAGAGAATTTAGAGAAGGGTTTCATCAGACCAAGCTCCTCCTCAACAGGAGCACCTGTCCTTTTTGTTAAGAAAAAGGATGGTGGTCTTTGTTTGTGTGTTGACTACCACAAACTTAATGCTGTCACTAGGAAGAACAGGCATCCTGTTCCTCCAATGAATCAGCTTCTTACCGTCTTTAATGGTGCTACTATCTTCTCCAAGATAGATCTGCGTGGTGCTTATAATCTCCTGAGAATTAAAGAGGGGGATGAGCATTTAACTGCCTTTAGAACCAAATATGGTAGTTATGAGTATTTGGTTATGCCATTTGGCTTAACCAATGCTCCAGCTTCATTCCAAAATCTTGTGAATGATATATTTGCAGATTATTTGGATATTTTTGTTGTAGTGTACTTAGATGATATTATGGTCTTCTCTAGCTCTTTGGATGAACATGTTAAACATGTGGCCTCTGTTCTCCAAAGACTGAGAGAAAATAATTTGTTTTCTAAAGCCTCCAAGTGTGTATTCCATGCCTCAAGTGTGGAATACTTGGGCTATGTTGTTTCAAGTGATGGTCTCAAGATGGATTCTTCAAAGGTTCAACAAATCCTCAATTGGCCTCAGCCCAAGAACATCAAGGCCCTCCAATCTTTTCTTCGCTTTGCCAACTTTTATCGTTGTTTCATTAAAAATTATTCCAAAAAAATATCTGCTCTCACTTCCCTCCTTAAAAAAGATTCTCCCTTTATCTTCAATGAGGAAGCTCTTAGTCAGTTTCAGATACTCAAAGAAGCTTTCACCACTGCTCCTATTCTCTCTCATTTTAATCCTTCTCTACCAACTATTGTAGAGACTGATGCTTCTGATTATGCCTTGGGTGCTGTACTGAGTCAGGTGAATGACTCAGGAAAGCATCCCATTGCATTTGATAGTCACAAGCTCTTACCAGCTGAACTCAACTATGAAATTCATGACAAGGAACTCCTTGGCATAGTTTGGGCTCTCAAGCGCTGGAGAGCTTTTCTCCTTTCTCTTTCTGATTCCTTTGAGGTCTTGACAGACCATTGTTCCCTTCAGTATTTTATGTCCTCTAAAGTCCTTACTCGTCGTCAAGCCTGCTGGGCAGAATTTCTATCTGAATTCCATTTCATCATCACTTACCGCCCAGGCAGGCTGGCCACTTTACCAGATGCCTTGTCACGTCGGGACGACGTGTACCCAGAGAGGGGGGTGGATTTCATCAGCAAGAATCCTAAACATTTTCATCAAGTTCTCAAGCAAAATGAAATTCAAGAGTCAAGATTCTTTTCAATTAAAGTTGATGTTTTTTCAGATGTAGTTGATCAAATTCAAAGACAAGTATTGCAAGACAAAGATTATAAGGAAATCCTCAAGAAATTAGAAAGAGGAGAATCAGTCCCAGACTATTCTCTTGAACCTCAAGCAAAATTATTATTGTTCAAAGATAGAGTAGTCATTCCAAGAAATCATGAAATTCAATTGGACATTCTTCAAAAGCGTCATGACTCACCGTTGGCTGGCCATCCTGGCCAGGAGAAGACCCTCAAGCTCATCAAGAGGGATTTTTATTGGGCTGGCATGAATCAAATCATCAAGGACTATGTGTCCTCATGTCAGCAATGTTCAAGAAACAAGAACATCCATCATAAGAAGTTTGGATTACTCAAGCCTCTTCAAATTCCATCTGGTCCTTGGAATTCTTTATCAATGGAATTTATCACTCAATTGCCCTTGTCAAGCAACTTTGATTCAATTTTAGGAGTTGTAGACAGATTTTCAAAAATGGCAATATTTATTCCAACTTATTCAACAATCACTGCTTTGGACTTAGCTCAAATATTCATCAATCATGTCTTTTCCAAACATGGTCTTCCAATCAGTATTGTTAGTGATAGAGGTTCATTATTTGCTTCATCATTTTGGACTCAATTGTGTCAGCAGCTCAAGATATCAAGAGGTCTTTCAACTGCCTTTAACCCTGAAACAGATGGACAGACAGAGAGGGTAAATCAGATTCTAGAACAGTATCTTCGGATGTATGTCAGTTACCATCCAGATGACTGGCACACCTGGCTCCCTCTGGCTGAATTTGCCTATAATAATGCAGAACATTCATCAACAAAACAGTCTCCATTTTTCACTATTTATGGAAGAAATCCCAGCTTTGATTCAATTCACATTTCTCAAGATACACCTGCTGGAAAGCTATCATCAAAACTCCAATCAGTACAGCAAGTTGTCAAAGAAGAATTAGAGTCAGCAATAAAGCGTTTTAAGAAGTATGCAGATAGAAATAGAGCAATTCCACCTGACTTCCAACCTGGGGACAAAGTATGGCTAGCTTCCAAGAACATCAAGACAACAAGACCCACCAAAAAGCTTTCAGAAAGATGGTTGGGACCCTTTGAAGTTCTCAAGAAGATTGGCAGCCATGCATATCACCTCAAGTTGCCTCAACAATGGAAGTCAGTTCACCCTGTTTTCCATGTGTCTTTGTTAGAACCAGTAAAGCAATCAACTATCCCAAATCGACACCAATTGCCACCACCTCCAGTAATAGTGGAAGAGCAAGAAGAATGGGAAGTGGCTCAGGTTCTGGACTCAAAACTCAAGAGAGGTTCATTATGGTATTTAGTAGAGTGGAAAGGATTCAATGAAGACCCAGAAAAAACAACTTGGGAACCAGCTTCCAACCTTACCAACTCCCCAGACCTTGTCAAGGATTTCCACACTTTGTATCCAGACAAGCCTGGCCCAAATGCCTCAAGAGTTTGATTTATGGTGCTTGGTGGGGATTGGAGTTTATGAAAGTAAGTTCCTCTCCTGGCATGCACCTTTAAGGGGGTATTCTACCCAAATTTGTTGTAAGAATCACCTTGGCCACTTTGTGAGCACTTGTCAATTCTTTGGACAGGTTCAGAAGGCCTTGCAACATCATACCCTCAAGATTTGGACCTTTCATCAAGATATGGCCCAGTATTTCTCTTATTTTCTTTTCTTTCTTTAATCACGCCATAAATTATCTTTCAAGACATTCATTACCACAATTCATGTTATGGCATAATTTCTTTTTCATTTATGGTGCTTGCTGGGGAGTGGAATTTATGAAAGTAAGTTCCATCTCCTGGTATGCATCCCTGACGGGTCTACTTCTTGTAAACATTACCTTGGCCACGCTGTGAGCATCAAATGCTTGATTTTATCTTTCAGAACATTTTGGCCAAAATCAAGAAACTCACCACAAGAAGGACAACCCTCAGGAATTTCTTACTTCTTTCTTTACTCTCTTTTTCTCTCAATTCTTTTTCATTTCTATTTTTTATCTTCATTTCTTTTACTTGTATGATTTATTTTTTTCATTTCTTGTTTCAAAAGCAGCAATCATAACTCCCATATCTTGTTTGGGGAGTCAATTTATTTAATAATCAAGAGCAAACACTAGTAATGGTAAAGACCAGCTACAGATAATCCTAATCAAAATTTCTTCAAGGCTTCTCTAAACTTAGCAACCATGGCATCTTCATAAGCAACTGCCTCCCTGGCCAAAGCAGCAGTGGGCTCCCCTGGAATAGCACTCTTCATAGCCTTATCAACAAACACCTCAGTCAAAGCATCAACTTCAGCAAATAGATTGGTGACCACCTTCTTGTTCACCCTTTTCTGATCAGTGAAGTTGCCAGTAATATTCCAGCGGCGACGGTTTTCAAAGATTGATTCAGGCTCTGGAGACATTGGGTCTCTAGAAGTGCTGGCCACTGGTGGTTGGATATTGGTAGAGGTGGAGGCAAGTGTGGAGGGCCTGGTTGGGGATCTAATTGGAAGCTGAGGTGATTGGGGGGACCTGATCACTTCATTATTGGTGGTACTGGCTTGGACTGGGGATTGTGAGGTGGATTGGATTCTTCTTTTCTGGATTGGGGTAGTCATTTCAAGCTCTTCTCCATCAATCTCATCACTACCTTCAGCATCAGTATCATTTTCATCTTGAACCACCAAATTTCTCTTCAATTTTCCAAGTCTTCCATCCTTTCTGGTAACCAAAATGGGAACCTCTGGGGCCACTCCAATGGGATTTCCTTGGGGGTGAATTGATCTTCCAATGGCTTCCCAGGAACAATTGGTATTATTCCATTGTTGGACACCTCTCATTCTAGATCCAGTCACTGAAGAAGAAGAAAAGAAAACATAGAAGTCAGTAACCCATCAATTTTATGGCCAATCAACTCACAATTGGAGTGACCAGAGGTGGCATCAGAGGTGGGAGGTTCATCAACAGGAGCTTCCAATCCAAATCTTCCAACCTTCTTTATGCTGCTCCATAATCTTCTGGCATCTTCAGGAAAGCTATAGTGGGCTTGAGAACAATTTCTTTTTCCAAGATTGCAAAATTGACACCTGGTGGACCTAGCAGTAGCAGATTCCACACAAGGAATCCCTTTTCTCTTACAATTGGTGCAGGGTGGTTCAATAACTCTGACAGATTTAAAACCATTATAGGTTTTCTTGATGTCCCAAATCTCTGTAGGGGCCATACTCTCTTCAGAAAGCTCCCTCAAGTTATCAAAAACACCAGGACCATAAAGTACAGAAGGTGGGGAATCAGAGTGATTGGAATCACAAAGGGAAGTCAGCCTTGAACTCATCTTCAAGTCAAAATTTCAAATTCAAGACCAAGAGAATTATGGGCAATTGCAAGTCAGCAAGGCATTTATGGCAATTGACCAGTCAAGGAGGGGATAAGAAGGAAGACATTCAAGAAGAAATCAAGATCAAAAGAAGAAAAACTGCTTCAAATGGCCCAATTGGCCAATTTCATGGATTTATGCACTTTGGAACAAATGGCCACATCAGACCTCAAAACTTCAAAATAGCTCATTTTTTATCATTTTCCATCAAAATATGCTTAATTAGGCATATTGGCAAATTTGCGCAAAAGGCCTCTTTATCTTGTCAAAAGGCTTCAAAAGGCCTTTTTGGCCCATTTCATCATAAATGCGCATTTGCGCACTTTGCGCATTTTGTGCAAAATGGCCAGGATACTCTATAAGGCCAATTTTCATCAGAAATCAAGTTCTTTCAATTTTTTCAGAATTATATGCCATTATGGCATATATGCGCATTTTTGCGCAAATTGGCTAAAATCCCCTTTTAATCACAAAATCAAGGATTTTGGCCAGGACCTCTGAAATGGTCCATAACCTCAAGTATTGGCCACCTTATGCCAACACTCTCAAGATGAAAATTATGATGATATCAGGTGTTCTTGGGACATAAACCCAGGTCACCCACTTTTCAAAAGCCATGAGGACTCAAGAAAAGTTTTGGTGAAGACACTCAAGACAAGAATGAAGAAATTTTAAGAAGAATGAAAGTATTTTGAAGTAAAAGAGGGAATTCAGAATCAAGATGAAAGGGAAAATACCTACAAGTTATCAAGTGAAGATTTGTTTGAGTATTGTTTGAAGAAGAAAGTTTAATGGGATAAATTTAAGGAATTGGGGGAAAGAACTGTATGGATTGTTTCAAGCTCATCAAGACTCACTGTACTTATGGTTCTCAGAGCTCACCATTTTCAAGAGGGGGATAATGTCACAGCCAAGGAGGCAGGGGCATTACCAATCATATTCTACAATCATTACTTCATTGATACCCCTCAAAACCCAATCAGCAAGGGGGTTTCATTCAACAGTCTCCAAATACAGTTTTCAGACCTCAATACAGTTTCATATAGGCAAGACCCAAATACAGGATTCACCAAATACAGTCCTGTAATCAATACAGGCGCAAATACCTGTATTGACTGTATAACCTGTATTGGATTCACCAATACAGGATTCAATCCCACATCCAACTTCTTCCAGCATACAGACAAGTATCTCAGCACTCAAACTCCAAGGCTGGTATTTCTCACATATACCAGCCCCTCTTCACCCACCTGGGGGTTTTTCCCCCAGTTAATTAAAATATTGGATTTATTATTTAATATTATTTTATTTCTCATTTAAGAAATATTATTTTATTATTTATTAAGTTAGTCTTTGCCTTCCCTCACCTGTTCAGTAGAGTCCTGGTGGCCATATCCTTTATTAATCCTTTTCTCTTTTCTGAACAGGTTGAAACAGTGGTACAGGATTATTTGTGGTTGGCTCTTTATTATTTGCTTTTGCTTTATCTCTCTTATCTTTTATGCTTATTATTTTATGACTAGGAATTTATCCTCTTACTCCATTACTCTTATCATTTGAGTACTCTTCTGAGCCCTCCATAAGTAAGTCTGTTCACTGAGTGCCAGGCCCTCTTCATTTTAGAAGAGCCCCTGTGACACACTCTTGCGCCTTTGAAGCCACTAAAAACCCAATCTTTGCTTATATCCTCCTGGCATCAATCCCAAAGACCTTTGGCCATTTCCACCCTCCAATACCAAAAGTGCCATAAATGGTATTATACACCATTATGAATCTTTTTTCACCAGAAATTCAATGGCACAAATATCAAATGGTTATTTAAAATTTTCATCAGGTCATCAAGGCATGTCATCCAGAGGATTAATCAAGGCTCAAAAGAAAAGTCTCAATCTCAAATACCAATGATGCCATCAAGCAATCATGTTTCACAGTATTCCTCCAACGGAACACTGGCAGTTCATTCTCAAGGGATATTCAAGAGGAAGTTCCAAAACAATTTGCCAAGGGTCAGTGCTCCATCAATCCACCTTGGCAACCACATTAATTAAATACAGTCTGGATTCATCAAGACCCATATTTTCAAACATAAATCATGGGAATTTCATTCAACCCAGTTCATTTCACAATTTGGAAATGTATACACTCTATCAAGCAGTCCATACAGCTTCAAAGATTTGATAGAGACTGGCTGTCAGCCTGAAGGAGTCAAGCTCTCAACTTCTCACATATACCAGCCTCCTTTGACCCTGGGGGGCTTTACCCCCAGTTAATTAATATACTGTGATTTTATTTTATCTTTATTTATCTTATCTCTTTCGTCAAGTAAATATTGATATTATCAAGTCTGTCATTTAGAACCTCCTCTTTTCTTTATTTGACTTTCAGTGGATATTGGTGGTCATCTCCTTTACTAATTCCATTGCTCATTCTGTCAGGTCGAAACAGTGATTAAGAAATTACTTGGTTTTCCCTTTGGCCATTTGCCTTCTCATTTTTCTTATTGAATCTCTTTTTTTGTACTTGCATATTTCTTAAAGAAATTTATTCTTTTATTTTTATTTTCTTTATTCTTTGCAGTCTTCCAAGGGAGTTCCCTGATTTCTGAGTGCCAGGACACTCTTGTTTTTCCACCAAGAGCCCCTGTGACATTATATTAATTAACTCATAATTTCTTTTCATTCTTTGCATTCTTTCTTTATAATTTCATTCACTCATTTTATTAATATTATGACTTTTCATGCTCATGAACTTAATGATTCATTGTCATCTCTCAAGTTTCCCTCATTCATTCTTCATTTTGAAAATTCAAAGCTGACCCAATTTTGTTTTTCTTACTATTTTTAAATCTTTATTCAAATCATCCAATTTATTCCATTCATAATTTAGGCATAATCTTATTTTCATTTGATTTTGAAATTTATCATCAAGATTATTCAGACAAATTATTCACATCAAGATTAATATTGATTCATTCTTCAAGAATTTTGATTTTTCAAGAAGAACTCACTTTTCTTGATCTGTGTAATTTATTTAAAATAAATTGATATTGACTTCAAGAAAATTGATTGAACAGAAGATTTCATTGATTTTGTTGATTTTTCACATCAAGAATTTTGACATAAATTTACTTTTCCTCAAGAATTAATTTGATTGACTGATTTCTGCAACATTTTGATCTTGATCTATTTGACTTATTCATTTATTGAAATGAAGATTTCATTTTGATATTGATTGATTGATTTACCTCAAGATTTCATTTTTATTAATTGATTTTCTTCAAGACATTAATTTTGATTTTGATTTTGACTTCAAGTTTCCCATTGATTTTCCTCAAGCTTCTAATCTTCAAAGTTTTGATTTTTATTGATTTCATTTCATTTTATCTCTGAAATAATTCCTGTTCAACATCCACCTCCTGCAAGACAGACAAGATCTCAGGTCAGAGCTCAAGCTGCTCTTACCCCAACTCCAAGAGTTCCTCTTGACAACACCCCAGCAGTTCCTCAACTGAGGGCACAATTAGAAACAGGACGCTATTTGGAAGGAGCAGCACAATCCAGGAAGGAAGGAAGAGGGCCAAGAAGATCAAATCCTTTTCAGGAGTAGTTGGCAGTTTTCCAAGACTTTCAAAGGTCCTGGTGAAGATTGTGGAGAGGAGGAGAATTTTGTGGAAGAGGAACAGTCTTAAGGTACTGAAGGTGTTCCTGCTCCTGTGGGGGCATCCCAAGGTACTGGAGGGCCAACTTTAGCACAGTCTAATAAGCTTGTCTCTAATCAGTCTGAACCATCCTTATTGACCATTATGCAGGAAGTGACTCAGATTATGGCCAATCCTCAAGCAGCTTCATCCCCTGAAGAATCAAGACCACCAGCCCTAAAGACTCCATCTATGAAGGGACAAGAATGGTTTGATGGGACTCAAGCCTTCAAAGCTAGAAACTTTATCCAGTCTTGTAAATTGATTTTCCATAATGTTCCAGAAAATTTCTGCCAAGAAAGAAAGAAAGTTCTTTATGCCACTTCATTTCCCATTGGAAGGGCTGAAAAATGGATTGAGCTTTATCTTTCCAATCTCACCAATCAAGACACAAGCCACCTTCTCCATTCATGGAATTTATTTGAATCTCAACTCTTTACATTGTTTGGGGACCCAAATGAAGACAGAAAAGCTGAAGCAGAGCTGGATTCCTTAAGAATGAAAGAAGATGGACATTTTTCCTTATAAATTACTGATTTCAGAAGTTTTGTTTCAAGAATTGCAGATTGGGAAGAAAGGGCTCTCATTCACTATTTAAGGAAGGGATTGCCATCCAGGATTTTGGATCAATTGGCCTCCCATCCTTCAAGAACTGACTCTCTTGAAGACTTAATGGATATTACCCTGGAGCTTGATACCAGCTACCATAAGAGGCAAAAGGAGAATAGTAATCATAAAGACAAAAGGCCTGAAGCCTCAAAGTCAAATTCTTCTCATCCTCAAGATTCTTCAAGCTCAAATCAAAAGAAGAAGAAGAATTTTAAGGAGAGGGAAAAGCCCCATTCTTCTTTGTTGAATAGAGACTTCAAGTTGATTAATTCTGAAAAAGAAAGAAGAATCAAGGAGGTTCTATGTACCTATTGTGGTGGGAAGCATAGTCTTGAGTCCTGTTTCAAAAGGCCTCAAAAAAAGCTTACCCAACCTTCAGGACATTTTCCCAGCCAGGGAAAAGCCTGAGTGAAGATGATGTTGTGTTCAATGGCTTTCACTGTTTTCCATCCAGAGCAAAATTGTGAATTCTGAATACTGGTGTCAAGAATTCTCTTAAATTGTTTGTTTTTTCTTCTCTTTCTGAAGTTTTTTAGAGTATTCTAATTGATTCTGGTTCTACCAACTCATTTATTGCAAATCAGTTTGTTCACAAGTATTATTTGACCATTTCAGAACTCCCAGAGAAGATTTCTTGTATCATTTTGGACTCCTCTGAGTCCCCTTCCTTATTTGTGACTCACCATACCAAATATGTGGTTGAGCTCCCTTGATTCCCAAGATTACAATGGGAATTTTTAGCCATTGATACTCCCAAGGGAGAAGATGTCATATTGGGATTTGATGTTCTTAATCATTTTAATCCATCTATTTATTGGAGCCAGGGGCTGATAACCATTAATGCTGATCAAAAGGACTATTATGATCATTCAAAATCTTTCAGTAATTGATTTTCTTCTGCCAAATCATGTGAAGCTCTGGTTGTTGATTCTAGAAGATCATCAATTCCATCTTCTGTCCATATTCCTTCCATTAACTCCCATCTGTTATTACTATCCTCTAGAGATGAATTCTTCAAATATATTCAAGATGTTGGAGAAGATAATTCAGTATCTTCACTTCATCTCTTCTTTAGGCATATCGACCTTCCTCCTTGTAAGGTTTGACTATGAAACAATAAGTAAAAATTACTAATTTATTACTTATTGTACTCTGAATGTCCTTATAATTGAAATAAATAAGATTAAAATAATAATAATAATAAAGAAATATTATTATTATGGCGTAAAAAATATTATATTATTAAATAAATATAATAATATAATTAATATTATATGAAATTATAATATTATAAATAATATATTAATATAAAATAATTAATATATTATAAAGCTCTTTATTATTGTTACCAACAAATAATAAAGGCATAAAAAACTGTTTTTTATAAGTAAAAAACAATTAATAACAATAATATTACTAATATTAAAGTTATATATTAATATAAATACTATTTATATTAAATAAGAGTTATTAAGAGTAATAATAAGAGAGAAATTATTATAATAAGATGAAATAACCTACTTTTAACACTTAAAATAATAATTTTGAGATATTTTACGCCAAAAGAATATAATACAACCTTTTCAAATTGTATTTACAATAAAAAATAAAGAAAATTACTAAAATTCTTGATTTTACGTGGAAATGAGTTTATAGAGAGATTTATGACAAAAACAATTAAATATTTGATTTAATCACGTAAAAATAGTGATTAATATTAAGATGGTCTTTGGTCTTTAATAATATAAGAGTTATATATATAAAGAATAAAGAAATTACCTTTTATTTAATTGATTTAATGTTTTTGATGCATCTGAGGGGTAAATAGAGTAAAAAGAGCTCTATTTATAGTAAATACCTCCCTCCTAGAGTCCAACAGGCTTCTAGTAGATGTGTACTGATCATATCCACTGGAATTGATCAATATTTTAAGGTTTGAGGGTGATTACATCATGATCGAACCATATTACATCATTATTACACCATTATTTAGAGTTATCACTATAACTCTAAGTTTGATGACATCAGAGGCTTGGCAGAACCCCAAATTTCGTGGATTTTATTAGTTTTAATCATAAACTAATAGTATTCACCAATTGTATCACTCTTAAGACTGTTAAACTTAAATTAAGGTTACAGTATGTGATCATAACTGCTCAAATTAAGCTCAAACTTTGATCCTCAATAACTTTTAAGATTTACACGCTAAAGCAATTCAGAGAGTGAATTATGATAGCCTGGCATAACCTTATTATTCTGCCAAGAGCTTTTCATTAAATCATCAAAACTCTATTTTTGATGATTTTTCTGGTAACTCATCTTTTCTGTCGAAATTCAATATTTTAAACTTCAAACCTTAATTTCAGGGGGTTATACCCTGAATTTAATAATAGAAATTACATCATTCTTCACGAATGAACTAGTAGAATCAAACTGTATACTTTTTTTTAAGTTTGGAACACTTTCACAACAAAGTGGTCAACAGCTCTGTTGATTTTTATCAACAATTCATCATAGGTTTTAACTTTGTTTATAATTTGTAAAATAAAGTTCATATCTGTGTTCTTACAGTAATTACATGGTAACTTTATTTTTGGTTCATCATTCTATCATGTATAGTTTAGAAGATATTAGCTATGATCCTTGAATATATGCGTTGACCAAAAAAGTGCATAGATTCAGGATAATTCCTTAAGTATTAACATTGGGAATTAGCTTATTAATTGTTTTATATGTGGACTTTCATGGGGAATCCACTGGTACAATTTATTTCACATGTTGTTTCATTAGTTCTTGAGATAAATAAGTTTTTATGATTTTTATAAGGTATTATACCTTATAATTCCTTAAATATTGACTTTACAGATATGCCATAAAAATGGTATATGTGTATTTTTCCATGGGGAATCCAATGGTATAATTTATTTTACATGTTGATTCATTGGTTTTTAAGTTAAACCAATTTTTGTACCAATTTATGGTATTTTTTGTATATTTAAGTAATTATTCTTAATGTATAATTATTCTAAGTAATTTTAATATAATTATATTAAAGGTATAATTGTTCTGAGTCTTTTTGTGACCTTATTGGGTATGTGGTCATATCTCAAAGGCTCACACTCCTTCATCTTATCATGACTCCCTGGAGGAGTTTGGGATGAAGAGGAAGAGACAGAAGAAATAGGAACCATTATTAAGGTTGTTCCTTTTAATTATCACCAGTTTTTGGATGTATTATCCAAGGTTAAAGCAGAGAAAATTCCTCCTCACTGTGCCTGTGATCATCACATCAAGCTGGAGGGGTGTCTACCTCCACTTGGGGTGATCTACGCTTTATCAAACCAAGAGTCAGATACACTCAGGGCCTACATTTCAGACAATTTGGAGAAAGGTTTGATCCAGCCAAGCTCCTCTTCCCCAGGAGGACCTGTCCTCTTTGTCAAAAAGAAGGATGGTGGCCTCCTTTTGTGTGTTGATTACTGCAAATTCAATGCTGTTACTAGGAAGAACAAGTATCCTGTTCCTCCTATGAATCAGCTTCCTACTGTCTTTAATGGTTCTTCTGTCTTTTCTAATATTGATGTGCGTGGTGCATATAACCTTCTCAGAATCAAGGAAGGTGATGAAGATTTGACTTGTTTTAGGAATAAATATGGAAGTTATGAGTATTTTTTTATGACATTTGGGCTCACCAATGCTCTTTCCTCTTTCCAAAACCTTTTCAATGAAATGTTTTATTATCTTCATGATGTTTGTGTTGTGGTTTATTTGGATGAAATTATGTTGTTTTCCAAATCTGAGTAAGAACATGTAAGGTTTGTCTATGAAACTCTTGATAATAGTAACAAAATCAAGAGTACTATGACTTTCCTCAGTAGAAATATATAATATAACAAAATATTATAACCACAAATTTGAATAAAATTATTAAAAATAATTATATAAAAAAATAAATTTAATTATTATTATAAGAATATAATAATAAAAAAAATATAATAATTATAATAAATTATAATTATTCTATTATTGTTATAGTCACTGACAGTTATAACAATAAGAAATGTAAAGCTCTTAATGAGACAATTACATGTGGAAAATATCAATATTAACCACTTATAAATAATATAAATATTATTTATAAAAGGATTAAACACACACTGTGTAGAATTAATTCTTATAGAATAAAAATTCTATATAAAAAACTAATAATAGATAAAAAAACAAGAACTTGAGAGAAAAACTTACTTGTAATATTTATTTAATACAACAAGTCAAACAACAACAGTTATTATATTAAATAATAAATATAAGTTAAAAACATGCCAAAAATTAATAATTTTTAAAGATAAAACCACTTCTTATAATAAAAATTAAGATTAAAGAGTTTTTAAGAGGAATTTGTGGATTTTAAAAGATATTTAAGATGATAATTTTATAATATAAAATATACTCTTGATGATTACAACAATAATCTGAATTCTATGATTTCAATTATTTAATTTACAATTAATCAAGAATAAAATAACTTAAGAATTACTTTAATAATAAGATTTTATAAATAATAAAACTTTACCTGTTTAAATTTCTAATATGATTGGATTGATTATGAATGATGGACAAAAACAGTGATTAAAAGACTCTTTTTATGTCTTCAGAGCAGCTCTTATGATTCATAATGAATATAGAGGGCGTGCTCAGGTCAAAAATGAAAAACCATACTTAAAAACAAAGTTCTTAGCTTAAGGCAACTTGTTTTTAATTCCAATTTAAAGTTACCAGTGTTATTCTTAACTCCATGTAACTTGAATCCTCAATCAAACTAATTATTTCAAGTTTTCAATATAAATAAACTTATTTATATTAAAGTTCATCACATGAACAACTTAAAAATAGAGTTTCAAGCAGAAATCTCTTAAACTCAATTTTTAATTAATTTTTAAAGAAATCATAATTTTCTTTGAGCTTGTCAGGGTGAGTCTATGTAGTAGCTTAAAAATAGTAAATACAAGCTAGCACTATGACTGTGACACACAAAAAATAAATAATAAATGAAATCTTCAGGTCCTACTGCTATGTGGTAACAGTGGTTATGAGTCTATTGAGGACCTGGGTTGCAATGCTCTAATATATTTGACTGTAAAGAAACACTACAATAATTATATTTTAATTATATCAATATAATCCTAAGAGTACTACTGGTATAAGACAGTTTTACTACGTAAGGATGCTAATTCATGATAAGATGAGTCTTTTCCAGTGAGGAAAGACCTGCTTTTATCTCCTCTGAGGACTGTGAGAGACTGGTAGGCTCTTCACACGTCTACAGAGTGAAAATTTTCACTCTGGAGGCTGGGTTGTGGTTCTGTACCATCAATTCTGACGTCAGCATAGTCAGAATGGTGGTTTTTGGACCACAAATGATCATTCTGGATCAATACAGGGTGAAAAAACTCTTCACAGGCCACGTCAGCACCATTGTGACGTGTCCAGAGTGTCTTTATGACTAATATTAGTCATTCTGGGCGGGTTTAAGCTTTAAAAAACCATTATTTTAAGTATCAAGCCAGTACTGGTTGGTACAGGTTTGGTACAGACCAGTATTGGTCAAAATACTTCCAACCAAGATATCTTGGTCATTTTTTGAGATATCAAGAATCCAAGAGCACAGAATTGAAGGGCTTAATGAGCTCTTCAATTTGGTATGCTTCATGTTTACCCTTCTTTCAAATAGAAAAAGTTATAAGGGTTTTAAGTTTTTGGATGTATTTTTGTACATCAGTATGAGGCTTCAAAAACTTCCATGCCAGATATATTCTTCAATTTGGAAGATATCTGTATTCTGATGATACAGTTTTGTAGGGCTTGATTAGCTCTACAGTTTGGTATATTACACTGTACAGTTGTATGAGTGTATACCAAAGATACAGGGGTTTGTTTACTTTCTTGTTTTCAGAATATCTGTATTTCTGGTTGTTAAACCTTTGAACCAAGATCCCTCAGTCAATTTAAGAGATACAGAGGTCTAATGTATCTCAAATTAAAGCTCTTGTTTATATCTTTAATTTGGTTATACTTTTGTACAGTTTTGTACAAGCCCTCTTTGACTTTCAGGGGGGTCTTGGTTTTGAAATAAAGGTCATATGGTATCTCCAGTTGTAGTGGTGTTACAACAACATGGATGATATCATTGTGTAGCTCTCTATGTGAGCTTTAAGAAAAATACCATTTTGGTATATAATAACTTAAATATGCATAAGTTAGATGAGAGGTGAAAATAAGGGTTTTGCTTATTTGGTCTTATCATTGATAGGGCATATCTTTGTCCTTTCTTATTATATTTGAGGGGGTTTCCTCTTCATAACTTACTTGTATTGGCTATATTTGTCCCATACTCCTCATACCATTACTTATGGTATGTTGGATGTCATGCTGGTGCTCTGTTTTGAGTCACAGGCTGACATACCCTCCCTCCAAAAAAGGCTCATCATTGATGAGACTCTTTTGTCCTCATGGAGGCTCTTGATCCTTTCAAAAAAGAATCTTTATCTGAATCATCCAGCTTTACCCATTGGTCTTTTTCTGGTGGTTTATTCCTTCTTTCTGTTAAATAATCCCTATTGGAATATCTTTTTATTTGATTGGGGTTGTCAGTTTCAAAGTAAAATTTTCTTTGTTTGTCTTGCCCAATTATCAAGTAACTCTCTAGGTAATTATGTATGCTTATGCCATAGATTCTATGGTACTCTGTACCCATTAAAAATCCATCAAACTTAGCATTTTCAAGTACCACAAATTCAATGTGTAATCTGAGTTTTCCCATTTTGTGTGGTATTATAATTATTTTTTGGATTATTCCAAGTGACTTCATTTGGCCTGCAGCACTTTTAAAGCTTCTTGCTTTTGTTAAAAGCATCTCTGCATTCCACATTGGAAAGTGTCTGTCCAAGTATTCTTTGGCTACCACTGAGCAACTTGCTCCTGTGTCAAAAATCAAAGGATGCTTTTTATTTTCAATGTATACATCAAGCTTTGATTTTGCTCCATGAATAAAGGCCATACCAGTTTTGGGTATTTCCAAATACTCTTTAGCATCAATGGTTCTGCCACTTCTGTCTTCACCATTTTTGGGTTGAATGAGTTCTGGTTTCAAAGAGTTTCCTAGGACTGATTCTGTTTTCTCATCCTCATACTCTAATAAATATTGTTCAATAGGCTCTGATCCACTGTCTGAATCCTGTCTTAGCCCATTTCCCATGCTGTCAGAGTCAGATTTGTACTCCATGTGTTCTTCTACTGACTCTTCCTCTATTGCAAATATTTTCTTTTTTCCCTTGGGACAATTATTTGCATAGTGGTCAGGTGATCCACAGTTATGGCATGTGCTCCTTCTCCTTGGTGCTTCTTCACCATTAGTAGGTTTGAGGTCTTTTTCCATGAGTATCTTTGGTTTTTCTCTGCTATCATGTGACCTATAGGGTGAACTACTGCCAATTGATGTCTTTTTTCTGACATCTTGTATGACATTTGCTATGTCATCAATGCTGCTTATTTTGCTGCATCTGCACT
Source organism: Austropuccinia psidii (assembly GCA_023105745.1). Classification (NCBI taxonomy): domain Eukaryota; kingdom Fungi; phylum Basidiomycota; class Pucciniomycetes; order Pucciniales; family Sphaerophragmiaceae; genus Austropuccinia; species Austropuccinia psidii. Next base: position 7,806,373 of record JALGQZ010000005.1, on the reverse strand, counting down.
TTACTGCATGTTCTAAGTCTCCTGGAAGTTTTGTCAGAATCTTATGATTTCTCATCTCTATTGTCATGTTTGGATCAATAGATTTGAGTCTTTTGGTTTGTTTAAGACACCATTCATAAGGGTCTTTTTCTGTAGAGTATCTGTCACTCTCAAAAGAGATTGTTTTTTGCCAAATCCAAGTACCATTGCTGTACTTTTGTATTATTTGGTTTCTCCACCATGGCCAGCTTTTCCTACCATGTATCTCTTTCATTTCAGTGTACCATATATTTGCATGGCCTCTGAATGCAGTGTTGAATCTTGTGGTGATCCAGTAGTCTGGTATCTTTGGTACATCAACAAAAAGTCCATTAATATAATCAATAAGCTCCATATGATCATATTCTCCAATTCCTGAGAATTTAGGCCAATTTACCACATCAGGTAATTGCTTCAATGCTTGTTTCTCAGAGTAACTGAGGTTCTCACCATCTTGGTAAATAGACTCAGACCTTAACTTTGGATCCTGGGATTCAGGAGCTTGGTTTTCTGATTCTTCCTCTTTTACTTTGGTGATTGGTTTATCCTCTTGAGCTGTTTGAGGGAAGAAATTATCTTCTTTTTCCTCCTTTTTATAGAGAAAATCCACTTCTTTTTCCAGGATTTCCCGTTGATATTGGATATTTCTTAAATCTCTTCTCACAGCTTGTTGTTCCTCTAGTATTGAGTTCAACTGTCTGTTTTTAGTTTCAAATTCTGCCCAAATTCTGGATAGATTTGTGTTGAAGTCTTCTATGACTGTTTCTTGGAAGGAATTTTCTTCCTTGAGTGTTTTCATTTCTGAAGTCACTTCTTGAACATGATCATATGTCCAATCCATGAATTTACCCATGTTGGACCATATGAAACTACTACCTCTGGAATCTGTGGTTTCAAATTTTTGAGGGGGTATTTTATCATCAATAGGCTTAAGCTGAGGATCAATTGATTCTGAGCTAACACTATTGGTAGGTACAGTGTCTTTTAGGATTTGTGTTCCTCTTGGACTAATTTTATTCATTGTTTCATCAAAGGATCTGATTCTATCTTCTCCTTCCTGAAAGAATTCTTGTTTTCTACTAGGGCTCCATGTCCTCTGCTGATAACCACCAGGGATGACTGGAGAGTCCTGGAAATATTGTCCTTTGGATTTCAAGTCCTGTAGCTGTTGGACTGATGTGGGAAAGATGGAATTTCTTCTTCCATGCCTTGGTGTTCCTGAATCAGATTGGGCTCTTCCATATGCCAAGAATTCTCTATGGCTTGGATTTCTGTTTGATTCCCTCTGATTCAAGTCTCTTCTGAGAGTATGAAATGGCTGTTGAGATTCCAACTTTTCATTTCTTCCAGAATCTTTTGGCAAGTAATAAGATTGACTCATATATTTTGCCTCATTATTCCAATTTCCTTCCATGATACTCCCATGGTTAAGGTTTTGTTGTCCATACTCCATGTGGAAAATCCTTTTAGGAGTACATGAATATGAGTTATTTTCCCTGCATCTGTCCAATTTTTTTGTTGGACTGAGCTGGATTTGGTTTGGGGTGGGACTTTGAGCAGGAGTTTCCTGATAATAAGTCCTTTGTTGGTTGTTTGATCCAGAAGGGGGCGGCCTTCTCCCTCTGTTTCTTCTTTGCCAGATTTCTGGCTGATTTCTTGGGTATCCAAGATCTCTGAGAAATGGAGTTGTCATGTTAAAAAATGACAAAAGACAAAAATTCTGTATTTTCCAAGGTTTCTTTACCTTTAGAAGGCCCTTGGACTGATTTCTGCTTTATACTCTTTGGCAATTTGCTTGGGAGTTGGTACTGCCTCCTTGTCTTTGAGGCTGGTACAGATGAATTTCACTGTGATTTTTTCTCAAATGGAATGTATTTTTTCCACTTTGAAAGAAAATGGAGAAGGTTTGTAATTCAATTTGAATAAACAAAATTTCCAATTCCTTACTGTTATTTCTTCTGAGTTTGGTTTGATATTTGAGTTTTAATTATTTATTATTATTATTATTTTATTTTTTATTTTTTGAAGAAATAACAGTTTTGTTTCACTTATTTTTATAAGTAAAGTATTTAATATTAAAAGTTTATATTATTAAACTTGAATATTATTAATAAGCTATTTACTTATTTTTTATTTATTTATTTATTTATTTTTTTATTTTAAAAAAAAATTGATGAATTTTTCCTCAACTTGAGTAGAAAGGATTCTTCTTCAATAATATTCAATTTGAATATTAAAGAAATAAAATATTTATTGTTGGTTTACAATAAATATTATGATTTAAATTAATTTTACACAATTTGGTAAAAATTAATTATACTTTCTATTTAAATATACTATTTTTATATAAAAATAAGTTTGGGAAGTTAATAATAATTACTTATTATTATTAAAATTGATGAATTTTTCCTCAACTTGAGTAGAAAGATTCTTCTTCAATAATATTCAATTTGAATATTAAAGAATTGAAATAATAATAAAATTATTATTTAAATATTTATTGTTGGTTTACAATAAATATTATGATTTAAATTAATTTTACACAATTTGGTAAAAATTAATTATACTTTCTATTTAAATATACTATTTGTATATAAAAATAAGTTTGAGAAGTTAATAATAATTACTTATTATTATCAATTTTCGTGGTAAATTGATAATAATGACTTATTATTATTAAGATTTTTTTTGATTATTTATCAAAAAAAGTAATTTTAATCAATTTTTCCTCAACTTGAGTAAAAAAAGATCTTCTTCAATAATATTCAATTTGAATATTAAAGA